>OY282469.1:24787138-25429831 GCA_958295575.1 Leucania comma | reverse complement strand
TCACTTGCACTTGTTATTAACTCTACAATAACGGACCATAATGCTGTTCTACTAACACTAAACTGTAATTTACCTAAACAAAACACTCGCGTAGTGTCGAAATTAAATATAAATAAACTTGAAGAAGACTTACGCGTCATCAACTTTGATCGAGTCTATAGTTCCGCTGACCCACAGTATTGTATGATGTATGTAATAGAAAATGTACGTAATGCAATTCAGAAAAATACTGTCATATTGCAGTTGACCAACAAAAATTGCAACATAAAACCCTGGATCACAACAGGTCTTATCCGCTGTATGAAACACAGAGATAAACTGCACATGAAATCTAAATCTCATCCAGAGAATACAGTCCTACAACTCTCGTACAAAAGATATCGTAATTTTTGTAATGATCTACTCAAAAAAGTTAAAAGCAACTATGATAAAACTGCACTAGATAAGGCTGGAACAAATAGTAAAAATGATCTGGAAATACATTAAAAATGTAACTTTTTCCTCAAAACAAAATGAGTCATCTTCAAGTTTATTACAAGCCCACTCGTCACAGCTGACATCTGCTAACATAGCAAATATTTTTTTTTATTAATATTGGAAAGTGTTTAGCAGAAAAAAATAACCGGGATCACTCACCTTGTCTGGCGGACACTCCTATTATGGGTAATTCAAGTTTAACATCTTTTGCCCTACTAGATACTGACGAGACAGAGGTAGAAAATTTAATTATGAGTTTGAAACACGATTGTGCAGTTGGTGGGGATCAAATACCAAATAAAATTATTAAACAATTCAGAAATATTTTGGTACCACCACTGACCTACATTTTTCGAATGTGTCTAACTTTGGGTATTTTTCCAGAGTGCTTAAAAAAAGCAGTAGTTGTCCCTGTTTATAAATCAGGCAGTAAAGAACAAGTTACAAATTATAGACCTATCTCTCTACTGCCTGCTATGTCCAAAATATTGGAAAAAATAATACACAAAAGATTGTTCAAATATTTGGAAGACAAATCAATTTTATCGAAGCGTCAGTTTGGATTTAGACCTAGAGTTTCAACTGCCGATGCCGTACATTATCTGACTGACTTCTTGGCGCAAGAACTTGACAAGGGTAACCATTCAGTAGGCAGTAGCATTTTTTTGGACCTCGCAAAAGCGTTTGACACGGTTTATATTCCTAATTTGTTGCGCAAGCTTGAGGCTGTGGGAATAAGGGGTATTCAGCTGAAACTCTTAAAAAGTTATTTAGAAGACCGTACCCAGTGCGTTAAGATTGGCAGTGTACTCAGTGCAGACCAAAAAAATACGTCTTTCGGTGTTCCCCAGGGAAGTATTTTAGGGCCTGCCCTGTTTTTAATATATATAAACGACCTTTGTAATCTCAAGCTAAATCACGGCACAATAATATCTTACGCTGATGATACTGCTCTTCTCTTTACAGCTGAATCGGAACATGAAGTCCACAAGTTTACGCAGGAGGGTTTCGATATTGTAAATAAATGGCTTCAGCACAACTCACTAACCCTAAATGCGGATAAAACAAAATATATAAAGTTTTCAATGCGCAAACAGACTTCAAATAACTCCTCCATGTTATCTGCCCATTGTTGTACAACCCCTGCAGAATGTCCGTATATGTGTCCCAATATTAATAAAACTAACAAAATAAAATACTTAGGAGTTATAATAGATGAGACCCTTACGTTCAAACAACACATTGAAGTTTTAAATAATAGGATTCGTAAGCTGATATTCGTATTTAAAAAGTTACGACATATTGCAGACACCAAAATAATTAGGCAAGTTTACTTTGCTCTATGTCAGTCAATATTGACTTACTGCATTACCTCATGGGGTGGAGCAGGTAAAACCTTATTACTTCCGATTGAACGAGCCCGAAGAGCGATTCTTAAGGTGTCTACTTGCCGCCCTTTCCTTTTTCCCACTAACCTACTTTATAAAACTTGTGAAGTACTAACAGTCCGACAGTTATTCATATTGAGCACTGTGCTAAAACAACACACTGCCCTCCATTACAACACTGAGTTTACTAAAAAGAGACGGAAAGATATTGTTTGTCCCACAAAAAGTACAAAACATGCTTTTACAGCTAAATTTTATGTATTTCTGGGACCACTACTTTATAATAGACTGAATGCGAAAGCAAGTATTTATTCCTTAAATTACGTAAATTGTAAGAAAACTATCAAAGAAGCTCTACAAAAATTGTCCTATGAAGATACAGAGAAACTATAAATTGTATTAAAATAAAGTTGGTTTGTACTATTTATTTTGATTAGTTAGCTAAGTTAGTAAAGTAAGATTTTATTAGCAAGTAAGACTTTTTTTATACTATTTACACTTTTTTGCTTACCTATTAGATGACTTTTGTTATATAAATTACTGTGATTATTTATTCATAATGTTTTACCTTTTCTGGCCTGAAACACAGGATAACCTAGTTCAGGCATATGACACATTGAGGACTTGTTATACATTTAAGAAAGAAAATGTACTCACTGAATGACTGTATAATTTGAATAAATTTATTATTATTTCCTTTATTCATTATATAAGCTTATTAATTACATTTTTAAATATTTTTTAAAAAAATTACAAAAAATTAAAAAAAAACATTTAAAAATATAACAAATAGTGTCCCACCGGTATCGGGAATAGGGGGTTATTATTATTATTATTCTCTTTATTCATTAATAAACTTATACATTATATTTTTAAATATTTCTTTAAAAAAAACACATAAAAAAAAACATTTAAAAATATAAAAAATAGTGTCCCACCGGTATCGGGAACAGGGTCCAAGCTACCGGCGGTCAGGGCTCCAGAGAAAGGAACCTCCTAACAATACGAGCCGTGTCCAGGAGTACCGCTTTCTGAATCAAGCCCTTGATCCAGCCGCCTAACGAGAGCCTCCTAAGGTGTTGGTCGAGGCTCTTGGCTATTAAGCCATTACCCGACACGACTATCGGTACAATGATCGCCGAATCCACTTCCCACATGTCGAAAACCTCGCGAGCCAAGTCAATATACTTGATTTGTTTATCTTTCTCGACTTTCACGAGGTTCTCGTCATGCGGAACGGATATGTCAACAATCATTGCACGCCTCTCGTTTCGGTCCACCACCACTATATCAGGCTTATTGGCTACAATAGTCCTGTCAGTGATGATGGACCGATCCCAGTACAACGTGATATGACCATTATCAAGAACTGGGTCGGGCTCATACCTGTAGTACGGCACTTCCGATCCCACAAGAGAGTATTTCAAAGCAAGTTGCTGATGGATAATCTTGGCTACAAGGTTATTATTATTATTATTATTTATTATTTATACGTATTGCATAATGAGAAAAATTACAAATTGTCATAAAAAAAGTATAATATCATTTATCCATTAATAGCGAGATAGATACTTTTCTTAAATTTTAATAAGGTCAAATTTTTGAATTATTGAGTTTTCGATGGCAAAAAAAAGCTTATTTTCACACATGTTGTTCATACATTGAGGACGCACTGTAGTCTTTTTAAAAAAATCGGATAAGTTTTGAAACAGATATAAATTGATTCTAACGAACAAAGCAGTTTCGTAAATGTACATAGCTGGTACAGTCAAGGGTATAAGGATTTAAAATGAGGTTCACAAGATTCGATAGTTTTTGAGCCACATATTGACCAAATACATGGTTTATAACGTACAGTTGTATGTTGGCGGCTTCAAGGTAGAAGCGACTTGCACCGCTCTTTAAGTTTCAAGGTAGTAACGCCTTGTTCCACAAGTAAAGTATTTAGTATATTATTAGGTTATAATCGATATTTCGAATGATTGTACAGCTGTCATCCCTGACGTTTCACACAACACCTATAAAAGCGCTTGTCAATCGGTCCGCACCCCTTTTTCTTCATCAGTCAGCGCCCACGCAGTAAGGTCGTTGGATTTCGTCACGGATCACACTAAGTTATTGAGTTCGTCTGATTAATTTCCTTTAATTATTGTGTGTTGTCGTAGTCGAATGTTTCCAATAAAATAGTGCGTCATTATTGCTGTAATTAATGAGTTTGTAAATAAAATGTAAGGTAGGCTAGACTGACAGTTGTCTTCTTTATTTAAAATCCACTTCTGGTTCCTAAAAATATATTATACCATATTACATGTACATACAGTTGTATGTACCTGATTGTTATCGATTAATGGTAGTGTACCTTTTATGCAATTGTAATTTACAGGAATGGGGACAGGGTGTCAGGTCCCCATAAACCTTCATCAAAAACCAAGGATCCTCCGAACAGATGGATGTTGTTGTCTCATCCGGGCAGCTGTCTGGTGGTTGATGTCAGATTTGTTATGTGGTTAGATCGCACGGAGAACTCTGAACTGCAATGCAGGATTTATAATTGTTGGTCGTTAATTTGTTATGTGGCAACATAAATGTCACTACAAAAGTCCCTTCTAGAGATCGGTGAATGATACGAGTCTTTGAGGTGTCGTGATGCACGCCAGGTCAGTGGAAGTTTGGTTCCAGTGAGTCAGAACCGGATACCGCATAGATCTCGAGAATTCCGAGCTGTCTGTGGTGATATTCCAGTGAATCTGGGTGGTACTGTCCCAATGATTCGGGATGATGCCCCAGTGAGATAGTGGTGATGTCCTATTGAGTCGAGATAATTCTGCAGGTTCCAGTTGGTCGGAGAAGTGCTGCAAGTACCAGAGGGTCGGAGCGATGATGTGTAACTCAATGCAAGCCATTACGTCTGACTGCTGTCGTCAACCAGGAAAGTCTCTTCTCATGATGGCCAAAAGTACAGTCTGCTTAGTCAAGGTCACTGATGGGGCTAAGATGGTGATCAGGTTGGCATGCTTGTGGTGAGGATACCTTTTAAAGCCGTAGGTGCTGGCTGCATGGCTCAAGAGTTTTAGGGAGTGATATATGACATCACGATGTGGTAGCTGCATGAAGGCTGCGTTAATGTTCGTAGTCGAGGTTCACCAGAGGTGAGTTAGAGGTATGCGGAACAGTGAACAAGAACGAAGTCCCACAAACTACCATTACCTTCATTTCTTTAAAATTTGATCATTAAAGTAAAAGACACACTTGCAATTACGCAGGGACGCGTAAGTTATGCGGATGGCCGAATGTTGTTATTGTTTGGATAAGGTTTTCAAATGACAATGACACTTGTTGTCGTGTGTGACAGCTGATATTTTAAAGTTAGTAATAACTGTCGTTTAGATGGCGTTAGTTTTAATATCTATTTGTTTTGTCAAATGACGATTTTACATTTAAAGTGGTGCATTAAATAATTCTTGAACTTTATGTGACATTAAATCAAATGTTTCAGATATTTATATTTTTGTAAGGATTTTTCTGGTTGTCTTTATACATACACTGACTTGAATAAATAGTTAACTGTTTCTGCCAAGATGGCGGTATATCCGGCCCTCACTTTTATTAATAACGGGTGCTCGCACCCACTAGAGTATTCGGTTATCAATTTTAGGACGGGCAAGTCAGGGAAATAAAAGTGCTGTGTGGATAAAGTCAGTAATGTTGAATTAGTGATCCAACGTCATGTCATGACTTGCAACAACCTGAGTCTACAGGAAGAAGAAGTGCGCTAAATATAAACTGAAGTTGTTATTCTTTCTCGCGTTTACACAGATGTAAACTTTGAGCTTAATGTATTTTCAGACCGTATAAAAGGCTGCATTTTGTGATAAAAGTTACAAGTTACTCATCACCGGCTTACGCAGACGTACTTTGAAGACTGATAGAAATTCTTCTCTTCCAAAATGAAGGGAGCTCTGTATTTGGTCCTCGTGATCGTAAGTACATTACAATGTTTTTTTATAAGTCATAGTATTTTATTGGTATTGCATTCTTCCAAGTCATTTATACATAACTGGTGTTACAATACCGGGACGAAACTTCTTGGTGGGCAGAATTCCGGCAGTAATTCAAGTAGTTAATAAAATTCCCCTCTTTGAGGGGAGTTACTGCTGGAGAGATACCACGGCGTCCTCAACTTCCACATGACGCGGACCCTCACCTGACATAGCAAGTCCGGCAGGTACCTGTTTCGGATTCAGGCAGAAGAAACGCCCGGGTATCACCATTGTACGGACTGCCCAGAGTAAACAGTCGCTTGGGCGGAGCACCACCTTGTTTTCATGCGAAGGCGACTGCCGGTGACTGCCTCTTGCTCTATGTCCCGCTTTAGGCCACATGACACCCTCGGAAATCGAGAGTCGTAAGGCGATTCCCGGCCATCATAGGCGCGGGCTTGCAGACAGCGAGCAACAGGTAGCACACCGTCCAGCCGTCCTGTAAGGATCTAACCCGAATCGCGGACGACACGTAGTACTCCACGCGCAGGCTGACATCTCTTTGAGGCCAAAGAGATGTCAGCAATACCATAGGATTCCAGTAAGGCCGATGCCTGCTAGGTCCGGGGAATGTCTCTATAGCAAAGGGCAACTGAAGGACACAAGTGTGGTTTTAGTCAGTAAAAATCTGACACAACCTCACACTCCACCTTAGAGCGGGAGAAATCATTGGATGATTTTCTAAGCATTACTAGACATTATCACCACCAGAATAAATTAAAAATACGTTACATTATTATACAATGTCCAATAATTAAAAGTAAAAATGTCAACTAATTAAACATTTTGACCATCTAGTCAACTGTGTATTCTTTTGTTACAGGCGGCCTTCGTCCTCGTCCAGGATTCAGCAGAAGCTGGTACGTCTTTCACATAAAAAAAATCCCATTAATAGTCCATTCATTATTTTGATATCAGTGTTAAGCAAGAAAAATTTGCAAGTCTTATTAAAGTGTACACAGTAACTGGGTTGTGGAGGTCAGACAGGCAGTCGTTTCATGAGAAGTGAATTTATAGTAATCCGGTGCATTCAGTTAGTCATAGATTCCCAACGGGGGCGGTATCGCCCCCGTTAGGTTATGATTTTGACTGGCTATGTATGTAGTATGTTCATCTGTTCCCTCATAGCTCCTAAACTACTTATCGAAATCGACATATGAGGTATCGTTAGAACCGTCTTATCTGTCCGCTGAATAGGCTACGTGACGTGTCACAAAACTCGATATGGCGCCCACTAGCGGACAAAAATTATGTGGTAAAAAATAAAAAATGAGATAAATATGCCGTGTTTGGTATCATTTTAAAGGGATTCACTTGTACAGACGCCAGCACGTCAATCTACCCCAATCTGTCAATTTTTGCCAATCGAACATTAACCTTCCGCTATTGTGATAAGGTTGAAAATCTATTAAAGAAATTTGACAGATTCAGGTAGGTTGATGTGCTGGCGTCTGTACATTTCCAAAATATTGTTCGAATTTAAAGTTACGCCCTCTAGCGGACAAAAAGCAATGTGTTAAAAAAAAGTGATTTAACACCAAAATTGTTAAAATAAAAAAAGTAGAAAAACTAAAACCCGACTACGACAAAAAACAAACGACGCTGAAAAAGTATGATACAAGTTCTTTATGTTCTGTTTTTGTTTTTCCAGTTACCTTGTTTATTTCAGCATCCTGGAAATCTTGTTTCATACTTTTTCAGCGTCGTTTGTTTTTTGTCGTAGTCGGGTTTTAGTTTTTCTACTTTTGTTTTATTAATTAGGTAATAATCACGACTCTCAGCCACGAGCACGAGTAGCACAGTTACAGAGAGAAGATATTAGACAAACATAAAACTGGTATAATTAAGCAACGGGGGCGTTGGAATTTTGTTTTCTTATAAAGGGGGGAGTAGTTCATAAGATTTGGGAAAATATGAGTTAGACTCTGGAGGGCAGGCCATTATGTAGGGTTCCCCGTTCTATGCTACCAGGTGCAATTATTTTCCATTAAACATTCGTCATTTTTTTTTTAACTGATTTAGGTATCACAAAAAAACCGGGCAAGTGCGAGTCGGAATCGCGCACTGAGGGTTTCGTTCCGTTTTTAAGTTTGTAACTTGGCAAATTGCGCTACACGATTTATGACGTATTAAAAAAAAAAACGTCGTTCAAACCAATTTTCGGTGGAAATTTGTATGGTAATGTACATCATATATTTTTTTTTAGTTTTATCATTCTCTTATTTTAGAAGTTACAGGGGGGGCTAGAGACATTTTAACACTTTGGAAGTGTCTCTCGCGCAAACTATTCAGTTTAGAAAAAAATATTAGAAACCCCAATATCATGTTTGAAGAGCTATGCCTAGATACCCCACACGTATGGGTTTGATGAAAAAAACATTTTTGAGTTTCAGTTCTAAGTATGGGGAACCCCCAAAGTTTATTGTTTTTTTTTTTCTATTTTTGTGTGAAAATCTTTATGCGATTCACAGAATACATAATTAATTATACTTACCAAGTTTCAATAGTAAGTATATCTTATAGTTTCGGAAAAAAGCGGCAGTGACATACGAACAGACAGACAGACAGACATGACGAATCCATACGGGTTCCGTTTTTTTGCCATTTGGCTACGGACCCCTAAAAACTGTACACACGGGTGTATTCATTCGGCCGTAAATTTTGGTTTTTATATCTTCGTTAAAAACCCAGAAAAAGTTTTTTTTATGTGTTAATAATAACACCCCCCGGCTACCGAGTTAATTTATTTATTTAACAAATTGTATACACACACAAGAAACAGAAAAAGACAACACATAATAGATAATAAAACTAATATAATGATAAATATTTGTTTTTCTTTAACTTCAATAACGTTAGTATTTTATAATGTAGTATTTTATAAAAGCTTATAAATGTGAGTCCTATAATTGAGCAAGTTTTTCATGTCTTCTCAAATATCTGGCTGATGGTGGAGTGTATTGGATCTTTCAGTTTGCTTTGAAATGGTTGAGCTGAGTGGCGCTAATACTTCCATCATGTTCCGAAACGGACGCCATTAGTTAAGATTGGTCATCTCGTAACTGCTAATGGCCTATTTTAATTTTTACATTTTAAATTACTTGTTTTCATATATTTATTTGCATTGTTCTCATAAGATGGAACTGACAAAATAAATGTAAAAATGGTTTAAAATAATATCAATCAAGCACGTAGGCGAGTTCCCCACTTGCCAGTTCTTCTCCATAGCTTCATTTTTCTAACTGACTAACTTCTTAACAATTCAAAAGTGATAAAAAATTAAAAGATTTATTTGAAATATATCCTAGATTTGATTTGATTTTGAATTCTTATTATCGATTTAATTGCTGTTATATTTACAGGTTATCTTAGACAGAAGCGTTCGATTTTTGGGTCAATGCACAACATCGGAAGTGGTCTTGTGAAAACGATAGAAAACACAGGAAAAGGCTTGATAGATGTCGGTAAACAGACGGCGCAAGATGTACAAGAAACATTGGAAACAGTTAAAGATGCTGGGAAAGAGGTCCATGAAAATATTAAAGATAAACTGGAAGATATCAGGGATAAATTGAAACAACTTGTCGAAAAATTGGCGGGGACATTAGACGATTTATTGACAAAAGTAAAAGATATTCTAAAACAAATTTTCAGCAGTCTAGAAGGTGACTGGGAAGAAATCAAAGAAGAAATTCCTAGGAAACTTAAAGAAATCTTGGACAAAATACTTGAAAAAGTGAAAAATTACAACAATCTGGAAGATCTAGAGAAAGAAATTGACATCAAACTGAAAGAACTCATAAATTCTGTTGCCGAAAAAGTGAAAATCGACAAAAACAAACTGGAAGAGATCGGAGAAACTCTATGTAATAAACTAAAAGATGCAATTAATGAATGGCTTTCATCTGCTCCTGAAATAAAAGATATTGCTATTGAGTTACAGCAAGATAAAGCGAAAGAACTTAACGACAAATTGGAAGAGATCAAGAACAATATCGGAGATAAACTGGATAATATCAAGGACAAATTGAAAGAACTGGCTGAAAAATTGAAAGATGTATTAAAAGATAAACTGCAAAAAGTCAGAGAAGTGCTGGAAAAGTTTTTAGATAAAATAGGTGGTGAGTGGACAGCCGTGAAAGAAGCAATTTGCAACAATATTAAGGAACTATGGGAAAAAATTCTCGATAAAGTGAAAAATAACGGTAACCTGGAAGAGCTCACGCAAGAATTGCACAGCAAACTGAAAAAACTCGTAGATGCTATAAGCGAAAAAGTGTCAATCGAAAAATCCGAACTGGAAGCTCTATGTAAAAAACTAAACGAAATTAGTGAAGAATTGCTTTTATATGCTTCTGAAATAAAAGATATTGCTATTGAGTTACATCAAGATGAAGCGAATGAACTTAACGACAAATGGGAAGAGATTAAGAACAATATCGGAGATAAACTGGATAATATCAAGAACAAATTGAAAGAACTGGCTGAAAAATTGAAAGATGTATTAAAAGATAAACTGCAAAAAGTCAGAGAAGTGCTGGAAAAGTTTTTAGATAAAATAGGTGGTGAGTGGACAGCCGTGAAAGAAGCAATTTGCAACAATATTAAGGAACTATGGGAAAAAATTCTCGATAAAGTGAGAAATAACGGTAACCTGGAAGAGCTCACGCAAGAATTGCACAGCAAACTGAAAAAACTCGTAGATGCTATAAGCGAAAAAGTGTCAATCGAAAAATTCGAACTGGAAGCTCTATGTAAAAAACTAAACGAAATTAGTGAAGAATGGCTTTTATTTGCTTCTGAAATAAAAGATATTGCTATTGAGTTACAGCAAGATGAAGCGAATGAACTTAACGACAAATGGGAAGAGATTAAGAACAATATCGGAGATAAACTGGATAATATCAAGAACAAATTGAAAGAACTGGCTGAAAAATTGAAAGATGTATTAAAAGATAAACTGCAAAAAGTCAGAGAAGTGCTGGAAAAGTTTTTAGATAAAATAGGTGGTGAGTGGACAGCCGTGAAAGAAGCAATTTGCAACAATATTAAGGAACTATGGGAAAAAATTCTCGATAAAGTGAAAAATAACGGTAACCTGGAAGAGCTCACGCAAGAATTGCACAGCAAACTGAAAAAACTCGTAGATGCTATAAGCGAAAAAGTGTCAATCGAAAAATCCGAACTGGAAGCTCTATGTAAAAAACTAAACGAAATTAGTGAAGAATTGCTTTTATATGCTTCTGAAATAAAAGATATTGCTATTGAGTTACATCAAGATGAAGCGAATGAACTTAACGACAAATGGGAAGAGATTAAGAACAATATCGGAGACAAAGTGGATAATATTAAGGAAAAATTGAAAAAACTGGCTGAAAAATTGAAAGATGTATTAAAAGATAAACTGCAAAAAGTCAAAGAAGTGCTGGAAAAGTTTTTAGATAAAATAGATGGTGAGTGGACAGCCGTGAAAGAAGCAATTTACAACAATATTAAGGAACTATGGGAAAAAATTCTCGATAAAGTGAAAAATAACGGTAACCTGGAAGAGCTCACGCAAGAATTGCACACCAAACTGAAAAAACTCGTAGATGCTATAAGCGAAAAAGTGTCAATCGAAAAATTCGAACTGGAAGCTCTATATAAAAAACTAAAGGAAATTAGTGAAGAATGGTTTGCAGAAACCACTGAAAAGTACGCTAATAACACCGAGGCTAATGTAGAAGTAAATTAAAAGTTCCAATATCAACACAAATAACGACACCCACCACAAATTAATACTGTTAATTTGACAGTCTGAACAGCTACTATAAAATAAGTCCTAAATAAAGTTTTAAACTAAACTTACGAAAAATACAAAAATCATTGTGGTAACGTGGGTTTGACAAAAATCATGGCTTTTGTTACATAAACACATTGAGTAAAGTTCTTTGCTAAATATTCGTGTACTTAGCGCAGTTAAGATTTTTTAGTTCAACAGGATGAAAATGATTGCTATAGCAATAAAAATCACAACTGGCATCGTCCTTATGAACAAGCGGAGTAGAGTAATCAGCACTGTTTTGAACGCGAGGACACTAAATCTGATACCTCTAGGGTGAAACAGTACCTAAGGGTTACACTGAGGAGTTACTCACGTGTCAGTCAGCATCAGACTGCGACTAGGCTATTGGACATTTCAGATGATAAGGTCCAGCTGCAACGATTCAGCTGTCAGAATACAACATGTAAGAAAACGTGTTTAAAAGATATCCGTATTTCTTTATATTAGACGACGTGAGAGGAAAATATGAAGTCAAGAGTCTAGTTTTCTTCCATTTTCAAAGTTTAGGAAGACAGAAACATGACGCTTGACGGTTTTTTCATTTCAAACTGGAAGGTACGTAATCAATTTACTAAGAAATATAATCAATTATGGGGGTAGATTGGCTAATTTTTGACGATTCTTCTTTGGGTTTTCCAGTTAATTGATCCCACTTGTTTACAGCCAAAATGCAACAGAGTGGTCATTGGGATTTTTATATTAACTAATCAAACCAGATGTGATTTCGTATTTAAAAAGTCCAAATCACGTACTATGTTTGAGATCTGTGACTTTAAAAACCATAAAAATGCAAAAAAGATAAACATTTAAAATTTTAATACTATTAATGTTTCCTTACAATTTTTGAGAAATTTACTAAGATGCAGCCAAAATTCTAAACGTGAAAGAATTTTCTAGCCTTCAAATACAACTAAACACCTAAGGTCACACCTGTTACATTTTGAAAATAATTAATTTGTAGAGTAGTGAATTATCTTCAACAATCATCGATTCTGTGTTGAAACAAACAGAGATTTGTTTTCTTTTTTTTGAGTTAGAACATCGTTCAATTTACTTCTCCCACTCATGTGTTGAGTGAGTGGGCTTGTTTTTGCTTTTGCTAACTAAAACCACACCTGTGTTTTTGAACGGCCCTTAGCGTTATAGGACCACGGGTTTTGTTTTCCGAAATTCTCCATTGCCTTAGCAGGCATCGGCTCGCTGGTTTTGCTGACATTTTTTCGAGGCGCGTATGGAACACTATCTTTATCGACTATTCAGGTTCGGTCCATAATTTTCACGGGAACGGAGCGCCCCGCTGGCGGGCAGGTGGTTAAGGGATAGGTGAATGGCGAGCTACCCAGTGCTCGTTGTCCGCAAGCCCGCGACTTCGATGGCTGACTCCTGACACCTGGGGTGTCTCCTGTGGCAGCGCGTGAGGCATGAGGATGTCTGTTTCCTTATTTTTACGGCCATCTCTTTTGATAGCATAAATTTTACGCAAAAGAAGACAACTGCAATCCATTCCTCTCGTTCCGAACGATGCATGCGATGGCTTGAACTAGGACCTGCGATTCTACAGAAATCTACAACGATTGACAAATTAAGTTGAGTAAGCTAACGCGCTGCCATCAGAACCAGTCTCAAACTTGGTTTAACTTAAACCTGAAAATTATGATATACCTAACAAAGCTAATGTTTTTTACAGATATTCAACAAATTGTCGCAAAAGATTTGAAACTTACGATTCTGATGATGGAAGATGGAACTCCGCGAAGAAATTGCTACTGCTGATGCAACCTCAACAGCCAACCTGCTTTTTTATGCTAACAGACTCTTCCTGTCTACTCGGATCCCTCGCTGTTGAGTAGGAACGTCTATACTGCCGTAACATGTTCGTCTTAGCAAAAACTGCGCTAAAATTATACAGAAATGTGTGCTTTTGTTAAAAAAAATATATATAGTATATTATTATTCTTTCAATATAAATATGAATTTCGCAATATAAATAGGTCGTTTTTATTATAAACCTCACATTTCCTGTGTGCTGTTCTTGAACTATGTGCGCTTCTCCATAAAAACGACGATAAAAGGTAGTACGAGTAAACAGGGCCTCAAGTCTGCTATTAAAATAATGTTAGAATGGTCTATCATTAATTTCATAATTATTGATTTTGACAAGTTTGGTAATCTACTAATATAATGGCTTCATTATGACTTTCCAATGGTCAACCACTAACACCCCATTGAAAGAAATGGCATAGAATGGTAATCTCGTACTTACCTACAAAATGACAAATAAATGTCTGACTTTTGTCACAACGAAAACAAAACACTTACATATAATAAAAAAAAACACTGAAAACGCTGGCAAAACACAAAACAGAGGACGTCTTAAAAATATTGTGTTAAAGAAAACAATAAAGGAATAAGTAAACGAGTAAGCTTCACACTAACACTTGCAACAAACTCTTACCCTCCTCACACGCACTCATACACCCGCACCTACATCATTACTATGCATTGGTAACTCCGGACATATCAATATCTTCGGATATATATATATCCTTAAGCGGACTCATGTCCACTCCTTCCTTGTCATAAAAATTAATATCCGAGTAACTCCGACCGACCCACTCCGATCGAATCCGAACTGAATGACGGCACCGAATGCAGCGACGGGATGTGTTTATGAAAGCGCTGTAAGAAAATAAACGTAATAGACGACTTTAAAGCGATAGAGTAGCTTTTGGGACAATAACGAGTAAAGTGTTCCCCCTTGAAATCAAAGAGTTCTCTGTTATTGTATACACTTTAACAGTAGTATTTGCATCTTTTGAGCGATAATTACGTGTTAATTTAATATTCGTCTTAAATTACATTGGAATTATTTGGAATACCTCATTCCGTGGATTTATTTATAAGTCGGAATTATCTATCTGTCCCAGACTCAAACATATCCTCGCTCCTTATGGAGTTACTTTAAATGGATATGGATATATTAAGCGGATATATATCTTTACTTGGAATGATATACTACATATCCAATCTTTTATCGGATATAGTTAGCCCATACCTAATCATTACACTCACTACACCTACCTCACTACACTTCCCACAATACACTCACTACATCACACTCTACCCAAACTACTGCTTTGTAAGACATATCCAATAGATTAATTAAACTATTTTCTTTGTTAATGTACCCACCTTTTATTATGAATTGAAAGAGACTGGACCCCCATAACACAGGGAAGCCTAGTATGGGGTTCAGGGCTTCATCGACGTTTATTAATATAATTGAGACAAAAATAATTTTTATTTTATAATCAGTGAATCTTGACTTTTATCAATATGAAATATATATGCAACTTTTAGCGTTTATTTTCGTATCATAGAGGGATAATCAGTTTCTCAAGATTTTTGAGTGTGGATAGACGTTTCTCTGCCATGAATCGTAATAAACTTATGCATATTTGTTATTAAGAAGACATTACTCTATTTTAAATAAACGTTAGAGAAGATATATCCATTTAATAAAGATATGGTAATCACAACGCGAAATGTCGCGGTGTGCACCGCGACGCGTAAAAGAGCGGTGAGCGGCACTGCCGAATGTAGCGGCACGGCGCCGAAATGCGGTTATGTGTGTTTTCGCACTGAACACCCGCAGCGACATCTATTATCAAATATCAGTACCTTGATGCGAACCACCACACCAAATTAGTAAAACTCACCATAATATCTTATTAGAGGAGAGTCGAGTCTACTAGCGACATCTGTCGGTCAATAGGAAAATTACCTAAGATATTACATACAGCTGCGCCTACGCAGAAGGAAAGAGCTATTTAAGATTCAAGATTCATTCAATACATATAATAATTAATATAGAGGGAGCTAGTTGAAGTGCAATGGACTGAGGCATAGATTTTATGAAAGTGAACTTCTTGGAGAACATCACTTTCCTTCGCACCCTCACACGATCCGAAAAATCGGAACAAATTGAAAGTGACGTAATTTCACAAACATTGAACTACACATCAAATTATGCCAAAAATGACGAATTTATCAAAAAGTAAAGATCATGAAGGATAAGATTGAAAAACTAAAATCACAAATAAATAGGGCTCACAATTAAATTTTAATATTATAATAGAAAATACTAAATTCATTCCAGTCCAAACCATTGGGCCTAGAACGTCAAAATTTTGCACTGAGGTTCCTTTTAGGAAGTATAGAAAGAATAAGAAAATATTTTTCAAAATTCACCACCTGTGGGGATGAGACGGGGTACCAAGGTTTTTATGGAGAACCATACTTTCACACGGGCGATGCCGCTGTCAGAAATTAGTCGTCAATAAAACTTTGTGGTATTCGATTCTATTCTTCTAGTAATGCAGGTCCCTTATTTTAAGGGTCGGTAGTAGGAAATCGTATTACGGAAGTTTGATAAATTTATATAGATAACATAAAATAATTGTTACGAAAATATAACATCTGTTTAGCTTAAGACTTTCATCAGTAAGTGCAATAGTTGGATTGGGGATAAACCTTGTAAGTGATTGTTAAAAAATATTAAAATTCACTAAAAACTTGCAAAAAGCACTGTCGTATTTTAGTAGTTTTACGCGTAATTGAAGTCACCTGATTAGTTTAAAAGTTAAAAAAAGAACTACAGAAAATTGAGTATCCAATACATATCTCAGTTTATTATAACGCTATTTCTCTTTTGAGTAAAAAAATCGGAAAATGTCTTAATTTTTACGCCCGAATTTCCCATACAAATTACTATTTGCCATTCATGTTTATCCCAAACGTGCTCTATAGCATTATTATAATAATAATAATAATTCAATAAATGTAATTCGCATGAGCGGATAGATCAAAACTTCAATTTCAATCTCTCTTAAATAATCCAAAACTATCGGTGCTGGTTGAGGACTAGCATAATAATGCTCTGACGAGAATTCTACCATTTTAATTTATCAAAATTATACCAAAATATTAAAATTCTCGTATTTCCATTATAAGTACCACAATCTGTTCTAAAATGTCTGTTACATACTGTGCTGCAGCCAGGCACTCGTTTTCTACGACTTGTACTCGTAGTTCTATGCGTGTTAAAAACTATAAATAACTATAAATGTTTCCTACACCATTACAGACTCTTCACTATAAAGCACTCTCCTAACAATGTTACATTGGTCACAATCTTACTCCAAATCATCTCTACACTTCTATAATCAGGACTAAGGTATAACCGAGACTCATCAGCAAACAGAACTTTTCTCCAAACGTCATCATCCTAGTTTTGATGTGAGCGAGTAAAATTGGACCGAGTTTCTAGGTGATGACTTGTGGTAAGTAAGCGTCACAATTCTGGCAGCGGCTCCAATTTTGACTCTTTGCTTAACCATGCACGTACACCTCTAACTCCTTGAGTGTAAAAAAGACTGCAGATTAGTCTTTTTACAGAACAGTATACAGTAATTCTGTGGACATTGTTAAGTCCATAATCCACATTGTAAATACTTGTTGCCACTGTGCGGACCGCCCGGAGGACACGGTGGAGCACACAGTCGAGGTGTGCCCAGCTTGGGAAGAGCATCGCCGTGTCCTTGTGGGGGCGATCGGCGGCGGTGATCTCTCGCGCCGGGACTTGTGAAGCAGTAATGCTAGCAAAGGAGGAGGCCGACCGCATCAGGCAACGGCGCACACGCCGCCGCTGCCGCTGGGATTCCGATCCCGATCCAATTTTGTATATTGTTCCCGCAGCTATCATCAGCCTGAAACGCTGTCGCGTCGCGAAATTGTAGTCGTAATTGTAATTAGTATATTTTCAGTCAGATCGACATCATCATCATCATCATCATCATCAGCTTTTATTAATGTTCCCACTGCAGGGACACAGGCCTCCTCTCTAGGAGAGGGAATGGGCCGTAACCACCAACCACGTATCTACCACGTGGGCCCAGTGCGGGTTGGTGGATGTCACATATCTTCGAATTTTTAGTTCTAGGACATGCCGGTTTCCTCACGATGTTTTCCTTCACCGTTTTGAGAGCAGTGGTGATGAAATAAATTACACAAATTAATGCGCCTGGCTGGGTTTGAACCCGCGACCTACAACTCGTAAGTCGGGGCCGTTACCACTCGGCCACCACTGCTCTCCCAGATCGACATAGAGTTAGTAAATTAATTGTGTAATATTGTGGTAGTTTTCTAACTGTGAAATAACGCGTCAGTGTATCGTGTGTCATTGTGTTTACGTGTAAAATATAGGGTTGTGAATCGTACCTGTCAGACTTTTACTGACTGTACACCTACTCCTGTGCCTTTCATACCAGGGCCGAATTTTCCTTTCAGAAGCAAACCCATGGCCCCAGTAGGCTTCGACCCTGCTTGTTTAGCCCCTACGGTTGGCTGACATCTCTGTTCGGACGGCGAGCTACCCATCGTTTAAATTATTTAGCTCTGAATTGAATAACACTTACTCATTGCATTGCAGAAGGTTCAATTTAGTGTAACTTTTAGGATGTCTTATATTACTTATTGTTGCCAAGTGGGTCAGGTTTCTGATGCCTCTGTCTGTTTAACGATTACAATTTTCTGGAATAAGTTTCACACTACGATTTTTCTTTTTGTAGTTTTTTTTTTTACGGTATGTAAAATCATCCAATGACAAATCCCGCCCTTGGGCGGAGCGAGAAATAGTGTCAGCCTCTTATTGACTAAAAACCTACCCTGTTCCTTCCCTGCCTTGGTTTCAGGGCCCTGGTATGCATTTTCATACCTTCCCAGAGACCCAGACTAGGCCTCGACCCTACTGGGCCCCTACGGTTTGCTGACAACTCCTTGAGGCGCACGGGAACAGTGCGCGCCGTAACCGACTTGGGCTCGGTCCGGTCTGTTACCGGACAAACGGACAGCGAGCTACCCATTGCCCGCCGTCCGCAAGCCCGCGCCTACGGTGGCTGGAAATTTGGATCGGAATTACGGCGGCGGCTGCGGCGTGAGCGCCATTGCCTGATACGGTCAGCCTCCTCCTTTGCTAGCATTACTGCTTCGCAGAAGGAGGCGACCGCCTGCCACTCCTCCTCGCTCCGGAGCATGGCTTGAACCAAGCCCCGGCGCGAGAGATCGCCGCCGATTGCCCCCACGAGGACACGGCGATGCTCTTCCCAAGCGGGGCACACCTCTACCGTGTCCACCGGGCGTTCCGCACAGTGACGACACCCGGGCGTCACCTCCGCGCGGATCTTGTACAGGTACGGCCCGAACTTGCCATGTTCGGTTAGTACCTGCGCCATGTGGAAGGTTACGACGCCGTGAGGCCTTTCCAGCCACGCCTCAAAGAGGGGCCTTACCGCCTCAATCGTGGCGTGCCCATTCTTTTTGTAGTTAGGAAAATCATTCAATGACATCTCCCCTTGGGCGGAGCTAGAGAGCGTGTCAGACTTTTACTGACTAAAATCGGGTCGCGGGTTCAATTCCCACACGAAAGAAACATTTATATGACCCACAAATAGGTGTTCCGGGTCTGGGTGTCTTGTTTAAGTGAGTTTATATATTTGTGAACGCACCCACGATACAAGAGTAAGAAACTAGTGCTTGACTGCGATCGGTGAGAACCTGCGTCATGCGCAAGGTGAGGACACCGTGAGGTCTCTCCAGGCACTCCTCAACCACACTACGATAAAGCGTAATATTCTGAAGTAATTTCGGAGACAGGGAAACGACTTTTGAAGGGCGAAAAAATGTCTTCGTGTAAAAAGCATGCACATAGCACAAAATATAATTTTGACACTTTTAACCAAAGATGCAATCTTTATAAAAAAAAATCAGGTACACTACAATCTATGACCCACCTGACTGCACTTTTCTCAAATTGTTTTTTTTTTTTGGAATAACTATTTATTGAACTGTTTTAACTCCAAAGACGAGGGTCTTTGGAGTTTAAACCTCCAAAAGATATTTGTACAAAAAATACATTGTTGTCCACATGCGCCTCAAAGAGTTGTAAACAAAGGTGATGGGGTCTACTAGGGCCGAAGCAGATCGACACAGAGATCTCTTGTGCCGATCCTTACAGGCATGATCCGAAGAGAGGAGGAATGGCAGGCGGTTGCCTCCTTTTTCGAAACAGTAATACTAGCAAAGGAGTAGACCACATGCGTGAGGCAACGGCGCTCACACCCAGCCGCCGCCGGGATTCCGACCTCGATTTTTGGCCCGCAATGGGTAGCTCGCCGTCCGACCGTCCGGTAACTGTCCGGTTCGAGCCCAAGACGTGGACGGCACGTATTGTTCCACGCGCGTATCAAGCAGTTGTCAGCAAACCGTAGGGGCCCAGCAGAATTGAAGTCTACTGAGTGTGGTGCCCAGGTTTGCTGCTAGGTTGAGAAATAAAACTCACACATTGGTTTTACCATGCACGTAACACGCCCGCCTCCATCGACAGTCAAGCGGATAGTGCCTTAACTGTCAAGCGCACGTGTATACATACATCACTTGCCCTTTATTGGAATGTTAAACTGGGGTCAAGGGTCTGCTTCTGAAAGGAAGATTCGACCCCGGTATGAAAGGCAAGAAAGGAACAGGGTTAGGTTTTTAGTCAGTAAAAGTCTGACGCTAACACCTGCCCAGCCCAAGAGGGTAGGAGATGTCATTGTATGAACTTCCAACCTACAAAAAAAAAAGTCAATAAAAGTTACACACACTGTACTTCATCCAGAACGGGAAATGCTATTTAATGATTTTCCCAAATAAAAAACGAAAAATTTTAACCTGTACTACGCATTTACAAAGCGAGTAGGGATAAACAGTCATGACTTGCAAAACCTGAGTCTACAGAATGTACAAAAGTGCAATTAATATAAACTGAAATGTTTAATTTTTTCCCAAGTTTACACAGATGTAAACTATGACGTACTTAATAGGACAACAACATAAAATGACGAAAAGCTATACTTGAATTTCGAAACATAGCTTACATACTTTTAGGTAATGCTGCAGGGTGGTTTTTTTTTTTATGGTAGGTAAAATCATCCAATGACAAATCCCGCCCTTGGGCGGAGCGGGAAGTAGTGTCAGACTCTTACTGACTAAAAACCTACCCCGTTCCTTCGTAGCATGCTGCAGGGTGGTATATTATCTCCTCTACTTTTCACACTTTTTACAAAAGAAAGTCGTGTAAGTGACACTATTTATAACTCAAGAACGGCTGAACAGATTTGGCTGAAAATTGGTACGAAGGTAGCTTAAAACCAGGAGAAGGATATAGGATAATAATTTTTATCCAATCAATTTTAAAAAAATCCAAAAAATGCTCATTTATTGGTATAAAGTAGAGTAGGGTAGAGGAGGGTAGAGGAGGGTAGAGTAGGATAGAGTAGGGTAGAGTAGGGTAGAGTAGGGTAAAGTAGGGTAGAGCGGGAGCGAGGCCGCGGGAAACAGCTAGTTTATAATAAGGAAACAGAAATATAGGTGAAAAAGTAATATTTATTTCTTCCAGCATGCTGCGAAAGGAGATTTCGAAAAATAGAAATGTAGACACCATGTGTGTAATAGGAAAATAAGTAGGTACTGTTACTTCAGAGTAATGAGTTTGCATGAGATTATATGCAGACTCATGCGTATACTCGTAAGTTATCCTACTGGTTGAATAGTAGTTCGAAGCATGTTAGTGTCTTCTAGAATGTGTTTGAATATTTGTAAGAAAAGAATATTTTATTGTTTTATAGTCAGTGCTACGTATTCGTTCGAAGTGAAATGAAATATTTTTTTTTTTTTGATATATCGTTGAGAAAAGTCTAAAGTCGTTTTTTTACAAATCATCGATCCCGGAAGTCGAGCCTGCAGCAGCAAGGGTTCGACAGTACACACAAAGTAGTTATCGATGAAATAATATGACATGTAAATAAAGATGTACTCGGCCCTGGTATGAAAGGCAACGAAGGAACGGGGCGGATTTTAGTAGTAAGAGTCTGACACTATCTCCCGCTTCGCCCAAGGTATGATTTTACCCAAAACAAAAAGAAAATGTCTACCATGTATATGTTACCGGAAAGCTGTATAATTCAGGTATTTATTTAAATAAAGAAACTTTTTGCACATAGCACTACAAAGGTGGATTTAATAAACCTTAGGCATTTTCTACCAGTCAACCTTAGGATGGTTTTTTTATGGTAGATAAATCATCCAATAGAATAGAATAGAATAAAACTTTATTGTACACTAAAGAAGTAACACAATTTATAGGTACTTAAACTTAAATCTATGGGTACAATGGCAGTCTTATCGCTGATAGCGATATCTACCAGACAACCTTAGGATGGATCGTAAGCACTTAAAATAAAACAGGGGGTAGTCTGCGGTGTACTAATAAGTAAATATATAAAGAATTATAAACAATGACATCTCCCGCCCTTGGGCGTAGCGGGAGATAGTGTTAGACTCTTACTGACTAAAAACCTATCCTGTTCCTTCATTGCTTTCTTATCAGGGCCCTGGTGTATACTTTCATATTTTCTCAAGGGCCCAGAGTAGGCTTCGACCTTGGCCCCTACAATTTGCTGACAACTCCTTGAAGTGCGCAGGAACAGTGCGCTCCGTCAACGACTTGGGCTTGGTCCGGACTGTTACAGGACGGACGGCAGCGATCTACCCATTGCGCAGCAAGCCCGCGCCTACGGTGGCCGGAAATCGGGATCGGAATCCCGGCGGCTCCTGCGGCGTGAGCGCCGTTGCCTGATGCGGTCGGCCTCCTCCTTCGCTAGCATTATCGCTTCCTTATGCTTCGCAGAAGGAAGCGACTGCTTGTCACTCCTCCTCGCTCCGGACGATGGCCAACCAAGGCCCGACGCGAGAGATCACCGCAGTCGATCGCCCCCACAAGGACACGGCGATGCATCCTTACGGTGGTGCAGAAACATAACATGGTAGGTGCAACTTTATAAATATACAAACTGAAAAGTAACAAATACATACTTAGATACATACATACATATAAATAAGCAATGTTATTGTAAAAAAACAAATCCAACCAATCAGTGCTGCTGCAGTGTGAGCTGAAGATCAATCAAACTAAGACGCAATTAATGATTGTTTTAGGTAGTTTTCGGGCCCCTTTCTTAAATCGATTCCACCATTATTCCTACAAGTCCTCTTTTCTAGAAACAACTATACTGTAACTATAATGTATTATATTATAATAATAATGGTATATTTTATACTATAATAAACAAACTTGTATCACAGACGAAAGACACTATGGTTTTATAGCGATTGGAAAATCTAAAATTACATATTCGCACACAATTTCTGCTGTTCATTTGTGGAATGCATTTTCTAGAAGTGGGGCGTGCTCAAAGACGTATATGTATATGGGGGGAAAGGTGTTAGGGGGAACCCCAAGTCTCGATGCCTTCTTTACAAAAGAAGTGTAACATTAAGAAATAAACAGTGAGGTGGAAAAGTTTACTAACAAAGAACGAGTAAATAATAATTTTAGGCAATATTACATTTTTTTTTTATATTAAGGACATAATCACAACGCCGTCTAGTCTCAAGCTAAGCAGAGCTTGTGTTATGAGTACTAGACAACTGATAAACATACTTATGTATTTCTAAATACATACATATTAAAGACATAGAACACATGATCGTGCTCATCACATAAAAACATAAGTAGGTAACTATTGTACCTAATGATGATTTAAAAAAAGTTGTTATAGAATTTTTATGCTTCAGATTCTACAATTATTTTTATACCTCGTCTGATAGTACCTCGATGGCCCTGGCATGGCGTATCGAGCTCCATAGTTTACTACACAAGCTCTCACTATTTACATGAACCATGACTTGCAAACCTGAGTCTACAGGAAGTACGAAGATGCATCGAATATAAATTGAATTACATTTTAATTATTTTCCGATCTCGTGTATACACAGATGTTAGGTTAATACTAAACTAATTTTGGGATCGTATAAAAGGCTGCTTTTTATGACAGAAATTTAAGTTGATCCTCATCAGCTTACGAAGACGTACTACGACCAAAATTGCAAGAAATTCTTCTCTTCCAAAATGAAGATAGCTCTGTATTTGGCCGTCGTAATCGTAAGTACATTTCAATATTCATTAATCTAGACAGTGCTTAGATATTCCGTTTATCAATGCAATATGTCGCGCTCGCAGTTCCTTGTAACTAATTCACAGGTATCCCATACTTGTGACTTGCCCATTTATTCATGACTACTGTAGCGATATAACTTAATTTAAAAGACTGCGTAAGAATAAAAATAAGAAGAATAAGAAATTTTTATTTGCTTAACATGTGTATGCATACAGAATTAAAATAATACATTCATGCAAGATCTTAAATAAGAATGGCACACGACATGCCTGCTATTTTTCATGACGTGAAAATCTGTTGGGTTCAAAAAATTATATAGTACCTATCCATGAGTTAATTATTTTCAAATGTCACACATATATTAAACATTGGTTAATTACAAAAAAATCTGATATTCAATTATATACAATATGAAAATTATATTATTTTCCTTGTCAAGCATTACAGATTATAATTTTAGCAAACGTAGATCCGTACTGTGTGAGTAAACTGCACGCCAGTGGTAACTCTGCTAACTGATAGAAAGTAAAGAAGCGTCACGGCTGCACGTACGTGCGGTTAACTGAACATATAATAATAAAATCAATAGACCTACTCTACCCACTCTATCATATCTGCTTCTCAGAATGGATTTAGGAACGGGTTCTATGATACTAAGGAGCTGCTCCTCATTAATGTTGCCTTTAGCGAACAGGTTCGTCGTTCTGAAAGAGATCTGGCGACATGCTGGATAGATTACAAGAAGGTATGACTCTGTGCCGCAAACATGGCTCATGAGGGTGATGGAATTGTATAAAGTTGATCCAACTTTGCGCACCTTCCTGATGTCGTGTATGGGGCTGTGGAGGATAGTTCTTCACTATCCAGGATGTCAACAAGTCCAAGAGAAGAATGAACCGAAAACGATCGAGCGTTGCATATATCAGAGTGACAGTCTGAGTCCACTGTTGTTTTGCCTAGCCTTGAATCCTCTTAGTACACTATCGGTTGAAAGCGGGGGTTAGGTCATATCTCATCTAAATAGTCAAATCTCATCTAGATTTAAAACTTTTTGCCCTCAACAACTTGCAACTGATGGAGATACTGAAGGTAACTGAAACCTTCAGTAGTGCCATTAGGATGGAATTTGGTGTAGACAATATAAAGCAAGTGAGGAATATGGAATTTGTGGAAACCCAACTCTCGAATTCCATACACCTCAGGTCCCTCTGCTCAATCGAAACTTACAAGTATTAGGGTATGTCGGAAGCGTTAGGCATCAATGCTTCTGACGTGAAACAAATGTCGACCGAGCTCTTCTTTGGCCACCTGAACAAAGTAGAGAATAGTGTTTTTTTTATCAGGTGGCAATAAGGGGCGCGACTTCAATGGTTGGATCATTACTAATGTACTACCGGTATTGATGTACTCCTTTGGCATACTCAAATGGACTCAGACGAAACTCGACGCCCCGCATAGGAAAGTCCGCACATTGCTTACCGCAAATCGGATAAATCACCCACGATCATCGGTGATGAGGCTGTAAATCCCGCAGAAGTACGAGGATTATGGCTTCTTAAATGCACAACCGTGAGGTATGCAGTCTCAGAGAATATTTCCTGGAAACCGACGTGGGGGTGCACCAAGATGTGTAGACGGTGGACAAAAGCCTCACACCGCTCACCTTAGCTAACCAGAACTGGCGCAAGCATATAGTACTGGATACTAATGACCGCAGGGAACTTGGCAGAGCAAGAAACTTCACGGGCGCTTTTACCGGGCCTTACATGGCCCAATGTACATCTTTTATCGTCTGCATCCTGGCTGCAATTTTATGACCTTTATGGAGAAACCGAAGGTTTTGTCTTTGCTATAATGGACGAAGTTACATGATGACGAACAACTACCGGAAATACATTGTGAAGGACGGTACGGTTGGCTTCTGCCGAGCATGCCACTGACCCGGAGAATCAATCTAACACATTATTTCTGGGTGTTCTCATCTAGTCATCGGAGACTATTTGCCGGCCATTCTCCGACAAGCAAGTTTTACGTGTCCGGGCTTGCATAATCCGTAATATTATCATATTCAATCATGGATTTTTTTTTATATGTTAGATAGTATTCGTATCTAGCTGTAAACAAAAACATTGGCTTCTGTTTTAAGTAGTTAAGACTAAATTAAATGAACCTATGTTCAAAGAACCTCTGTTCTCTAATTACCGTGGTGTGTCCGCACACCAACTTAATGTTAAAAATTGCTTGTAATTTTTGTAACGTACATCATTTACTTTGATCCATTCAACGTTTAAAACGGTATTAAGCAACGTGTATCGTTTATCAAAATGTGGACTCAATAGAACCAGTCTATAATTAACTATCACTAAGTAACCGCATGTCCAGTCGAAAGTTATAATTGCCGTGACATTTTCTGTTCTCGGGTGCACACCCCTAAATAACAATATTTTGCACATCACTACCGTATGTGTCGCGTCTGCTCAGCATGTGCCGCAGCCCATCAGCAGTTGCTCGTCTCTAACGTTAGTGTACCGCCAATGAAGCACGTGAGTGTATAATTACCGTGGCCTTGGTTAAAAACTTTTCTAATTACCGTTGTACTTATTTTAACACTTGATTTTTTAAGTTAGACCCAAGTTAATCATGTAAATGGAGACAGTACTTTGGCCTCCTTACGTTGTAATAAGCTAATATTTACATACTGTGTCGGTTTTTGACATTTTTAAGAAAATCTGTCGTTTTCTAATTTCCGTATACTAATTACCATATGCTTATAATTACCGTTGTATGTAAAATAAATACTTTTTACGCCCTTGGGTGGAGCGGGAAGTAGTGATAGACTCTTACTGACTAAAAACCTACCCCGTTCCTTCGTTGCCTATCGTGCCGGGGCCGGGTATTCCTTTCGGAAGCTGACCCATGACCCAAACAGGCCTTTACGGTTTGCTGACAGCTCCTTGAGGGAAAAGTACGCGCCGTCGATGACTTGGGCTCGGCCCGGTCGGTTATCGGACAATCGGACAGCGTGCTACCCATTGCACGCCGTTCGCAAGCCCGCGCCTACGGTGGCCGGAAATCGGGATCGGAATCCTGGCGTCGACTGGGGCGAGCGCCCCGTTGCCTCTGCCTGATGCGGTCGGCCTCCTCCTTTGCTAGCATTACTGTTTGGCAGAAGGAGGCGACCGCCTGCCATCCCTGCTCACTCCGGACCATGGCCTGAACCAAGGCCTGGCGAAAGAGATCGCTGCCGCCGATCGCCCTCACGAGGACACGGCGATGCTCCGCCCTGAAGAGGTTTGAGAGGTTCGAAAAGGCGGGAAATAGCGTAAATTTATCTAACATAGTGCGATTTATTTAACCAGTGCATGTTGCCAGTGATGACATATGGCTCTGAAACGTGATCACTTACAATGGGCCTCATAAGAAGACTTAAAGTCACCCAAAGGGCAATGGAAAGGGCTATGCTTGGAGTTTCCTTGCGTGATCGAATCAGGAATGAAGATATCCGCAAGAGAACCAGGGTTGCCGACATAGCACGTAGAATTGCCAAACTTAAGTGGCAATGGGCAGGGCACATTGCACGTAGAACAGATGGCCCTTGGGGCCGAAAGGTTCTGAAGTGGCGGCCGCGTACCGGAAGACGCAGCCTTGGAAGGCCTCCAACAAGGTGGACCGATGACCTGATAAGGGTCGCTGATGTGACCGCACAGGACTGGCCATTGTGGCGACGCTTGGGGGAGACCTATGTCCAACAGTGGACGTCTTTTGGCTGAAATGATAATGATGATGATCTAACACAGACAGTTTTTGGGCTCCGTGTCTCTTGATTCCAACGTTTTCCTTTAAAATAATGACAAACGTTCCAAATAATAGTAAAGATAAGAAGAATCTATTTTTAAAACATTAATGTTTATATTCTGTTTTTATATTGTGTTTGTTATTTTTAAATAGAAAATTACTATAAAACAAGACTGATTGAAATTTATGACATACTAGTCGGGTGTATAATTATGATGATTCTTTATCAAGTATATATGTACTTAGTAATATTAATATAAGCAAATCTTAAAAGAGCTGTGAGTAGCTTTAAGCGAAAGATAGATCTATCTTTATTATCTAAGAAGATTTAGAATATTATTCTTTTAAGTTCCATCCTACTCAACTTTTTTTATAAATATCGTTTCAACAAACTAAAAAAAATACCAATTAAAACCAATGTTTGTTTTATTCAGTTTATTTTTACCTGATTTTCATTGAAAGCGTCTTATTTTTAATAAATTATAGTAATGATAAAGTGTCTTTTTTGTACTATTTATTATGGTTATGAGGGACATCTTTAATTCTATTGCTTTAATTATAATTATATGTGTACAAATTATTAGTATGTGTTATTATCATTTTATTATATCATATTTTACATAGACTTGATGATATTTTCTAATTACCGTAACATTAAAACTTTTTCTTTCTAATTACCGTACTCATAAATTTTTTTAGTCTCAATAACTAGAAAACCACTATTAATTGTTACATGCCACATTAATTATTGAATTCGTATCTTTGATTTCTTTCATATTTTAATGTGTTTAAGTCAAATCAGTGAAAAATAAAAAAAGTTACGGTAATTAGGCAAAGAACGCCGAATTGGAGAATGGCCGTTGCATAGACACAACCTTGTAGTGAGGATTATCCACCAGCAACTTGCTCTTAAATACAATCTTGTGGAATCCATTCGGCAGTAGTCCTGGACACAGCACCTATTGTCTGGAAGTTCTTCTCTCAGGAGCCCTGACCACCCGTAGCTTGGACCCTGTTCCCGATACCGGTGGGCTGCCATTTTTTATATTTTTAAATGTTTTTTTAGGTGTTTTCGTTTAAAAAAAAATGAAAATGTAATTTATATGTATTTACAATACATAAAAGGAAAAATAATAATAATCATTTGATTTGTGGTAATCAGTAGCAATATCATAAATACCATAAAGGCTAACATATACAACCTAATTTTTAGTTTATGCGAAACTCGAAACGCGGGTCTAGTATTTTTATGCAAAGAATCAATGTACAAAATTTCACAACTGTACCTATCATGAACAATCACAGAGTTATAAGCTTGTTATTTTACCTGGTTGTCCGCACAAACACTTGGCCACCTGGCCATCCGGGTGACTGAGGGGTTGTTTTGCTAGTATCGGTGGTGTCCAACTTATGACCTTTTTAAAATAATTTTGGGAAAAAATCTAACATGGTGTAAAAGTTATTGGAATCGATTCAGTTACTGATTCTGAACAAACTACGAGTAGGTTGGTACTATCGCGGTCATTTCTACCTAATCACTTGAAAAAAATCCACTTGAATCCTGCGGCGCTGTGCCAAACCAAATCCTTTGTGAACAATTCTCGGGTTGGGAAAGCACTCTGGATACACGGGATAAATAATACACGTAGTCACAACAGTAGACGTATAATGACTGGCACAATCTTGTGGTAGATTGACTACCTACAACTCTTAACATAATTGTAAATATCAATGTACCCACAATTCGGTACATACGCTACACCTCCCTTCTTATTCTTAAATAAAATATAACTACAAAAAAACAACATCAGACTGCTAGAAGACATCAGACTGCACAATTACTTAACATATTAATCTATTTCGAATCTGACCACTGGCTTGCGCATTCGTTTAGTGTGCGTCACTGGTGGCATTGGCTCAGCAACACAACTAGATGGCTCGGGGGCGGAGGTATCGGGGGCACGATATTAACTTGGGAATCACTACTGCTTTTGTCTAACATACCACCCTCTTCGGTAATATCTGGTTTATCTTTAACCTCATACCTTGATTCCGAAATCTCCACCAATCCATCTGCTTGTGACGAAATAGCAGTCTCACTCCGGTTGCCTGGTTCTTTAGCCTCATTTTCTTGATATGGAATGTCTGACAGCCGGGAACGGCGCCTAATTTGATCAATGTGTCTTTTGAGCATTCTACCGTCATCACTATCCACCACATACCTACGCGTACCTTCTACCTCTCTCACAGTTCCCTTTATCCACTTGTCTGACGCACCGTACTGTCTCGCCCAGACCGTATCGCCTTCACACAGAGTTCGTGGTCTAGTTCCATCGAACCCAGTCTGGCGACCCTGTATCTCACGCACCCTATTTTCTAATGCCCGCTGACCCCTTAACAAGTCGAGTCTGGAACGAAGTGATCGCCTCTGTAGCATAGAGGCAGGTGTTTCGTCTGTCGTACTGTGCACTGAATTTCTGTACGCCAATAAGAATGTCTGCAATGCTGTATCCACGTCAACATTGTCCCTATACGCTTTTTTAATTGCCCGTTTACAAAGTTTGACCGCGTTCTCTGCCGCCCCATTAGATGCCGGGTGGTAAGCTGGTGAAAAGTTCTGTCGTTTGCCATTTTTTTAGGAATGAACTGAACTCTTCACTTGTAAACGGCGGAACTTGGTCAGAGACTATCTCTTCGGGCAATCCAAATCTAGCAAAGGTAGTTCTTAGTACTTTAATAACGCTTAAGGCATTAGTGTGTTTCATTTCGAATATTTCTATCCACTTTGAACTGGCATCCACTAACACAAAAAATTTTATACCCTGGTATGGCCCCAGGAAATCGACATGCAATCTAGTCCACGGTTGCGCGGTATAAGGCCACGGCTGAGGGGGCGCACGCGGTGGTGCGTCGGCCTCAGCGGCGCACGTCTCACACTGCTTACACATTGCTTCTATATCCGCGTCTATATTGGGCCACCAGACATAACTTCGGGCTAGTCCCTCCATCTTCACGATACCTATGTGGCCACTGTGTAGCTGTTTTAACACAAGACTTCTTAAGTTTATGGGTATTACCATTCTATAACCCCACATGAGACCACCGAATTCCGTATATAATTCGCGCCGTCTATGGAAGTATGGTTGTAATTCAGCCATTGCCGAGCACTCGTTTGGCCAACCAGACTGAACGTACGATATAATTCTACTTAACTCGATATCTTTTTGCGTAGCCCCCTTAACATCGTTCTGCGTGATGGGTAAAAAATCTTCTACGAAATGAACGTACGTGCTATCTTTTATATCTGCCTTTGTGTTTGTTTTGTGAGGTAGACGTGACAATGCGTCAGCACAATTTTTTTTTGATCCGACATACTCTATGGTATAATTGTATGCGGACAACAAAACTGCCCATCTCTGCAATCGAGATGCGGCCATAATTGGTATTCCTACCTTGTTCCCGAAAATGTAAGTTAAAGGTTTATGGTCCGTTTTCAGCACAAACTTCCGTCCGTACAAATACTGATGATATTTCCTGACCCCGAAAACTATCGCCAGAGCTTCCCGATCTATCTGCGAGTACGATCGCTCAGCTGCACTAAGTGACCGCGAGGCATAAGCGATCGGCCGCTCACCGGTCGGCGTAATGTGCGACAGCACGGCGCCGAACCCCACGCTGCTCGCGTCGGTAGTCAGCACGAGAGGCAAGTCGGCTGAGTAATGTGTTAGTACACCGCTACTAGCTAGCAACATTTTAATTTTTCTGAACGCATCCTTGCATCCCTCACTCCATTGATATTTTACCCCTACTTTCAATAAATTATACATTGGGGCTAAAATGGTACTGACGTTCTTTATAAACTTAGCGTAATACATAACCATGCCTATAAACGCCCTCAGCTCCGATATATTTGACGGTGCCGGGGTGTCTATCATGGCTTTGACCTTATCTGCACAGGTATGTACACCGTCCTTACTGATTACATGTCCCAAGTAAACCACTGATTCAGCAAAGAAAGAAAGAAAGAAAGAAAATCCATTTATTTGTACGGAATGACGCAACTAAAAACTAGACAAAACATAAAATTATATATGAAAAATATGCGCCACATCCGTGCAAAACGGCCGAACGCTCAGCATAAAGCTGCGCCCTCATGCACAATGTGATGAGCACACAGCGCTGGTTTTCAGCGTTGGCCAGTGCTGACAAAAAGACGCCGAAAGAAAGAATGAACATTTGTCTTTTCTCACTCGCAAACCGTACTGTTCCAATCGGTCAAAAACTTTACACAAATTAGCGAAATGTTCGGATACTGTACGCCCTGTTATAATGACGTCATCAAGAAATACGCCTACCTGCGGTAAATCTGCAAACAACTGTTCCAAACGTCTTTGGAATATCGCTGGGCTAGACGCCAGGCCATACACTAACCTATTATATCGGAACAATCCTTTATGTGTGTTAATTACCGTGTACTCCCGTGAGTCATCCAATTCGAACTGAGCATAAGCTTGGGAAAGGTCCAGTTTACTATAACGTTCGCCGCCGTTTCACCTAACCAATAAGTCTTCGACCCTAGGTAGTGGATAGCGATCGACCTCTATTACCTTATTCAATGTCAGCTTATAATCGGCGCATATCCTTATGCTGCCGTCCTTCTTCACAACGGGCACTATAGGCGTCGCCCAGTCGGAACGTTCGACCGGAGTGAGAATACCGTCCCTTACCAGCTGTTCCAGTGTGCGCTCCACCGGATCGCGCAGCGCATACGCCAGCGGGCGCGCGCGCATAAACACAGGCCGTGCGCCCGGCCGCAAGTGAATGCCCACCTTGCCACCAGTGAAGCACCCCAAACCGTCCGCGAACACTTTAGAGTATCTGGAACTAAATGTACTAATATCAAAATTTGATCCATTACAAACACTGTTGTTATTTATATAAGTATTATAATTCAATACCGGCAATTGTATTTTTAATAATGCCATCCATTGCCTACCGAGCAACATTGTTTTTCCGTTTTGTATTACGTACAAGTCTAACGGTAGACACTTATCGTTATATTTGACTAGCGGTTTAATAACTCCCAGTGGTTTTACACACTCACCCGTATAATACCTCAAAATAATACTGCACTTTTTAATTTTTAAGTTACTAAATGATTCATTGTACGTGTGCTCATTTATACATGAGACGGCACTACCCGTATCGCACTCAAAGTTCATTATTTTTCCCTGGACCTCTAACGATACAAAAATAGGTTTACACTGCGTTACTGTCAATTTATTCAGTTCAATTATTATTACCTCGTCACTATCCTCACTATACGTTACTTCCTCGTCGCACTCGGCCTCGACGGTGTAATGATGTGCGAGTCGTGGACACATTCGCCGTAAATGACCCGCTTGGTTGCACACTCGGCATACATAGCGCCCGAATTTGCAAGCGGCCGCCTCATGCGGGCCGCCACACGCTCGACACTCTCGCTGTTGCCGGTCACGCTCCACCGCAGCCGATGCTGCCGGTGCCGCCCGGACCGCGCGCGGTTGCCTGCGTTGCATGCGCTCGCCCGCCGCTCGCAAACAGTCAGCCGCGGCACGGCCTCTGCCCGCGCCACCGGCGCCGCCTCGCCGCGTCGTCATCAGCTGACAATCCACCGAACCTTTCTCCTCATTTGTTGCATTGTCAGACCCTTCCATTACCACCGCCGCATCCTTTTCTGCTGCCTCCATGCTTACAGCCAGATGCTACGCCTTCGGGAAATCTAACTTAGCTTCTGCAAACAGTCTTTGTCTAATGGTCTCGCTCCTTATCCCACAAACCAGCTGGTCCCTCCAGCTTTCTTCAAGCCACGCCCCGAACTCACAAGATTTGGACATTTTCTTTAGGACCGCTACATAGCTCGATATGCTTTCACCACTGAGTTGTTTGCGATTTCGAAATTTATATCGTTCTGCTAACTCACTTGGTCTCGGTTGAAGATGTTTTTCCATGATTTGTGTAATTTGTTCGAACGTTTTTGACTTCGGTTTTGCCGGGGTACATAAATTTACTAATAGCTCATAGCAACTTAACGTCGGCACTTGTAACTCACTTGCTATTTTGTTTACAAGGAAATACTGCTCGAGACGCTCGATATATAATCTCCAATCGTCCTTTTGTATGTCGAATTCGGTAATCCTGCCAACCGACTTTTTTTTTTTTTGCTTTTACGACCTTTTACAATTAAACTTTTTTTTTTAATTTAATTCGATTTTCCTCGTCGCCACTGAACAATTCTCGGGTTGGGAGAGCACTCTGGATACACGGGATAAATAATACACGTAGTCACGACAGTAGACGTATAATGACTGGCACAATCTTGTGGTAGATTGACTACCTACAACTCTTAACATAATTATAAATATCAATGTACCCACAATTCGGTACATACGCTACACTTTGTAGTTTTCGTTTCGAGTGCAAGCAAAAATGAACTTAGCGGTGGTCAGATGGAAGTGTCTTTGATGGTACATTCAGGTTTCGCATTTACTCAAAATAATGTTGTATAACTATTTTAAATTATTTTGTTAGTACATGATTTAAAACTAAGTTAGTATATATCACTTCGCACTACATTGTCCACTTATGATTATTCAGTCAGCAGTGTATTTATTCGTTTCAGGCGGCCTTCGCCCTCGTTGTGGAGTCAGCAGCAATAGATACTACGGCAGATCAAGGACTCCGCGGTATGTCTTTCATAAAAATATGTTAACTAGGTCTAGTTTTAGGTATTAGTACCAACTTCATTATTAAAATCTAAAACAAAACTCGAATATATTTGGAAAGTCGTAAGAGGAGCTTTTGACTGCTCCTCTAACGACTTTGCAAATATATTCGAGTTTTGTTAAGATGTTATTGTTTTGTTTTGTTGCTCCAAAGTCTGAATCAGTCTTATCAAAGGATGTCCATGTTACTCTACTAGCTGACTCAGATAAGTAACTACTTCATGAAAAAAAAAATACAAAATTCACAAATTCAAATTGTTTTCATTTCACATAGGCAATGGAAAATGAAAACAATTTGAATTTGTGAATTTCGGAAATGAAAACAATTTGAATTTGTGATTTTTGTATTTAGAATTTGCAAGCGGCCGCCTCATGCGGGCCGCCACACGCTCGACACTCTCGCTGTTGCCGGTCACGCTCCACCGCAGCCGATGCTGCCGGTGCCGCCCGGACCGCGCGCGGTTGCCTGCGTTGCATGCGCTCGCCCGCCGCTCGCAAACAGTCAGCCGCGGCACGGCCTCTGCCCGCGCCACCGGCGCCGCCTCGCCGCGTCGTCATCAGCTGACAATCCACCGAACCTTTCTCCTCATTTGTTGCATTGTCAGACCCTTCCATTACCACCGCCGCATCCTTTTCTGCTGCCTGCGTTGCTGCTTGATGAATCAGATGCTGTTGAATCAGATGTTGCATCGGATGCATCATCGCTTGATGAATCAGAAGCTGTTAAATCAGATGTTGCATCAGACGCAACATCACTTGACGAATCAGATGCTGATGAATCAGATGTTGCATCAGACGCATCATCACTTGTTGTATCAGATGTTGCATCAGACGCATCACTGCTTGATGAATCAGATGCTGTTGAATCAGATGCATCATCGCTTGATGAATCAGAAGCTGTTAAATCAGATGTTGCATCAGACGCTACATCACTTGACGAATCAGATGTTGCATTAGACGCAACATCGCTAGACGAATCAGATGCTGTTGAATCAGATGTTGCATCAGACGCATCTACGCTTGATGAATCAGATGTTACATCAGACGCAATATCGCTTGACGAATCAGATGCTGATGAATCAGAAGTTGCATCAGACACATCATCGCTTGTTGAATCAGATGTTGCATCAGACGCATCACTGCTTGATGAATCAGATGCTGTTGAATCAGATGTTGCATCGGATGCATCATCGCTTGATGAATCAGAAGCTGTTGAATCAGATGTTGCATCAGACGCAACATCACTTGACGAATCAGATGTTGCATCAGACGCAACATCGCTAGACGAATCAGATGCTGTTGAATCAGATGTTGCATCAGACGCATCTACGCTTGATGAATCAGATGTTGCATCAGCCGCAACATCGCTTGACGAATCAGATGTTGCATCAGACGCATCATCGCTTGATGAATCAGATGTTGCATCAGACGCATTTGAGCTTGATGAATCAGATGTATTTGTGCTTGAAGAATCAGATGTTGCATCAGACGCATCTGTGTTTGACGAATCAGATTCTGTTGAACCAGATGCTTGTTGTTCAGACGCATCTGTGCCTGTTGAGTCAGATACTGAGTCAGTGTTATCTACTGCAGCAGAGTCGGGTACTTTCGTAGGTTGATTTTCGTAAGCTAATAAAAGCCATTCATTAATAATATCGTACAGTTTGTAATATAAAGTTTTCTTAAACTCTTCCACTTCTGTTCTACGAATTTTCATTGTTTTTGTTATATCATTTACAAGTTTATTCAGTTCGGTTTTAATGAATTTTTGAATATCTTCCTGGCTGCTGTTATTTTTCACTTTGTCGAGAATTTTTTCAAGGAGTTTCTTAAGTTTCTTGTAGATTTCTTCTATTTTCTTTTCTTTTCTATTTTCTTTAGCAAAAAGGTTTTCTAGAAGGCCATTCAATTCGTTTAGTACACCATCTACTGCATTCTTCAATTTTTTGACAATTTTTTCTAATGTATCCGTGATATCTTCAAGTTTCTCTTCAATATTTTTATTGATTTCTTTTCTTTTCTCTTCAACTGCTTCCCAAGTATCAAATACATTTTTTACCGTTTGTTTAGTAAATTTATCTAAACCTGCCCCGGCGTTTCCCCACGGTTTTCCAAAGTTATCACCTAAGTCCAGTAATGACTTTAAAATGAAACGCTTCTGTCTAACAGGACCTGTAAATACAATTTCATAACATGACTTAAAGCTTACATATTGTCATACTGTGACTAGATTCAAATACAAGAATTCAATTCAAAATATTTTATTTCACGTTGACACCCACTTAAATGGGCGCGTACAAAATTTTAAAAGTTAGTTCACGCTAACCCGCTAAGCTGATCCCCATCTGAACAATAGGTAAACAAGTTAAAACCTTTCTACTAAAGAAGCAAACAAAACGAAAACGCCTGCTAAGTGATGATGACAGGATGATTCTTTATTTATTTGTTTTAAATAGAACCGCCGAATAAATTAAATTTAAGTTTAAATGGTGTAATTACTATACAAACTTATTAGTTTATTTAACTCAGTCATGCATTCTTCCCAAAAAAATTAAAACATTCTTACCTTGTCATCTTCCATTCATCCACAAACATATTAAGATCTATGTTTGAGTTCAGGAGAGCGTTAATAGGGGCTAATGTCCGAGGAATAGGTGACTTAGAATTTGCAACAGTACGGGAAGTTGGAACAGCCAGTAAACGATGTTTTCTTCCACGACAGAAATTGTCTGGGACGAATAGATTGCAAATCTCACTGTGCAGATCAGGATCGTCAATTATTCCCCTAAGAATTTTGAATACTACTGTCATCTGATGGCGCAATCGTCTTACTTCTAAAGAGTTGAAATGTAATCAAACCAACAAGAACTTGAAATCTTGATTCTAGAATAAATATTTATTTTGAAATTAAATTTCTCGAAAAAAAAAACAAGAACTTAGTGGGATACAAATAGAGATAAAACCTGTACAAGTGCTTTTAGGTACCTGAGGAATGCTTTTTGTACTTTCTCTAAAGCTAAAACATACTGCTTCTCAAATGGGTTCCAGACGCACGCACTAGACTCAAGCTTGCTACGGACTAATGCCCCAAAAACAAGCTTGATAACATGTGGGGTTGTGGAAGTCACGACAGTTCCTCAAAAGAAAGCCAAGGTGCCTGAAGGACTCCTTAGTAGTAGATGTGATGTGGTTTTGAAAACTGACCTTTATGACAGGTTGATAATTATGTAAAATCGAAGGTTACGAAAGTGTATTATATTTAATACAATGCTTGTTTGAGTAGTGCGCACAACGATAAGTTTTAAATGAAGCAACTCTCATCCGGCCGACCTTAAGCGACAATGAAACCCGGGGCCCTGGAACGAAGGCAATGAAAGGAACAGGGTAGGTTTTTAGTCAGTAAGAGTCTGACACTATTTCCCGCTCCACCCAAGGGCGGGATTTGTCATTTGATGATTTTAGCTACAATAAAAAAAAAACTGTCCGACCTCTCCATGTCAGTTTTGACACACACACACTTTGATGCACATCATGACAGAGATAATGTTGTTGGGTAATGACTGCTTCTGCACATTTGGTTTCTCTGGTAATTCATTAATTTCACTGTCGTGTAAAAATAAAATGTTTAACAGACACAGTTAAACATTTTGTTTTTACTGCATTGCTTTTGCAATATTTTTTATTATTTTATTTTTGGACCTCAAGCACCTTTCTTTCATTGGTGTTTTTTTTTTTAGTTTGGAAATCAGAGAGAGGGCGTGCCAGACTTTTGCTGACTAAACCCCACTCCCCTTTTTTTTTTTTTGGTAGGTAAAATCATCCAATGACAAATCCCGCCCTTAGGTGGAGCGGGAAGTAGTGTCAGACTCTTACTGACTAAAAACCTACCCCGTTCCTTCGTTGCCTATAGTGCCGGGGCTGAATAAATATTTACTTTGTTAAATATTACATTTTTCTAAACTTAATTTTGTATTTTCAGTTATTTTGACGTGTCTGGCAATTTGAGTATTTCTGCGGTTTACCCAAATGTCCTTTCATTGGTATTGTTCGTCAATTTGTTGAGCTCCTAAGTAGTTCTAAGTTGAGCTATACGAATACTGATAAATGCTTGCACTGTCTGGACAGGTCCACTCAAATCTGCGTAGTTCTTTCCTCAAAAGACCATTCCAGACACAAGTCTGCATGGTTCTCATATGATTTGACCATTACATGTTTGCTGTATGGACTTTTAAAAGAGACTTTGACCCCTGAGTTTGTTTTTTTTCGTGTTTGTTGTTCTTCTTAGGGTAGTCAGTTAGGAAACATCGGCCTCATCTAGCTTAAACTGAAGAAAAAATTGACATATAAAAGTGTTTTTAAAAAACCTATTTGCAAAATAGATATCATTTTTGTATTTTTATTTTTATGATACTTTTGGATACAATATTGAATGGACTTCACCGTCCTCACATATACGCCGTTAATTTTTGATCGTTTTAATTTCGTGGAGGGTCGATCCGGTACATGAAAAACTCGATTTGTGAAGATAAAATTAAAAATGAAGTACTTTTCTTCTAAAACTCGAATTAATATACGCATGCCCGAAATTATTTTTTTTAAGTAAACGAGTCAATGACCTTGTAGGTAGGTGCCGGTCGTTGCGTACTAACTACCTACAGGTCGTTAGATTCGCCCAGCTGACGTTTACTTAAAAAAAAAATTACATGCTTAAATTAATTCGAGTTTAAAAAAAAAAAATTGTCTTTACAAATCGATAGAGTTCCATATACCGGATCGACGCTCCATGGGATTAAAACGATGAAAATTTAACAGTGTATACCTATTAATATTATGATATGGAAATATTGTAAAATTAATCTTTTTTTAATGATAAATGATAAATAAATGATAAATGATATTTATTTTGTAAGTAGGTTTTTAAAAACACTTTTACACGTAAAAAAAAATTTTTGTCATTTTTATCACTAGATGAGGCCGGAGTTTCCTAGCTGACTACCCTGAGAAGAAACACCGAAACAAACTCAGGGGTCAAAGTCTCTTTTAAAGTCCATACAGTAAATATGTATTGGTCAAATCACATGAGGACCATGCCGATTTGTCTGAAATGGCCTTTTGAAGAAAGAACCATACAGATTTGAGTGGACCTGTCCAGTCAGTGCAAGCATTTGTCAGTATTCGCAAAGCTCAACTCAGGACACTAAGGAGCTCAACGATTTGACGAACAATACCAAGGAAAGGACATTTGGGTAGGCCGCAGAAAATACTCAAATTGCCAGACATATGCTAAAAATTACTGAAAAGAGAGAAGAGAAGAGACAAAATAATAATAATAAAAACTAATCCACATTGTCCTCACGTTCACAATATAAAAGAAAAAAAAAATATAGTTTACAAAATGTAATACTTAGCAAAGTATTTATGTCAAACATTATTTAAAACAATATATTTATATATATACATCTAATTGTAAAATTAAAATAATCTACAATGTCAAATTGTAAAAGATGAACATAAATATCAAATGATAAAAAAAAATATAATAATAATAAAAATTAAAATAATTGCACAAAAGAAAAAACAAAAGAACTGCAGAGCGTACTGGAGCAGGTCAATCCCAAGCCTTTTCATCCTCAACGTAGTCCTTTACAGTGTAAAAAGCCTTTTCGCAAAGTTTTCGCTTTACAAATGATTTGAATTTATTTAGGCTTGGTTGTTGAATATGACTAGGAAGTTTATTATAGAAGTGTATACATTGGCATCTAAATGAGCCCCCTATTTTTTTGAGCCTGGTAGCAGGAACTACAAATTTATGTTTATTCCTAGTATTAAAAATAATAGTAACTATGGACTTTTTTGCCGGTTATTCTCCATAGGAAACGATCAATCGGAATCGGAACGATAGAATTGGAAAGGGTGGTGGTGGTGTCGCCATCTACCTCCGAAGCGATTTTCCTTTCAAAATTATTGCTTCTTCTCCTTCACCTTACAGTGCTTCTGCCGAATACCTTTTTCTGGAGGTCTATATCAAAAGTGTCAAGACCCTACTTGGTGTTGTGTACTGTCCACCAACCGTGGACTATTTTCCCAACATTGAACTGGCACTGGAGTCTGTAGGGTCAGAGTATACACATTGCGTCATCATGGGCGATTTCAATACCGACCTTTGTCACTCAACTCCTCGTTCCCGTAAACTCCTCCACATAATTGAGTCCGTAAGTCTTCATGTTCTTCCATTGCAGCCAACTCATTTTAATGCTTCTGGTGATGACACGTGGCTCGATTTGATCCTAACGTCCAATCCCCTCCTTGTTTCCTCTCATGGTCAATGTCCTGCCCCTGGTTTTTCCCACCATGACCTCATTTTCCTTTCGTATGTCCTAAAACCACCTAAACCTCTTCCTAGAATTCTGCACATGCGTTGTTTCGCTCGAATAGATGTTGAAAGGCTGCGACATGATGCGTCGGAACTGGACTGGGGGGATCTTGCTAAGGCAACAACCGTAGACGATAAACTTTGCATATTTAACCAAACCGTCCTGGCTCTCTATGACAGACACGCGCCTGTTAAGAGAGTTAAACTTAGGCGTCCTCCTGCTCCATGGATGACGACAGCGGTTCGTATAGCAATGAAGCATCGGGATCGGGCCTTTCGGAAATATAGAACAGATCGCTGTGAAGTTAATAGAAACCTCTTCAAAACTGCAAGAAATCGGTGTAATCAGGTGATACGCAATGCCAAACGCCGCCACATTCTTGATAATATTGCTTCTTCTTCTCCTGCTGATACTTGGAAGTTCTTAGGAACTCTTGGTATCGGTAGGGCACGTCATGTGGATTTTCCTAAGACTATTGGCCTAGATGATATCAACCGTCACTTCACAACCACTGAACATTTGGATACACAAATGTTGTCTCAGACGGTGGATTTCATTTCTGGCCTACCTCGTCCAACCCAAGAAACCTTTTGCTTTTCTCCAGCCACTTTGGTTGAAATCAAAAAGATTATCCTGTCTATTAAATCCAAAGCAGTGGGCCATGACGACATCAGTCGTCGTATGGTCACCCTGATCCTTGACTATCTTCTCTCGCCGATTACTCACTTAGTAAACTTTTCTCTCAATTCCGGAAAATTCCCATCCCTGTGGCGTATGGCCTATGTCCGTCCACTTCCTAAAATCTCAAATCCTTCCCTACCTAATCATTTTCGTCCTATTTCTATTCTCCCTTTCTTGTCTAAAGTACTTGAGGCCTGTGTACATAAGCAGTTTTCTGGGTTTGTTCACCGACATAGCCTCGTAAGCTCTTTCCAATCTGGATTTAGACCTGGGCATAGTACAACATCCGCTCTTTTAAAAGTGACTGGCGACATTAGAGAAGCAATGGAAGATACAAAGGTTTCTGTTTTGGTATTGATTGATTTCTCCAATGCCTTTAATGCCGTCAGTCACGATATACTCCTATCTATCCTTTCCCATCTTATGGTTTCGCCCAAGGCGTTGGAATGGTTCTCATCTTATCTTCGGGGACGCCGGCAGTCGGTTCGCGTTGATGAGAATTCGTCGAGTTGGCGTGATCTGGGTGCTGGAGTTCCACAGGGCGGTATTCTTTCTCCATTGTTATTTTCCATCTTCATAAATTTTATAACTCACTATCTTCGGTGTTCGTATCATCTTTACGCCGATGATCTTCAGTTGTATACAGCTGTGCGGGTGGAAGGTTTATCAGACGCTATAGAAGATATAAACCGGGATCTGGAGGCTATCAGTAGCTGGTCTGATAGGTTTGGGGTGTCTGTAAACCCCTCAAAATGTCAGGCCATTGTTATTGGTAGCTCACGCATGATGAGTAGAGTGGCGGTCAGCTCTTTGCCTCCTATTGTTTTCAATGGTACCGTTATCCCCATTAGCCCTTGCGTAAAGGACCTCGGTTTGCATCTTGACTCGACCCTGGGCTGGCAAAGCCAAGTTTCCAGTGTATGTCAAAAAGTCAACGGGACCTTGCGGTGTCTGTATCGTCTGAGGAACTTTCTACCCGCAAAGACGAAGACAATGCTTGTGCAGTCTTTGATTTTCCCTATTATTGACTATGGTGACGTGTGTTACTTTGACCTGAACGCGGTCTTACTAGACAAGCTTGATAGACTCCTTAACAACTGCATCCGGTTCATATTTAATCTGAGGAAATATGATCATGTGTCGAACTTCAGGTCTGAGCTCAAATGGTTGCCTATTCGCCAGAGAAGAAGTTTGCGCGCTCTGACTACACTTTTCTCTCTACTCAACTCTCCCTCGCCTCCATCCTATCTCATATCTCGCTTTCAGTTTCTAGGTTCTTCACACGCAAAGAATCTGCGTTCCTCTAATAATCTCCTACTGCTCTGTCCTTCTCATACTTCTGATTTTGTCCATTCTTCTTTCTATATACAGTCCATTCTTCTGTGGAATGCGCTTCCTTTCGAAATCAGGGCGGCCGAAAGTCGGTATGCATTTAAGCGGAAGTTGCGGAATTATTTTCTCCACTAATAGCTGAATCATCTCAATAACTTCTTTCGTTACTTTATATTTATATATTTATGTATATATATATATTTATTATTTATTAATTATATATGTATGTTTATTTGAACTTTAAGTATCTATACTTTGTACTCATGTTTTCTGAAAACATGTTTTTTGTTATGCACCTACCACATTGTCTCTTCACCACCCTAGGTTGACTGGTAGAGAATGCCTAAGGCATTAAGTCCGCCTTTGTACGTTGTGTTGCATGAAGATTAAATAAATAAATAAATAAATAAATAAATAAATAAATAGGCACCTATAAAACGGCACGATTCCGATTGATCATTTCCTATGGAGAATAACCGGCAAAAAAGTCCATAGTTACTATTATTTTTAATACTAGGAATAAACATAAATTTGTAGTTCCTGCTACCAGGCTCAAAAAAATAGGGGGCTCATTTAGATGCCAATGTATACACTTCTATAATAAACTTCCTAGTCATATTCAACAACCAAGCCTAAATAAATTCAAATCATTTGTAAAGCGAAAACTTTGCGAAAAGGCTTTTTACACTGTAAAGGACTACGTTGAGGATGAAAAGGCTTGGGATTGACCTGCTCCAGTACGCTCTGCAGTTCTTTTGTTTTTTCTTTTGTGCAATTATTTTAATTTTTATTATTATTATATTTTTTTTTATCATTTGATATTTATGTTCATCTTTTACAATTTGACATTGTAGATTATTTTAATTTTACAATTAGATGTATATATATAAATATATTGTTTTAAATAATGTTTGACATAAATACTTTGCTAAGTATTACATTTTGTAAACTATATTTTTTTTTTCTTTTATATTGTGAACGTGAGGACAATGTGGATTAGTTTTTATTATTATTATTTTGTCTCTTCTCTTCTCTCTTTTCAGTAATTTTTAGCATATGTCTGGCAATTTGAGTATTTTCTGCGGCCTACCCAAATGTCCTTTCCTTGGTATTGTTCGTCAAATCGTTGAGCTCCTTAGTGTCCTGAGTTGAGCTTTGCGAATACTGACAAATGCTTGCACTGACTGGACAGGTCCACTCAAATCTGTATGGTTCTTTCTTCAAAAGGCCATTTCAGACAAATCGGCATGGTCCTCATGTGATTTGACCAATACATATTTACTGTATGGACTTTAAAAGAGACTTTGACCCCTGAGTTTGTTTCGGTGTTTCTTCTCAGGGTAGTCAGCTAGGAAACTCCGGCCTCATCTAGTGATAAAAATGACAAAAATTTTTTTTTACGTGTAAAAGTGTTTTTAAAAACCTACTTACAAAATAAATATCATTTATCATTTATTTATCATTTATCATTAAAAAAAGATTAATTTTACAATATTTCCATATCATAATATTAATAGGTATACACTGTTAAATTTTCATCGTTTTAATCCCATGGAGCGTCGATCCGGTATATGGAACTCTATCGATTTGTAAAGACAATTTTTTTTTTTTAAACTCGAATTAATTTAAGCATGTAATTTTTTTTTTAAGTAAACGTCAGCTGGGCGAATCTAACGACCTGTAGGTAGTTAGTACGCAACGACCGGCACCTACCTACAAGGTCATTGACTCGTTTACTTAAAAAAAATAATTTCGGGCATGCGTATATTAATTCGAGTTTTAGAAGAAAAGTACTTCATTTTTAATTTTATCTTCACAAATCGAGTTTTTCATGTACCGGATCGACCCTCCACGAAATTAAAACGATCAAAAATTAACGGCGTATATGTGAGGACGGTGAAGTCCATTCAATATTGTATCCAAAAGTATCATAAAAATAAAAATACAAAAATGATATCTATTTTGCAAATAGGTTTTTTAAAAACACTTTTATATGTCAATTTTTTCTTCAGTTTAAGCTAGATGAGGCCGATGTTTCCTAACTGACTACCCTAAGAAGAACAACAAACACGAAAAAAAACAAACTCAGGGGTCAAAGTCTCTTTTAAAAGTCCATACAGCAAACATGTAATGGTCAAATCATATGAGAACCATGCAGACTTGTGTCTGGAATGGTCTTTTGAGGAAAGAACTACGCAGATTTGAGTGGACCTGTCCAGACAGTGCAAGCATTTATCAGTATTCGTATAGCTCAACTTAGAACTACTTAGGAGCTCAACAAATTGACGAACAATACCAATGAAAGGACATTTGGGTAAACCGCAGAAATACTCAAATTGCCAGACACGTCAAAATAACTGAAAATACAAAATTAAGTTTAGAAAAATGTAATATTTAACAAAGTAAATATTTATTCAGCCCCGGCACTATAGGCAACGAAGGAACGGGGTAGGTTTTTAGTCAGTAAGAGTCTGACACTACTTCCCGCTCCACCTAAGGGCGGGATTTGTCATTGGATGATTTTACCTACCAAAAAAAAAAAAAGGGGAGTGGGGTTTAGTCAGCAAAAGTCTGGCACGCCCTCTCTCTGATTTCCAAACTAAAAAAAAAAACACCAATGAAAGAAAGGTGCTTGAGGTCCAAAAATAAAATAATAAAAAATATTGCAAAAGCAATGCAGTAAAAACAAAATGTTTAACTGTGTCTGTTAAACATTTTATTTTTACACGACAGTGAAATTAATGAATTACCAGAGAAACCAAATGTGCAGAAGCAGTCATTACCCAACAACATTATCTCTGTCATGATGTGCATCAAAGTGTGTGTGTGTCAAAACTGACATGGAGAGGTCGGACAGTTTTTTTTTTATTGTAGCTAAAATCATCAAATGACAAATCCCGCCCTTGGGTGGAGCGGGAAATAGTGTCAGACTCTTACTGACTAAAAACCTACCCTGTTCCTTTCATTGCCTTCGTTCCAGGGCCCCGGGTTTCATTGTCGCTTAAGGTCGGCCGGATGAGAGTTGCTTCATTTAAAACTTATCGTTGTGCGCACTACTCAAACAAGCATTGTATTAAATATAATACACTTTCGTAACCTTCGATTTTACATAATTATCAACCTGTCATAAAGGTCAGTTTTCAAAACCACATCACATCTACTACTAAGGAGTCCTTCAGGCACCTTGGCTTTCTTTTGAGGAACTGTCGTGACTTCCACAACCCCACATGTTATCAAGCTTGTTTTTGGGGCATTAGTCCGTAGCAAGCTTGAGTCTAGTGCGTGCGTCTGGAACCCATTTGAGAAGCAGTATGTTTTAGCTTTAGAGAAAGTACAAAAAGCATTCCTCAGGTACCTAAAAGCACTTGTACAGGTTTTATCTCTATTTGTATCCCACTAAGTTCTTGTTTTTTTTTTCGAGAAATTTAATTTCAAAATAAATATTTATTCTAGAATCAAGATTTCAAGTTCTTGTTGGTTTGATTACATTTCAACTCTTTAGAAGTAAGACGATTGCGCCATCAGATGACAGTAGTATTCAAAATTCTTAGGGGAATAATTGACGATCCTGATCTGCACAGTGAGATTTGCAATCTATTCGTCCCAGACAATTTCTGTCGTGGAAGAAAACATCGTTTACTGGCTGTTCCAACTTCCCGTACTGTTGCAAATTCTAAGTCACCTATTCCTCGGACATTAGCCCCTATTAACGCTCTCCTGAACTCAAACATAGATCTTAATATGTTTGTGGATGAATGGAAGATGACAAGGTAAGAATGTTTTAATTTTTTTGGGAAGAATGCATGACTGAGTTAAATAAACTAATAAGTTTGTATAGTAATTACACCATTTAAACTTAAATTTAATTTATTCGGCGGTTCTATTTAAAACAAATAAATAAAGAATCATCCTGTCATCATCACTTAGCAGGCGTTTTCGTTTTGTTTGCTTCTTTAGTAGAAAGGTTTTAACTTGTTTACCTATTGTTCAGATGGGGATCAGCTTAGCGGGTTAGCGTGAACTAACTTTTAAAATTTTGTACGCGCCCATTTAAGTGGGTGTCAACGTGAAATAAAATATTTTGAATTGAATTCTTGTATTTGAATCTAGTCACAGTATGACAATATGTAAGCTTTAAGTCATGTTATGAAATTGTATTTACAGGTCCTGTTAGACAGAAGCGTTTCATTTTAAAGTCATTACTGGACTTAGGTGATAACTTTGGAAAACCGTGGGGAAACGCCGGGGCAGGTTTAGATAAATTTACTAAACAAACGGTAAAAAATGTATTTGATACTTGGGAAGCAGTTGAAGAGAAAAGAAAAGAAATCAATAAAAATATTGAAGAGAAACTTGAAGATATCACGGATACATTAGAAAAAATTGTCAAAAAATTGAAGAATGCAGTAGATGGTGTACTAAACGAATTGAATGGCCTTCTAGAAAACCTTTTTGCTAAAGAAAATAGAAAAGAAAAGAAAATAGAAGAAATCTACAAGAAACTTAAGAAACTCCTTGAAAAAATTCTCGACAAAGTGAAAAATAACAGCAGCCAGGAAGATATTCAAAAATTCATTAAAACCGAACTGAATAAACTTGTAAATGATATAACAAAAACAATGAAAATTCGTAGAACAGAAGTGGAAGAGTTTAAGAAAACTTTATATTACAAACTGTACGATATTATTAATGAATGGCTTTTATTAGCTTACGAAAATCAACCTACGAAAGTACCCGACTCTGCTGCAGTAGATAACACTGACTCAGTATCTGACTCAACAGGCACAGATGCGTCTGAACAACAAGCATCTGGTTCAACAGAATCTGATTCGTCAAACACAGATGCGTCTGATGCAACATCTGATTCTTCAAGCACAAATACATCTGATTCATCAAGCTCAAATGCGTCTGATGCAACATCTGATTCATCAAGCGATGATGCGTCTGATGCAACATCTGATTCGTCAAGCGATGTTGCGGCTGATGCAACATCTGATTCATCAAGCGTAGATGCGTCTGATGCAACATCTGATTCAACAGCATCTGATTCGTCTAGCGATGTTGCGTCTGATGCAACATCTGATTCGTCAAGTGATGTTGCGTCTGATGCAACATCTGATTCAACAGCTTCTGATTCATCAAGCGATGATGCATCCGATGCAACATCTGATTCAACAGCATCTGATTCATCAAGCAGTGATGCGTCTGATGCAACATCTGATTCAACAAGCGATGATGTGTCTGATGCAACTTCTGATTCATCAGCATCTGATTCGTCAAGCGATATTGCGTCTGATGTAACATCTGATTCATCAAGCGTAGATGCGTCTGATGCAACATCTGATTCAACAGCATCTGATTCGTCTAGCGATGTTGCGTCTAATGCAACATCTGATTCGTCAAGTGATGTAGCGTCTGATGCAACATCTGATTTAACAGCTTCTGATTCATCAAGCGATGATGCATCTGATTCAACAGCATCTGATTCATCAAGCAGTGATGCGTCTGATGCAACATCTGATACAACAAGTGATGATGCGTCTGATGCAACATCTGATTCATCAGCATCTGATTCGTCAAGTGATGTTGCGTCTGATGCAACATCTGATTTAACAGCTTCTGATTCATCAAGCGATGATGCATCCGATGCAACATCTGATTCAACAGCATCTGATTCATCAAGCAGTGATGCGTCTGATGCAACATCTGATACAACAAGTGATGATGCGTCTGATGCAACATCTGATTCATCAGCATCTGATTCGTCAAGCGATGTTGCGTCTGATGTAACATCTGATTCATCAAGCGTAGATGCGTCTGATGCAACATCTGATTCAACAGCATCTGATTCGTCTAGCGATGTTGTGTCTGATGAACCATCTGATTCGTCAAGTGATGTTGCGTCTGATGCAACATCTGATTTAACAGCTTCTGATTCGTCAAGCGATGTTGCGTCTGATGTAACATCTGATTCATCAAGCGTAGATGCGTCTGATGCAACATCTGATTCAACAGCATCTGATTCGTCTAGCGATGTTGCGTCTGATGCAACATCTGATACAACAAGTGATGATGCGTCTGATGCAACATCTGATTCATCAGCATCTGATTCGTCAAGCGATGTTCCGTCTGATGTAACATCTGATTCATCAAGCGTAGATGCGTCTGATGCAACATCTGATTCAACAGCATCTGATTCGTCTAGCGATGTTGCGTCTGATGTAACATCTGATTCATCAAGCGTAGATGCGTCTGATGCAACATCTGATTCAACAGCATCTGATTCGTCTAGCGATGTTGCGTCTGATGAACCATCTGATTCGTCAAGTGATGTTGCGTCTGATGCAACATCTGATTTAACAGCTTCTGATTCGTCAAGCGATGTTGCGTCTGATGTAACATCTGATTCATCAAGCGTAGATGCGTCTGATGCAACATCTGATTCAACAGCATCTGATTCGTCTAGCGATGTTGCGTCTGATGAACCATCTGATTCGTCAAGTGATGTTGCGTCTGATGCAATATCTGATTTAACAGCTTCTGATTCATCAAGCGATGATGCATCCGATGCAACATCTGATTCAACAGCATCTGATTCATCAAGCGTAGATGCGTCTGATGCAACATCTGATTCAACAGCACCTGATTCGTCAAGCGATGTTGCGTCTGATGCAACATCTGATTCAACAGCATCTGATTCGTCAAGCGATGTTGCGTCTGATGCAACATCTGATTCATCAAGCGTAAATGCGTCTGATGCAACATCTGATTCAACAGCATCTGATTCGTCAAGCGATGTTGCGTCTGATGCAACATCTGGTTCATCAAGCGTAGATGCGTCTGATGCAACATCTGATTCAACAGCATCTGATTCGTCAAGCGATGTTGCGTCTGATGCAACATCTGATTCATCAAGCGTAGATGCGTCTGATGCAACATCTGATTCAACAGCATCTGATTCGTCAAGCGATGTTGCGTCTTATGCAACATCTGATTCAACAGCATCTGATTCGTCAAGCGCAAATGCGTCTGTTGCAACATCTGATTCAACAGCATTTAATTCGATAAGCGAAGATGCGTCTGATGCAATATCTGCTTCATCAAGCGATGATGCGTCTGATGCAACATCTGATTCAACAGCATCTAATTTATCAAACGCAGATGCGTCTGATGCACGTAAATAACGATACCCAACGACAAACGAATCACATAACAACCTCTTTTATGCCACAAATCAATACTGTTAACCATTTTGAAAAGCTACTATAAAACTACCCAGTAGCTTATAACTAAAGAAATCTTGGTGGTATCATGGGTTCGGCAACAATCACGGTTTCTGTTTTATATAAATACTTTGAAATAAATGCTATGTTAAACAACCGAGTACTTAGCGCAGTTTTATAGTCCAAGAAAATAAAAATATTGCTTTAACAATGCAAGTCAAAATGAACGGTCGTCGTCCTTATGATCAAGTGGTGTAGATCAAACAGCACTTTTGGGACCATGCGGACACTATATCTGATACCAGAAAAGGGTACAGCAGGAATGGTTACACTGAGCTGTTATATGTCCATCGTCATCAGACTGCTACAAGGCTAGCAGTGCCTTCAGATCACAAGGTCCAGAGCTGCGACGACTCTGCTGTCAGATAGATACTTCATGCAAAAAAAAATGTCTGGAAGATACTTGTATATTAGACTAAGTAAGAAGAATATTTTCAGTCGAGAATCCAGTTTATTTTCATCGTCAAAGCTTAGGAAGATAAAAAACAGGAAGCTTGACGGCATCTTCATTTCGATCTAGAAGGTACGTGAACAGGTTACTAAAAAATATTATGGGTTGGCCAGATTTTGAATTGATCACTTCATGATATGGCCAACTAAAACTGGCCAATTTGATGATATGTCAATTCTCGTTTGGTCATATCATTGAAGTAGGATGATTTATGATACTAAAAGGTCTAAAGAACGTAAGCCAAAGGAGTATTGCTATATCATCAAAATTTAACGTTTAAAACGACCTGACCGTCCAGATCTTAGGAATTAATCATTTCATGATTATTTTTTAGGTGGTAAAATCATCCAATAATATTTCCCGCCTTCGGGCGGAGCCGGGGATAGTGTCAGATTTTTACTGACTAAAAACACACTCCGGTCTTTGCCTTCGTTCCAGGGCCCCGGGTTTCACTTTCACATTACCCATGATCTTTATAAGACCAATATCATGAAGTGGGCAATTTCTAAGATCTAGTCATGACATGTGTGTTCACGGATTACATTTATAAATTCACTGAAAAACCCACTTCGGGTTTCTAGTTTTCTTTAACAGACATTATCTCTCTTTGTTCAAATCTTGGTCATTATAAAAAAAAAATAACTAAGAACATCTTACTGCTATTAAATGTGTCTTAAATGTGTCGTAACTAATCAAGTTTACAACGATTGGCTGATTACGTGGAGTAAGCTAACTTGCGGCCACAAGACATCTAACTTGATTTAGCTTAAATCTGAAAAACATGATATACCTAACTGAGCCAATGTTCTTCACAGATAATAAACAAACTATCGCAGGGGATTTGGACCTTAAGATGCTGATGACGGAAGATGGAACTTAGAGATGAAATGCTACTACTAATGGAGCCTCAACAACCGGCCTATTTTATATGCAGATAGATTCTTCCAGTCTACCTCGAGCCTACGCCGTTGAGTAGGGATGTCAATACAAATGCAAATTGAAATCATGTCTATCTAAACACTCGTTTCAAAAATATATCTTAGTAAAAACTGCGCTAAAATTACACATGTACTTGTTTGATTTTTTTTATAATACATATTACTATTATAGAATTAAAACTTGCAATATAAATGGCGTTTTTATTATAAACCTCTAAATTACTGTGCGATTTTCGAGAAATGTGTGCACTTTCCACAAAAGCAAGGATAAACGATAGTAATGGGGAATTAGTTTTTTTTTTTAATATCCCACAAGTATCACACAACGCCTTCTATCTAGTCCTAGAGTACCAGACAACTGATAAACATACTTAGATATTTCTAAATACATCATCATCACCATTTCAGCCCAAAGACGTCTAATGTTGGACATAGCCGCTCCCCGCTGAGGAAACACAGACTCCGGCAGGGAATTCCACTCCTTAGCATAACGAAGCTAACGAACTTAATCTACACTCTGACTGACTTACGCACATTAGCGGTAACATAATTATCTTATATATAAAAATGAATAGCTGTTCGTTAGTCTCGCTAAAACACGAGAATGGCTGGACCGATTTGACTCATTTTGGTCTTGAAATATTCGTGATACTCCAGGGAAGGTTTAAACGGTGAGAAAATACGGAAAAAGTCATGAAAAAAAGAATTCGAATACAGCGCCATCTCTTATTAAAATGTAATTTTTAAATGAATTATTCTGGTTCTGGTATTGCCCGTAGATGGCGTTATCCTTATTAGGCGGTACGAAGATTGCCGAGTCAGCTAAAGTCAGCCGTCTAGTCGGTAGATTAGAGTAATCTGCAATGTAATACAGGTATGTGCTCTCAATTCACTAAGCCTCAATTTCGAGAATGGGTCCCGACTGCTACAATTTATCTTGTATTTAAAATATTATATAGTTAAGTGCAATCGGGTAGAACGACTTTCTTATTTAGGGTTTTTTCTACTCAAAAAAGCAGTCGGGTTTTTTAGTTTTTTAAATTACCGTTTTTAATTTTTTTTGTAGTCATAAATATTGTCATCAAATTATTACAGTTTTGAACCTAGCTCACAGTTTTGTCTTTAAATTAATATTTTTCAGCCAATATTTCCTTAAGCAATTGTACTGAAATTTTACTACGGAAGCGAAATTTTACACCTCTGTTTATTAAGAATTAGCGACTCGTCCCAGCTTCGCACGGGTGCAAAGGTAATATTAAATCACTAATAATAATGCATGTATTATACATATAAACCCTCCTCTTGAATCACTTTATCTATTAAAAACAACCGCATCAAAATCCATTGCGTAGTTTTAAAGATCTAAGCATACATAGGGACAGACAGCGGGAAGCGACTTTGTTTTATACTATGTAGTGATAGTGATAGTGAAGATGCAAATTTTTGGCCCACCTCCAATAGTTTCTCTCACCAGGCCCTGGTTCAGGCCATGGTCCGGAGCGAGGAGGAATAGCAGTGGTTGTTTTGGCGAGTTTCTTTCTGGAATTTAGCGACATGAGTGTATGACTGCCGTGTGTGTTATATTATTTTTATTTGTATTAATTGATTGTAATTTTTTTTTTTATTTAATTGGCTTCTGGCCGTATTATGTTAAAGTAAAATAAACAAATCGCTTCGATAGAATTTAATTTACTTTTGAGGTAGTTGCTGAAACTGGTTATGTGAGGTTCAAAAGTTGATGAAAACAATATTCCAGCAATACATGTAAAGAAACCATCTTAATAGATGCTTAGCTTAGCTATTTTAAGGTTGTTTTTCTTAATTATTTTTTATGTAGATTCAGAGGTTTAAACAATAATATCAACTAACACTTTTGCAGCTTCATTTCATGCGCTGGATACATCAACTCAAATCTTTTTGTACTACTTCTTAATTCTTCTATTTCCCATCATTTTTACCTTTCACTGCATTCCATAACTTTTTTTGCGGCCTTCGAAATGTCGTATCTAATGTATATCTGTCTTCGGTTTATTATTTAATGATTTTAAGTATATATTATTGTAATCCTTGCTAGCCGATCAACGTCTCTTGTCGGCGACGACTGGCGTTGAAAATCAGCACTGTAGCTCTGTCTTACACACGAGCTCCAGCATTTTGCTGAGCGCTGGCCGTTTTGCGCGGATGTGACGCATAGTTTACTTTTTATTATTATATAGAGTGGTTAATGTTGTTTGTTTTATTTTTAAGGTATGCGCCATGTTTGTCGTAAATATACTCGTAATATAATATAATAATTAATATTCCACAACTATCTCACAACACCAACTAGTCCCAAGCTAAGCAGAGCTTGTGTTATGGGTACTAGACAACTGATAAACATACTTATATATTTCTGAATGCATACATAATATAGATAAATTACACCCAGACACAGAACAAATGATCATGCTCATTACACAACCATTGTGCTGAGTGGGAATCGAACCCACGACCTCCGGCATAGCAGTCAGGGCCACTAACTACTAGACCAAGAGGCCAGTCAATAAACTCTTTTTCTTTCTTTTCTTTACCTTTTAAAAATAAAACAACACTAACGCTCCAAGATTTATTTCACTATTTGTAACTCAAGAACAGCTACTAAAATACCTAAAAACTATTAAAACATTGGAAAGATTTACTTAAAAAAATTAAACAAACTGCGTTTGGAGGAGTTTCAATTTACCGAAGGAAATGCAGAACAAATCTGCCCACCATACACTAAAGTGCAGTAACAGCAAAATCACGATTTCGAGTAAAACGCATTTAAAGTTAAGAATTGATTTTAAAAAATCAACAGAATGTATAAGCAAAAAAATTTGAATGCAGAAAGGTTGTAAAGGCATAGGTTCACACGTTAAAGCAATAAAAAAAATATATCTTAATAACTGAATTTATTATGGCCATTTATTCTTTTTGGTGCCTATTACTGCATAGCCTTTTTTGTAAAAAATACCATTTTAAACTTAGTAAAATGCAGCAAAAAGCCCTATTACTGCGTTTGGATCAGTTATTTTGTCAAGAAACCCAACTAACATGCAGTAAGGTCAAAAAAATACTGCATTTTAGTTAGTTTTTTAAGAAAAAAGTGTTCAATTTACTAGTGCAGTAAGAAAAATAGCTAGTTCACATTCTGTATTTAAAACATTAACTGCACTTTAGCTAGGAATAATCATATCTGTGTCATTATGCTATCCAAACTAATCTGCAGTAATGCTGTATTTTACTGCGTGTTAGTCAGTTTATAATGATAAAAGAATGTTAAGTATTCACAACTAAAATGTGACAAGCTTTGATTTTACTGCATTTTAGTTGGGAGTTCGTGACAATAAATTGTATTTTCTTAATTTGCAGTAAAAATAGCTTGTATGGCGGTAAATTTTACTGCGTATTAATTTTTTTTTTAATTTTTTTCCAGAAATATAAAACTATCTAAAGAACTGTAAAATTATATTGCTTACTGCATTTTAGTTATGAAACCTTAAAATTTAATCTGCAGTATAATTTATACTGTATTTTAGTTGGGAAATCACGCCAAATTGTTAATTTTTTTCGTTTGCAGTAAGTGAAAACTGTTAAATAAAAACCATTCTAATAGTCTTAGAAATAAGTAAGTTAATTCAATAGAAAGCTTAAGAAACCCGCTTTCAGAATCACTAATAAAACGAAAAATCACAAAAGGGCTGTTACTGCTCTTTAGTCTCTGGTGGGCAGAAATACTCGTATAACGTAGAAATGATTTCGTTGACTGACTGACTGACTGACATATTAACGCACAACTGAAACTACTGGGCCATTTATGATGCTTTCGAGGCTTTCTTTTATGACGTAACTGAGCAAAAATAAAACGTTTTTGAAAAGTCAAGTTATAAGGGCCGAAGCACATAACCATGTTACGGCGCCGCGCCACTTGACGGTGCCACCTACCGCTCTTTTTCGCGTCGCCGCAACGCAAATTTTAGCGTTTATTGTCGTATCCTACAGGGGTACCAGTGTCTCGAGATTTTTTTAGATTGAAAGTGCATAGACGTTTCACTGCCATGGATCGATTGTAATAAACTTACAGTTATTTGTTATTAAGAAGACTTTACTCTATTTTAAATAAACGACAAAGATAGTGTATTACAATAATAAAACAATATTTTATTGATAATGGCTTTTAATTTATATCCTGACTGTACCTTTTAACCAAAATCGACATAACGGGAATAGAAAGCGTAAAATTGCAACATTTTTCAAGAACAATATTAGATAATCGTCGACTGTGAGTCAAGTCATGCGTGCGCTTGTGAGCTCTGTCTTAAAAAAATCTAAAGTCATCAAAAAGTGAACTATTCAAGTGTCAACTATTACCAACACAAACTGTGAGTTACTTGGGACATATTTTTGATAAAGTATAATTAAAATAAATAGTGTTATAAAGTGTTAAAACGTTATTAAGTGGACTGAACAAATTATTCTAATACCCCCACCGGCCGGTATACGCAAATCACAAAGCGAAGACTGACCTTGGACTCATTAGCAGCATTTTAAGTGATTGTTTAAACATTGAAACGGTTACTAATTTTGTCATTGGAAACAAACAGCTTGCAGCGCAACTGTTTCGAGTACGCTTTCCGCGTAATGGGGTGCAAGTTCGAATCTCATCGCTGACAACTTTTTTTTTGTGTTGACTTTTTTCTGAGATATTTATAATATTGGAAGCTGATAATAAGTGTTACGGAATTGGCGACTGCTTTTAATTTTTTAATTTTTACTCTTTCATATACATAAACTATAAATTTATACAATGCTTCGTACTCCGCCAAAAGATGGCCACATGAGTGCATTGCCTCAGGTGCAATCAGTGCCCAACATACCTGCTATCTTAGCAGGATCACCGAGCATGTCCAATGTTGGCGCGAGGTTCAAGCGGAAATGTACTAACTCTCCTCCAGAGGTTTATTCTAGCCCAGATTTTGATCGGTACTCAAAGAATGAACTATTAGATACAATTCGCAAGGAAATACGTTCAGTTTTGTCTTCTGAGATTTCAGCGAACATAAAATCCTGTATTACTAGCGAGCTAAGTGGCGTCAAAGATTTGTTACGAGGCTTAGAGAGCTCAGTCAACTTTATGAGTTCTGAATTTGACCGTATGACGTCAGAATTGGATGCATGCAAGAGTGATAACAAAGCCCTACATAAAGAAAATGAATATCTCAAGGCCACCGTTTCTGATTTAGCAATGCGAGTAAATCTCATTGAACAATATTCGCGCCAGCAAAACCTTGAGATCAATGGCTTACCTGAAAATAAAGGTGAAAACTTGGTGAAGACTGTGGTTCAGCTGGGCAGCATTGTGTCTACCACGATCAGGGAAGACGATATTCTATCTGTTGTACGCGTAAGGAAATTAGATCCAGAAAACAAAAACCTTAGAGCAGTCGTTGTTAAATTGCGAAGCTCACTACTAAGAGATTCAGTCCTGGCGTCTGTTTTCAAATTTAACAGAACTCAGTCTAAAGAAAAACTCAGTACTCAACACCTGGGTTACGGTGGTGCTATCAAGCCTATATTCGTATCGGAACACCTGTCACCGTTGAATAAAAGAATACATGCGGAAACTAGAAAAGCTGCTCGTGAAAAGGGATATCTATACGTTTGGGTACGCGACGGCAAAGTCCTCGTAAGAAAAGCCGACGGTCACCAAGCAAAACACATTAAAAGTCTGGAAGCCATTGCACTGCTATAATTTTAAATTACTTTTTAAGCAGTAATACCATGCAATTACCTAATCATTCACTATTTATTACCAGAACTTTAGAGGAATGAAAACGAAACTTAAGACTGTTATGTTGGCGGCACAACTGGGTGTCTATGATGTAATAATTGGAACCGAAACGTGGCTGGACGATGGTATAAAAGATGGTGAAATTTTCGATTCTAGGTATCGTGTCTATCGTAGAGATAGATCCTCAACTGCTATGGGAAGCAAGAAGGGCGGAGGTATTCTGATTGCAGTGTCTAGGCTCATTGATTCCGTACGCATGCCAAAATGGGAATCTGACATCGAGGATTTGTGGGTCAGGCTTAAAATTACTAAGGGAAAGAGTAATCACAATTTGAATATCTGCTTTGTTTACCTACCCCCACCAGTCCAACAAGTCACACTTGACTCTTTCCTGGACAAAGTATCTACAGTGATAGAATCTACAAATGAAGATACAATTATTGCCGGAGATTTCAACCTCAGCTTCATAAGTTGGAACATAGACAACACTTTTAACCCCCCATGTACAATTCCTACTAATTATACCAATGGGTTAGGCTACTCTCTTGTTGATTTCATGTCTGAAAACAATATCTTGCAGGCTAATATTGTGAAAAATTGTTATAATAAAACCTTGGATCTCATTCTATCCAACTTACTTGTAAATGTTAACGAATGCAATAACCCGATGTCAAAAGTAGATTTACATCACCCTCCGCTAGAAATTATTGTCTCTCATAGTTCACCAACACCATTAAAAACAAGAATAACTTCGCGGTATAGTTTCAAACGCGCTGATTATGCATCGATCAAGGCAAAACTTAGAGTAATTGATTGGACTAAGATATTTTCTGAAATGACTGATGTGGATGAAATGGTTAACGTGTTTTACGAACGAATTAACAATTTAATTGGGGAACATGTACCTCTGTTTAAATTACCCAATAATAAATATCCCAGATGGTTTTCTAAACCGTTAATTAAGCTTTTAAACGATAAGGAAAAAATTAGAATTCGCTATAAGAAATACAAAAATCCTAGAGATAATTACGAATACAAAATGTTGGAAGGGCGCGCAAGAATTATGATTAAAAATTGCTACAAAATATATATAAGCAATACTGAAAAAAACATAGAGCAAAACCCAAAACTCTTCTGGTCATTCGTTAAGGCCAAAAAATCACAGTCGAGTGACATACCCACTACCATGCGTTTGGGAAGCGATACTGCTTCTTCTGGTGAGGAAATAAGCAATAAATTTGCTACACATTTTTCATCCACCTTCATACCATCTAATAAGTCGACTCCTCCCACTTGCTCGCATAATTACTTTCAATTCGCTTTAAGCAGAATTGCGTTCACAGAGGTGGAGGTACTAAAAGAATTAAAGAAACTTGACACCTCCAAGGGTCCTGGACCTGATGGCCTTCCCCCACTATTTATCCAGAAATGTGCATCCAACCTGTGCCTCCCACTCAAACTCATTTACAATCGCTCTATTGAAACATCTAAATTCCCCACAGAGTGGAAAATCGCTAATGTGGTACCTATCTTTAAAAAGGGAGAATCCAGCGATATAACTAACTATCGCCCTATATCTCTCCTTTCTATCGTTGCAAAGCTGTTTGAAGCGTTGGTTTGTCCTGTACTATCTTCGCATACTAATGTGCAGTTGGCCTCTGAACAGCACGGCTTCCGTGGTCGAAAATCAACTACCACTAATTTAGTCCACTACATCAATAGCATTGCTAAATCTATGGATTCCCGTATTCAAGTTGATTCCATCTACACAGATTTCAGCAGTGCTTTTGATAAAGTTAATCACAACATACTTTTAATGAAGCTGGCTCAATTTGGCATAACCGGTCAATTGCACAGGTGGTTTGCTTCCTACTTAATGGAGCGGAAGCAGAGAGTGATTGTGAGAGGATACGAATCATTCTTATACTCTTCCACTTCCGGAGTACCACAAGGATCGCACCTGGGGCCGATCTTGTTTCTTATATTCGTAAACGACATAGTTCATACAGTCCGACACAGCAAATGTTCCATGTTTGCAGATGATTTAAAACTGTACAAAGAAATTAAAACAGACTCTGATGCAACACTTCTTCAGAAGGATCTGGATGCAATACATGAATGGTGTCAATTAAACATGATGACTCTTAACGTTAGTAAGTGCTATCACATAACTTTTACGCGGAATAAAAATGTAATACCTTCATCTTATAAATTGAATGGAGTTGCTCTGCAAAAGGTTGACACTATCCGAGATTTGGGAGTCCAGCTCGATAGTAAACTTTCTTTTAGTCACCACATTGACCAAATTGTATCTAAGGCTACAAAAATGGCAGGTTTTGTGAAGAGGACTTGCTCGGAGTTTCGGTCCATATCGACCCTGAAACTTCTTTTCAACACGCTTGTTAGAAGTGTACTGGATTACGCATCTCCAGCATGGAATCCTACATATCGCGTCCATGTTGATAGGATAGAGCGTATACAGAAGGCTTTCACCAGATATCTGCGCTTCAGATGTTCTAGTTGCGATCGGGAAACCAATTATTCACAAAGACTTAAACATTTCAATATGATGGCTCTGGAACAACGTAGACGTTTCTCCGACCAGATATTTCTTTACAAAATTATTCATAGTCAGTCTGATGTTCCAGAGCTATTATCTGAACTTAATATCACTGTACCCCGGCGCACTAAAACTAGATCTGTACGCAAAAGAGATATACTTACTTTGTCCTCATCAAGAACAAACCTTGGTCGCAATGCCCCTATGAACCGATGTATGGCCAATTATAATATAGTCCACAATTGCACCAACATTGACATCTTTGCCGACACTTTTTACCAGTTCCGTAAAAATCTTGACGTTCTATTTAATAAATAACATTTTGATAACGTTTATTGCAATCGTTTCCTTTTCTATAACCTCGCCATAATTAAAACGAGTTTGTTTATCATAATTGTGTCTTTTTCGTTTATGCAATTTTATTTTAATTTTAATTTCATATCGTAGTTTTCTTTTTTTTTTTTAAACCTCTTTTTTTTTGCAACCTCAAATTAGTTTATTTTAAGATTACTCTAAGATAGATCTCATGAATTGTATGTATTTTTTGATTTATGTTTAAGCTGTGTACTCCTATAAGTGACAAGTTCACCATATTAATATAAATATAAGTTACATTTTTTTTGTAAGCTTAATTAGTGAATAAGTCGTTGGAGTACCTTAATATAAATAAATAAATAAATAAATACACCGTCAGAATCGACGTAGGGGGAATCGGCGTAAAGGGAACCAATCAAGAAGATACTGGTTATATCCATTTAATAAAGCTATGGTATTCGCGGCGCGGCGGCGCGGTGCACACCGAAAAATTCTGCGTCGTGGCGGGCGGCATTGCTTATTTCGGCATCGCGGCGCCGCAAAGCGGTTATGAGTTGCGGCCCTAAGGGCCTGTAAAAGGGGAAATACGTTAATATGCAAAAAAAAAAATCCTTTTCTTTCGTTTTTTTTTTTTTTTAATGTCGAGACATACAGACCAGTTTTGTCGACGTCGCGTAGTGTAATAAGGCAAGAGCGTCGCCAGCCGATGATCACGGGGGGGGCTATTGAAATTATAGAGAATAATAAAACAGTTCTTTTTTTAAGTATAATGTTTTTTTTCTCCACAATATAACTCCTAATTGCTAGCTTTATATCTACGGTAACATATAGGATGGGCATTATATCGTGGGAGACTGGTGCCTAAACTAGGCTCTGAAGCTGTAAAGCAATCCTCTAGGGTAGGGGGGGGGCATAGTTATGTATTTCCTGATACTTACAACTAAGGGGTCTTTAAGTCAAGAGTGAATAGGTTACTTCTAGGCAAGCGTGCTCCATCGTCGGTCACGCATTGCTTACCGGTGAGAGAGTGTTCAAGCGCGAGCCTATGTATAATATAAAAAAAAAAAAACATTATTTGTTTTTCAAACCTACCCTTAAAAGACACCCCTAAAGATGTCAGTTTCTATGAAAAAAACATATTCCTTGAATTTTCAAACATGAAAATTGATAATATTAATTCTTAGGGCGCTTTCAATTTAGATGTTTCGTGACGCACTGCCGCCGCACGTTCACCGTGCCCGTTGTAGCTCGCAGCCGCCCCTTGCAGTACGGTAGCAGTCCGACAGCAAACGCCTTAATTGAAAGTGTATCTGACTGCCATTCATATGTATAATAATAATATAATATATTGTTATTGTGATAGTGTGTGTGATACATTACATTATTATAAATGATCGTGCTTATCACACAAACATTTGTCCTGGGTGGGAATCGAACCCACGACCTCCAGCATAGCAGTCAGGGACACTAACCACTAGACCTACAGGCTAGTCAAAGTATGGCTTGACTGATGTCACATCACTGGCATACATATGATATGTCGTGTACATATTTAGAAATATATAAGTATGATTATCAGTTGTCTAGTACCCATAACACAAGCTCTGCTTAGCTTGGGACTAGACGGCGTTGTGTGATAGTTGTGGAATATTATTATATTATTATTATACACTCTGACGAAGAAATGTTACTGATAATACTCTTGTTGAAAATCATCAAAGAGAAACAAAAAGAACGCCCCGTAAAAAAGTAACACCGATCTTTTTTTCAACTCTTTCATAATTCTGGGTATTTCATTTCCCTAGTGTTTTGCTTGTTGAAACTAAGAACCAAGCAATTGTTTTAATTTAGCTAAGATTGTCTAGAAAATGTCGAATTACCTGAAGTAGCTAATAGTAAAATTCAGTGTTTTCATACATTCGCATACTATAACAGCTGAAGAAAGACTGGTGATAACATTAAAGTAAACTTAGTACTTATATTTTATATTTCTGAATTATTATTTGTTGCTATCTATACTAATATTATAAAGAGGTTTTTTTTTTTTTTTTTTTAACGTAGGTAAAATCATCCAATGACGAATCCCGCCCTTGGGTGGGGCGGGAAACAGTGTCAGACTTTTACTAACTAAAAACCTACCTTTCCATTCCTTGCCTTTATCCTGGGGCCCGTGGTGACAGTCTCACATAACCTTTGGGCCCCAGTAGGCTTCGGCCCTGCTGGACCCCTACAGTTTGCTGACAACTCCTTGAGGCGCGCGGGAACGGTGCGCGCCGTAGACGACCTGAGCTCGGACCGGTCTGTTACCGGACGGACGGACAGCGAGCTACCCATTGCCCACCGTCCGCGAGCCCGCGCCTACGGTGGCCGGAAATTGGGATCGGAAACCCGGCGGCGGCGGCGACGTGTGCGCCTTTGCCTAATGCGGTCGGCCTTCTCCTTTACTAGCATTACTGCTTCGCAAAAGGAGGCGACCGCCTGCCACTCCTCCTCGCTCCGGAGCATGGCTTGAACCAAGCCCCGGCGCGAGAGATCGCCGCCGATCGCCCCCACGAGGACACGGCGATGCTCTTCCCAAGCGGGGCACACCTCGACTGTGTGCTCCACCGTGTCCACCGGGCGGTCCGCACAGTGGCGACACCCGGGCGTCGTCTCCGCACGAATCTTGTACAGGTACGGACCGAACTTGCCGTGTTCGGTCAGAACCTGCGCCAAACGGAAGGTGACGACGCCGTGGGGCCTTTCCAGCCACGCCTCAAAGAGGGGCCTTACCGCCTCGATCGTGGCGTGCCCAGCACGAGGTTGCGACAATCGCTCTCGCCATTTCACCATGAGATCCCGCCGGAGCTCTGTCCGCCATGCCGCGACTTGTCGCGGCAGCGGAGTTTCGCCCCGACGTTGCATCTCCACGCGTAAGTCATGCATGTGTGCAAGGACTGTTGCCTCCAAATCCCATGGTGGTAGGCCAGCAAGGAGGCTCGCCGCAATATTATAAAGAGGTAAAATTTGTAAGTTTGTATGTAGGGGTAATCTCTGGAGCTAATGATCTAATTCTAAAATTTTTTACACTGGTAGAAAGCTACATTATTCCTGAGTGCTATAGGTTATAAATTATTTTTATAACATGTACATTAACCGAGCTATCACAATTTTTGTCTTGCAAGTCGGAAAAAAATACCTCATAAAACGGAATTATTTGCGTGCGCTGCCTAGAGAGTTGCTTAAAATTAAAAACATTGTATGGCAACCTGATTCGTCTTAATTATATCTACAGAAAAGTCCGCGATACCATATTTCTATCTTTTATATGTTATCTTTTATACTTCTTTATTTGCATTAAAAAAGTATTCTTTCGGCATACTTACGTTTGGTTGATTATTTGAGCAACGAAATATTCATACAGATAAGATTTGCCATTTACAGTATGTCAATTGGTCATATAGTTTCGGAGATAATATAAAATTACTAAAATGCAAAATGCCACTAGCACAACTTTCATTCGTAGAGCTCTAGATCTATCATGCTTTGTGCGGACGTTTTATCCATTTGCCCATAGATGGCGTTCTGCAAATACGTATTTTTTCTGAATAGCGGTGTTAAGATTTTCCGTGGATTGATGACCGTCTCGAATTATTGTGTCCACGTTGTCGTCAGTTAGTGTTCAAATTGTTGCATGTCAGTCTGTTGCTTATTGGTTAAATTGGTTTCGGTTGTTTCGTTCGTTTGGTTGTTTGTTGATTTGTACTCCTAAGTCCTAATCCTAATCGTAATAATCGGATCGGATATATCGTAATTTCGATTTATTTCGTTGTATGTTCGAAATTACGAATATTACGATAGAACGGATTCTATCGTAATATTCGTAATTTCGTTGTACGAATTATAACGATAATACGATATTACGATTGTTTTGTTATAAAGGTGGACGGGTGTCGAGTCCCTGATCCCTCTCCCTTTGTTCATAATTATTTTTAAGTCTGTGTAGTTTGTTCATTTGTTGACTAAGAGCATGCCTAAAAGGAAATCGCAACTGTCCCGGCAGACATCACAGACAAGAGCAGCTCGAGTACGCCGTACGGATGAATCTGCCCTTGAAAATGAGCAGCGCCTCTCGAGAAATAGAGAATATATTTCGCAAGCACGCGTTAGAGAATCTAGCTCCGAGCGCTCACAGCGGCTCGCTAGCCAAAATGTGAGAACGTCGCGGGCCCGTGCTCGAGAAACTAGCGCTGAACGTGCGCAGCGTCTATCTGACTTAAGGCAGCATGTTTCTGAAACAATGGATAGGGAGACTAGCGCTGAACGCTCGCAGCGGCTCGCTAACCAAAATGTCATAACATCGCAGGCGCGTGCTCGGGAATCTAGCGCTGAACGTGCGCAGCGTCTATCTGACTTATGGCAGCATGTCTCTGAAACTATCCCTGAACCGATTCCAAAAATTATTTTACTAATGGGAAGGTACAGTAATGACGAGTGTAAACTTATGTTAAATCATGAAATTTTCCGCGGACGAAGTCGCGGGCAGAAGCTAGTAGTAAATATTTTCATAAATGTTTATTTGCAGATTAATTTCCCAAAATTGTATCTCCTTTGGTGTGGGACAGCCTTTAACTTTTTCACCCATGATGACATTAGCTCTATGGTCTGGTCTCCGCACTATTCAGCACCGAAAAGAACACGTGGTGCTTGCAAGTTACCGTCCTGGGCCTCAAGTCTCCTATTACAATAGTGTCAGAATCGTCTATCATTGATTTCATCATGGTTGATTTTGACGTTTGGTAATCTACTAATATAATGGCGTCACTATGACTTTCCAACAGTCAATCACTGAGACACCATTGAGAGAAATGGTAATCTCGTACATAATGACAAATGAATTTCTGACTTATGGGGTAATCTACTAAAATTATGTCAGTTCCTTTGATTAGTGACTTAACATTAGATTTATCTGAATACGACAAAGCCATTCTACCACCATTCGTTTACGAGACCAATAACCGACAAATTATCGACCATTATGATTTAGCAGATTAAGAACTTTTACCAAAATGAGAATGGGATTGTGTAGGAATGTCGAATTTACAAAAATAGCAGACTTGGTCCCCTGTTGCCAAGCGTTTGCGGTACCGGCCGCGCTGTTGTCGCACCACGTGCTTTGTATTAATTATAACGGCCACCGTACCGCTTCGACACCGCAGCGGGCCGTCAAAACGCATAAATTGAAGGCACCCAATTAACCAGTTAATTCATAAGATATTTTTCTAGCTAAGTGTTCATGAGACGCACACGTCTCTATCTGCAGCTCTCCACCGTTCAACTGACTACCTGATACATTTGACTATTGAAATAAGCACCATTAATAAATGTATTATAATATACAATAATAATCATCGCCATCATTTAAGCCGAAAGACGTCCGCTGTTGGACATAGGTCTCCCCCAAATGCCGCCACAATTAAAGGTAATGTGCGTCTCGCATCCATAGGATTCTCGCTACCCTTACCAGGTCATCAATCCGCCTATGTATATCTATAGTCCACCTTGTAGGCGACCTTTCAACGCAGCTGTGTCTTGCGGTACGCGGAATACAATAATACAAATAAAGTTTTATGTATTTGCTTATGCAAACATGAAAATGCTTATAATATTATACCTGTTCTGTTACAGTATAATTTGTAATTTCATACAATTTTATATCGAAATATTTTTTTTAGCTTCGAGTGTAGAACATAGTAGAGGGCATTGAGAGGTCTCAGGTTACGTAGGTAAAAGGAGTGGTGTTTGTAGGTAGAATAACAAGTGGCAGGCTTGTTCTTCTCCGGTGGGATCTCATGGTAGTATGGAAACAGCAACTGTCGTAAACACCGCTGTGCACGCTAGTGTCTGGGCGATAAGGCCTAAAGCAAGCGGCCTCCACGCGAAAGCCGCGAACCGCGAATGTGGATGGATTTGTCGCCTTGTTTTTCGTTGAGTGTCGGTATTTGGACCCGCGACAAAGGGTTCATGTGGCGCGAACGTCCCGTGAACCCAAGGGCATCCACACTCGCGGGCGAATTCAGTAACGCTCGAGACTTGGTGCCGTGAGGTTGTGCTTATTGTATTTGTTTACGGAGGACGTCAAAATGAGCGTCGGTTGGACGAACGAGCTGGAACTCATGTTGATCGACTGTTATCATACCGAACCCATCTTACAGGATCATCGCCGTGTCCTCGTGGGGGCGATCGGCGGCAGCGATCTCTCTCGCCGAGCCTCGGTTCAGGCCATGGTCCGGAGTGAGGAGGGATGGCAGGCGGTCGCCTCCTTCTGCGAAGTAGTAATGCTAGCAAAGGAGGAGGCCGACCGCATCAGGCAGAGGCAACGGGGCGCTCACCCCAGCCGTCGCCGGGATTCCGATCCCAATTTCCGGCCACCGTAGGCGCGGGCTTGCGGACGGCGTGCATTGGGTAGCACGCTGTCCGATCGTCCGGTAACCGACTGGACCGAGCCCAAGTCGTCGACGGCGCGTACTGTTCCCGCGTACCTCAAGGAGCTGTCAGCAAACCGTAGAGGCCCAGCCTGCTAGCTGAAGGCAAGCAGGGTCGAAGCCTGCTGGGGTCATGGGTCAGCTTCCGAAAGGAATACCCGGCCCCGGCATGATAGGTTACGAAGGAACGGGGTAGGTTTTTAGTCAGTAAGAGTCTGACACTACTTCCCGCTCCGCCCATGGGCGGGATTTGTCATTGGATGATTTTACCTACCATATAAAAAACCCATCTTACGGGATGCTAAACACAAAGATCATAAAAAAAAATTGGGCAAGTGCGAGCCAGACTCGCGTTCTGATGCCTCCGTACAAACTTACCTATGTAAATATTTAGTTCAATACCCGAATAGAGTCTTGAAGATTTTTCCAAATTGCTAAAAAGGTTTTTTTTTTTTGTTACGTCACAGCTTCAAGGGACCGCAGACCTGAGTATAATGTTTTAATTTCAACCCGATACCTTCACGCGTTCTTGATATCAACAAAGTGATTTTATAAGTTTTCCGTTTTTTCCTTTTAAGGTACGGAAAAAGAAAATGTAATGTCCAGTTATAGGAATTATAGGAAAGAGGTGAAGTATTCTGAAAAGAAGTTTGAAGCAAGCAGCGACGAAAATTACAAACCCATTTGGTTTGCCTTCGTTTGTTTTTTTTTAATGTTTTATATACACGTAATTGTAGTGAGCCAAAGCGCATAGCATCACGGTGACAGCAGTGCTTATTTCGGCGTCGATACTCAACGAGCGCGCGAACTAAACTGTGAACGATCGCGAATGTGGAGGGACATGATTGTTTTTCGCGGCGAGGTCGCGGCAAATTTAGGGCGCGAATTCGCGCGCGAGTTTGAATTAAAAAAATACTATCCAGTGTTATAATTAAGTGGCCAGCCAGTAAGTTTGCTGTAATATGGGTTTAATGTAAAAAGTTTATCTATATTTTTAATTAATCATATTATAGCTATGTGCTACGACATTATGGGACAATTTTGCGATACCGAGGGAGATACAAAAGATATGCAAAATCTTTTTACAAAAAAAAAAAACAGCCGATTTCAATGTAAAAAAAAAAAGTGCAAAATAGCTTTAATTTCGGAAGTCGGTGTTTCTGTGTGGTTTACTCTCTTCGTTATTACCTAAACACCGACTTTGTCGGTTGTATTTTTTTTGTAAAAAGTTATTTATTTTACACTTTTTAGTTGTAGCACCTCTCACTAACATGTTGTTGATGTGGGTAAGGGCTAGGTACTCTCAGCCAAACTTATATAATTACCTTCCGCCATTCGGTTCCATCATTAAATCATCAAGACAATTCTAATAATACCAAATACGGTTAGGATACAATGATTTAATACAGAATTAAATACTGATACGCGCCTGCCGGATGATAACGCCATGTGTTCATTTTGCCGCAGCATCTGGTCGGCGCCTGTCAGTCACATCGAGGGTGATTGGATCCGAGAGGTCGAGCGCACATGTGATCTTTTACCAGAAATGGAGGCAATTACCATCAGCCCCCAAGATGTAGCCCGTGCAGTCCGTCCGTTGCCTAACTGGAAACCTCCTGGGCCGGATGGGCTGCACAATTTCTGGATAAAGTGGTTTCAAAGGTCGCATGCTCGCTTGGCATCTCAGTTCCAGTTTGCCTTAGAGTCAGGGTCGCTACCCCCTTTCCTAACAACAGGAATAACCCACCTGCTCCACAAATCAGGTAGTACTGCGGATCCTAAAAATTATAGACCGATCACGTGTTTGCCGACGGTCTATAAAGTTCTTACATCCATTCTGAGAGCTAAAATCAATAGTCCTATTGAGACAAATTCTATCATGTCGGCCTCTCAGAATGGATGTAGGAACGGGTCCCGTGGTACTAAGGAGCTGCTCCTCATCGATATGGCCATAAGCCAATAGGTTCGACGTTCTCGAAAGAATTTGTTTTGTTTTGGATAGATTACAAGAAGGCCTATGACTCTGTTCCTCATACATGGCTCTTGAGAATTATATATCTATATTATAGAATTGTACAAAGTTGATACAACTCTGCGCACCTTCTTGATGTCGTGTATGGGGCAGTGGAGAACAGTCCTTCGCTATCCGCGATGTCGAAAGATTCGGGAGAACAGTGAACCGATAAGGATTGAGCATGGCATATTCCAGGGTGACAGTCTGAGTCCTCTGTGGTTTTGCCTAGCCTTGAACCCTCTCAGCACACTGCTGGAGGGTACTGGCTTAGGCTTCTGGTTGAAAAGAGGTGGTCAGGTCATATCTCACCTTCTTTACATGGATGATCTGAAACTCTTTGCCCTCAACGACTTGCAACTGATGGAGCTACTAAAGGTAACTGAAACCTTTAGTAGTGCCATCAGGATGGAATTTGGTATGGACAAATGTCCAGTCATGCATGTAAAGCGAGGAGAGATTATGGAATACGTGGGAACTCAACTCACGGATTCTATACACCTTAGATCCCTCTGCTCAACTGAAACTTACAAGTATTTGGGTATGTCGGAAGCGTTAGGCATCAATGCTGATGACGTGAAACAGTCGTTGAAGGAACGCTTCTTCGGCCGCCTGAATAAAGTCCTGAATAGTCTTTTAACAGGCGGGAACAAGGTGCGCGCTTTCAACGGTTGGGTCATGCCAGTGTTGATGTACTCTTTCGGCATACTCAAATGGACTCAGACAGAACTTAACGCCTTGGATAGGAGGGTCCGCACACTGCTTACCGCAAATCGCATGCATCACCCACGGTCATCGGTGATGAGACTGTATATCCCGCGGAAGTGCGGGGGTCGCGACTTCTTAAATGTTAAGGCCCTACACAACCGCGAGGTGCCTCAGGGAATACTTCCTAGAAACCGACGTGGGCATGCACCGAGATGTGGTAGCAGTGGACAAGAGCCTCACTCCGCTCTCCTTGGCTAACGAGAACTGGCGCAAACCTATAGTACTGGATACTAATGACCGCAGAGAAGTATGGCAGAGCAAGGAGGTTCACGGACGCTTTTACCGGGCCTTACATGGGCCCTGTAGACCTATTAGCGTCCGTATCTTGGCTCCGTTTTGGTGACCTCTTCGGGGAAACTGAAGGTATTGTCTGTGCGATAATGGACGAAGTTTTGATGACGAACAACTACCAGAAATATATTGTGAAGGACGGTACGGTTGACATCTGTCGGGCATGGCACCGGTCCGGGGAATCAATCCGACACATTATTTCTGGATGTTCTCATCTAGCTATCGGAGACTATTTGTATAGGCACAACCTCGTGGCCAGGATTATCCACCAGCAACTTGCTCTTAAATACAATCTTGTGGAATCAGAAGTACCGTACTATAGGTATGTGCCCGGCCCAGTTCTCGACAATGACAATATCTCATTGTATTGGGATCGATCTATCATCACTGACAGGACTATTGTTGCCAATAAGCCTGATATAGTGGTGATAGATCGACTAGAGCGTCGCACAATGATTATTGATATAGCGGTCCCTCATGACGAGAACATCGTGAAAGCTGAGAAGGATAAACAAACTAAGTATCTTGACTTGGCTCGCGAGGTTGTCGACATGTGGGAATCGGACACAGCAATCATTGTGCCGATAGTGTTGACTGCCAATGGCTTAATAACCAAGAGCCTCGACCAACATCTGCGGAGGCTCTCGTTAGGCAGTTGGATCAAGGGTCTGATTCAGAAGGCAGTACTTCTGGACACGGCGCGCATTGTTCGGAGGTTTCTCTCTCAGGAGCCCTGACCACCGGTAGCTTGGACCCTGTTCCCGATGCCGGTGGGCTACTATTTTTTATATTTTTAAATGTTCTTTTTTTGTAAGTTTTTTAAAAAATATTTAAAAATGTAATAAGTAAGTCTATAAAGTAAATAAATGAAATAATAATAAAAATCATGTCAAAAAATAAATCATAATTAAAATCATGTTAAAAAATAACAATAATAATAATCATAAGGTTATAGGAACATAGTCGGTGGGCTACTATTTTTTATATTTTTAAATGTTTTTTTTTTTTCTTTTGTATAATCTTCTATAAAAAAATATTTAAAAATGTAATTCATATGTATATACAAAAAATAAAAGGAAATAATCATAAAAATAATGTCATAATGAAATATTGAAATAAATAAAAAAGTAATAACACTAATAATGAAAAAATAATGTAAGAAAGAAAATTAAAACTTACTATGTCAAAATTTCATTGAGCCTCACAAGATATTGTGCTGGGAGTGGCAATGGACTCCAGGTAACCAGTTGCAGTGTTAAGGAGGTCAATTTCAGCACTTGCAAATATTTCCATAGTATCGTCAGACAGTAACATGGTGTTGATGTGGGTAAGGGAGGTCAATTTCAGCACTTGCAAATATTTCCATAGTATCGTCAGACAGTAACATGGTGTTGATGTGGGTAAGGGAGGTCAATTTCAGCACTTGCAAATATTTCCATAGTATCGTCAGACAGTAACATGGTGTTGATGTGGGTAAGGTACAGACCCGTGGTATGAAAAATAGAGGGCGATGACGGGGGCGTAGTGTATGCCTGATGGGAAGTGGAATGTTAAAGGAGTTGTATTCAAGCAACGAAGAATTGAAGTAGGAACCACGAATAAGGCGGATGAAATATTTAACTACAGAAAGATTTCTTCTTACCTCCAAGCTTTGGTAAGACACCATACCCAGCACGAATGGTGTTGGGTACATATGTATATAGGTAGTAACCATATATTTTTAGGTAGAGGTAGCGGACAAAATTTATACGAATATGTTTAATATATTTAATAAGCTTAAAGAGCTGTACGTGTAACATTAAATTTAAAGTCACTAGGTAAGTAAAGGTGGTAATCGTGCATGACTTTTCAACACTTGAGTCTATAGGAAATACGAAGGTGCACCAAATATAATTTAACTAAGCGTAAATTATAACTCGATCTTGTGTTTACACAGATGTAAACTTAGAGATAAACAATTTTTGGATCGTATAAAAGAGTGCGTTTTACGATAAAACCAATTACTCATCATCGACTTACAAAGACGTAGAAATTCTTCTCTTCCAAAATGAAGACAGCTCTGTATTTGCTCGTCGTGATCGTGAGTAAACCTCAATATTCTTTAATCGAATAATTCGTGCTTTAATAATTCCGTTTATCAATGCAATGTGTCGCACTCATAGGTCACAGCAATCAAACATTGTATTTTGTAAGAATATTAAGATTCATTGATTACTGATACTCTTTTCTAACCTTTTTTAATCAGATATAGTACGCGACCAACAATTTGAACTAAAATGTTCGACTTTGCTATGGTTATGTACAGCCTTTCGCTGTGCAGCACTTCGAATGAGACCGAAAATCTGTTACTGCTCATTGTAGGTTGATCGCCATTTTGGTCCAACTTATATGCTTGTATTGTAACTTATATATTTCTAAAGCTCATATTCCTCACACGATACACAGACTGTCTTCGAGTTTACTTCCGAAAGAGAAAAACAGTCTGACCCTTATAACACTACGCGACGTCGACTAAGACCGTCTGAATATCGAGTGGTGTTATAGGCCTTTTACTATTAGCTTCTCCCACTCTAGGTGGAGTGGGAGGGAGTGTCAGGCTTTTACTGACTATAACCCAACTGTATTTATTCAATTGCTCTTCACGCTCTAGGGTCTCGGTAACTTTTTCGCATTTTTCCCGCTGCCCTAGCAGGCATCGCCCTGCTGAGCCCTTTCAGTTGACATTACTTTTAAGGGCGTGTGGCACAAAACGCACCTTCGACTCGGGTTTCAAAAACCCAATAGTCGTCATCCGCAAGTCCACGCCTTTAGTGATCCCTCGGGTGACCGGAATCGTCTTATGACTACCATCGCTCGGTGCGTCTTCTATAGCAGCAGCTAGTGCAATGATGTCCTCTCCCTCACGATTTCGAAAAAAGAGAAAAAAGTTTATGGCTTTCCATTCCCACTCGCTCTGGACCATGGCCTGAACCAGGGCCGGACACGAGAGTTCACCGCCGCCAATCGCCTTCATGAGACCACGGTGGTGCTCCGCTCAAGTTGGACAGACTTTTACCTTATGCTCCGTGTCCTCCGGATGATCTACATAATGGTGACACCCGGGTGTTTTTCCTGCCGAATCCGATACAGGTAGACACTTCCCAAAACACCCAACCGGTGAGGACCTGCTTCAGGAGGAAAGTGAGGGTGCCGTGGCATCTCTCTAGAAATTCCTGACAGTAGAAACTTACCGTTGTGATTGTGGTGTGAGTGTGACACATTTCTAAATACTCCTAACCTAGTATGAATTCACAGATATTCCACACCTTGTAACTAACCCATTTGTTCATACCTACTGTTGCGATATAACTCAACTTTAAGGGGTTCCGCATAGGTGCATAAATATAATGTGATAACTCTAAAGCTCTGTGCGTTGAGTGCGAATTGTTTTTACGTTAACGCGATCGAAAAGTTTGCCGCGTTTGGCTCTCTGATTGGTTAAGAGCTTGGAGCGGGCCAATCGGAGGCTCGAACGTCATAAACGTGTCGATCACGTTAGCGTAAAACAAACTCACACTAGGCACTCAGGTGAATTGAATCGCACGTCAGTGTTTTAAGAGCGGCCAACGCGAGGTGCATTTTCATACAACCGCTGTGATTATAATGTTTTACCACATCTTTTTCCATATATTTTAGATACACACAGATAACTTGTGGATATTATCTAAGCTTCTATAGAAATGAAAATATAAATTTGTGTAAAACTAATCCAGTAAAGACTCCTGAAAATCAGCTATTTTACGTGAACTTTGGCTCCATAATGTACTCATATAAAAATATAAAAAAGTACGTCTATAAAAGCCTTGCACATTTTAAGAAAATTAAACAAGAATTAGTCTGCAAGCTGAGTTTCATTTCTTCGGGAACCACATCCACCCTGCGCCTGAATATTCTACAAACTTGGTACACGTAGATCCGCAACTACCAAACTTGTTCATACAAAAGTAGACTCTAAACATCGGAATTAAGGCCTAAGTGGCGTGGATGTGAGAGGACACCGGTGTCCTCTGAGCTAGGACAGATTAATTGAGATTTTGAATGATGACAATTTTTCTCAAAAACTTTTAAGGGTTTAAAAAAAAACACGTATTTCCTGGAACAAGTTTTGTGAATTATTCGAGTAAATCACGGAATTACCGAATGCCAACAGAGTTTCAGGCGTTATTACTCTTTTTTCGTTGCCACTTCATCAATTATCGCGTTGGACTGCGTTAGATGAAGCAACAGGCTTTTAAACCATGCTCGACGTTGACGATATGCGAGTGAGGAAAGGCCACCTTAAGGGGTTCCGCGTAGGTGCCTATTTAGGGTGACTGGTAATTACTGAACGATACTTAAACATTTGATTGTAGTCGAAATAACCAACAACTTTTAATATGGCACCAAACCTGAAATTGCGAGAAAAAATCTGCTGGTCAGGACATTTGTGTTCATCTAACTGGCCAAAATCATTCATCACATTAGTCCCATAGTAAAAGTTGTTTGTTATAATGACTATAATCACGTGTTTAAGTATCGTTCACTAATTACCAGTCATCCTATATAGAGTGATTACGGTGAAGTGAATCGCCCGTCACTGTTAACTACGAAAACTAACTGCTGCACGAACGTGCGGTGTACTGAACATATGACCACCTAGTCAACACTGCATTCATTTGTTACAGGCGGCCTTCGCCCTCGTCCAGGAATCAGCAGCAGCTGGTAAGCTTTCACTAAAATATGTTAACCATTAAAAGGCCATTCATTATTTAGATATTAGTATTTAATTATCAATACCCCGTCGCGTTACCCAGTATCTTGTGGAGGTCAGACAAGCAGGCACCCCATGAGAAGTAGGTAATAGAAATCAGTTGCATCTGGTTAAACTGAGAGCCGATTTCAATATATTAGTGTTTTTTTAGTGAAATTGGTTATTTTTTTTTAGAAAATAGTGTTTTTAACTTTTACTCTAAGCTTCGAAAATATTCGCTATCGTTCTGCCGCGGGAAAAAAATTCACGCTATATACACCGTGAAATTTTAATGGTCGAATGTTAGGCAGTTTCATTATACCTTTATAGTGAAACTGTCTAACATTCGATCTTCTATACTGGGGGCTTACCCTCGAGTTTAATTCGGATCGGTCAATATTGGAATTGTGACATTAGGTACTCTTGAATTCGATGCTAGCGCCAAATTGGTTTAAAATTGCGTGACCACACGCCAAGCCCAATGCCTTTTACTTAGTTTCTCAAAAAGGTGACGCAATTTGGCCCTAGCATCGATTTCAAGAGAACCTAACGTCACAATTCCAATGTCGACCGATCGGAATTAAACTCGAGAGTAAGCCCCCTAACCCAAGTCAATGAAGTCCCTGTTTATTCCACATATTTTTAAGTGTCATTTTGATAGCTTTTTCAGTAGCAAGACTAACCTATACACATACCTTGCCCGTATGGGTGTTTTTTTAGGTGGAAAACATAAAATGACTTCTCCCGCTCTTGAAAGGAGCGAGAGGGCGTGTCAGACTTTTACTGACTAAAACCCACTCCTGTTCCATCTTTGATTTCGTTTCAGGGCTTCGAGGTTCACTTTCGCACAATCCACGGGCCCATATGAGTGTGGTTATGTGAAATATAATATTTGTAATTCGACAATAGTGGGAGTTGTTAAGTAATATAATTGAAATTATGTTTACAGGTCTTTTGGGCGGCCTTGTGAAATCACTGGACACCACATTATGGGGCGTAGAAAATATTGCTCAGGACACGATTCAAAGTCTAAGGGATACATTACAAATACAGGAAAAGCCAACAAAAGCAAATATTGCTAAGGACTCGATTCAAGGTATAACAGATAAATTACGCATACTGGAAAAGCAAACAAAAGCCAAAGGGACAGAAGTCAAGATAAACATTGAAACCGAAGTGAAAAATACTACGGACAAAGTGAAGCAACAACTCCAAAAATTGAAAGAAACATTAAAAGATTTACTTGACAAAGTGATAGTTGGTTTAGAAGATGTTTTCAGGAGTCTGACTGGTAACTGGAAAAAGCTCAAAAAAGAAACTGCCACTAAAGTCATAGAAATCATGGATAAAAATCTCAATGAATCGACAAGTAGCAAGATGGAAGATATCAAGCAAGGAATTAGTAGTGATCTGAAAGTACTCGCGGACGCTACCGCTGATAAAGTAAAATGTGACGAAAACGAAAAGAAAGAGTTCGAAAATGAACTTTATAACGAAATGGAGAATATTGCTGATGCATGGTATAAACAAGCTGGTCAATAAAATGACTAAACTAAATAAACGACCCGATGCTGAAAATTATAACGACGAACGTATCCTATGCACGTAACAAGGCCATGTATGCCAATAATTGATACTGTTAATACACCTGTTCACCTTATAGACGTGTGTGTAACTAAGTTCATGGAAATTACAAAATCTACGGTGGCATCATGGGTTTAATTTAATTTAGAACATCGTGTGCACTAAGTTTATGAATTCAAAACATCATTAAACCTATTTACTTCTACCTCCGTGGTGCCAAATTTATCATACAACTTTTTTTTATTTGTTAAAAACTTAAACTTGCGCTTGGGACCTCCTTGATGTACTTTTTTTAATTTGCGCGTGTCATTTTCTTTTCACGTCATATTTTTAAAGATTATTCTGTAATACTTGCATATCATAATGTTGTAGTTAATACCTAAACTGAAATAAAATAAAAGTATCTTGTGACTGTATTTTTTTTTGCGATTAGTTATTTTCTCGCTGAAGTGGAAAGAAAAGTTACGTGTTGCATTCGAGTGCAAAGATTTTTCAACCTCGTGCTCTTTTGATTCTCTCGCTAACGCTCACGTTTACTCGGTCATCAAAATTGAGCACGCGGTTTGAAAGCAACTTTGCACTCTTTTGTACCAAATAACTATTCAGTTAAGTTCTTTGCTAAACGTCCATGTACTTAACGCAGTTAAGACTTAATAGTTCAAGAAGATGAAAATAAATACTTCAACAATTCCAGTAACTGTTGTCGTCCTTAGATCAAGCGGAGTACCTAGTGTATTTGCTCTGTTGGGAACAGACAGTTACTATAACTATGTCTGATATATGTTGGCGTAATAGTAAGAGTGGGTTCACATTAGGTCGAACCGACAGTTTTACTGTTGATCGACTGTCGGGGGTTTTGGTCGGTCGTTTATGACGCAAAAATTATAATTGCGTATTAATTAATTCTTAGGGTACTTCCCGTTGACCCAGAATTCTGAAATTTGGCATAAAGGCAGGTCTCATAGTACAAGTATAGATTATAGGAAAATCGGAAAACTGTTTTGTAGTAAGTACACAAAAAAAAATCGATTCGGAAAAATCTTCGTAACTCAATTCAAGAATTGAACTGTTTTTATAAATTATAAGTAGATAAGTTTGTACGGAACCCTCAGTGCGTGAGTCCGCCTCGCACTTGCCCGGTTTTTTTTTAACATATTACCATTAAATGTTTTTAGGAAAAAATATAACATGGTGTATAAATGATTGGAATCGATTCAATTACTGATTCAGTACAAACTATATTCAGGTTTTGCATATACTAAAAATAATGTTGTATAATTGAATAGGTATGGTATGAAAGGACAGTGTAGGCCTAAGATCAATTAAGATATGATACCATAAAAGTTCTCAACAAAAACAACAATCGGAATAATACACCGTTAAATTTTGGTCATTTTAATCCCGCGGAGGGTCGATTCGGATAGTGTTTCATGTACAGAATCGACCCTCCGCGGGATTAAAACGACTAAAATTTAACGGTATATAGTCTACAGTGTTCCCACAGTTACGTCATTAAAAATGAATTCAGATTTGATTTTATTAATTATTGCGTGTTTCGGTACCGTTTACACAGGTGTAAACTAAGAGCTAAACTAATTTTCGGTTTATAAAACGCTGTTTAAAGTGATAGAGGTTAGTTTGCTCACCACCGGGTTACGAAAACGTGCTTCAACAGATTGAAAAAAAAATCTCTTCAAAAATGGCGACTTCCTTGTATTTTGTCATCGTGATCGTAAGTACATGCATAATACCTATTCAATATTCAGCATCGAGTTCATTGTGTTGTTTCGTGATCACAGTTCAGACCAATTAAATCTAACACCCGTATTTATAAACTAGTAAAACTAATTACTTGAGTAAAAGTTACTACTTAAGTAACAATTTGTAATCTATAGATAAGAAAAATTTAAATTTCGAATGAAGATTTCGATTGACGAACGTCAAGTGATGACTTAATAAGAAATTACTAAGCAACGAGTGATTACTTCTTTATAAATAGGGGTGTAAATACCTATATCTTCTTAATATAAAAAATAAAGTAGTCTTTGTTACACTATTTATAACTCAAGAACGGCTGAACCGATTTGGCTGAAAATTCGTGGGAAAGAAGTTTAAAACCAGGAGACGGACATAGGATAATTTTTATCCCGTTAAATAGTTTAAAAAAAAATCCAAAACCTGCTCATTTTTTGGTATAGTGTAGAGTAGGGTAGAGCGGGAGCGAAGCCGCGGGCAAAAGCTAGTAGCTATACATATAAAAGGACAAACTGACTGACTGACATATCAACGCACAACCGAAATTATGTACTGGAACTATGAGCGCGTTTTGCACAAGGTTTCTTTTTATAACTCAGGCGAGAAATAAGGATTTTCAAATTGACACTAAAGGAATGAAACGGAAGTCTAAAGTTTGGAGAAACCCAATTTTACACGGGTGTACCCGCTGGCAGAAGCTAGCAAACACATATAGGGTGACTGGTAATTAGTGAACAATGCTTAAACACGTGATTGTAGTCATGATAACAAACAACTTTTACTATGGGACCAAACCTGAAATCGCGAAAAAAAAATCTGTCGGTCAGTACATTTGTGTTCGCCTAACTGAAGAAAGAAAGAAAGAAAAACCGTTTATTTACGCGAAAATGACGCAAAGCTTAAAACTACTGGTAAACTGGTGTAAAAGTTGTTTGTTATCATGACTATAATCACGTGTTTAACTATCGTTCACTAATTACCAGTCACCCTGTATATAGGTACTCATATTCATTTGCTTTTTTTTTTAAATTATTAATTACCTTCTGCCAGCTGCTTCACGTGTGAAAGTCGGTTTCTCCATATAAACTTCCAAGCCCCGTTTTAGTCCATTAGGCCACCCTTAATGGGGTGCGGACCGCCCGGTGGACACGGTGGAGCACACAGTCGAGGTGTGCCCCGCTTGGGAAGAGCAGCGCCGTGTCCTCGTGGGGGCGATCGGCGGCGATCTCTCGCGCCGGGGCTTGGTTCAAGCCATGCTCCGGAGCGAGGAGGAATGGCAGGCGGTCGCCTCCTTCTGCGAAGCAGTAATGCTAGTAAAGGAGGAGGCCGACCGCCTTAGGCAAAGGCGGACACGCCGCCGCCGCCGCCGGGTTTCCGATCCCAATTTCCGGCCACCGTAGGCGCGGGCTCGCGGACGGTGGGCAATGGGTAGCTCGCTGTCCGTCCGTCCGGTAACAGACCGGTCCGAGCTCAGGTCGTCTACGGCGCGCACCGTTCCCGCGCGCCTCAAGGAGTTGTCAGCAAACTGTAGGGGTCCAGCAGGGCCGAAGCCTACTGGGGCCAAAGGTCATGCGAGAGTGTCACCACGGGCCCCGGGACAAAGGCGAGGAATGGAAAGGTAGGTTTTTAGTCAGTAAAAGTCTGACACTGTTTCCCGCCCCACCCAAGGGCGGGATTCGTCATTGGATGATTTTACCTACCACAAAAAAAAAAAAAAAAAACCCTTAATGGGGTAAAACGGGGGTTGGAAGGAATTGTACTTGAGACCATCCAGGATGTATAGCGTTCACATATTTTGACCAATGTCCTCAGGGCGTCGACCGAGGGGGACAGCAGAACCAAGTCGTTTGACTGTGCACAAGTAGGAAGGAACATATTTGACCATAACCTATTTGACTGGCCTATTGGAATGCATTAATTTGTTACAGATGGCCTTCGCGTTTGCTGAGGAAATTGCAGCAGTAGATTCTATTGCGGCCGGGACGCCAACCAACATTACACCCTCTGGTGAACTAGGCGGATTATTAGGTAAGTCCCTGTGTGTTCTTTACAATAATATGTTAAGACATTTTAAGGATTTATTTAAATGAATGTACGAGCCGAGTGTAGCGACAAAGCATTGCGAGGATCTGTATATACACTTGGATGATTGGTTCTCTTTACGTGGAGTCTAAAGTCTATTGGTCTTGCAAAATAATATTGTCTTCTTACGCTTTCTATTACCGCTACAATGAGTTTGGTTAAGAGTCAGGAAATAAATGAAAAGCCAATACTAGCTGGTGGCCACGACTTCGTCCGCGTCAGACTAGTAAAACAGCACAATGCATTATACAGGCACTTAGTAGTCACACAAGTGTTTGTCGCACTACCGTAGTGTTGAAGTATCGTAGTGTCGAACTACTGTCGCACAATCGTTTGTCGCACTAGAGTAATGTCGAACTTCAGTTTTGTCGCACAAGCGTTAATCGCAGTGGGGGGCTGCGCATGACCACAGCAAATGGTTCAACTTATTTGCCGCGTAGTATACTTGTAGTGTTTTGACGATGGAACGGACTAAGCAAAATTAAAATAATGCGAATCCGATATATACAGAAATGTAAATGATAGAAAAGACTCCAACATATCCCGCGTTACTAGGATGCATCGAAAAATGTGAAAATCATCCAATGACAAATCCCACCCTTGGGCGAAGAGGGAGATAGTATCAGACTTTTACTGACTAAAAAACTCACCCCGTTCATTCACTGCCTTCTTTCCAGGGCCCCAAATCTAAACCGACCTTACGTTACTGATAAAAACTTTAGTTTAGCAATACCAACAAATGAATACAGGACCTTAATCCTGCACAGTTAATAGTACTCCACATCCTTCAAGGACATTCTTTGGAACCTCATGAGTTCTGCCGTCCTCTGACATACACCAAAGTATTTTGCCCGCAAATATTTTGTCTTGGTATAATATATAGTAGTGACAGGAGAGAATGGAAGAAAAAAACGTGTTGCGCCGACCCCAAATAAAACGGGATAAGGGCAGGAAGATGATGATGAATTAACGCAAATATTTTTCACAGACATGGAACAAGCTATCGCAGGAGACCTGGACCTCAAGATGCTGATGATGAATGACGGGAGTCCCAGAGGAAAGTGCTACTGCTCATGCAGCCTCAACAATAAGCCTGTCTTCTTGGAAATTGACTCTTCCAATCTGCCCGGAACCTACGCCGTTGAGTAGAAACTTTAAACCTGCCTTTAACATTGTCATAATGCGCAATTAAATTATTTCTCTGAATAATATAAAAGACAAAGTCGTAGCTTCATTGATTCATCAACGAACAGCCCAAACTCTTTAGGTTCGCTACTTTAGTACGCTGAAATTTTGCACAGATTCATTTTATGATGTAGGTATATGTTACCGATGTAGGTATACACCTTTAAATTTTGGTCGTTTTAATCCCGTGGAGGGTCGATTCGGTACATGAAACACTATCGATTTGTAAAAATAAAATTAAAAAATAAAGTACTTGTTTTTCTAAACTCGAATTAATTTACGCATATAAATTAATTTCTTTAAGTAAATTCGTCAGCTGATCGAGGCCAATGAACTGTAGGTAATTAGTACGCAACGACCGACCACTCCCTACAAGGTCATTGTTTTCAATTTCGTATAAGATTTATTTGCACTTATAATTCCAAGTCAATCCAACCCGTTTTAAGAAACAAATTTTTGATTCTTAAAACGGGTAAAAAGTCTTATTATAATCATTTATAACAAATAGTTTAGATATTTAAATAATAAAAAACGCAAAAGACAAGCAAAAGAAAGACGATTGCAATTAAACATAATATTATATTATTATAGTTATAATTAAGAACAGTTCGTGGTTGTCTGGGCGCTAAGCGGCGAGGGTGCACAGCATGGCGGTGCCGCGCTTCACCCAGAAGTCGGACGACTCCTTGCCGGCCGGCAGGTCCACCGCCACCACGAACGCGCCCATGCGCAGCGGGTAGTAGTAGCACGGACACACGTAGCGGTCTGGGAAGGGGACGGGTTTTTTTTTTAAATAATATAAACTAGTGCTTGACTGCGTTAAGTGTAAGCAGTGATGCAATCGTTGATGGTGAAGCGCACTAGTTTATTAAGAGCCTATCCACTCTAGCCTTGAAGACACCTAAATTATAATCGGACGGGAAGACCGCAGCAGGCAAATCGTTCCAGTAATTCGATGTACGCGATTTAAAAGACGAGGTGAAATGCTTAGTCTGTACCATAGAGGAGTTATCAATGGCCTAATCTAGTTAAAACTGACAAAAAAAAATATTGTGTGAAAAAGGTTTATTTAAAACCTATTTGCAAAATAAATATGATTTATCGGTGTAAGGGTGTTTTTAATATCGTGCAGTATTGATCATGCTCCGTCGTTACCAAAAAAAATTTTTGAACGACACCCCAGTGGTTTGGATCAGTGGTATCGTTGACAATACAAAGTCTTGTATAGCTCCGCCTGCACCGACCTTTACACCCATCAAGAAGACAAGAAAGGAAGCCGAATAAAGCAGTGTTACTTACTGCGCATACGCTTGCCGGTGATGCGCACGGGCTTGAAGTGTATGGGCGACATGGGGAACACCAGCTGCATGGGCAGCGGCTCCTGCAGGCAGCCGTCCTTGCGGAACCACGACGCGCCCTCCAGGTACTGCCCTCTGCACCAGATGGCACAATTTAAGATTTGTTCTCTTGATTATCGATTTCGGACACAACCGTAAAACACCAACAATGGCATTTTGTTTCGCCGTAGAAAACGTCAGTGGTGAAGATGATTGTGTCCGACACCGCATATGTAGCGTTGTGCGTTCACTTACAATCAACAAACTAAGGCTAGTGATGCCAGTCGGCGGCCCGACTTCATCCGTAGTCGTGGCTTGCGATCTCACCTAAAGTCTTGAGAGTTAGCGAATTTTTTATATGCGAATCCTGAATATAGTTTGTTCAGAATCGGTCACTGAATCGATTTCAATCATTTTTACACCATGTTATATTTTTACCCAAAAATATTTAAAAAAAGATCACAATTTGGATACCACCGACACTAAGTACAACACAGGTCACGGCAGGTCATAGCGGGCATTAGACGCCCGCGCACAGCTGTGTGAAAACCACCCCTCAATGGCCTGGGTGGCCCGGTGACCATGTGTTTGTATGGACAACCAGATAACATAAGCTTATAACTTTGTGATTTGAAATTTTGTACATAGATTCTTTGCATAGAAATACTAGACCCGTGTTTCGGGTTTCGCATATGCAAAAAAAAAGTTGTATATGAGCATCTTTGGTTGTGGAGTTATTGTGAGAAAACTACTATTTTATGAAATCTATTTGTCTCTGGTTGAATTATTGATCGTCGAGATGAAATTTCGACTTGAATGATTTTAAAGTACGTAAGTAATTGTCCTTTATGATAATACTTATTTATTTATCAATTCATGTAACACACATAATAAAAAAACAATAAGAAGGTAACAAAAAATAGTTACAAAGGTAATGCTTATTTCTACAGAAATTTCTTCCAACATTCACGCGAAAGGAGAGTTGATGAGGAGGATGGCATTGGAGTGTGAGTATTGAAGGCACAAGTAAAGAGAGCCCCTTTTTTGGATAGGAAATCGTCAAATAACTTCTCCAGTTCTATGTGGAGCGAGAGGGAATTTCAGAATTTTACTAAGACTCGAGCGTCTCAGTGTCCTGGAACCAGGTTTTCCCAGGTAAACCATCTGGTCTACTACTTTTCTCAGGATTAACACTGTGAGGAGTAAATAGTGGCCAGAGCAGTGGGCGAAGTCAGGCTGTGGATAACGATGACAAAGCGAAGGAGATGGAAGATAAAAAAATGTTTATTTGTACAGTTTTCCTAACTCGTACCTGACGTAAACTCCGCCATCCCTTGGCGGTCTGACAAACCCAGATTCCTCCAGCGGCATGACAGTGAACTCCCAACACAGCGTGTCGATGGGCCAGCTTTCCCCGCGAGCCGTCGTCTGCAACGTAACTCTTACTTATAGTGTTTAATATAAATAAAATGTATTTCTGCCGACAAATTTTTAAATAGTAGATACATTGGTACTTAAATGTTAATTTTTAAACTAGATTATTAATAAAAGGTTATTTTCGAAAAAACTATTTTCGTTCATGCAAGTTAGATATTAATCGGAACTGATACGGCATCTTCTTGGACTTAACTAAATCTTTTGACACGGTCTCTGTCCCCCGACCTATGTCAAAGAAGTGAAACTTAGGAGGGCGTGCAGTAACTCTAAAATTATTTACAGTCAGTAAATAATTTTAGAGTTACTGGATGCCCTGTGATAAAGCCCAGTGACTTCTTATTGATTCTGCACCAGGATATATGAAACTCTAGGAAACTCACCATTGGCACCCGCAGGGTAGTACATTAGGACCAACACTTTTCCAAACGTTGATGTATGTTATCAATGCAAGCTTTCCATCTCAAACTGCGAAATTTTATTTTTTGCAGACGACACTGCACTTCACATCAGAGATAGAGCATAACGCTCACTTCGGTTAATCATGAAATACGATTAGGCTCTGTCTATTAACTTAGTGGCGCTAAATTTAGAAAAGAAGAAACTAACCAAGTTCTGCCGCCCCCAATTAGTAACCCCGCAATCTTTATCTAATACGTTTAAATACATACATATCCCCCTCATCAGTCACTATATAGTAACTCTCTTATTTCAGCACGGTATTGGTTTTCCGTACCTGGGAGTGATACTGATGAAAACCTGAACTGGCACGCGCAGATACGTGCATAGAACTTTGGACTTTGTAATAGAATTATACAATCAGCTCGCGGCTTCATGTGTGTATGCTGACCTGCATGACGGCGGTGAGGAAGCCGGTGGGCACCACGAAGGCGGGCAGCCAGCACAGCGTGGGCGGCGCGCGCGGCGCGTTGGCCCAGCCCTGCAGGTGCGCGCCGCGCAGGAACAGCTCGCGGCACCACGCGCCCAGCGGCTTCAAGGACGGTCGATCTGCGTCACCACACAACACAGCATCACTCCTACAGCCCTACTACTATTAAGTCTTAAAACCTTTATCATTTCAGAGTGGAAGAGTGACGGAGATATACATGACAAGCAGCGCTACATCATTTACACTACGGAATCATGATAGCAATGGTACTTCGTACAACGACCCCTGATACCTAAAAAGAAACCCTCGAGAGATGGGTACTTTTCCCCTAACAACTCACTACCTATCACTATGCGACCTCTCTCCGCAGGAACTAACCTTTCATAGTCCATTCTGAAGTCTCTCAACCGTCTGAACTCAAGTTCGAAGATGTTACTAAAATTTCGTTTAGCAACAGTAGAGCTGGGTCGCTATTATTCCCCGCTTCCTATCCTGCCCTTCTTACCTCAAAATAAGCAGCCAAATTGACCTCTGAGCTGCCATCGGTGATGCATTGGTAGCAGCGAAGTTTTTGGTTAGCAAAAACGTCTAACGTGTTGCCAGCGACGCGACGAAAAATAAAAGGAAACCAGCTACTCGTGATAAGTTTAACAAATCTCTAGTACGCATTTTTAGAGTATACTCCTAACATTCGTCCCTCATAATCGTCCATGACGGAGTCACTTGTTTTGTATGTGCTAACATCAAATCATGTCTAAGACCTTGTCTCCGCAAATTCCTTATACGTCTGTACAATTATCCCAAGGGAAATACTCGAGCACGTCAGACATCCATAGTGTATAATTATGCGCTTTGTCTTTCTCTTTGGTCTGGATAGACGGACAACTTTTTGCCGGCTTAGATAAGGAACCCTAAGGCTGCTTTCAATTTATGCATTTTTTGATGGCTTGCTGTGATCCCGATGCGGTTCGTTAGTCTTACTGCGTACGGACGATCGTAATTTTTATACAAAGCGTGCGGTGCGGCAACTGTACCGCGAACAGTTAACAACTGGACGGCAACATCACCAGCACCACGTGTTCAATTCGGTGTTGATTTGCGAAGTGTTGAATAGCGCGTCACTCGCATCCAAACGCACGGCAGTCAGAAACGTCTAAATTGAAAGCGCCCTAAAAAGAGCAAACATCTAACAAAAGTAAATATTTTAACTAAGTAATGGTCTACAACTAAAGTTTATTCGAATAACTTTGCAGCTGTAGGTACCTCTAAGCCAGAACTCCGGCGTCTTGCCTTCAAAGATGCACGTGTACATGGTCTCCAGCATCTCTGACATCACGACCAGACCCTCGATGGCACGACGCAGCTCCTGTGACCAAAGAGGGAATAAGAGGCCTTAGTCAAAAATAGATAGGATATCTCTTTAATGTTCATTATAAAAAAAAATGGCGAAGTAATAATAGCGGAATTTTAAATTAATTAATTTTTGCCCGCCGCTTTGCTCCCGCTCTACCCTAGTCCTATACCAATACCAATAAATGAGCAGGTATTGGATTATTTTTTTATTTTTATTTGACGGGATAAAAATTATCCTATGTCCGTCTCCGGTTATAAGCTACCTTCCCACCAAATTTCAGCCAAATCGGTTCAGCCATTCTTGAGTCATAAATAGTGTAACTAACACGACTTTCTTATATATATATGTATCGAATTGTATATTCGAGAAGTGAAGCGATTCAATTCTTAGCAATTCTTATTTATAGCACGATACCCACATAGACCCAACTGGTGGCTGATTGTAGCTCGAACCATCCTGAAGATCTGTCATAATATACATATACCTTGAGTCCCGCTACGATGCTGTTGATGAGCACGTTGTAGTAGCCGATCTCCTGCAGCAGCGACACGCACATAGGCATCACGATCTCGGGCCCCATCATGCGCTCCGTCGTCTCCATGTCGATCTTGCCTGGCAGCTTGTTCAGCATTTCACTAGCTAGTTCGTCCACCTAAAGCCGGACACATCATTGTATTGCGTCTCCTCCTGACGCAGTGTTAGGCAATTCAAACTCGAGATAATGCAAATAATAATGGCTTATTTCACACAAAACTAGCAATTACATCGTAAAACTATGTACATATAGGCACATACAAGGTCACAAAAATATAGGGTGACTAGTAATTAGTGACCGATACTTAAACACATGATTGTAGTCATGATAACAAACAACTTTTACTATTGGACCAAACCTGAAATAACGATAAAAATCAGCGAATTAAGTGCATTTTGACCAGTTAAGCGAACATAAATGTACTGATCAGTAGTTAGTTATTGAGTATTAAAGGCAGGAAAACGATGATGATGATCGATCGATCGCGTCTAGGCCATGACATACCTTCTGATCTTCCCCACCGCCCGCACCTCCGCCTCCTGTACTCGCCAGTGCGAACAGTGTTGAACACATAATCAACGCGTCCTGAGGAACAAATATAGAAATAAATCAAGTTTATTACAAGCTTTTATTTAGCTATCTGTCCCGATGTTAGACCCACTTTCCGGTTACCGATTGAGCTAAAACTTTGCATGCATGTATGAATCAGACGATAATGCAAAATTGTTATGATATGGAGCTGATCTGATAATGGAACCGGAAGGTGGCCATAGGAACTCTGTAGTTAAACGACACTTCCCCATCGAGTTTGGGCCCGTATGATTCGTTTTGACGAGTACTTCGCTTCGGTGCTAGATGATAACCAGGGTGTGATAATGGAGTTGAAAGATGGCCATAGAAACTCGGCAATAAGTGCAATAAGATAACCCTATCGTGTTTGAGCTTTTTGGAGTGGTCTTGATGAGTACCTATTTATTATATAGGTATATACCGCTATAAAAGCTTGTTATGAATAAAAAAAAGTAAAAAACTAAAACCCGACTACGACAAAAAGAAAACGCTAAAAACAAGATTTTTGGGGTAGTGAAATAAACAAGGTTACTGGAGAAACAAGAACAAAACAAAAAGAAAAGCCGTAGTCACACGTTATTTAGGTATAGGTACCAACCATAACACTTTAATAACGTGTGACTACGGCTTTTCTTTTTGTTTCCTAGCTGACTACCCTGAGAAGAAACACCGAAAGATACTCAGGAGTCAAAGTCTATATAAAGTCTATACAGCAAACATATAATAAGTTAGATTCTAAGTCCACCGAGCCCAAGTCGTTTACGGCGCGCGCTGTTCCCGCGCGACTCAAGGAGTCGTCAGCAAACTGTAGGGGCCCCGTAAGGTCGAAGCCTAATCTGGGGCACGCCGATCTGGGATCTGATCATACATCTTTTAAGGTAACTAGACTTATATAGCTACATTATATCCACGCCACGCGATGCGACTCTACGCACAAGTCAGACGTGGCTCACGTGTGCGTCGGTCTAATGTAGTTCCCGTTTAAGTTTCATTCATATCAAGTATTTCGGTAATTCAATCGTGAAGGAGTAAGAAATAGACACGCCCACACACACATGTATACATATAAAACAGTCACCCCTTTAGAATATTGATTTGATAGAAACTAAATTAACAAATTACGACCACTTTACCAAAAACATAATTTAACTAATTCAGTGTACACATTTTTGCTGTCGTCACAACGCAAAACACTTGTTAAAACAAATTTTTGTTCATCTGCCAGTCGAATGTTATTTATTTCATTAATTAAATAAGGTCTATTTACGCCGTATATTCACGGACGCAGCTATTGTAAATAGGGAATATGCATACACGTTGTGTATTTTCAAAATTAAATTTTAAAAATATTTTTTAGCATTAATACACAAGTATAAAAAGAATTTTTTAAAAACCTTCGTCACGTCAACATTAATTTTTAGTCCGAAAGCTTGCTTTTCGTCAAAACAAAAATAGACCCCAGCAGCTCAACTGGGTCCAATTGTATTTTCGAACCACCCAACTTTCAGGAGGAGTTAGGTGACAAACACACGTACAAATATATAGATACTAGCTTTTGGCAGCAGCTTCTCCATACAAACTTCCAACCCCCGTTTTACCCCGTTAAAGTATGAATAGACTACGACATTATACACGGTACACTTAGTGTATACATCGAGTGTCTCTGTATGAACACGTACCTTAAGGGTAGTTTCGTAAAATCCATTCTTAAGAGATGTCTACACCCTATAAGGAACCTAAGTGCCAAATTTTAAATTTGTAGGTGTGATACTTTCTGAGGTTTCATGATTAATCACTGAGTGGTATTTCACTTTTATATAATATATAGATTTCTTCCTTTGTGTGCTTACCTGCGCAAGCGTGGCCACGTCCGCAGAAGCGTGTTGTCCAACGGACTCAGCGCGCTCGGAGGCGGGCAGTAAGTCTAGGAAGTCGCGGTACGACTCCAAAGATCCGTCCCGCGGGATGTGGTATGCCGGGATTGTTGCTAACCTGTCCGGTACATAGACGGTATGGTTATTACTTCTAGGTTTCGGACGCACTAACAGATGCAAGATTTTGTTTTGCAGGCTCACGCTTGACTACTATCTCACCGGTTAGAAAACGACGTTGTGACCGACGATAGAGTATGCTTACCTAGAAATAACATGTTCACTTTTGACCTTAATTAATTTTTTCCCAAGAGGACGCCGGCGTCCGCACACCTATTGTCTTTCTATTGTGTCTCTAATTACGGTATTCAACAGGTTAAAGATCCCCAAGCTATCAGAAATCACAGATGCTTATTGAAAAATATGTGAGAATGTATTAAGATCGTTCTATTTCAAACCTCAGTTTATATTTACCGCGTCTCGCACATTTTTTTTAGCCTATTGTGTATCTTACTGCAAAGGCCTCCCCTTTCTCCTTCCAAACTTCCTTATCTATGGCCATCTCTGGCCAAGTTTGCTCCGCGAACATGATCGTCGACCTCCCTCAGGTGTTCAGTGAGTGACAATCTTCGCCCATTACTTATAATGGGCGAAGCAAAACAGCTATGGTGAGTGGTAAAGGCCCCGACTTACGAGTTATAGGTCGCAGGTTTAAATCCAGTCAGGCGTATATATATAGAACCAAAAATTCAAAGACGTGACATCCACCAACCCGCACCGGGCCCACGTGGTGGATTACGGTCCATTTCCTCTCCTAGAGAGGAGGCCTGTACTGATACTATAAGCAAAACACACAATCAGACACACAATCCTGCATCACAGTTTCAGAATACTCCACGTGAATAGAATATTATTTATTATCAGGTCACCCTTCTGGTTAGAGGATCCCCCCTTTTCAACGTGTTTAGACAACTCCGCTTTAGTGAAGAAGGTTGGGTACCCTTTATATTTAAGGCCGAACTGTACGAAAAAAGTAATCGACTGACCTGTAGAAAGGTGTCTCCAGCGCATCTTCGTTAAAGAACTGGTTGATGTAAGCAATGAGCACTCTCTTGTCCCAGTCGTCGGTGATGTGGCCGCCGTAGTTGATGATCGCGAACAGGTAGCGCAGCGCGTCCCACGGCACCTCCTCGTATTCCTCGAGGTAGTTCGCCAGCAAGTTGTCTGATACCTGGGGAGGAAGGCTGGGATCTTCACAACAAACATGGAAATTCGTACAGTAACCATTACATATCAACGGATAAAATGCTATTTACTTTGCTAATGTTTTTTTCTTAATGTTCAGGAGAGCGCTTTAAAGATTGCAAAAAAAACCGTGTGTGGGAAAAAACTGCGAAGCGATGCGGCACAATTTCGCATAGCAGGTTTCTGCGAAGTGATTTTGTGCGGCAAAGCATCGGTTTAGATATCCTTGCAATTTTCGATGCGAATTAATTCGTAAGCCCTTGCGATACGCCGTGATAGTAGATTCCTATTATGCGACACTGCATCGCAGTTGTGTTTGGACCCTATGTGGCGCCATCTTCACGAGCGAGTGAATAGCCGTGACACGTTCCTAGAGTTGCTATAGAATAAATTGGCAGGACGATAATATTGCCTCGAGTAGAGGCGTAGCGTGAACTAGTTTAGACGTGGGCGAAGGATGTCCCAGCAAGGCTATTTCTTTTATAAATTCAAAAATGAACAAATTTATAAACCACGTGGATGAAACTCGAGCCTATCAGTTTAAAAAAAAACCGTCGTTCTTAAAGAGCCCTCGCTTGCGCTTGCTTTACCTACACGCCACTGGCCTTGAGGCACTCGCTCGTAGAATTGACACTTCAAAATTTATTCATTTTAAATGAAACTAAAGCTCACGTCAAAGTCGGCGTCGTTGAAGCTGTACACGGCGTTGTAGCCGAGCTGGCGGAACCGCTTGCGAGCGATCAGCGAACAATGGAAGAAAGACACGCAGTACAGAAGACGACGGTACTTCGGCGTCGCCTCGTCGAATTTGTCCTCGTTTATATTCGCGAACAGACGGACCAGGTTGCCTTTCAGACCCTGTGGTGAAAAGTAAAAAAGAATCAATTTTATATGGGTTCAGAAGCCCTGTCGAGCTCTTAATGCGATCCAATTGAAGACCTAAACTGAACTATTAAAGTGATGGAGCTACGAGTATATGAGGTGTACTCAAGTCCCCTAGGTTGTAACTACAAGGAAACACAGACTCCGGCAGGGAATTCTAGTCCTTAGCTGTACGTAAAATAAATGTGCCTTAATTGTCTAGAGCGAGTTGTTCAAACCCAGTCAGGCGCATTACTTTGTGTAATTTATTACATCATCACTGCTCTCAAAACGGTGAAGGAAAACATCGCGAGGAAACCGGCTTGTCCTAGAACCAAAAATTCGAAGACGAGACATCCACCAACCCCCATCGGGCCCGCCCACACAGCCTATTCCCTCTCCTAGAGAGGAGGCCTGAGTCCCAGCAGTGGGAACACTATTAGGCTGATGCTATGCTAATTTTCTTGAATAATTTTCCCGCATTTAAGAATCCTACTTTAGACTGCAGTGTGGTGTATTGTGTTCTGTATAGTTCTCTAACTCTAAATTTCAATTTCATACCTGCGGCGGCTCCGTGGTCATCTTAATGCTCCTCTGCAAAATGCTCAGTGGAAATTTATCATCTGGCATGGAAGACAGCCAAAGTCTGAAGCGTGGGTGTATCTTCGGATTATCCAAACCTCGTAGGGACCCCAGCCACTCACAGGCGAGGTGGCAGTTGGCCAGGAATACCCAGCCACCTTCCTTCATGCCGTGGGATAGCATCCTGGGGTAAAGGTTAGGCAAGTATAGGTAGATTCGAACCTAATGACGGTTCAGATCATGAAGCGAGTCACTGCGCAGTAGAGAATGGAGACAGTTGGAAGTGGAGTCAAGGAATAGGGTAATACGCAGCGAAAACCTTACTTAAGAGCCGACATTAAGTTTGAATCGAGCTTTACTTTAATTATGTTTGGCCTGTATAGATCTACTTATAGGTGTACAATAGATTTCTGTTTTTGTTAGCCTATATTATGTAGCAGTGCTAGGTAAATATTTCCCACTATTCACGATGACTTTTTCCAGTCAAACTGCTGCAACCGTCTCCAAGCTATCACGCCAGTCATGATGGCCTTGATTTTTTATTATAATTATATTATATCTAGTCTTTACTGTCCCACAGCTGAGGAAAGGCCTCCTTTCATTCCTTCCATTGTCTCCAGCTTTGAGCAACTTTTTGCCAATTCCTAAGGAAGAAGGGTTTTTGGTCTGGTCCTTCTTCCAATTTCGTTCCGCCATCTCCTTCTTGGTCTGCCGCGACCCCCTTATGCGATTTCAGGGCACGATCTTTGTCTCTTACTGGCTCACTACCACCAACAAAAAAAAATAAGTCAGTACTTGGTAGCCGTGGGCGCCTGTCCCTGGCCGAGGCTGAGCGACTGGAAGCGGTCGAACATCTTGACGTCCTGCGCCAGCTGGATGAGCGCCGCCGTGGGGTCCACGCCCGGCGACAGCACGAACAGCAGCGACGTCTTCCACGTCGACTCTTCCCACGCCATCTGACGCAAACAATGACCGTGTGCAACAATGAGAGATGTTGCAGTGGACATGGATGGCGCAGTGTTGGAAGTCAGCCCATAAAAGTGGTCAATTTAATAACGGATCTATATCCAGCAAAGGACTTCTTACCACTAAAATGGTGATGATGAAGATATGCTATTTTTCTTTTCTGATGCAAGCCAGGAATTTGCTAAATGCGAAGCGCACAGAAGAGGTTTCTATGGCGAAGTATTACAAAACTTAAGTCTAGAAATCTTACGGTTAAAATTTGAATGATGAAAATCATCATCCACCTCTAGTGCGATGATAAAGGGAGGGGGGGGCTATTGGAAGTATAGATAATAATAAAAAAGTTTTTTAATCTCTAGCCTTATATCTACGGTAACAACGGTAGAATGGGCATTATATTGTGGGAGATTGGTGCCTAAACTAGGCTCTGAAGCTGTAAAGCAAGCCTCTAGGGGGGGGGCGTAGTCCCCCCTGCCCCCCCTTGGTGACGTCCATGCTCTAGTGTGAAAATTTTTTCTCAAGTGAATTTTTTTGATATTGCACTCACTACCCGCTAAGAAATACTCCTGTATCGTGGATTTCTACACAAACATGTAAACTCACATAAAAAAGCCACCCAGCCCCAGAACAACTATCTGTGGACTAAACAAATATTTGTTTCGTGCGGTAATCGAACCTGTTCGACACAGTGCTGCAGTCAATCGCTTAACCACTGCGCCAACCGTACTGTATAAAAGAAATTTTCTGACCCTGATATCCAGCACAGGCGGCTCCACGTACCGCGGACCCAGCACGTTGACGATGAACGTGGTGATGCACGCCGACACGCGGTCTATACGTAGAGAACGCACGAAAAGTATCTTCTGGAAGTCGCTGCAGATGTCATTCCAGTCACCTGGAAATCACCAAACTAAAAGCTGCGTCTAATATCACTTAAAAACTAGAAATCAGACATGAAATTATAAATGTAGGCGGAACAGGGTGTAGTTCAAACATCCAATGAAAAAAGAGATTCCTTCGACCAGACGAACGAAGTTGTTTCTAGTCGGGGCAACTGCCCGATATAGTAACCTTGATAACATACGTAAATTTAAAAATCAGACTGATGGAAAGTATCTGACACTTAATTATGATACTACTTTAGAATAATATTTTACAAAACATACACGACTAAGTTTTTATCGTTTTAATCCCGTGGAGGGTCGATCCGGTACATGAAACACTATCGATTTGTAAAGATAAAATTAAAAAATAAAGTAGTTTTTGTCTAAAACTCGAATTAATATACGCATGCATAAAATTAATTTCTTTAAGTAAACAACAGCTGAGCGAGATCCGGATCCGACCGGATACCGGATCGACCCTCCACGGGATTAAAATGATCACAATTTAGTCATGTATATAAAAATTAGACAACAACCAGTTTAAGTTACGTAATTTTTATTTTTAGTGTCCTTTCTCCCCTGATATCTGCCCAGGGGTCACAAGGAGACCTCCACAAGCGGTATTCAAAGCACATGAAACGTTACTGAGAACCTAAAGTTTCATCCATGTGAAAATAAGCTACGTTGGATCACTCTGGGATCTAGGACTATAATGTTCTCACCGACAAGCGGCTGCGTCTCGGGCTCGGGGTGCAGGTACCACTCCCGCCACTCCTTGCTGAGGGTCTCGAAAACGTCCCCCACGCCGTGGAAGCCCGGCAGTTTGTCCAGCTCCGTGATGTTGTCCCAGCACTCGTCCGGCATCCAGTCTGGCAGAAGATGGAGAAGGGAATCGTTTATAGTATGCGACAAATAAATTGAACCATTTACTACGGTTCCCCCCACTTCGATTGAGACCCGAAAATAGGTTGTAATCCTCGTCACACAAGTTGAAACATCATGACAGTCGACCTTGAATGCGCAGTAACCGATCATACAATAGACACAATTTGTTTGCCGTTTTTATAGGGCCAAATTACGTGACCGTTTTGGGAAACCAAGTGAAATTGGGATTGGGCTTGGCGTGTGGTCACGAAATTTAAACTAATTTGGCGCTAGCATCAATTTCAAGAGTACGTAACGCCACAATTTCAATATCGAGCGATCGGAATTAAACTCGAGAGTAAGCCCCCAGAATTTTTAATTTGTTTGTAATAAATCTTTCATACGCAACTCCGACTCGCACTTGACTGGTTTTTTTTTTAATGCTTATTATCACACTGCTGGTCAAATGCTTCTCTTTCAGCTCTCATAGCTATTTATAAAGTAATCAAGTCGTTCTAGTAAGTGTCTAGTACCCTCGGTTCGCCATCTTAGTTCCTCCAAGGAATCGCTATTTGGAAACAATTTTGATGTTTTTCTTTCCCAAATATTGCCTGCCATAAATAAATAAACTAGCTTCAGCCAATGGCTCCGCCCGCATGACCGTAAGTTTCTCCATACTAACTTTGAACCCCCGTTTCATCCTCTTAGGGCGCTTACAGACCAACGACACTCGATCGACGACAAGCGCTACGGCGTAGTCGCCTTGCTCATGACCGTGGACATCGACGTCGTCGCCGCACCGTCGACGCCTAGCGGTGGCGACGTAGTCGCCTAGTTGTGGCGTGTATAGATAGTAGTTGTCAAATAGTTCCAAATACATTCGTGTTTTTTAATTGAAGAAATTAATAAATCGACACTAATTTCGTCGTCACTCATTTTACTTGTAATTTACGTGCGTATTCTAGACTATTTGCAGCCGACTGCACGGACTCACTGCAACGACACAACTACGTCGTCGTCGTCCACGGTCGTCAACAAGGCGACTACGCCGTAGTGCTCGTTGTCGATCAAGTATCGTTGAATGGTGAATTTCGGAAAATCCTCTCTTAGTACTGGCCTACGTCACAATAGGAAGCCTTGTGCAAAATTCATGTTCCTAGTCCCAGTAGTTTTGACTGCGCGTTGATGCGATATGTCAGACAATTTCTCCTTTTATAATATAATAGCTTCTGCCAGCAGCTTCGCTCGCGTGAAAGTTGAATTACTCCCTTAAATCCCCTTAACCCATTCTTAGTGGACGTCTACACCCTATAAGGAACCTACCAGTCAAATTTTAAGTTTGTAGATGTTAGTTTCTGAGATTTCGTGATTAGTCAGTGAGTGGTATTTCAGTTTTATATAAATAGAAACATATCGCACTTGTGGGATTGTCCGGCTGTTCAGACCGATCCAGCACGACGCCGCCCTTGAGCAAGAAGATGTATTCGCCATAGTTCATCTTGCCGGCTTGGAACAGGATGCGCGACACGATGTGGAAGGAAAGAAGCAGCTTGTGGCGCTCGAAGAGGGCGCGGCACGTATTTCTATAAAGAAAAAAAGGAATAGAATTATCTATTCTGCAAATAATCTATTTTTAGCTTCAAGAGAACTGGCAGTTCTGCGAAGCAGTAATGCTAGCGAAGGAGGCGAAGGAGGGGAAGGAGGGGAAGGAGGTGAGGGAACGGACTTCCTCAAACGATCCGATTTCCAAACACTTGCTTGGCTTAGGTTAGCGGACGGCAAGCACTGGGTAGCTCGCCGTCGAGTCGTCGATGGCGCCTATTGTTCCACGCATGCCTCGAGGAGATATCAGCAATACCGTAGCGGCCCAGCAGGGTAAAGCTTACTGGAGCCAAGGGTTGTACAAATAGAACCCCTGGGTCCTGGAACGAAGGCAAACAAGGAACATAGGAGTGGGTGTAATTCAGTAAAAGTCTGTCATGTCCTGCTCCGCCCAAGAACGGGAAGTCATTGGATGATTTCCCAACTTAAAAAACCTAAAAAAAGCTTCAAGAGAATTGTAGTAATTAAAATGAATGCACCTAAATTGATCAAAGACCTATTTATTGTATCACTAGCTGTCCCCTGCGATTTCACCCGTGTCTTAGGTTATTGATCTGCTTCTATTAGTCATAGGGGAACGCGGGGTAGTGAGAGCGGTCGGGCAATGGGAGCTATGGTGTTTGGACGGAATGCAGGCACATTTGCTCGATCGTAAGCACTCGGCTACTTCCGTCAACTATCGGCAAACTTCGCCTGACGCGCTCGTACCGTTAGTGCCATTCGTTTAGTCACGAGGGACGGTTATGTGTTTTTCGCTCCGTGCTTACAAGAAATTGTCGATTGCCAGCATAAAGGTAAGCATGAAATTATATTCTTATTTTGTTGTATTTATGCTTATTATATCCCTAGATTCGTTTACTAACAAGTCCAATTAGTTGAATTGTGATTGAGAATAGAATTACATATTTATGTTATTACTTTTCAAAACGGTGGTCAGCGGCTAATGGTAGCCTAGCTAGGCTCTCATTACCCGGCATAGCTCCTGTTACCCCATTTAGTAATTTTAGAGATATAAAAGCCTTGTTTTTTTTTGTTTTAGATGCCACGTAAAAGAACTCGGACAACCACAAAAGCTTCTTGGACAGTGGATTTATTAGAAAATGCGGTATCTGTTCTCAAAAGAGGAGGCATTTCGGTGTACAAAGTATCTCAACAAACTGGCATTCCCTACAGCACTTTAAAGAAGCACTACAAAAACTCTCCAAAGCTGGGAAGACACACTGTATTTTATTATAATAACTGAGATCTCATTTATAGTACGTTTTGTTAATTTTATTCTTTGAGAGTAATTATAATGGCTCCCATTTTCCGTATGAGCGTTAAATGGGCTCTCATTAGCCGTATTTGTCGGGTAATAGGAGCGACTGACTTTTTTTGTAAAACTGTGATTGTACCTTAATACATGTCTGTAGTTGATTATAATTGTGATTAAAGTATTCTCTTATAATAAAGGTAAGAGTTCATAATAAAAAATTACAAGAATTTTGACTAACGTGATTTTTATTAAAACTTTCCCTTAGTAGGCTCCCATTGCCCTGTTCTCCCCTACATTACTTTTATAGCCTATAACCTTCCTTGATAAACGAGCTATTCAACTCTAAAAGATTCAATTTGAACAGTAGTTCCTAAGATTTGCGTGTTCAAATAAACAAATTCGTCAACTATTTATATTTATAACTAGCTTTAGCCCGTGGCTTCGCTCCTATTTTACTCTACCTTATTTTTTTTTCTTTCATAAGGACCTTCTCCTGACAATAACAAACACAACAAAAAAAGAATTAGCGAAATCGGTCCAGCCGTTCTCGAGATTTGCGCTTAGCAACACATTCAGCGATTCATTTTTATATTATAGATAATAATTAAGAACCAAATACCGCCTAATTCCAAAACGCGATCTTTTAGTACTGGGATTATCACTAGGTTTTTAAACCATGTCTAAAAGAAGTTATTATAAAATGAAGTTTATCACTAGTTCTAACTATGGAACCTACTATCTATGGGACCTACTAAAGTTAGTCTGCCGAAATCTTAGTTTAACCTAACTTCGGTAGATACTAATAAAGAATAATGCGAGGGTTTCCATGAAAGCTGGGCTCACCTTCCCATGGTTATATGTATGATATAACGTTGGATAGTTGGAAGTTCTAAATCTTTCAGTTTTGCAATGAGGAAATTTCGCAGTATTGCTAATTTTCCTACAATAATTGGATCAATAGACTGTTCTCGTGCAAGACTAGGTTTTTTAGGAGGGAAATTATCCAATGACTGCTCTCGGTCTCGGGCGGAGCGAAAGGGCGTGTCAGATTTTTACTGAATAAAACCCACTCCTATGTTCTATCTATCTGTCTTGCCTTCCATGACCCCGGGTTTTTCTTTCAGAAGCGAACCCGTGACCATAGAAGGCTTCGCCCTGCTGGAACCCTGTGGTTTTGTTGACATCTCGAGGCGCGCGAGAATCATGCACCATCAATGACTCGGACTCAGTCCGGATGGTTACCGGACGGTCGTATGGAGAGTTATACAAATGAGGTGAATTATTAAAGGATTTTTTTCAATCAATGTACAGAAATTTTTTAATTGCTTCAATTTTATTATCAAATAACTTTAGTTTGATCCCAGAAATGCTTTACACTAATTTTAAAATAAATATTATTGGGTGATAGAGGTTATCCTTGTACTCCATATTTATTTACGCCATTACTTAATACCACACCTCAAAATGAGTGGTACAATATCAGCCATGTTTTTAGGGCACCTTTAAATTAGCCGCAAAGTGCCCCGCAATAGCAGCGCTGCAGCTAATTAGAAGACTCCCGGAACAGGGTCGAAAATTTTGGTTTGGTAAAGCCACGGTTTCGTTACCTTATGCGAGACTTGTTTGGGGACGTTGAAACCAATAGTTGCGTGTGCTATCCTCTACAATATTGCCATCGACATGATGAAAGACCTATTTCCTGGTGAGGAAGATACTATAGAGCAATCAGCATCAACGAAACCAATGGTACAAAGCTATATTCCATCTTCTGTAAAGGGAAAATATTAGGAGAAGGCTGTTTATTGAAACTCATTTCTGGTAAAAATATTTTTTTATTTATAAGAATTTAACAATTGTAAATGTTTATTATTTAACACATATATTTTATCAGGAACTAGTAGTCCCGACAGACATTGACCCGCCTGAAGGTTGGCTTTTGGTCAGAAAATAAAATCAGAACACAATTGCACCATCAGCCGCATTCATCAAACCATCCAGGGACAGAGCTCTCTTATCTACACGGTGTTTCTGCATACATGGACGCACAAACGAATACCATGGATCCAGTACATTATTCTGGACCTCCCACCAGTGGTGGAGTTTTTCGTCAGCAATTTCCCTTTTTTTAATATATCTGTACTTTTTTTTAATTTAAAACTGTATAAAATCTTTATTCTATCCAACTCCGACGATATTTATAGTATTTTGTTTTTAATTAAAAATAATTAATTAAAAAGTCATCGGAGTTATTGAAATCGTTATTCTAATCAACCCGGATTAAATTTTTAATTTTAAAAGTGAAACATTTTTTCTAAAAATATTATTTTAACGATTTTTAGTTTAGTAAAAAAACGTAAGGATTACTTTAAAAAAAAAGTAAGAAAAAACTGCGAAAAATTCCATAGGCTACGAAGGAACGGGGTAGGTTTTTAGTCAGTAAGAGTCTGACACTACTTCCCGCTCCGCCCAAGGGCGGGATTTGTCATTGGATGATTTTACCTACAATAAAAAAAAAACCACTAGGGGGTCCATAATCATGTGCTGCATCCATAGTATTCGTTTGTGCTTCGACTGCCAGTTAACGACTTGGGCAATTATTAGGGTCCAATGAAATCTGATATAGTCAACACTGGTTGAAAAACTAATGATGATTAAAAGGTTTTGATCATTGTTTATTGATAAAACCTTATCGAACGTATCGTATATTTGATAATTTGTTAAGTTTTTAAATGATTTAGTATTGAAAACTTTTTAATAATAAAAAAATGCAAAAGTTATTCATTTAGAATATATTTCGGTCTCTTTAATGATATTCATTATTACAAAAGTACGATAAATAACATAAAAGTATCAAACTGTCTAGGACCGGCCATAGCCATTTGAGTGACCACCAAAATTCGTGTTGCAGATCTTTTATTTCGTTTAAAAATTCCCAAGTCGTTTCACTTTTTAGACAGACTCTACACACAAAATTTAATCCAAATCAGTCAAGTCGTTTAGGAGTTAGATGACAAACACACGTACAAAAGAATTGTACTTATAAGTACCTAATATAAATCAACAGCTGACAGCCAGTACCTAAGTACCTGAAAATAATAATTTCACATATTATAAAAATATTACCAAATAATAAATGTTGAATTAATCTTAAACTGAACCTTTGACTACTTGTGGAAGGTACACAATTGTGCATAGGGGCTTTATTATTATATAATTTATTTCGTGATACACCCATGTTAGTAAAATTGTTCTTAATTACATATATACATCATTATGATTCTATCTATCACCAATTTAAATCAACATACCTACTATTGTCTATTTAGATCTACGAACATTTCATATATTTTAGTAGAGTTATGCTAGGTTCCTGTAAACAATAACAAATTCATTCTTATCAATGGGCATATAAATAAGTACCTAAACTAATTTTATGGAAAAATTACAAAACCCAAAGGACAAGGAAGTCCTCCAACAAGGTGTACCAATGAGCTGGTAAGGGTTGCAGGAATCCGATGGATGCGAGATGTACAAGACTTTACGTAGTGGCGACACTTGGGGGAGGCCTATGTCTAACAGTGCACGTCTTTCAGCTGAAACGACGATGATGAAAGGACTCCTAAGGACACCTAATTTAACAGACAAGAGCCCATACAAACTCATGTTTTGTCGGCAAATAAGAACCATTCTTCATGTCACTTCGGGAACCGACTCCAATCATCTACCACCAAGTAGGACTTATGAAAACTAGGTTACATACATAGTTTAAGGTGATCAAGGGGAAACCGAGTTCAAGCCCACGATTACTCCGAAAACAATAAGTGGCAATTTAGTACAGTCACCATGCTCATAAGAAGATTGGCTTATGGTTGGTATTGGAAATACCTGGAGAAAACATAAGGATCAGTTGCAAGAGCTCAAGGGGGAATGTCTGTTATGTATAACTACTTCCACATGGAAGAGTCTCTATTATGCAAAGCTATGAGATATTTGCTTCATTATTAGTAAAGATATAAGGCAAGGATAGGAATCGTCTAAAAATGTGTGGATATAGAATAAAAACTTCTACTTACATTATTCATCATTATCAATCTGTTTCATATTTTCTAACAAACTTATTTCTAGTTCTAACTTTTTTATTTTTAATCTAGAAATTTTAATATTATATTGATGTTCTAGTTCCAACATTTCCAGCTGTCGTCTTTTAAAGTCAGTAGATTGGTGCATTTCTTCATTTCTGTAAGATCAAATAGAATAATGTAAGCAATTTAAACTTAAGTATGCACTAAAAATTAAAATGGGTGAACCCTACTATATCATGTCAGGGGTTCATCCAGTTGACCAACCAAATCAATGGTTTTCCTGCTGAATTTTCTCAGTGAATGTAACCAGTATTATGGTAGGTGGGCAATCTGGTAATCTCTTTACCGACTGTGGGCTAACGTTGATCACTGCAGAGATAATCTGACCAAATGGAGTATCCGTGACCCATTACAGTGCAAATACAAATACAGTGCCAATGTGATGCCTCTTGCCAGGTTATGTGTCACCTTCTTTCCTGGCCAGCTTGCACAACTAACTGCATGTTCTCAACAGCTGGCTAAATATTGGTTGGACCAAGTTTGATTTAGATTGACACAAAAGAAGAAGTCGGTACATACCCATTATGCAAACTCTTTTTTGGAGTGCTCTTTGTGTTACTTTTGGAACTTTCCGTATCTGTGGATGGAATAGTTTAAAATAATTAAATATGGACGAAAACTTAATAAACATACATATTGAGGTGTAATTGCATTACACTAGCTTTAAGAGCTTACAGAATGTTAAAATATCCCACAGACATGTATTTCTGGTATAGAATGCTAAATCAACATTTAAATGAATTTGTAGCCGTTAAGGTAAGACTATATAAGCATGACATTGTCAACCATGACCACTCAGTCAAGAATCAATGAATGAGGAAGATAATAGCAGTAATTACAATAACTTATTTACCTTGCAAATACACTACATGCTGTTCTGGATTCTCTTCAAGTATTGCTACAAAACTAGTACCAGGTTTAGGTTCGGTGTAGGTGTAGTTTTTATCAATTGTAGGCTTGGGAACTGGATTCTAAAAGAAAATATTTACTTGACATGCTTTACCATAAAATGGGACAAGGGAAGGAAGATGATGATAATGATTTCTCCCATACTAATTTATCTTATACATAAAAATGAATAGCTGTTTATTAGTCTCACTAAAATTCCAGAACTGCTGGACCTATTGGGCCAATTTTGGTCTTGAAATATTCATGATAGTTCAAGGAATGTTGAACAGTGACATAATATGAAAAAATTCACAAAAAAATATCCGTCATCACAATATTCATAGACTATTTGGTGGTCCAAAGTTTGCAGAGTCAGCTAGTTTATTATAAAATTACTTTGTAGAAGTAATGTGTGCAAGTGATAAGCAACTAGCCCAGTGTTTAAATTGTATGACATTCGAAAAGCTACTAAATCATTTTGAATAGTTAATTGCATGCTCAGAAAGCTAGCTACAGAACACTTTTAATCATTAATCAATGTATTTACATGTTTTTTATTTGATATACTTAAAGCATTTTATTTACCGATGCATCATTCTCATAATCATGGTCTTTAATGACGAAGTTGTGAGAAGTAATCGCCAATATAGCCAAGTCTTCAGAGGAAGGTGATGGTGGTTTTTTGTTGTCAACTGTCTTGTTTTGTTCTTGTCTATGAGCCGCTAAGTTAGATTTAGCGGATATCTTCATCCTTTTCCACGCCAACCTTAACTCTCCATCTGAACGAGACTTGTCCGCTAATTCATTAAATCTAAAATTGAAATATAGATTAATTAATAACACGTAAACAGTACTTGGATACACACAAGTTAAAGCAAGAAGTACTTACTTAGCCTGTATTTTCTTCCACTCTTTAACTTTCTGCACGTTTACTGTTGTTTTCGTGGATTTGTTTTCTATTATATGAACTGATTTGGCAATCAGTTGACGTAATATCTCCTATAATAATAGAACATTGGCGTTAGGTATTTGATTTATATTGTAACATAAACTAATTTCTAGCATAATATATTATTTTACTAACTTTTTCTTCATATGTCCAGTTTTCGCCTCTTTTTATTTTTTTCTGTCCCATTTTTTATTGTAGCATATACAAACTAATACGTAATAGTCACAGTAATATGAGTAATTAATAAAATGCGAAAAACAGTTAATAAAAAGGACGAGACATAAACAAACATTCATTTCAAATTGACGCGATGGTTGTTGACGTCGTTGACGTTGACGGCTTGACGCGCACCGCCACAATTTGCAATTCGCTCCGCTTCACGCTAGAGGTGTTAAAAATATGACCACTTGATTATAAAATGCGCATCAAAAATCAAGTTTTGCTTGTTCAATATATTGTAGCACGCAAAAGAATAATTTACAACTTAATTTAGTATTGTAATTCAGTATTATAATTTTTTTTTGCATTCCCATTGTTGTTATAATATCAATATTTAAAGAAACGGATCGTCGCTTCAAATAAAGACCGTGCAGCGTGTATGGACAAATGCCATTTCTTATTTTTATCTGTGGATATTATTTAAACCATAGATTTACTAAACCTATAATTAAAAACCATGGACCAAGGCTCGGAATAACGTTAACTTGGTATCGTTACTTTGACCGTACGAACGTAACGTTATTATTAGAGGTAACGTTAGGCCCCATTCACGACTTCGGTCTTAGCAGCGACCGGCGCGGTGAGCGTGGCCGTATAGGAAGTAGATTGGTCGACGCCGCTCATAGCGGTCATAGCGGCGCGCGACTCTCTAGGTTAATTCAGTAATTTGTTTGATCACATGACATATTCAAAAATACTTGCTTCTTATTACAATATTATTTTTAATATATGTGAAATCTAAATATAGTTTATTCAGAAGCAATAAATAACTGAATTGATTCCAATAATTTTTACACCATGTTATATTTTTTACCAAAAAGATTTAAAAAAAGGTAACAAGTTGGACACCACCAACACTAAGTACAATACAGATCATGGCAGGTCATAGCGAGCAGTAGGCGCCAAGGTATAGCTGGGTGTGGGAGCAATACCACCCCTCAGTGGCCTGGTGACCATGTGTTTGTGTGGACAACCAGGTAATATAACAAGCTTAACTATGAAGTTTTGTACACAGATTCTTTGCATGCACTAGACCCGTGTTTCAGGTTTCACAAATACTAAATATAAGGTTGTCAATAGGAACTAGCTCCTGCCAGTGGTTCTGCAAATTCTAGATACGAACTTTGGACCCAATTTCATCGCCTTAGAATAGAATAAGAATTTTCGAAAATCGTCCTTAGTACTCGCCTTAGTCATAAAAAGAAACCTTGTGCTTTCACGCTCCTAGTCCCAGCAGTTTCGGCTATGCATTTAATATGTCAGTCAGTCAGTATCTTCTTTTATATTATATAGATTATGTAGATTTATTATATTAAAATGTCAAAAAGGACACGTAAGTTTAAAAGGAAACTCCGCAAGGCCACAACGTATTACGTAACGAAAAAAGTATCGATAAGTGTAACGTTAATTGTTAACAATAATTTAATATATTCCGTACTAAAAGTACCGTTACCTGTGATAGGGACCATTAAACTGTTAACTTTAAATAGGTATAACATGAAAATATCGTCGTCCATGAGAGTGTGGATTAGGCCGTGTTTACGGAAATGCGGCGCGTTGCGCGGCGAGTTGGGCATTTCGTCGTACATTGCAGCAACGGGCCGCGTCATCGCTCGCGCAAACACAAACATATGGCAATGTACGACGAACCGCCCGACGCGCCGCGCTACGCACCGCGTCTCCGTAATTGAGAACTTAGGGTAATTAAAAGGGTAATGTTAATAAACCCTGCTATGGATTTTCTTGGTATTAACTGATCTGCGAACGTATCCTTTTTGACATTTTATCAAAAAGGATACGTATGTTTAAAGGATACACCGCGAGGCAACAACGCATTAAGTAATTAAAAAAGTATCGATACTTGTAATGGGAATTGTTAACAGTACTTTAATATATTCCTTACCAAAGTACCGTTACCTATGTTAGGAACCGTTAAACTGTTAACTATATAACGATATTTTCATATTATACCTATTTAGAGTGTGAATTAGGGTAATTAAAACGGTAACGGTAATAAACCCTCCTATATGGATTTTCTTTGGTATTAACTGATCCTCGAATAGTCTGAGTTTATTCACGCAATGTAGATTCCCCTCTCTTTTTCTTGCAGTAAAACAAATTTTAATGTTCATTTGCCGATTCTAAACTTAAAAAGCAATGTAAGACTCATAAAAAGACACTTACTTATAAACAGCAAAAGTATGAAACTCGTTAAGATGATTGATCCTGTCTTCAAGCTCGCCCGCCTTGGGGCTGCGGTCTATAGAATATGTGAACAGGTCGATGTAGGCATCTAGTGAGAACTGGTACATAGGGTCTATGCGGGACAGATCGTTCAGAGCGAAGAATAACACTGATGCACGCACGGCTGTTGGAACATAACCCTGAAGGATACCAAAATAATTTTATTTTACAATCTTTTTTCACACAAAGCCTGATATTCACATTTATGAGTAAATAGCACGTCAGGTGGTAACAGTTCCACAATGACAACGCCAATTCATACCAGTCAGCAGGATATTAAAAGTGTGTCGAGTATTTATCGTGACCACAACATACAACCATGTTAAAAAACCAGAAAAACTTTCGTAATTAAAGTTTTTTTTTGTAATTTTATTTAATTTTTTCAGTAGTAGGTACAGCTAAAACTAAATGAGAGCAAGTTTTCTGGTGAGGTACCTATAAGAATGATAAAATGCTAATCATACAATTTACAATTCTAGGATATGGTCTGCCCGTGAGCCAAGTTTCATCGAAATCCGTTCATACGTGAAGAAGTACCTAACAAACTCACACACACACTCACAAACCTTCGCCTTTATACTACCTACCTGTTAGTGATAGTGAGTCTACATGAGCAATATATAAAACGTCAAAAGCTAGGGCACGGTTCCAATTGTTCGTTTCCTATGGAGAAGAACCGGCAAGAACCTCTATGGTTACTCGTGATTGAATCGACTATGCAAGCCATTTACGGCCTTCGTGCTCACCGCTCTAGCCGTATCGATCTCCTTCTCCGTGATCTGCGAGGTGATGAGAGCCTCCTTCACATCCAGGGAGGTTTTCTGTGAGGTCTGCAGAGTTACGAACAACTCTTCGTTTTCTAGTAGAGGCACCTGGGACTCGTACATTATGCGGAGGAGGTCGTTTTCTAAGTCCATCTGATGAAATGGATTGATTATAAGGACGCTATTAAAAACATGGTTCACGTGCATTCTTCGTGGAAATGTTAAGTATGTCAGAGCAAGATGCCGATCAAAGTAGAAATCCTTTCCAGAGATTCATAGCAAATAAATTATTTAATTTCATTTCAGAGATCCTATTACTATGTGGGCAGCATTGCTCGACGTCCGCAAGCCCGCTTCTACCGTGGCTGGTAGTCGCTGGGTCGGAATCTTGGCGGCTAGGGTGTGAGGATCGATCCACATAATGATGACACCCAGGCGTTTCTTCCGCCTGAATCCGATACAGGAACCTCCCGAACTTGCCATGTTCGGTGAGGAGCTGTGTCACGCGGAAGGTGAGGACGCCGCCGCCATGTTGCCGCTCCAGCCACTCCTCGCCAGCGAGTACTTGCTGTTGTGACTATGGTGTGCCCAGAGGTATCTGAAGGTGGGTTTTAGCTCCTAAAAGACTGAAACTTCCTTTCACTCCACCGAGAGAGTTAAAAGTTCTTTGATGATGTACCATCTTAAATAAAAAATAGTGTCAAAAACTATGCTCTGAATTGTCACCACAGAGCATTGATATTATATATTATAAGGGAAGATACGTCGTTACGCGCTAACATCGCAATCAGAAAACCTGGACTCGAAATTCACACATTTACACTACCTATAGTCACTGATAGACAAGGACAGAGATAAGAACCGGCGCTGTCGTGCAAGCGAAATAACGTTAGCCGCCGATTGTGCGTGACCATAGCGACCGAAATAAAATCGTGTCATATAGTCACAATTTCAGGGATCCACGCGCTAAAGGCGAGTCACCCATCATCCGCTGTTTTGATTTAATCTAAGTTTCAGAGTCGTGATTTCCTCGTAAACTTAGTACCTATCTAAATAAAACAATGGGTGCTCTACTCACGAGCACTTTCTTGTTGTGCGCTATGGACAGCACGAGCGTGTCCTTCATCTGCTCCAGCTGCGGCCGTTCCTTGCGCACCACAATACCCAGCAATTGGGCAGTGAGACCTTGTTCTTTCACCGCAAAGTTCACCATCGTCGTCTTTGTGAGCGTTTCTGGAGTGTACACTGGGTTACCTGGTGGGGAAACATTGTGTCCTCGCTTACCTTCGTATTTAGGGTTCCGTACATAAGTAGGCCAAAACGAAAACCTTATGGGATCACTTAGTCGTCCATCTGTCCGTCTGTCAAGACCATTTTTTTCTGGAACGCGTAGAGTTATAGTACGCAGCACATAAATTGAACCATCCGCCAAGGCAAAGCACAGTCCACCTCGACTGAGACCCGAAAATCGGTTATTATCCTCGTCTCACAAGTTGAACCATCATGGTGGTCAACCTTGAATGTGCAGTAACCATTACCCATTTATGCTCTCTTTAGGCGCATGTTTTGATACCCACTAGGAAATCATACATGACACCTACACGGTACCTACCTACCTTCCTGTTGACCAGAATCCTGAAATTCGGCATAAAGCTATATTTTAGCAAGTATAGAAAAAATCTGGAAACTGTAAATTTGTAATTACGTCACAAGAAAAATACGTTTTTACGATTAGGAAAAATCGTCTAGACTCGATGGGAATTAAACTATTGATTTTCTCCATGGTTTTTCTATGCAGTCTGACAATGACCGCGCTTTGACCTTGACGAGGTGAGTTACCTACGAAATGCGGAAATGTAGCAGACACCAGCAATATACATTTTTTGGGTTCTGGAATAAAAAATAGTGGACATAACAAATAACAGCACCCCACATTATAAGTCCTTATACCTGGCAAGAGAATGAGTCGGGTTTCTTTTTAATCTGCTTATACGAGTATTTAGGGGTTTCAAATGAAGTCTGTTAAAAAGAGCATCTACCCTTAACCAACTCACCAAGTTTAGTGGTCAAATAAAGCTTAAAGTTAGGATGGTAGGACACCATCTTGTCGTTGAACTTGATGACCTTGGACGCGCCGATGGTCACCACGGCCTTCTCCAGGATAGGCGCGATGGAAGGGTCCAGCACCTCGCCCACGTTCTGTACTATGACAGGCTTGCCCGTCGAGAGGCAGTTCTCCATTATCTTCAGGTAATTTGGCTGGCCGAAGTCGCAGATCTAGACATAATTTTTACAATTGTATTTTTACCTATTCTGATAAATAAGTTCTAATTTATGGTGCAGCTCCACCATGACTTTAAAATCAAAGGTTTTACTTGCCATTAAGGCAAAAAAATAAATGAATTAGGTACGCAACTTCACTGAGTTATTTTAAAATAGGTAACAAGATACATAAAATAACTAAATCATTTTTCGATTTCACACCTGAAAAAAAAATGCCAAAAAGCTTTTTTATTTTTATTTATAAGTTCGCGCTTGACCGCTATCTTACCTGATGGAAAGCGACGATGTGGTCGATGTGGAGCGCGCTTACATAGAAGAAACCTATTCACTCTTGAACTGCTTTAAATTATGACCATACTACAGCACCACTTATTTCCTTAGAGTCCGTTTAGTATACACACACCTGTATGCCGTTGTTCTCCTCGAGGCGCGAGATCCATATGAGTGCCTGTCCCTGAGGATCCACAGCTAGGGGCCAGCGAGTCGCGCGCACCACTATGATGCCATTCTCCGCGCTGAAGTTGTCATCTATAACACAAAAAATACATTATCTTCCCAAGCGAAAGCAAAAGCGGAAACGCGAGCCCGCAATGTATGGAAGACGTAGACGTCTTAGCCCAGAAGTGGGACAGAACAGGCTAAAAAAATGATATTGTACATATACTAGTGCTTGATTGTGATCCCACCTGATGGAAAACAAACGTCGCATGATAACGCATAGATTTATAAGAGAAATCGCTCGAAACGGGAGCCGAACACTGTCCATAAGCAGTAGGTTCAAAATACCTTGATACTTAGGGCACTTTACAGATAAAGAGATATGAATAACTTTGACATAGTAATATGGTGATAGGCTTAAATAAAAAAACATTGCCCCCCCCCCCCCTACAAAATCCTCCTGTGGATACTCGTGGATGCATTCACGAACACGACACCCAGACCCAGAATCTGTTGGCTATACAAATATTTTTTCAATATAAGAATCAAACCCACGACACCAACCATTGCCCCAAAAATGGCGTTGTACATTATATGGTCCTCTCTGATCTTGGGGTGGTGGAAAATGCCTAAGGCATTAAGTCCGCCTCTGTACATAATGTGCGAGAAGTGTAAATAAATAAATAATACGATTGCACGCAGTCAAATAGATATTCCTCAGGTTATGTGTGCCTCGTGCCTCATAACACTTATTCTAGGTTTAAATTGGTAATGACAAAATATGGCAAGTTTCGAAATAGACGTTTTATTATTATTAACTAGCTTTTGCCCGCGGCTTCGCTCCCGCTCTACCCTAATCTACCCTACTCTACCCTACCTTACCTAAGAACCTTCTCCTGACAATAACAAACGCAACAAAAAAAGAATTAGCGATATCGGTCCCGCCGTTCTCGAGATTTGCGCTCAGCAACACATTCATTTTTATATTACAGAAGATGAATTGGCTTACCGGGCAATCCCATGTAGTTCCAATCTCGGAGCGTAGCATCATCCAGCAAGAACTTCTGCATACTCAGGTCCAGGGTCACGGGGAGACTTTCGTTGCACACCTGGTACCATAAAATCAGATAATCAGGTCAGGTTCGGGATGAAGACCGATTTTTTCACTGGCTAGTGGAAAAGTGATAGGATTTTCGTGGTCTTGAGTACTAAGCATTGGTTAGGTTAGTATAGAAAATAAATTTAGCAACAATTAACACGCTGTTAAGTTAACCTAAAGTCACTGATAGCCACCACAGCAGAAGTTGTTTTAGCGAGGATCAGCTGCCTACGTTAGCATAATAGCTTCCTGGGGATCCTAGGTAATTTCTGTGCTACTGGGCAAAGCCGAGCTGGCTAAAATAAACCAAGACCTCCACACACACCTATTCGAATAGGAATCTCAAGTTCAACAAACGGAGTCCACACTAAGGGTGTTGACACATGTCATCAGTATGGCACCGCTACCGTGCAACGTCACAACGCCGCCACCGTGAGACGGCGTCGTTCCACGGCAAGGTGGTGCCGTGAGACGGCACGGCGTCGTGCCGCGGTACAAGACAACATTCAGTTTTTGTCTTGATATGAACCCCAAAAGACGTATTATTCTGCTCCAGACAAAAACTGAACGATGATTGTTGTCTTGTGCCAGTGGTGCGCCGTACTCGGCCGTGCCGTAGACATGTGTCCACGCTCTTAGTAAAGTTTACCTCCAAGAACCAATCGGACATGAGGTCCTCGCGGTACTCCGACACGAAGGGCCCCAGATAGGCCACGAAGCCGGTGGCTATCAGGCAGTCTCCCGGTAGGTTCTCGAACTCCTTGTCTAAACGTTCCACTGTCAGCTCCCATCGTTCCTTCTCACCTGTACGATGCAGTAAGTGTTAAGTGTAAGTATTATAATATAATATTAGTAAGTGTTATAATATAATATTTAATAATAATAAAGTAAGTGTTATAATATAATATTTTTTAGAATAACTATATTATTAGAAAGAAAAAGAAAATAAAAGTTTATTCGTGCCTTACATAATCGTATGAACTAAAAATACATAATGAAATAAGTAATTCTGATCAATTTTTCCAGTTCATCAAATCTCATTGATGTGTAAAGCTTTTCCTAAATCACACACTCGAAATTTTGGACCTTTTATTTATTTCAACAAGCCTGTAACATCACAATGCAAGGCAAAAGGCATATCGCCTTATTTTTCTCATCTTATCTAACGAATCAAACATCCTGCTATCTCCTTTCGGACCGTTAAACAAAACTTATGACAAAATCAATGTGAAGAAACTTGTCAGGAAGTTCAGTAATCAATGACTCGTCTCTCTCAAGCTTAAGCTGCAGTATCCTGGTCACCGTTCTAGTTCGTCCTTCTACAAAGTTCTCGTTATACTCCATGATGTACAGGATATGGAAATTGCTTACAGGCCGTTGGTCTCGGAACTTTGAAAGTTGTTATAGGAAGTCAGACGGCTAAAACTGCCAATCCAGTTTTATTAAAGGCTTCTGGTTGTAAAGGTCATATAGTCAGACGCTCCATTTAAAATATTGGTACGCAACTGCATCTTTTTAATATTATTGATGCACTCGCGCTATCTCACCTGATGGTAAGCGATGATGTAGTCGACAATGGAGCTTGCTTGTCTAGAAGTAACCTATTGATCCCTGACTTAAAGAACCCCAGGTTTTTGATGTGACTAAAAGCCGATCTAAAACAAATTGGAAAAGCCTAGAAAGACGACGGAACAGGAAATGTAGACTTACCAGATAGCCCAGTAATCAAAGCCTCGGCTCTCTCCAGCTTGAGCTGCAGCATCCTGGACTTCCGTTCCAGTTCCTCCTTTTGTGCCAACTTCTCATCGTACTCCTTCTGCAGACGAGCGATCATCTCGCTAAGTTCGCGCAACTTGGCGCGAGCTTCAGCTAAGATCTGCTGCTTCATGCGCAATGATTCTAAGGCTTCTTCTAGACGTTCCTTCTTTGGTTTCACTATCCTGATTGAAAGTAATCATTTTACTTCGAATTCGCATTATAATCGAGTGAAAGCGATATATGACTCATCCATGCGGCCCGTATAGCCATATACCCTTTTACGGATTATATATAGGTTCAGAGGGATGTAACTGACAACTAGAAGAATCATGAAATGGATTTCTTCACTATTCTGATGTCTTTAGTAGGAACATAAGCTACGAAAGAGTATTATATGTATAAGGTCACATTATATAAGACTTATGCATCGTTTTCACTAAATCAACGAGAAGAGAAAATAACGCCAATTTATTGATTTTCCAAATATCCAATTTGTATGTAGTAATTATATTCGAAACTCTATGAATCGATCCTGAAAATTCTTTCACTAAGATGTAGATGCGCTATAGACGAGGGCTATTAATTTATTTTCATATCGTTTTGTGTGCAATGTCGCTGGTAGATGCTAGCTCATTACAAGTCTAAAGGCGCCTAGTCCAGCAAACTTAGGTCTCGACCTCTAAGGAATATCGTTTAGCTTTGAAAACCTGGACTTTAAATGGTGGCACTTACTTGTAGATCTTGCCGTACTTCTCCATAGCGCGCACCCACAGACACAGCGACTTGGCGGCCGCAGACACCGTGCCCACGATGTCGGGGTCGAAGTCCGGCTTCACCGTGTAAGTGCCGATCTTCTTCAGGATCTTGTCCGAGATGTTGTCCTTGTCGAAGTCTCGTAGACGGTCGAGGAAGTACTGGTCTCCGAGCTGGCGTTTTGCTTCTACCCAGGTTGGCTCTTTCTGGTGCCAGAATATATTTTTTTAGACGAAGAAAAAGGAAAGAGAGTGCTTAGCCAAATAATATTTGGTCACATTGCTGGGACTAGGGCATCTTCTCTAAGAGAGGGAATGGATCGTAAACCATCACACGGGCCCAAAGCTTATTAGTGGCTTTCACACGACTCCGAATTTATGGTTCTAGGACATGCTAGTTTCCTCACTTTTTTACCTGTTTGAAGTAAACAGAGTGAGATTTGAGAGCAGTGGGGATGAAATAAATTACACAAAATAAAGTGCCTGCTTTGGTTTAAACACACGAACTAGTGGGCCAATACTGCTGTTTCTAGTTGTATTGCCATAGACACAAATGTAAATCTTCAATGATCTCGAAAGCTTCTGGCAATTTTGACCAGATGGCAAAAACTAGCTCGCGAAATAAGAGAGCTGCAAATACCTGCAGTAATATGAGTACAGCTTCCATCACCATCTCGACTTTGTACGGCGGCTTCGCGTAAGACTTCACTTCTGTGATATCTTTCTTATTCAAAGCATCTAAGGCCTGTAAGGAAAAAATATTATAACGAAGAATGTATGAAAAGTATTATGAGTATAAAAGGATTAAAATGAACAAGACGGCAGGAGATGTCAAGCAAACTGTTGGATATACAACTTCCTTCCTGTTTCGGCAAGAGCCGTAATTATTGTATTAAAAATGACGTTACGCAAATTATACGACTATTTATTAGAAACACAATAAATACATAATAGTGGTGACGAGTGAGAGATTGAGCAACGACACACTACTGAAGAATTCATCCTACAAATAAAACTGAAATTGCATGGCTTATGCCCTACACCGAAAGAACCGTCGACTTACGTCACGGTATATTATATATATATACACTCTATGAACACTGAAACTACACCAGCAGCAATACCAAGAATAAAATAATTACGGCTCTTGCCGAAAGAGGAAGGAGGTTGTATATCCAACACAAACGAAGCGCGTTAGAAATGCTACATACGGGTGTTTTTAATATCGTGTTGATTTCATTCATCACACATGCGTATTTGCAAATGTCCTTTTCATACAAGTATATATTGTAACGCGTGAAATACGCACGCGGGACGCATTTTTTCGCCTTTTAAAATTTTCTGAATGCGGAGCAAAACCGCCTGCTTGGTAAAATCCCCATGATATTAAAAACAAGCTTATGGACCCATTACTCAAAAGATGTTAGAAAAAAACAAACCAGATTAAAGTGGGAGGGATGGGCGAATATCGAGACTAAAACCCCATCGTGAAGAGAAGCCGCGAATAGAGCAAACAATTTTCGATACACTATTGTGGTGGTCAAGTGACTAAACGCACGCGGGTGCGGAGCAACGACGAGCGAAGCGAAGCGGACGAAATGTTAATTTGATATTTTCGCATGAACGGCAAGAGAGTTCCGAGTATCAGCATTATCAGGCATTTCTCAACTTATATATTGCATAGGAGCAACTCACAGCAGTAATTAGTTATGTCGTGTGTGTTTAATAAAATTCACATTGTTAACACTAAATATTTTTTTTATCTAACATCCAGAGTTTCTTTCTTCCGGAATATTCCTTGCATTCCTGCACAGATGGCCTGAGAAGGGGCGACTTTGGTAAGACAGAGCTGCCGCGTCGCGTCGCTTCGTGATCGCGTTCATGTTGAATCACTTACGTAAGACATCATGTGAGACAGGCCTGTCCATTATAAGGTTGGGTAAGATTTTGTACCTTGATAGCCTCTTCTAGCGCCGGCATGGCACTGGCCAGGTCACGCATGGCGGCATCAGCTAGCTTTTTGCACTGAACTTCTTCTTCCATGGTCTTCTTGCTCCTGGCTGCCACGCTGCGCTGTTGCTCGTCGGCGTTGCGTTGTTGGACGTTGATCACGCCCATGTACTCGATGCATTGTTCTGTGTACAGACCGACTTGGACCTAGAAAGAGTATTAATTCATTTTTTGTTTGTTGTACTCAACAATAATATTGATTTAAACTAGCGCTTGACTAAGAAATAGTGATGTAATCGCATATTGACTCTAGCCTTGATCGAATGGAAAGAGCGGAGTAGGCAGATTGTTCCAGTCCTTCGGTGTGCGCAGTATTAATGACGAGGCGAAACGCCTGGTCCGGACTGTAGAGGCTTTAAAAAAGGGGTGGATACTCGCCGCACGTCGGGTTGACCGATGGTAGAAAAGAGAAGGAGATGGCGGCATCCAGTCATGCAATTGCTGCGCAGAGTTCAAAAATGAATCCTATAAAATACCGGACACCCTACGCCTATACTCCAAGCTTTATAGATTGGACTTAACCAAATCTGGGTCACAAATTATCCTCTTTGACATGATGATATAAAAAAGGGTGCATTGACATAGAATGCTGGGATAACACCTAAAATTTTCAAAAACTTGTGAACTAAAGTATTTATACTACTATACCTATAGACTTATCGTGGCCGGTAAAGTGGGCGGGAAAAGGCCTCGTGGACGCAGCCCAATACGTTGGTCCGACCAGATACGCACCACTCTTAACTCTACGGTATATAATGCCCTTCACACTGCCAGAGACAGAAACAGATGGAAAAACGTCGTGCGAATGAAAGTGATGAGGCAGGGAGGTCACAACCCTCAGCATTGAGGAATGCGACGCACGGAGGAGGAGGATACCTATAGAATGGGACTGACATCAAAATAAATATCACTTCATATTTTGCCGTAACAGATTTGTAGTGACAATAAAGCACAACAGTAACAGCTAATGTCCAGCGTCTTTTGGTAAAAAATGATGCACCAACTGGCAATTGGCCATGCAAAATGATAATGATGCACCGGCTTCTACAGAAGTTTCACTCAGTCTCATACCTTGGCCTCAGCAAGTTCCTCTGACATCTGCCCGACTAGTTTAGTGGTCTCCTCCACTTTGCCCAATCCATTACGTAGCTTGTTGGCTTGTAAGGCTATCTCTATACGCTTGGCTTTTAGCATCCTGGTGGGAATACAAATAAAATCAATATGGATGGACTGTTGTCCTATTAATAGAATACAATAGAATCGTTTATTTCTGAGTACATGGTACATTAAAATCTTAATATTAGACGGAATCACATATACTACCTTTGTAGGTGTAGAAATATATTAAAATAAGAATATGTCTGTAGGGATTCTGATTCCAAGTAAAATCAGCAATCTTGATCAGTCTTTATTCTTGATTCACAAAAAGGAACATTCAGGACCGGAGACGACTACAACCCTCACAAACATGCTTACTACATTCTTCAGAACTTTACCTTAACGAGAACCATGAGTTTTGAGAACATTTTAAACAATGGTTTTTACGTTGAATTCGACGGATTTGCCATCATTTTTATAACTTGCAATATTGCATCTAGATTGCGTTCTAATATGATTCTATAGGTGTTAAGCTATCGTTTATAACCAAGTTAAAACTTACTCTTGATATCCCGCCACGAGCTCAAGATAGTTAGTCGGCGTGACATAGTTGGTCCTCTTCATCTCCTGCCACATCTTGACGCTGTAGCGCCCCACAGACGAGTGGATGAGTGACATGATGGACGCCACTGACGCTCGGAGGATGTCCTCACGACTCTCGATCAGGGATTCCATTCTACGGACCTGGTGAGGGTGTAAACGGTTTCAGTTTACTGTTATTGCGAGAAACAATTCGTAGCATTTTTTTTAACTCTAGCTTATCAAAATATTACACTCTAGTAGGTTTTGATAAGGTATTAATAATAATAAACCAGAGCCTTAACCAACACCTTAGGAGGCTCTCGTTAGGCGGCTGGATCAAGGGCTTGATTGAGAAGGCGGTACTGCTGGACACGGCTCGCATCGTTAGGAGGTTTCTTTCTCTGGAGCCCTGACCGCCGGTAGCTTGGACCCTGTTCCCGATACCGGAGGGACACTATTTTTTATATTTTTAAATGTTTTTTTTTATTATTGTTTTTTTTTTTAAGAAATATTTAAAAATATAATTAATATGTTTGCAAGTGAATTAAAGGAAAATAATAATAAAAGAGAGATACAATCCGCACGGCAGTTGCATTCTTTATTATCCTACATCTAACAAAGTTCTCTCTTGTCAGTGTTTTGCTTTCTCCGTCCAATCTTCCTTTAACTGAGTACGAATATTGTATATGATCGAAGTCTCCTTACCCTGGGTCCAGTGATGGAAGCCAGCAGTTCTACGCCCTGCAGGAACTTGTAGGCGACCTCCAGCAGCGCCTCTCGCGGCCACTCCAGGAACCAGTTGGTTGTCGTAGCATTAATCAGCGCTGGGTATTGGCGGATGCGATTCCTGTAACAACCAATATCACGAGTTTCCTTAGAACGTTTTACTATTGCTGAATGAAACGAATAACTATGATAAATGATATTTATTAAAAAAATTGGTTTCTAAAAAACATTTTATTTATTTATTTACACTTTATTGTACATACATATTAAAATAAACAAAGGAAAACCATTTAATTAAAGCACATACAATGGGCGGCCTTATCGCATTCCGTGATCTCTTACAGGCAACTAGGAATGGAAAGTAATTTTCGGGACATGATAAGGGGCTGTCACAATAAGCACCAACACTTATTACAAAATATACAATCATAGAAACAAAGATACATACAAATGCTATATAATAGATACATAAATACATACATACAAACATTTTTACACGTCAATTTATTTTTTTCTTAAATTTAAATTAGATGAGGCCGGTGTTTCCTAGCTGACAACCCTGAAAAGAAAAACCGAAACAAACTCAGGGGAACATATCATACCCTTTCTTTCCCATCTCAAAAATCGACCCTTTAAACTCGGTTCACGAACACGTGTGTCAAACACACTTCTTCTTTCGAATCGATGGTAAACGATTTGGGCCCAGTAGGTGGATACGTTAACTACAGCATCGGTGGCACTTGTCAAGTCCTCCAAAATACAGGTGTACTTGGGGTACTACAATGTGTGGCTCATGTTCTTAACAGGAGTGCCGCATACTCATTGAGTATCCGACGGGACTTTAAGTATATAGGTTTACCCTATATACTTAAAGTCCTCAATTGGAAAAGGGAGAATATAAGCTAACCAAACAGATGTATTTGTCCGGTCCGGGCAACTGTCCGATAGTCGATTTCGGCTACAGTGATGCAGGATTTCATAGTTTAGTTCCTATGTGGCGCCATCTTGCCATAGATGTCCTATAGCGACATCTATGGCAAGATGGCGATGGATGGTCTAAAAACCCTATTTTGCCAAGTTGTGTTTACAGCAACTCATAGTACGCGGCAAATAAAGCGAACTAAAATGGCCCTCGTTGCTATGGTTACGCGCCGTGCCAAACTTCAATTGAGACCCTGTTACTGCGCATTGCAGGTCGAACGCCATTTTAGAATAACTTATAAGCCAAGCCACGTATTGTACCTGGGTGAAACTGGTCAAACACGCTGAAAGACGTAAATGAATCTAAGATATATCGTTGGCGACGATACCTGAACTCTTCTCCAATGGGACTGAAGCACAGCACAATGTGTAGGTTGCTCCTCACTCGGTCCACTAAGAACAGGTATACCACCTCGTTAGTCTGCATCAAGTTTGCGGCTTTCATCGGCTTCTCTAGAGCAGTCTTTATCTGTTCACAAAGAATTTAGCATAATAGTATCATCAGACTTTTAGTGTTCCCACTGCCGGGACTCAGCCTTCCTCTCTAGGAGAGGGAATCGGCCGAAACCCACCACGCGGGCCCAATGCGGGTTGGTAAATGTCACATGTCCTTGAATTTTTGGTTCTAGGACATGCCAGTGAAAAGAAAGGTCGAAGGCAAGTATAGAATAGAATAGAATAGATTAGAATAGAATAAACTTTGTAGTACACCAAAATATTAGCAAAAACTTTTAAACAAACTTAAATCTATGGGTACAATGGCGGTCTTATCGCTAATAGCGATATCTACCAGACACCCTTGGGGTGGACTGTAAAAACTTAAATCTAATGCATGCTAATTATGTGGAGATAAAGGCTTTGGCGTGGCTCAAAGGGCAGTCCAGCTTAAGTGAAACTGGACTGAACATGTCTGCCGCATGCCGATCGAGCGAGGGGCCAGTAAAACACCAAATTGGTGCCCTGAAATCACACGCCTGGGTTGCGGCAGACCACGAAGGAGATAGTGGGACGAATTAGATTTCTTCCTGAGAAATTGGTGGGAAGTGCTTCAAGGCCAGGAACAGTGGTAGGAACGGAGGCCTTTGCCCAGCAGTGTCATAGGATTTGACTAGTTGCAAAATTGTAAGGTTCCTGTGATAGCGCATCCCTAGAGAACGCGGCTGTAGGAAACCTAGCGTGAAATAAAATACCTAGTTTAGTTTTGAAAACTTACATCTTCAAACTCATCAGGTTTGTAAAGGTTGGTGACCTCGCCGCTACTGAGCAGGTTGTTCATGATCTCCGTGAACGCCTCGTCTGCTATCTGCGTGTCCGAGAATATGAACGTGGTCTTCTTCTGGTCTACTCCGCAGCCGGTGTATAGGAGCTGGTGCGAGGGAGGAAACATTCACTTTAAATACATGTATTGTACGCGATATATAAATTGAACTAAAATGGCACATACGTTGCATACGTTGTAACAGATTTTCGTGTCTCAATCGAAATTCGAAATGCGGCAGCCCCTTGCTTCGCGTAACCATAGCAACGACGGCCATTTTAGTTCAACTTATTTGCCATGTATATATATGCCACTTTGCAATCACAGTAATATTAATTAGGCAAAAGTTTGTAAGAGTGTGTGTGTATGTTTGTTACTTCTTCACGCTTAAACAGCGTAACAAATTTCGATGAAACTTGGTATACGGGTAGACGAAGATGGGAAACACCTTTACACCTTACACCTTTTCGTCACACTCATAAATGCTATGTAATGTATAGGTGTATTACAATTTATTTGCTAAAACTTATGCATTAGTTCTGTTCACTGACATAGTTTTGTATGTAAGCGTTACACAGGCGCACATCAAGCTTATAATGACCGGTGACCATGTGTTTATGCGGGCGACCAGATAACATAACAAGCTTATAACTATGTGATTTTTCATGATACAGTTTTGGAATTGTGTACATAGATTCTTTACATAAAAATACCAGACACGTGTTTTGGGTTTCACATTATACTAAAAATTATGTTGCATAGTCGACCATAGAGTGGTACAGAAACATGTTTTTTTTTTATTAAGTGTGGTAATCATCTGAGGACTTCTCCCACTCTGGGCGAAGCGAGAGGGCGTGTCAGACTTTTACTGACTAAAACCACACCTGAGTCCTTCGGTTGCTCTTTGCGTTCTAGGGTTTCCTTTTCAGAAATTCCCCGCGATCCTAGCTAGCGGGTACCGATCGGCCCTACTGCTCCCAGTAGGGCCGATTTTATTAAGTTGCACTTACCATGTTGTTTCTCCAAACAACATGGTAAGTGCAACTTAATAAAAATAGTAATAAATACGTGCACAAGTAGATTAGATTAGAGACAAATAAACATTGTTACTGTGAAAAACCGAATCCAATCAATCAAGTTAGTTACCTTCAAGTCCTCCCGGAAGTCCTTGAGGCCATAAGTTTTAGTGACGATGACGGTGAACGCGCTGTACTCGCAGATGTACGTGGCCACGCGCGTCAGGCACGTGCGCCCGGAACCACCTGGCCATACACATAAATAATACTATACAAGTTGCTGATGAAAAAATGTGCTAAAATTGTACCTTTGCACCTTTACCCTCCCTCCCCCTTTCCTCTCGGCCAGGTGTGACGAGCCCGCTGAGCGCAGTTCCTCTCGCACAACACGGCACTTTTCGCCCCGGGCTTAATCTATTCAACAGTCGAACTCGCAAGACCGTTACCAGCAGGTCATCCTATGGCGGCTAGAGATAATTGAATACCCCGGCGTCCGGTGCATCTACTACATATACATCATACAAAAGGCTTTTTACGTATGGGATGTCCACCGTACCGATGGCGCAACGCCGTACGTCTAGTGGTCCGATGACAATTGTGCAATTCGTCACTTCCTTTTCAAAAGAGGCCACGGGTTCCCACGCTCACCATGGACTGAATGACGACCTGCTTGTAGTCTAGTTCCTGTAATACTGACCAATGCCCACACAAAGCATGTTGCCTCTCTGCTGCGAGATGACGCGCACGATGCGACAAATGTGCTCGATGGCGTCCTTGAACAGCACCAGGTCCATCTTCACTACTCCTGGACAGCTGTTGTACTCCTCCAGCTGGTTCGCTACAAATCTGGACCGGATAGGAAGATAGACAGTAGATAATAGAAACCTTGCATGGCAATCACTAATAAGCTAAATAATATTAAACTTACTAAAAGAGTTATTAAGTAAAAGATGAAAATTACACAACTTGATCGAATTGCCATGGAAAAAAAGGTTTTGTCATACACTTCTCAGCTCCATCATCACATATGGTACTTTACCATTTCATACTATTATTACAGAAATAAATTATTTTGGAAAAAAAATGTGTAACGTTACTAAAGCCGATTAAATGTTTCATCATAAGGTGTAACTGTAGCGTATTCGCGTTAAGAAAATAGTGACGCATCGTCGTCACTCAGGTTAGCCACGCCCCTTGACCACTTAGATCATAATGAAATAGAAAATCGTGTTCATATTGACCACCAATATTTTATCTTCTACTGTATTTTTGCACAGTGTGCAATAAAAAGGATATCTATACAACATTATTTTTAGTACATGCGAAACCTGAATATAGTTTGTTCAGAATCAGTAACTAAAACGATTCATTTATGCACCATTTTACAAGGTGAACTTGAATATCACCGACACTAAGTACAACACAGGTCATGGCAGGTCATTGCGGGCATTAAGTGCCAGTGCACAGCTGAGTGAGGAAGTAAAACAACCCCTCAGTCACCCGGAGGGCCCAGTGACCATATGTTTGTGTGAACAACCAGGTAACATAACAAGCTTATAACTTTGTGATTTTTTATAATACAGTTATGATTTTTTTTACATAGATTCTTTTATGTGAAGTATGTATGTATACTAGACACGTGTTTCGGGCTTTGTATAAACTAAAAATAAGGTTGTATATACTGTCGGTCAGTCGTATTGCACACATCCTTATATCATTTTTCTCACAGTGACGTCAAATGACCCGACATAGTAGTTATTAGGTATAACAGTATACTAGCTCAGCCCACGTAATGGTCCGGCTACACGTTCCGTCTAGCGCAGGCAAGACGGAGCGTGTAGACGAGCCATTATAGTTACTGCTCCGCTTCCATGGGTCTTAACGTAATATTATATAGCTTGTACTATTTCTCATGAACCTCGCTAGCCTTCACAGAAAGATCCAATCCGACTGGTAGTTCTTGTGATCAGCTCGTATAACAAGTACATATAGATTAAAATCCCTATTCACTACCTCTGAAATAAGACCAGTTTCCACAGATCTTAACAGATTTCTTTTAAAAACCAAACGGAACAAGTTGGTCTCACTTTCGCAGCGCCTCCGGATCGTTCATATCGTCGTACACCTCGTAGGGGTTGAGGAAGTGTCCGAACAGCGGCGGGCTCTTGCTGGGGCACAGCGCGTGGAACGTCAGCTCGAAGTGCTTGCCCAGCATGTCGCCGATGTGGTTCATGAACCATTCGCGGTCTCTGCGGACGGGGATGATGATTATTCAGTGTTCTTTTTTATTTGAAAAACGTTACGCCGAACTAAAAATTTTAATTTTTATTTTTCACGTACGCCGTTTCTGTATAATTCAGGCCTTAATCTGCCATATTTAATTATAGTATTTTCTTTTTATAAAATTGTAATTAAACTCTCCTCAACAGCTCACAGTCTTTACATCTTTTGGACTGTTTGATATTACGAAAATCTCACGCTATAACTAGCGCCTGTAGCGTCGAATTCAAACGCGATTTTGTTCATTGATTCAGCTAAATCCAAGTTTAAATTTTAAAATCCCATTATGCGTTTTGTTGGTAACCTCGCTCATGGACTCCACGAGACAGGCTCGACCTAGTGTGGAGTCCAATAGTAATTTTCTGTTTCCTTTATGTATTTTTTAATATATTTGTAAAGGAAATGTAAAGCACTTGTTTCTTTCGTCTGGAAAATAAATCATTATTATTATTATATTATTAAAGTGAAAAACAATTGTTCGGGCGCCCTCGGCCTGTTGGCATTCTTCGACTGCTGTCGTGAGACATCGGAGGCGGCGAGCGACGGCGGCGGCGACAAGTAACGCGGCGTGCGGGACCTCAGTCGGCTACCGATTTCCGACAACAATACATGGTTACAACCAGAGTCCCAAACAAGCATAAGTTGCAAATTTGGAAATACAGTTACCATCAACCATTTCTGGTTAACACGTCTCAAACACCTCACTTCTCTTCCTAGTAAACTAACACTGACTAGATGTTGGCAACTAAAGCATGTTAACTCACTTGTCTTCAGTCAGTCGGTCGCTGAAGACTCGGAAGCACTCGTGTATCCACAGCCGTAAGAACCGCGACTTCGTATTAGTGTAGTCTTTGTTACTGCGCAGTAGACCCTGAAGATATTTTTTAATGTTTTATCTCATTTTTTTAGGTAAAAGTAGGTTGTTTGTGGTTACGGAAAATAGATGAATTCACGGGAATATATTTATTTTATTTATGTTTATTAAATTTATAATTTTATAATAATTATATCATTATCTAGTAGTAGTTTTATTTATTTATCTATTTACACTTCATGCACATAAAGGTACAGAGGCGGACTTAATGCCTTAGGCATTTTTTACCAGTCAACCTTTGGGTGATGCAGAGAAAAAATGGTGGCAGGTGCAAAAAGAGTGGAGAAAGAGTGGAAAAAATTGTTATTAAAAAGATGTACAAATGAAATAACGGTCGTCAAAGAGATAGCCAGAGTTCTGAATTCAGAAGTAGAGGGAAAATCCTTTTTCTCATTCACTTGTCTCAAACGTCGACGCACAAATTCATAGCAAGTGAATTAACATATTTTATACAGTTTAATAAAGAAAAAACTTTTTACTAAAAATTACAACCGACTTCAATGTAAATAAAAAATACAAAAAAGAGCAAAATAACTTTAAATTCGGAAGTCGGTGTTTCTATAATAGTTTGGTCTCTTCGTTATATTATCACCGACTTCCGAACTTAAAATTATTTTGCACTTTTTTGTGTTTTTTTTACATTGAAGTCGATTGTATTTTTTTTATTTCACACTTTTTATTGTAGTACATGTAGCAGGTACCCATCAGCCAAACTTAAATAGATACCTACCTTCCGCCATTCGGTTCCATCATCAAATTATCATGATAATTCTATAAATACCAAACATGGATAGAATACGCTGATTTATTACAGAATTCCGTTTCTTACCACCTTCCGGCTTCATCATCAGATCAGTTCTATGTATCCCCTCACCTTCTTCCTTCAATCAGTCACCGACTACATGTATAAACAAAGCAATTTTACTTGTTACGACAGTTCTGCTATGATTTATCTTCGAACTTCATCATCAGAGCAAAATGATATTTTATGGGACCAATTCCTTGGGAAGTATAATCTATAAATCAAAACAAAAATTTTCGAAATCGGTCTACAATTGCCCGAGATATCAGTAAACATACATTTAAAAAAATACATACAGCCGAACATAGAACCTCCTCCTCCATTTCGAAGTCGTTTAAAAAGTAGTTTTTTTAAACAAATAACGAAATATAGCTGCAGGTGCAGTTGCCCCCACTTACTTATTTATTTTAAACTGTAATGTGTAAATTCACTTGCTATGTTACCTTTTTTTTCCTCTACATAAAAAAGGTCTTTTTTAGTTTTACGCGGGAAATCATCAAATCACTTCTCCTATTCTAGGTGAAGCGAAAGAAAGCGTCAGAATTTTTCTGACTAAATCCCACCCGTGATCCTTCAGTTGGCCTTTACAGCCCAGTACAACGGTAACTCCTTCAAACCACCTCCAGTTCTGGCAGGCATCCGCCCAGATGGACCCCGTCGGTAACATACCTGGAAGATCTTGGAGATGTCTCTCAAATTGAAGAGGTAGTGCATCTTGCTGGGGGTGGGCAGTAGCTTAGCCACGATGTTGTTGAACATGTCAATCGTCGCGATCAGCACGGTTTTTCCTAAAGCATTGAAGTATATTTTAAAGAAAATAGTTTACACGTAAAAAACGCATGTTCTGTAATATGGAAATATTGTAATATTAACCATTTTTTTTTAAAGAGTAACCATGGAGTTTCTTGCCGGTTCTTCTTCATAGGAAACGACCAATTTGGAACCGTGCACTAGCTTCTGACGTTTTATAAGAGCCCATGTAGGCCTATGTAAAATAAAAATATTTTGATTTTTGTTCAACAAATGCCCCAGAAATCTGAATAACTCAGAATTTATAAATAGTGAAACTAAAAGTTAAAAACAAAACCAATATTTTATCGATCTTTGTAGGAAAGAAGCGGACGCCTAAACCAAATTTTTATTATCATAATATAAAACGGATAGAGCGCTTTTCAGGTGAAAGGCAAAGGAAAAATTCAGTATTAATACAACTATCCAACCACCATATGAACATCCACACTAATATCATAAATGCGAAAGTAGCTGCCTGTGTCTGTTCACTCTCTCTGTCTTAACAGCTGCATAGATTTTAATGAAACTTGGTACATGGATAAACCATTTCATTAATTTTTATCCCAGGAGCGTCTCCCTGCTTTACCTTGTGTTACTTGATCTTGACGACAATGTTTTCTTTTTCCATTCTGCTCTGTCAATCTCTGTTACGCTATGATTCCTTAGCCTCATCATTCAATCAAATATACAGTAACTAATAGATACAACATGATTTAGGTTTAAACTGGCTCACCAACAGACTTGGTCTCCTCATCGAAGTCTTGCAAATGCTGTCCCAGCATGGTGCCGAAGATCTTGACGAGCTGCTGGTGCGTGGGCGAGGCCAGGAAGAACGCGTGGAAGCACGACAGCAGGCGCGCCGGCAGCGGCGAGCGCGCGCCGCCCGGCGGGCCTGCCGCGCCGCACAGCACCATGTTCTACACCCAAATACTTCGAAATATTTTATTCCGAATTTCAATGTACCGATTTTCAAAAGTCTGAATTTCATAATACCTAAGAATTATAATGTCTATTATTAAAAACACATTTTTTTACCGAAAGTCGTAAATGCGATTTGTTAGTTTTCCGATTTTCATACTTTCGAAAAATCAAATGCTCGAAGGGTTTTCGGTCCGAAAAACGACATTCCGATTTTCAATACTTCGAATTAACTAAAAATCAACACTTTGTTTTTCGATCTATTGAAACTCGGTATTTTGAGAATAGTAATTATAAACGTTAGGAATATTGAAATATAGGAATTATAAAAATTGGAGTAATGATAAGTCGGAGTTGTTATATTCGGAATTTTGATCCAATCGGTATTTTGAAATTCGTATTTGTGAATGTCGGAATAAAGTTTTTCGTATCTAATACGTAATGTACCCGTTCTACACAACAGCCGCGACCAAGGAGTTATGGCCAGATATAAAAACTAGGCCTTAAATACATTAGAGTACAAAGCCACTCAACTTGATGCAGTGTTGCGCATCAAGTCGGGATGTATACAATGTACTTAATGCTGTAACGCAGCCCAATGTCCCGCAAATTTTACGATGCATTCAGATGACTCGGGACATATTGTTGGACAATTTGAAACCGTCAAATGTGCGTTGTATTTTGTCCCCTAATGCATCTGAGGTTTAAATATGCTTCCGTACTCAAGACCGGGTCGTAGTAGTCGGTGAATTGTGGGATTGGCTTCACTTAAAATTTTAATCACTTAGCGACCTGCAGCCAGCATTTACTTCGGCTGAAGCGCACCTGGGCACGACCATGATTGACCAAATAATAAGCTCAGCCGGCTAAGGTTCCAGTCGTCGGTCGTGACCCGGGCTCACATAATGCGCGCAAGGTTTCTTAGTTTTACAGTAAACTTTAAGACCAATGTGGAATATCTACGTACTTAAAATATATGTATTTTTCATTCAACGAAGGCATTAAACATAAGGACAGGTCGTTATGACGACACTAGAAGGAAGACTAAGTCCAGCAGGCCGAATTCTTTCAACTGATGATGATGATGATGAAGGATTACCTTGACATTCTTCCGCCACTGCTTAGCCCTGTCAAACCAGTACCCGTAGTCATGCCACAGCCGCACCAGCTCCAGCGGCGGCTGCGAGCCGTAGTAGTCGCGCACTGGCATGTTTATGTCGTCCATAAACGCTATCATCTTCTTACCTGGACACAACGCATAAAGACAAACTCAGCCCAAGATTTATACACATTTACCAATGTAAGTCTTAGCAAAAGGGTGTAGTATAGCAGATCACCATAATCAGCTTTGCCCGCGCAGGAGAGACCCTGAGTGTCGGGAGTCGAACGGCACCTAGCCACCCTAGGCCTGCAGACTGTAAGTAATGGGTAGCTCGCCGGTCGATAAGAACCAGACCCGGATCGACGATGCGTTGTATTCCACGCGTGCCTCAAAGAGATGTGTCAACATGACTGTCGGGGCCAGTTAGGGCTGATGCCTGCCAGGGCTAAGGGATGCTTCAAAAGAGGTGAGATATGAGAGTTGCTTCAAGATCTGTAGTCAGCAAAAGTCTGGAGCTCACTCCTCCACTATTCTCCTGACGTGGTCTAAAAAGTAACTTATCCACTTTGTTTCACCCCTAGGCTGTGTAAGTGTACATATCAGAAAACAGATAGTGATAGATGATAATATTTACTTTGCAAATTGGTAACACACTTTAACCTTTTCGTCTATTTAATTTTGATGTGCTCGCGCTATAATCTTTTTGCCACACTCAGAAAACAAGCGTTATCAGTTCTAAAATTAAGCACAATTCACGGTGAAACGTAGCTTAACGTAGCCGTATTTAGAGCTCGTCTCCCACCTTTACCGTTATGCAAGTTCGATTAGAATCAATTCACAAACGAACTCGATAGAAAACGATTAAAGTTTTGTGCGGCGGTAAATTGCTCACCGCACGAGCACTCTGTGGTAAAACTAGATGAGGCCGGATGATATTGTTTTAGCAGTGAAAGCACAAAAGCCCTACCTCCAGCAGGCACATAGTTTCCTTTGGTCCTCTTCTCGAGGCGGGACTCGATGATATCCTGTACATTAGCCGCAGTGGTCTGTGCTGACATGTTAATGACCTGGGTGCTGTATCTGTGACACAATGTAATCAAATATTAGGTTTCCTACAACGTAGGAAACTGACGTAGTTAAGCAAACAATTAGAATATCTACTAAACTCCAGCATGTCGCGCATTTGGAGAAACTTGCGACTAAAATAATAATAGTTGCACGGGCGATCAAAGTTCAACTTAAAAAACCAAGAGATATTATAAAACCCAGAAAGTGAGTTGTGAAGTCACTCCTGTAAAATATTGGTACCTACTCAGATGCATCTAGTATTCTAATTAGACAGCTGGAAGCCATCTACGTCTTGCCAGTTCTAAAGCCCTAGTATCAAGACTACATACCATACTTACATCATGTTTAGTACAATGAGCTGCAGATAATAAGGGGTACATCCTACTTACTTGCTAGGATCTAAGCTGACCAAGGTCCCTTGTATGAGAAAGGTCTTGCCAGTTCCAGTGGGTCCCCCTATCAGGACTCCGTACCCTGCCTTAAGCATGTCTAAAGCGATGATCTGCACGCGTAGGAACTCCATAGTTGGCACCAGGATCGTATGGAAACCAGCACTGAATGGAAAACAAAAATTGTGATTTAAAATCGTCAAATAACGTCTTCCGCTTTGGGTGGAGCGAGAGGGAGGCTTTTACCAACTAAAACCCACCCATGTTCTTTTAGGCCATGAGCGCAGCGTGCGGTGGCCGAGAATCGACCTCTGATATAAGGCTGGTTTGAAAGTAACAAAAAATTCTTAATTGTTAATTTTGTATGGGAATCGCCTCTTAAAGGTAAGTAGTACTAATTTCACGGGTAACTTTGGAAGTATGCGGAACGAGTGTAAAGTCTCACATACCTCTGTTGTAAAGGGAGGTTCCTCCGACGAGTTGGGTTTTATGTCTGATCCGGGCAATTGGCCTGACAGACGACTTCAGGCAGTTGTATATGTTCAAATCGCGGATTACTGGAATTGCGCAATATACGTGTAGCGATATCTATGGCGTCACATAAGAACTAATTCTGCATCGCGCAAGTAAAGTTCTCCGCGCGATTTGAACATATAGAACTACCCGAAATCATCAGAATCAGAATAGTTAATTTCAAATAGACCAATTACAGGCACTTTTGAATTGTCAAAATGTCGGTCAGTCCATAAAAAAGTGAAGCTAAATTGCACGTTCCAAAGCGTAGATCTCTATAGAGAAGAACGCGCAAGAAACTCCATGGACACTCTTTTTAAATCATATTATGAGTTACATTCTTGGTTACATTTTTCTTGTCGCTTCTATTATGTGAGCTTCTATCGAGCAGTAGCCCATCAGATAACACCCGACTGGTAGGAGGATCCTCCCTTTTCAACGGAGGTATGTGGGACTTTACTCTCTGTTCCACACTCCTCTAAACTGGTGACCCTCGAAAAAAAGAACGAAACCAGATGAAACAATAAAACAAAAACAAACAAACAAACAGGATTTGTATTATTTAGTATATAGAAGTCGCAACATTTTTTTTTTCGCCTTTTCCTACCTATAATTGTATTTTTTTCTATGACCTAAACCTTCACCTAAAAATTACAAACCTAAAAATAAAATCATCATACTAACTTTGGATTATATCTCCAGTTGTCAGGCAGCTTCTCCTCCCAGAGTTTAAAGACCTGCAGCCTCTCGTCCACGTAGTAATCATAGACTGTATCTTTGAGCGGGAAGATGCCCTCGTGCTCGCGAACCCAGTTGTCCAGTTTCCGACGAGGCTCATCTTCTAAAGTCGCACAAACTGACCATATCATGCTATGTGACGGGAAATTGAAATTACTAGGGTAAATACGTATATAAGTCCAGGTTTAAACTATGTATATAAATAGTGACAAATGCTAGCACTGACTGGACAGGCCCACTCAAATCTGTGTCGTTCTTTCTTAGGAAGACCATCTCAGACTTCTAATCTGCATGGTTCTCATATGATTTGACTATACCACTGTTTGCTGTATTGCTATTCTCTAAGAAAACGCAACGCTGCCTCAACGACGAACACTCAAATAGAATACATTGGATTGTCAACCTAATGCACCTATACATTTGATTGTTAATTCAATGTATCCTATTTGGATGTTCGTCGTTGTGGTAGCGCTGTTTTTTCCTAGAGAATAGCACCACTGTATGGACTTCAAAAGAGAATTTGACACCTGAGTTTGTTTCGGTTTCTGTTGATACGACTGCGCGTTCTGAAGTACTACTTCATTAAGATAAATAACTAAGCTTATATACTATTAAAATACATTAGTCAGCAGACACACACACGCTCATAATTAACATAAGAAATCGCGGAATGCGATAAGGCCGCCCATTGTATGTGCTTTGATTAAATGTTTTTTTTTTTTCTTTGTTTATTTCAATATGTATATACAATAAAGTGTATAATAATAATAACGACGAACAACTACCGGAAATATATTGTGAAGGACGGTACGGTTGACATCTGTCGGGCATGCCACCGGCCCGGGGAATCAATCCGACACATTAATTCTGGATGTTCTCATCTAGCTAACGGAGACTATTTGCATAGGCACAACCTCGTAGCCAGGATTATCCACCAGCAACTTGCTCTTAAATACAATCTTGTGGAAAAAGAAGTACCGTACTATAGGTATGTGCCCGACCCAGTTCTCGACAATGGCAATGTCTCATTGTATTGGGATCGATCTATAATCACTGACAGGACTATTGTTGCCAATAAGCCTGATATAGTGGTCATAGATCGACTAGAGCGTCGCACAATGATTATTGATATAGCGGTCCCTCATGACGAGAACCTCGTGAAAGCTGAGAAGGATAAAAAAACTAAATATCTTGACTTGGCTCGCGAGGTTGTCGACATGTGGGAAGTGGACACAGCAGTCATTGTGCCGATAGTCGTGACGGCCAATGGCTTAATAGCCAAGAGCCTCGACCAACACCTGCGGTGGCTTTCGTTAGGCAGTTGGATCAAGGGTCTGATTCAGAAGGCAGTACTCTTGGACACGGCGCGTATTGTCCGGAGGTTTCTCTCCCAGGAGCCCTGACCACCGGTAGCTTGGACCCTGTTCCCGATGCCGGTGGGCTACTATTTTTTATATTTTTAAATGTTTTTTTTTTTTTGTATTACCTTCTATAAAAAAATATTTAAAAATGTAATTTATATGTATATACAAAAAATAAATGAAAATAATAATAATAAGAAATAACACAGTAGTCAAATATCTAGGACGGTCGTACGTCAGATGTAAAGGTGCTAACAGTTTCAGTTAGTCATCTAGTTTAAACTGACGAAAAAATTTATTTGCAAGCGTCAAAATATATGCCATAACCGAAGCATACACGACCTCATCTTTAGAAAAAAAATGCCATTAATTTTAGCTTGATACCTCCAAATGTTACCTACTTAGAACAAGGGTCTTGACAGACGGAAAATAAAATGATCTACAAGGACAATATTTTTGCTAACTGAAGAACGAAACCCTAAAAATAACAGATATGATGTAAGTGACTCACGCGAAGAGGAACCTCATCTTAGCGAAGTTCTCAATGTCGGATTGCTGTTCTTCGGACTGGCCGGGCGGCGGCTCGGGCGACAGGCCCAGCAGGCGGCACATGCTGCGCACGCCCGTCAGCTCCTGGCCGCGCACGCTCTCGCCCTCCTGCAGGTGCAGGCGCTTCAGCTCCAGCACCGGAGTCAGGATGGATTGGAAGAAGCGGCGAAGCTGGAAACATTATTCTACCACGTGACAACGATAGGCCATCCTTAACCGACGAAATTCTAATGGCTACGATGGAGTCTTGCAATGATGGGGGATCCAATTTCTCATCCTTCAGCACGCTTTTTTTGTAAGGATAAGCCCGACTCACTATCCACCACTTCAACTTCTGAAAGCCAGAATCAGAAGTGGTGACCAGCCAAATTATGGTCGAATGCTAGGATGAAAGATTCTGAAATCGTTGGAAGACCTCCCACAATGTGGACCTATGACCTGGTGAGGGTCGCGGGAATTCGATGGATGCGAGACGCATAGGATCGGTCGTTATGGCGACACTTGAGGGAGACTTATGTCCTACAATGGACGTCTTTAGGCAGATATGATGATGATAACTAGAAAAAACAATGACGGAGCCACTTATGTGGAAAGATCAGAGACAGGCGTGATTAGTAAGAAATAGGATCGTTTGGTAATATAGAATATTTCAAGTTGATTTATTGTTTTCCCGTATAAAATCTATTTGAAAGGGTTTTTAATAATATCATGTCATTTCTATTACTCGTTCTTTAAAAGCGCCTTTACACTAGCGTTTGCCGCGTGTAGGCGTTCGATAAACATATGCGCAGCGCAGACGCCGCGACAACGTGGCGCAGGCGTCGTGTTCGCGGCGCCTGAGCCGCGTTGTTGCGGCGTTTCCTCTGAAATCAATTGAACGCTGCGCTAATACGGCGCAGACGTCACACAGTTGTTTGTTGTTTCAGAAATATTATTAAGAAAATGGATTCTAACGAGGAAACTCTACTGTTAGCTTTGCTTTTAAAATGAAAATTATTGCGCAAAGGCGCTTGACTACGAATGAACAAATCAACGGGTGCACAGGGGCGCGCGGCTCCGGGTGGCGGGGAGAGGTCGAATGTGAACAGGATTGTACATGACTCCGTAGTCATGCGTCGCGCACCTGAAGCGCTATCACAGCGTAAAAATCGGAATCAAAATCATTTTATTCACATTTAAATAGAGTGATTACAATTGATGTTTCTAATGTTACATTTCATTACCCTTAAACTCAATTTAGCCTGTGGCATGGAATGTGAACTTTATTTTATAAGTATTTAATTTAATAATAATTATTCATAAAAACATTAAAATTCTGCGTGTCCAATATCAATTAAATAAATAATGCCTGGTGAAATACATTCCAATAAAAAACAAATAATTTTTAACATCAAACAGTTAAGATACCAATGTTTACGTAGGCATTGGGGGTGGGAGAACTTTACTTACTTTTGCTGACGAGGGGGGCATATATAAATTTTTGGCAAATATTAACCCCCACCCCGCCCGGGTTAATATTTGCCAAAAATCTGCTTACGTTATACTTGAATGGCTCCTTATGGTACTTCTGTAGATAATTATTTTAAAATGAAATCTCACAATCTCCCTATATTCAGGGTTCTCGAGGGTGTCCAGCCAGGAGTTGACGAAAGGCCACCAACCCCAGTCCTTGTAATCGTTGTACACCATGCCGTTACGTGACACCGTGGCTGGGGAGGCCACTGCTAAGTCCAGAGTCTCGATCAGGAGAGTAACCTAAACGAGAAGTGTTCAGCATAAGAATAAAATTAATAAATAAATCATGGCTGCTGAGAGATGACCAGTCCTAACTGACGGTGCCATTTCACGAATACGACTCATGCACTAGCACAAACAGCTCACACATTTTTAAGGGAATCGAATTATGCTACATGACATTCCCAACTGCCAGGGTATCTACATCAAGTCAAAGGCATATACAGGACTACTGTCTATATACGCGTAGCTTCATACATCATTTTCTTGCCGCTTCATAGACAGAGTTTCACAGTTTTGTATGAGCAGACGTACATCAAGCGTATAGAGACAAATAAGCGTCTATGAAGCTACGTATCCGTGGATAGTTGACCTAAATATTACAGACCTGTGAAGGCATAGATATCCTCTCACTGTTGACCAGTGTGAGCAGTTTATTGTCATCCATCACAGAGTTGAGGTTCTCTATCCAGATCGCGTCCACAGGTCCATCAAATATGATCCACTTCATATCAGGAGACTCATCTATAGGACCACAGATTACATCAATACCTCATATTGAATTATCATAAGCAGATTTTCAATTTGTCAATTTTTCTATACAATATCTACCCTCGATTTCGGCTCTTACATCCAGGCAAAAGCTCTAAAAGCTGCCTAAAAATTAGCAAAGGTGAGACGGTACTTCACGCCGGAACAACCGCTTAACATATATCAAGCACAAGTTCGATCGTGTATCTGGAGTACTGCTCTCACCTTTGTGACGGATCTACCAGCTTGGAGCAGTGAGGACCATTGGCAATGATGCGCTTGTCGAATCAAAACTCCGGTCTTGAGCATCGACACCGAGTTGCTACGCCTGTCGGTTTTCTATTGTTTATATGTCGGTGAGTGTGCGTCGAAATCGCACAATTTAATTTCGCCACACTTGTTCCATCATCGGACCACGAAGTACTCTTAAATAGAAGAATTACCACCATCCTACCACTCCCCGGTCGCTAGGATTTACTCCCCATACACCTTGACAAAATTCAGAGCCTTGGGGTTGATGGGTAACGTCTGGACTGCCCCGAAACTCGGCTACTACGAGGTTAACACACGTCAGAACCTCAAAAACCACTTTAGCGACGATGTAATGACATGCGATGTAGTATGGGCTAATAAAACTGGGTTCTCCGCGCGATTCGAACTTATACAACGACCCGAAATCGTCTCTCGGGCAGTTGCCCAAACTAGACATAACACCCATCTGGTCAGAGGATCCTCCCTTTTCAACGGAGTTTACTCTTTGTTCCGAATACCTCCAAAACACTTTTACCACATCTTCAAAAATAGCATTCCTTCTTACCTTGACAAGTAGTTCTCATAATTGAAGACAGTACTCCATCCTTCCACTCCCCGGTCGCCAAGTTATACTCCCCATACAGTTCCCCTAAGGTCAGAGCTTTCGGGTTCATGGGGAAGGTCTGCACCACCTCAAAGCCCGGCTGCTTCTCGTTTTTGAGACGCGTCAGGGTGTTGGCCAGCATCTTCCATGATGTGGATTTGGCAGTGTTGGTGTCGCCGAGGAGGATGCTTGAGTGACGGGAGTTCTGAGGTGATATTTTGAATTGTTAGTATCTTTTTAGGGATATGTACGCAAAGAGTAAAAGGGGACCCTATTACTATTAAGACTTCGCTGTCAGTCCGTCTGTCTTTCACCAGGCTATAACTCATGAACGTTGATAGTTGAAATTTTCATAGATAATGTATTTCTGTTGCCGCTATAAAAATACTAAAAAATAGAATAAAATACATATTTAAGGGGGCTCCCCTTTCGGTACGGAACGCTTCTTGCGCGAGTCTGACTTGCACTTGGCCGCTTTTTTTATGCTATAATGTAGCGGTTCAAATCACGGACGAAACAACCAAGTTTTCATAGACAAGTTTTATCTGCAGCCTCAAACTACGAGTAAATAGAATTAGCAAAATTTTTTTACAAAACCATGAAGTTTTGAACTTTTGCGAATGACAGTGGTCTAGGAACTCTACTTTAGTCGTAATTTTTGGGACCTTTGGAAAAACGAAGATATTTCATCTCAAAATGGATTTAACATACCTAGTATGGAATAATATTTAACCCTTTGAATACCGTAATTAGAGACACAATAGAAAGACAATAGATGTGCGGACTCCGGTGTCCGCTTGGGACTTGACTAATAATAAATAGCAACCAATGGCGACCAAATAGTTATGTGGGTATGAGTATGCATCGACAGTTCGTCGCGTTTTTTTTTTTGTATATACGAGCGTAAGTAAGAACAAGCGAGTGCCGTTTTGAAGTCAGTTAACAACGGTTTCAGCTAACATTAAAAAGTAAATCTTACCTTAGTCTCATAAGTCTGTATAACTTTATGCAAAGCTGCCTTAACAGGCTGCAGTCCTGCCACTCTCATCTCCGCCGTGATGGCCGTCTCCAGCAGCTCATAGTCCAGGGTTGGGATCTCCACGTCCGGGAAGATGTCCTGCATGATACCATCGAACAGAGGCACGTCCTTGGCAGTCAAGCGGGCTACGTTCATGTCGCGCATGGCTAGGATTACCATCTGTGAGGGAATGAGGAAAATGAGCTTGGCGAAAGATTAACCATTTTTTCTTTTGTTTTGCGACGTATATCGATATTACGTGTTCTTTCCACGAACGGTTAGTGTTCGATTACGAACACGCGGCGCGTGATGCGGTCCGTCGTACATTTCCATAATTATGTTTGTGTTTGCGCGAGCGGTGACGCGTCCCGCTGCCGCAATGTACGACGAAACGCCCAACGCGCCGTGAAACGCGCCACGTCTCCGTAAACACGGCCTTACGCGACACCACGCAGCGCAACACGACGCCGACAACATTACGTGCATAATTTATAGTTAAATAAGCTTTGTTTTTATAATATTTATTAGTTGTCAAGGGGCCTCCGATGCCTGAAAATAAAATTTTATTTATTTATTTTTTATTAAAACTATTAAACCACTTGTTTAACAGTAAATATAATGCCTCGTAAAGAACCAGTAGACTATTGTATAGTATTAAATATAGTAAGATTTCAATAAGTTACACTTATTTTTAAGCCGACACTAATCAATATGTACGAATTGGACAACTTCACTGTATTTCTATTACTGTAAATCTTTAGGTCAGTCATTCGAAACATGCCAAAGCCGCAAGACTTTTCACGAGGATATTTTTTTTGGGATGTTGTTAAAAACCAAGTTTGTTTTGATGCTGCGTAGTACACGAAGACCTAATTATTTAGGGTTATCGATTATAACTTCATTCTACGACAAAGTCAATCAGTCTACTTTCTAGGTCGATAAAACTTGTTAAAAATTCATCCTGAAAGATAAAGAATAAATCTTGTGATTTATTCTTCTTAGCGTGACGATGGCAAAAGTTTTTCTTTTTTTTTTTAAATAAAATTCCTCGCCCGGCCCAATATTCGACCACGGCAATGCCATAAATGCTATTGTTTGCGATCTAACGCGTCTACTGTCCACGGTGACTGGCCGACTTACATTTTTATCAAAAATCCCAACACCCAGAACAAAGGAAAGAAAGAAAGAGCTAGTTAGTTAGCTAGTTGGAGATACTGGTTTATGTTATTCAACCATCTCATACTTTCCTAAAACTAGTGTACATTACGCGGCGTAGAAGTTGAGCCAAAATGGCGATCGACCTTCAATATGCAGTAACAGAATTTCGGGACACAATCGAAGCAGGGGGCCGCGCGTAACCATAGCAACGGGTTAAACTTATTTGCCGCGTACTATAATATTACCTCTTGTTCGGGCAGATGAGGATAAGCTCTTCGTTTGATGCCAGCGTATCGCAGCAAGGCGACCATGGACCGCAGACCAAAGTCGTAATGCGCTTGTTTCGATAACTGCTGCATAGCCAGCTGGTATAACGTGAACACCTGCAATGATGACGGTAGATCTTAAAATTCAAGTCTCAAGACTCATCATACTACAATATCAAAGTTATTGCTACTAATGGCTATTTCTACTTTTTTATAAAGCAAAGAAGAAACAGTGAGGAGTAAGGTTTCCGTTAGTCTTGGATTAGTACCCAAGTAACTTCAATTGATTCATCTCATACAAATTACTTCAGGAAACAATATCTTTGTACGCACAAAGATAATATATATCATCATGAAAGACAAAGAAAAAACAAAGAAAGACGTCCACTGTTGGGCATATGTAGGCCTATCCCAAATGTCGCTACAAAGAACAGTCCTACGCGTTTCGCATCCATCGGACTATAGGACTCCTACGACCCACATCAAGTCATAAATCCACCTGGTGGTAGATCTTCCAATGCTGCTTAGAAGCACCGCACCAGAATCTTTCGCCCCCATTGACCATCTGTTTTGCAAGCCATATGCGCACTAAGTTTTTTTTTTCTTAAAGGATAAATAATGGAACTTGTCTAGAGGTTGTACCTTCTTAGCATTAAGCTTGTAGGCGGTGAACCCGTCAGAGAAGAGAGTGTTCTCCGCGATGATGAGCGAGTCGGGCACACACATCGCGATCGGACGGAACATCGACTTCAAGTTATCGGGCAACTCTGTTCGGCCCGCGTAACTGTGCAATGGGGAAAGAATATTTAAAAGCACTGGCCTATCAGCCCCATTTTATCAAGCATCAGGGCATCAGCTATTTACCAATTCGTAGATCTTTGTCATTCGTTACAGATAGTCAGACGCCAGAAAATGTAACCATCAGCAAGGGCGTCGCCAAGGGGGGGCAGGTTAGGGCCGTAGCGCCCCCCCCCCCCTAGAGGCTTGCTTTACAGCTTCCGAGGATAGTTTAGGCACCAGTCTTTCACAATATAATACCTATCCTATATGTTACCGTAGATATAAGGCTAACAATTAGGAGTTATATTGTGGAGAAAAAAAACTTTTATTATTATTTAAAAAAAAACTTTTTTATTATTCTCTATACTTCCAATAGACCCCCCCCCCCCCTTGATCATCGGCTGGCGACGCCCTTGACCATCAGCCTATCCAAAAAGTATCGTCTTGCCCAATAATTAGGTTCTAGATTCTAGACACGTCTGGTAGGCAGTCGCTCCATGTAAGACAACAGTATTCAGCCACATCTGTTTAGATTTAGATCCCAACATAGTTGGGAAAAGGCTAAGGAGATAATGATCAGCTATTCTCAAATTAGTTTAATGCTGATCATGAGGGAAGAAATTACCTACACTGTTTTTGCTGTGGTTCTAATAAAAATCTAAGTTTACCAATTTACCGATATTTCTAAAACTTAGCTAGGTTCAAGTCACACCAAGCCCCTTTCAATCACAGTCGCGTCACGATGTGAGCTGATCCTTATCAGTAGCAACTCGGAGTCTGTCTGATTTGTGCCTAGTTAAAAGCAACTAGCTCGCTCCGCTACCTGTTGCATCATTGCGAAATGTGGGCCTACTTTTTACACTTCTGTAGACCGTTTTGGGAATCCCACGCGTGATACAGCATCGTAATAAAATCAAACCTAAAGTTTTGTTTGTTCCATTATTCTCACCCAGGGTTCATAGTGATGAAGATGCCGCAATTGGCATCAAGCTTGATGTCAGCACCCTCGAAGTTGAAGCGCTTGAGGAACAGCGACAGCGCTAGCAGCACGGCCAGGATCTGCTGCGCCACCACCGACAGGACTTCGATGTTAATGCGGTTGAACTCGTCGAAGCAGCCCCAGCAGCCGCTTTGGGCGATACCTGGTCAGGTTTTTTAGGCAAGGAGATAAATATGCTTAGCCTAACACACATCTCAAAAGTAAAGTTCTTTTCCAAATCATCGTGTAGTTTGGATCAGGACTTTACGTACGTAGATAATATAATACGTTTGCCCACGGTTTGCTTCATCACATAGGAACAGTGTACTTACCGGGATAGTCTATGATAATTATGACACTAGCAATAGTGTTGTTTGGATCTGCCCCCCTAGCCAAGTTACAATAGTTTCGTTTAGCGTTAACGCTTGAAGTTGGCCACGGCCCCAACTCCTTTGTTTGAACAAACGAATTGTGGGCGTAGCCAACTCCAAGCGTTAACGCTAAACGAAACGACTGAACCTGGCTGTACTTTCATTTTTTACAAAAATAAAAATAGGTAATTTTAGCAATGCTACACTTACTAGCAAAACAGGCCCTTTCACCTGTACTTTAGAGGACTTAATGGGTGCCACTGATGCTGCAGTTAACGTGGCAACTTACTGGGCCCAAATAATTTAACGAGTTTACCATCGATTCGAAAAGAAGAAGACTAGCAAAACACTCGTCTACAGGTCGGATCCGTCTGGATATCCGTAATAGTTAGATGACCACACTCTAGCGAGTACTTTCTTTCATTTTCTCATATTTTCACACGATGAACACATGCTGACAAAGATGCACTTACCAGCGAAGCACTTGGCCATTGACTTATAATCGAGTCCGTCGGAGCAGTTAGTGACGACCACCCAGCGAGCCAGCGCGCGTCCCAGGTCCTTCACAGTCTCCGTCTTGCCTGTGCCGGCTGGGCCCTGGGGGCTGCCGCCGCGGAACAGGTGCAAGGCGGTCGTTAGGGTTATGTAGCACCTGTGGGGGTTTTACACGTATTTGTTGTTAAGCATCATTGCTTTTTTTCAAATTCTTTTACTGTTTAGTTCGGATTTGTTTCCGAGCTCAGAGGCACAGGATCCTCTGAGCTCATCATGGAGCTGGATGGCTCCGAGGTCATCATGGAGTGTAGTCACGTGTGCTTCGTTTTTGTGCAACTGTTACCACGGATGTGTGGCCTTCCGTAGATTCCGATTAAGGTTATTACCTATTCAATGACACCAAAGAATCCTCTGCCATGCACTATTATCGCTCTATACTGAGCCTAATACAAGCAAGAAAAATATTCATAAGTTAGGTGACTAGCAGTACAGGATTGCTTCCAGATATCATTTTATTGAGTTAGGGGCCCGAACTCGATCAAATCGACGGGTCCCAAAAACAAAATAGTACCTATATGAAAAATAAGACGCAATGTTATTTCTACACAAGTTCAAACGCTACCTTCACGAGCGAGTGCATCGCGACGATATTATCGTCTTTCTTAATCAATACTGTCAACGTAGCTTCACGCGGCGATGTGATGGCAGCTCAACGACTCTACGCGTCTAAATTGCAGCGCAAAAAATATTTTCAACAAAACGACTGCGCAACGATTTGCTGTGGAAACGCAACTATCCACCTCGTATTGCGAAGAGTTACACGATAATACACAGGTGGTAAAATAATCGTTTCATGGAGAGCTTAAGCGGCGATGGCAACAGGGCGGCCTCGTGCCTTACCATGAAGTGTTAAAATTCAAGCGTGCGACTGAGAAAGAGGGATGGTGCTCTACATCCTACATATCTCCATCCTTTTCACAATTCAATTTAGATCGTCAAATGCTCATGGTAAGGCCTCTGCACTCGCTCGGTAGCGCCTAACGTTACCTGTCAGTAAGCGGCGTGATGACGAGTCTCCCCGAGTTGCCGATGTACTCGTACGTGTAGATAGAGCTGGTGTTAGTCTGCTTGATATAACAGTCTTCTCTCTCACGATCCCAATAGAACTTCAACTGAGAGAACCACTCGAATGCCGTGACATTCATACAGCCTAAAGTTGTGAGAAGAATAGGTTAGATGTTTGGATAATGAAATGCCTAAAGATGACATTTTACTATGGAATTATGGATTAGAGTTAGAGAAAACTGGCGCAGCAAATGCCTTGCGAGGCTGCTCGCTCAGTGTGGACCCGCATATTATCTTTCACTGCCCGTGTATGCAGCGCCTAGAAATGCCGTATTTCATTAAAGACCTGTGTGCTGAGTGCGAGTTGTTTTTACGTTAATGCGATCGAAACGTTTACCGCGTTTGGCTCTCTGATTGGCTTAGAGCTTCGATTAGGCCAATCAGTGCGCCGAACGTCATAAACGTGTCGATCGCGTTTACGTAAAACAAACTCAAACTAGGCACTCTGCACGTTTTCTTGCAAAACCGACTCACGGAATGTGTTATGACAGTTTCAACACTGAACTGCTTCAAAAATGGGTTAGACAGATTCAGTCTCTCCAAACCATCTGGAACACATGCATCAGCTATATAGCGTTAAATTTTGATCATTTTAATCCCGTGAAGGATCGATTTGGTACATGAAACACTATCGATTTATAAAGATAAAATTAAAAAATAAAGTACTTTTTTTTTCTAATACTCGAATTAATATACGCATGCACGAAACTAATATCTTTAAGCAAACGAGTCAATGACCTTATAGGGAGTTGTCGGTCGTTGCGTACTAACTACCTACAGTTCATTAACCTCGATCAGCTGACGTTTACTTAAAGAAATCAATTTCGTACATGCGTGAATCAATTCAGAGTTTTAAAAAAAGTGCTTTATTTTTCATTATTATCTTTACAAATCGATAGGGTTTCATGTACCGAATCGACCCTCCGCGGGATTAAAACTACCAAAATTTAACGGTGTATAATAGCTGCTAGTGTGTCTCTTAAGAAATAATAATAAAAGAATAAACCTTTTCATTATATCCTAGAATTCGTTATGATCAGAAAATCTAAACTTTTATTAGAGTTATATAAGTAATTACAAGTTGCTGATATATTTGTTCACTCACATGCTTCTGCATATGAGTGAACAAATATGTCAGCGCTCGGTATTCGTGGTCAAAAAGAATAATGAAATTAAAGTCTGACATCATAAAGCTAACCTTTGCCCAACTAAGTATATACACCGTTAAATTTTAGTCGTTTTAATCCCGCGGAGGGTCAATTCAGTACATGAAATACTATCGATTTGTAAAGAAAAAATTAAGTACCTTTTTTAAACTCGAATTATACGAACGTTTCCTTAGGTAAACGTCAACTGAGCGAGGCCAATGAACTGTAGGTAGTTAGTACGCAACGACCGACAACTACCTACAAGGTCATTGACTCGTTTACTTAAAGAAATTAATTTCGTATATTAATTCGAGTTTTTGAAAAAAAGTACTTTGTTTTTTTAATTTTTTCATTACAAATCGATAGTATTTCATGTACCGAATCGACCCTCCGCGGGATTAAAACTACTAAAATTAAACGGTCTATTAGTAATGGCTTCCAATCCAGCCGGATGCAGCAAGCAATATTTAGCAATATTTGAAGACAGATTTTGAAGGTCAAAAGTACGACAACATATCTAATATTCAGTTACTAACCCATCTTATACATCCTATCAACAGTATCCCTAGAATGTATCTCGATGACACAGAGCGCGTTGACCTTACAGCGCAGGATCTTGCTGATCTCTTTCCTGGACATCATCTGAAGAGTGGTGAGGATCTGATTCTGCTTCTTGCGCAGTTTCTTCAGAGGCTTCTTCTCTTTCATTATTTCGCAGCGGCAGAGTGTGCGTACGCAGTCGGAGGTCCATTGGATCTAGATGTGCATGAAGGTCAGGGGTCCGCAAAGGCCGATACCATGCTCAAAGAACACGTGTGCGTTTTAATGAGCTCTCTATGCCCACCCAGAGTAGAAGTTGGGATGATTTCCCACCATTAAAAAGTTAATAGGTACATACATAGACACAAACTCCCTGTTTTTAAAGCTTTCTTCAAAATATTTCTTAGTGGCTATGTGATGTCATTGCAAATGCGTTATCATCTCGAGTGTGTGTTAAAATGTCTTAATTTGATGGGCATCATAAAGGTCACGCTCCGGAAACCATATAGACTAGGAAACCTTGACTACAGTTGGAGTCACCATCAGTTGGGTTTCGGGAATATTAGAAAGTTACCGTTATAGGTACCACAAAATAGATAGGTACTGAAATCAATCTCATGTATGTACTTCACTTTTCATATACCAAGCAACGCTTGCTGCAGTGCTATTCTCTAAGAAAAACAGCCGTGAAAACAACGCTGTGGAACGTTGCCTCAACGACGAAATCCAAATAGGTATTCACTAAGGTGTAAGTAGCTACACTAGCGCTCAAGGCTGTGACGGTTGTGAGTTGGAACTACTCACCGGCGAGCAATTTGACAGTTCTTCATACATATTGGTATTCCCTAAGAAAAAATAGCGTCGAGGACGTTAACAGCCTCGACCTCGGGCTCGATTCTATCTTTCAAATCTAAAAGCTACAATTTAGACGCGGATTTCATAGTTAACTTCTTAGATTTAACACGCAATTAAAAAAAAGTTAGTATCCACCGTATCTTTTTAAAATTTAATAAACTAATAAATTGATTGAAATGGCAGTGGAGTTAATGATCAAGATTTATCTGCTAAAAGAAGCTGAGAAAAGTGACGATATAAGGAAAGCTCGACGGGCGAAGCAGTTAAGAAAGTTTAAGTCAATATCCCGTGATGTTGACTTCATCCACATTTACAGGCTTTCTGAAGATTTAATCGATATGTTAGAAAGTAATTTATCACCCTATATGCGCTTGGGAGTTCGTTCCAGTGGTTTAACCAAGAGACTAAATGTTTGTTTTATTTAAAGCTTGACTTCCAGGGGGGCAATCGCGCTAATTTTTTTCAACGAAATCGCAATCAAATCGCTACCAAATCACAACTTTTTGCCCGTTTCGTATCGCGCTATAAATTTGACAGCAAGTTGAGTCGCAAGTCGCAACGCGATCGGTGCTGGAACGTTACCTAACCACTGTCAAACGTAAAAGTTGATAAAATGTTATGTCTTTGTTGTGATGTTGTGAAGTGATTTTGAGTGAAAATCTTGCAAAAATACAACATTACCGTGTACTCCTACATAGACTTATTGGAGAAATCTTATGAATACGATGTAGTCGAGCCGAAACCAAAAGGAAAAACTTAAAAGCTAGACTTAGATGTGATTCATACATTGATCGACAGTTTATGAAGATATATAAACTTACGAAACCCGTGAATTAATTTCCAAGCTGACTCCTCATATGCCGTCCTACGTTGTGATGCTTTGGATGTTGAAAACAAGGTTTTTTGTTCTATAAACATAACCACAAATTAGACAACTAATAAAGTTCAATGTGTGTGCAATTTGTTTTAGATTTTGGTTGCATTGGCCCGGCCTTTGATGCTTCTGGGTCCTATCAGACCATAGTTGGAGAAAGCAGGAACCATTTTATTTCCCAGGCCAGTGTTTCAAAAGCTATTATATCCAGCAAGTAACAACAGCCTTGAACAATCCAGCAATATTGAATAAATATATAGCTTTTCCATTCAAACAATGTCAGAGGAAACATCAACAACAGCCATCCATTGAATGTTTATATAGACAGACTCCACATAAATAATGGAGAAGATTTGCGTCTTTTGGGTATGTTTAATTTGAGTATAATTTACATTGCAATCTTCTGACTTGATACATTGTGTACTTATTTTTTTAAGATGCTTTAATTCATTTTTGGTTATTGCAGGAGATTCAGAGTACCCTTTGAGACTAACAATGATGACACCCATCTCAGAACCAAGGCCAGATACTCCGGAACAATATTACCAAGACTTACACTTGACGGCCAGAAATGTTGTTGAACGCTGTATAGGTGTTTTAAAAGCTTGCTTTAGGTATGATTTGGATATCATACCATTATTATAATAGTTGACATAATTATGAATCATTTGTGTTCCAAATTGTTTTTAATTGTTTTTTTTTTCCTAATTAATTCTACTTTTCATACTATCCTAATTTTATCCATGTATTCATTAAAAAGGTGCAATGTAAAAATGTTATATCAACATGGTTGTAAAAGTTGTGTTAAGATGACACGGAAAAGTTATGGTTAAGTTACGGCTTGTTATTTCATTGAAAGTGTTTTTTATTAGTTCTTAAGTGTTTTATATAAGTATTATTAGCAAATATTAACTCAAATAATTTAGCTCTTAAGACACCTGAAGTACAGGTTTATCTTAGTTCAGGTTAGATCTATTTATTATTGAATTCCATTATTGTTCTAGTTTATGACTGCACTTATTGTGTAAACTTGCATGTTATTCCTCTTAATAAATATTCTATACTATTTGTTTATACTTTTTGTGAATAAAGACTATTTGTATTTTTAATGCCTCATCGTTTTAATTAAATAATTATGGTCAAACATAAACATCACCAAACATAGTTTTATTCAGATGCAAGTAATGGAGAAAAGACTAAGGGGTCTAATGCTAAATTTCAAATTCAGGAGAACCAAACAAAATTAATTTAGGTATACCTAATATAATTCTATTTATTATAGTCAAGAATATAATATTAATAACTAAGTGATCACTCATTCCACAAGTATGCTGCAACTTGACGAGCCTCTTTAGATCTAACTCGTCCAAGAGAAAGGTCTTGATGCTGTTCCAGAAACTGCACCATCAGCTCCATTTGTAGGACCGTCGTGCATCTGTGACGCTCTTCTATTTCTATGAAACAATCACGACTTGCGATATTACAACTTTCAATGAAAGTGGCTGTCCAAGTTTATAAGTGGTTCTCTGAATGTTTATTTACGTAAAATCTCGCTTACTTCTTCAAAAGTTTAAGTACATACCACGCTTTCAGCTGTCAAAACTAGAGCTGCAAGCGTCAAAATTTATTACAAAAGGCTCGTATATTCACAAACTAAAAGGGCATGGAGCCGTATGATAGTCACCGGAACTCCGTAATGAATCAATGTATCCTAGCCGTGTTTGGGCTTGTTAGAATTTTCATGAGATGCACTTTGGCTATAAGGTACTATCAAACTGATCTGATGATGGAGCCGGAAGGTGGAAGGTAGACACGAGAACTTTATAATAAAACAATGTATCCTATTTTTCTAGTAATTTTGAAAAATCCTTTCTTATCGGATGCCTACGTTATACAAAGAACATATCCTCCAAGTTTCAGATTTTTACGATCAGCGGTTTAGGCTGTGCGTTGATCAGTCAGTCATTCAGGACAAAGGATTTTATATGTATAGATTTTGTTTTAGTTATACTTTTTTTCTTTAAAATAATAATTATAAACCTCTATTACATATTTTAAACCTACAAAACTCTAAGTCGAGATTGATCGATTATGATTTAAGAAAATTGTGTCAAGTCCCTATTCGACTACGGATTTAGTGACGAGACGCTACAGCCTAGAATTCGTCGACGACCTAATCGTGCTAGTGAATACCGTTTAAATCAAGGCTGCACACTTGGTCGATCTAAAGGCTGTCTCGACCTCGACCTCGTCACAGGGTACAGCCATGAAAATGACTTTTAGAGAATAGCACTGCTGGTCACGCTAGGGTCGGCGCCGACGCCGTTCTGTGCGAGCGCTTTTTGTTGTGTATGGCCTCTCGCAGGTCAACCTATGAGGTTGTCGGCTGCTTAACCGGATTTGCCTATGGCGGCTTCAATTCAAGAATCAAACCACCTCCAGCCAGGGCTTACTTCTTAACTAAAAAACGGTAATTTAAAAAACTAAAAAACCCGACTGCTTTTCTGAGCATTCATGTAAAAGCCCTAAAACAAGAAAGTCGTTGTACCCGATTGCACTTATCTATATAATATTTTAAATACTGGCAGTCGGGACCCATTCTAGAATTGAGAGCACATACCTATATTACATTGCAGATTACTCCAATCTATTGACTAGACGGCTGACTTTCTATATTTTTACCGTCCTTCTGGCGCAGTCGGGTAAAAAGTAAGCGAATATACGCTAAAGGCACCCCCTGTGGGGTACGTAACCTAGTAGTGGGGCACGGAATAGGGCGTCGACAGCAAGGGACGGACTGAATCGAGCAAAAGATATATTTTTGTTGTATGGTCAAGGCTATTTTCTTATAAAATAGCACGCTTGTTCTAGCTTTCGTACCTATCTATATTTTGTGTCGTAAGCCACTGGACGCAATGAGTGATTTTGACACATTTAGTGATCGGAGAAAATTATTATGCCAAAAAAATATCAAATTGTAAACAAAAAACTAGAACAGAAAATGAGACACCCTCTCGGTTTCAAAGAATCACCCGGCAGTGTGCTTCAGATCTTTTATTGATCTTTGATCTTTTATAGAAGTAGGTAACTATACTCATCAATGGAGGACCCATATGCTTTGTACTAGATTATTATATATAACCATTTAATTCACATTACCTTGCTGGCTGTGATCCCGAGTTGTCCTGGCCAGTCGTTGATCCACGTCTCTCTTTGGTACTTACACTTTCTCAAAGCAGCTCGCGTCAATATCAATTGCTAGAAACGCCAGTTATAGTTAGTTACTTGCGTCGAATTGCTCCGACGAGAGTTTTCGTATCCCATTCGCCAGAGTCGTGTGTTTGCGACAGTACTCAATCTCCTTTAGCTTTTCACTCCACACAGGTGAAAAATACTTAATAAATGTAAATAGTTAAATACTTATCAAGATTTTTTTGGTTCAGACTTTATTTTAATTGATTTATAATGTAAATCAAAAAGTATACCTACTACACGGCAAGTACCTTACTGCAAGTAGTTGAACCAAAAATGGTCGCGTATGGCTACGCGCAACCGTCCACTTCGAAAATCGGTTACTTAGAGCGCATTCAAGGTCGATCGCCATTTTGGTTCAACTTATATGCCGTGTTTTATAAGGAACGAATTGGTGAAATTAAGTGCTACGGGTATCGGATATCTAAAATCGGATATTGAAATGGATTTCAAAATCAGAAATCGGATATTGAAATCGATTTCAAAATCAGAAATCGGATATATATCCGTTTGCGTTCAAAACCAAAAACGCCCATGTCTAGTCGTGGATGCGACCCTGGCAGAATAAATGCGACAGTGTTACGTCGTCCTACCTACGTCCGCCTACGTCGGATATATCAGACGTAGGCGGTTAAAAGTTGATTTTTACTGATTTTAAAAGTCAAAAGTTGAATTTTGTAATACGAACTTTACAACGCTTCGTTTATTCGAAGCGTTGTAAAGTTCGTTCAAAGTAGATACCTACCAACAATAACTGGTTCGAAGAACTAAAGCTCAGAATTTGTTTTGTATCAATATGATTGCAGTTTAAAAAAAAATATATGACAAGTAGAATATTAAACACGCAGATATGTGTAGCGACATCTATGTTGCGACATATGAACTAAAATCCAAAAATCCTGGATCGCGTTCTCCGTACGATTAGAACAAGATACAACAGTCCGAAAACAAATATCGAGCATATACAACTTCTAAATATACAATAGGTAATGTCTACAACATAACGGCCACTGGGCCAGTGAAGCCCTATTACCTACTATTTTCAATTTTATTTCAACTAACAAAAGATTGATATTTGTTTTTCAATACACTTACTCGAAAACCCGTTCTTATCCCACTGCGTATAGGCATACAATGGACCGTTTTCCGCACTAGTGCGAAAAATGTACGTGCTCGCCCCGCCACAATAATCTTATTGTAATAAAATTGTTTATCGTATCAGGCGCGCGTCGACCCCCACGAGGCGTGGGTCAACCCCCACGAGTCGTAAGTGTATTGAAAAACGTGGTTTGACACACGTGAAAATTTTTTGTCTTCGGCTCCATAACACACTCCCCTACGGCTCGTGCGAATTCAGCCTCGATCACAATGACGAACTTTCTGCACTTGTCAATATCAAAATCTAGGTACTATTTCAACATTACATCTACAACTACAACCATTCTCTATCTACTCTACCAATATCTTCAAAAGCTCACATCTCTGAGAACAACCCTCATCGTGTGCTCAAGTCCATTCAGCCACACCTCAGCAGGTCCATCCAGAATCAAGTTATACTTCCATTCGATTATTTCTCCATCTTCAGAGGACATGGCCTTAGCCACTGGCAAACCCAAAGGGTTCTGGAAAATAGTTAATTTTGTAAAAGTGGAAAAGAGTTTTGTAAGTTATTTTACCGTAACAAACCTATTGGAAGAGAAAGGGCTTTAATCAGTATGGGCCAAAACTACGTTACGCGGTCGCCCGCGCAATCCCATACAAAAGTGCTACGTCGCGGCTCGGCGCAGGCTACCGTGCCCCGCTCCCGTTTTGCTACATAATAATACATTAAAGTTTAGTGTTAGGTAGGCGATGTCGCGCGTGTGTTGTGTGCGACGGTCCCTGTCACAGAAACCAGATTATTACATGCGCAGTGTCACTAGTTCAACTTTATCGCGTGCATGCACGGTGTGCATGTAGTCGTGTCCATAGAGAACTGGGCGTATTACTACGAAATGGGCGCGAGGCGTGGCTGCCTGCGACGGGCATGCGCGCAATGGGCCACTTTTGTGACACGGCCTTAACGCAACGTTGGCCCTTAGTAAATCTGACACTCCTCCTCTCTCAACCCGAAGGTGGAGTAGTCATTTGATGTTTCCTCGATATTAATCATAATCGAATCTAACCAAAATAACCTACAACCCAGTTACTGGGTAACTATAAACCATAGGCAATAAAATCTTTTAAAATATGTCAAAAATATATTTATTATTACATTATTAATTTAGTACTCGTACAATTATAAAACAACTCTTTATACATAAAACAGGTACAAATGGTTCAGACTTACAAGCACATCAAACAACCACACATCAGTGGCAATATAACAATAACAATGACAGTGCCCTTGCTTGGTCAAGTGCCATTCAAGTAAAGTTACAAAGGCGGACTTAATGCCTTATGCATTCTCTCAACAGTCACTCTATAGTCAACCGCTATGACTAGTACGCAGTTTCAGAGTGAAAGCTTTAGCATTGAAGTGATTACCAGTGCAAAAAAAAATACAGCACTTTTTTTGGCAACTTGCATTTTTATACCAACAAAAAAAAATACATGAGGAACTTTTAAATTCCAAATTCAATTTCTAAAACTTATTACATAATTTTAAATTTACTCTTTACGAGAATAAGCATATCTGCCAAACGTGACACCATGTATTTTTTCAGGCAATGTCAGCAAGATCTTCAGAACTGCTTTCTTAACTTCATCGGAGCGACATGACCAGACTAAATGAAGGTAATCATTCAGGAGGCCTCGAGCTTGTGATGTTGGGTGGTACATGAGCAGAATTACCAGTGCCTGAAAAAAGAAAATATTCTCTTAATAAACTAGTGCGCCTCACCATCAACGATTGCATCACTGCTTAACATCAGGTGGGATTGCAGTCAAGCACTAGTTTATATCAATTAAAAAAAAAAAAATTGTTGTCCATTTTAACCCAAAGGTTAACTGGTAGCAAATGCCTTGTTGCATTTGGTCGGTCTTAGTAGCACTACAATAAATAAATGTCTTCAAAAAACTACTATACATATATTATAAAAAAAAAACACTTGTAATGTTACACTAATCTCATGTATGAGATTACATGAGAATAGTGTAACATTACAAGTTTTTTTTATTTATAATTATAATAAAGTATTTTTTCATCTCAAAATAAATTTATTATTATGAATATGAATAGGTACCAATTATTGAATCCCATTTACCATTACTATTGCCTGTAATATTGTTATTTGTTGGTTTCTCCACACAAACTTCCAACCCCCATTTTACCCCCTTAGGTGCGGTGCTTCATAAAATCTATTCTTAGCAAATGTCTACAAACTGGAGATTTCGTGATTAATCAGTGAGTGGTATTTCGCTTTTATAATATAGATAGTCTACCAGCATAAGAAGCAGATTAAGATTATAATCTTAATTTTTTTTTTTAATACTTACTCTAACATACAAGGCAGCCTCGTTAGCATCCTTCCAATTATGTTCCCAAGGCGGGCACTTCTTCAGCAGATACAAGAGCTTATTCCAATTATGGGAGTATATGGCCTTACAGCATGCTATCCGGTGCACAGTCTTGAAGCTCCTGAGGTCATTGTCCATGTACTTCGTGTTAGTCCTGCTCTGTTGGAGTTTCACTAGGTTTCTCTTACAATATATTTTAATTGGGTCAAAGTTTTGTTGGACTTCCATTAATTCAATTACTTTTTTCTGTAAATATTACATTATTAATATATTACTTACTTAAGAAGAAGAAGAATACTTAGTTATTTTCTATAAAGCACTAATTTATATGCAAGTCAATGGTGGATCTTAAAATATGCAGAAATTTAGGCATTCGACCTTTGCGTGACACAGAGAAAGATTAGGTGCAATACAAAATATTAAACCCTTTATATAAATACAAATAATTATCTATTATTATGCAGAAATAAATGTGAGATTTACTTTTAAAATTCTAAAGTTTAAGTGAAACTACGAGTTTGAGGTTAGGTATTAGGCTTCCGAAAAAATCTAGTTTTATACAAATATTACATTTATCTTACAAACACAAATATTGCAAACGTGGTATAGTGTTTAAATACATAAAAACTACACAAACTTATTTAGAAAATATAAACTAGTTACCATCGTAGTCATCGGTACAAAATGACAATTATTCAGGATTTCATCCATTTCTATAAATGCACTTGGTTTAAAACTTTTACCATCGATTTTCACAATATTTAGGTTTTCGGAATTTCGTCAAAGTTTTTTTTTTGTGCCGATAGTAGGACAAACAAAAAATAAACAAAAGTTTTCGACTTCACCACAAAGTATTTAAAAACTAAACAAACTTTGACATTAAGTGTTGACATTCGTTTTGACCACAAAACTACCAAATGTTTAAATGTTTGAATATTCAACGATTCAATCAATGATGTGTATAATACGTCATTGGATTCAATAGTGATAAAAGAATTATCCACAACAACAAATATCGGTAAAATAGTCGTGACAAAAAATTCTTGTCGTTGTCGGTTAATTAAAAAAAAACTATTCGAAATAAACTACACTTTATGCAACCTAGAAATTATTTGGAGCATCTAACCTTTTCAATCCTTATCCTATTCACGTTATCAAACAATTTCTTCAAATGCACTTGTATTAACGAAGGTTTCTTAGAATTGCCAAGAATTTCTAATAAATCATCATTGGATATAAAGTAAAATCTTGGGAACAGTTGCCGCTTCGTCTCCAAATATTTTTCAAGAGCTCGCAGGATGCCATCCAAGTTGTCAACCATTTGGTTCAGTTTATTAAAAAGATAAGGTGATGGTTTATAAAGGCAGGCTTCTATTGCATTTTTTCCGGCGTACATACTATTAGGAAAAAAAATTGTTCTAGCATAAGTACCTACAGATGTCCTACACTCTAATAATACTAAGACCGGTCTTGAAATAAGTTTTTGGAGCTGGGAACGTCTTAAATCCTACTTTAGTTAGGTATAGAGGGAAGTAGGTAAATATGAGGGTAAAATCGTTATAGTCATCATCATCATCATTTCAGCCGAAAAGCGTCCACTGTTGGACACAGGCCTTCCCCATGTGTCGCCACAATGAACGTTCCTGTGCATCGGATTCCCACAACCTTTAAGGGTCTATTAGACCACTCGTATTCAGACCGGTTTTTTCGACGTCGCATAGTGTAATAAGGGTCAGACTTTTTTACTCGGAAGTATATTTGTGCGGAATATCGTGTGGTGTAATAGACGCTTTAACTGATAGTTAAAATATCTAATTAAAAATAGTATTTAGTTGAAAAGCTCACTTGGAAGTAACTTCTGTCCAATCGGCGGCCAAAACATCAAATGTTAAAACTTCTGCTGGCAATTGCTTTCTTATATCTTCACCAGAAAAAATCGTTTCTAGATAGAGATAACGCCTCTGAACTTGTAAAGAGATCTGTTATAGGAAAATGTTATTAGACCATTGATATATATGTACTACGCACTAGATGAGGCGTGCCGTACAGTCACTTTACTTCACTTAATTGACCTGCAGGCCGAACACTTTTACATTGATGGCATTAGTGCAGTTTTGACGTTCATGCAGTGTCAGCGCGACGCTTATAAATACAAATTTAAGTGAACTTGGACATATATAATAATTTTGTAGTCAAGTAAGTAAAACCATTGGTTGTTCAAGCAATGTAATAGCTTCTACTATCGTAATAGTACGTTAGAGAAGATATTATTTTATTTAAACTCTTTCCCATTTTACAATCATAGACTAAGACATGCAGATGTTCCCACAAAAAGCTGAATTAGGATTTAACCTACAGCTAGTTTACCAAATACAGATTTCACACGGTCTTTTATACTGTTTGAAATTTTTAAATATTTTATTTAACGCTCTTTCTTTTTTTGTATAATTAATAACAATGTTTTTTTTTTAAATAAATTACGTCGAAATGTCAGCAAATCATGAGGTATCAGTTTTCATCGGTAAGTTTTGTTGTTAAGCATGCTGTCATTCGTTAGCACTTAGGTAATTTACGTACCATATTACGTGCAGGTTAATATTAAATTTGAATTAGGTTCAGATGAATTTGTAGTCTTATTAGTGATTACTGATTTATTTATTTGTTTTACTGTTATTGAGATCTCGTTTTTACATACACTATAATTACATTTTGAAATAGAATATTATTGTAATGAAGTATTGTAGGCAAGAAACTGTGTCACTTCTGCGGTATAAAAATCTATATAGATGACATGTCATCACAATAAGTTGAACGAAACGCGTAAGTACTAGGAAATGCATGGCGCTTTAGACCTTTTGGTCGCGAAAAAGTATCCTCTATAAGCTGTCTTAGCGCTGTAAGTTTTAAAAGTTTTGTTAGACGACATAATGGCAATCTAGCGCTGCAGCGATTTATTGTTTGAACTTTTCAGTATTTTGACAAATAGTTTATATGAACGTGCTTGTCTATCGCAAGAATATAGGTCGATGTATTAGACCTTCAAAAAAATCCTTTTCAAAAATTTCCTTAATATTTTATATTGAGACAAAACTGTTATACACCAAGTGTCATCAAGACATCGATGCACAAATAAATACCATGGATCCAGTGCAATATGAATCTAGACACCCCCCCCCCCTCACTACAGTAGTGGAATTTTAAATTGGATTTTTCCTAATTACAAAAAACTAATTTAAACTGTATGAGATCATTAATCTTGATCAAAATCGATGTTTTTAGGGGAAAAATTTTTGTTAATTTTTAATATTAGTTTGTTTGACAAAGAACTGTTAACTAATTAAATCTATACACTAAAGGCAATAACTTCTAACTATAAAATGACGTCACAAAACTGCTCCGCATCGCTGTGGACTGGAAGTGTGCCGAAAAGGCTGGCGGCGGCATTGCTATGTTGTATGGCAATGCTTAACCTCTGACCGAGGAAAAAGCCTGCCCTTGGGTCACGCGCGAAGTGGCAAGTGTTTGGATAATTCTTTAAAAAGAGTATGGGCGCTCTGACCCCACGGCCCAAGAGGTTTAACCCCAAAACGGCTCATGGCATTAAATCCGCCTTTGTACAGTGTTTATTTGCGAATAAGGCTTTAATAAATAAATATAATGAATAAAAATATAACCACCGACAAGGTTATTATATTTCCGTCACTTGAAGTTCTCCGCAGCCGCAGTGGCAGCAAGAGTGTTGACACAGGTAGCGTCCCACACTAAAGGCCTACATCCTGTCCTGTCTCTTACCATCGCCGCGTGCCATGCCATGAAGTTCCAAAACAGCCGGAATGCCGAAAGTGACAAGGGCTCGTCGGATGTTTGCGTCCGCGCTATGCGTCCCGCGCTTCGATTATATGACAAACCGTGATGACCGAAGCAGTTGACAACTTTGCCACAGTGGCAGCGATGCGAGGCGATGCAACAGCTAAGCAGAAAGTAGTATCGTCGAACAAAGTGCCAAAATTCACACCAAGCGCGAAGCCAAAAACCTGAATATCAATTACCCACCGCCAGCAGGAGTCACACTCTACAGTAATAGCAGATGTTGCAATCAGGTTTTCTTATACTACTACTGTACTTAATAGAGCGATGAGTCGCTCCCTTCATTTTTGAGATGGGTCTTCGCTCGGATTGAAATTCGCGAATTATCAGATGTCTAAAGCCTTGGTGAAGCACAGCACATCAAAAATGGTGAGTAATTAAATATTAATTTCTCATTGCCGTGAACCAAAGATATGAAAGTAATTTTACTGACCCCGAGGCCTCCCATAGGTTAGGAGAGATATGCGCACAAGCTATTTTTCTATATAGTCTCAGCTATCTATATTCAATCCATTTTTTCAAAAGAAGTGTGTTTTGTATGTGAGAACAAATAGTTTCCCTTCTAACGTACTTTTTACAATACCTATTATAACATATTTGTTCTTGTATTTGAAGTAATGATACAAGTTACAATGATACTAACAAATTTATTTATGACATTTATTGTAAAATAAACGATTTATGATTATTTTTCGTTATAAGTAACATCAATGCTTACTTCAATACATTCAGCGACGTATCCCAATGACTTCTCCCAGTAGTCAACTTCTTTTATGAACGGTTCTACATATTTTGTTGATTTCATTGACGAAAGTTGTACTTGGTGGTCTTCGAGAAACTATAATTTTGTGTAAGTTTATTAATCCATTAATAAAGAGCCTAATTCAAAATTTTGTACATCACTATTGAACCAACCTGCGTAACTTCGTCAACAGATTTTATCTTATAAATATCTCCCTTGTGATGCACCATCTCATAGGTCGTAGCCTTCCATACCTCTCGAATAGCTTTGAGCCCGTTCTCAATGTTCAACTCCATAGTAGCAGCATTTGAAATCTCTGCTATTTCATCTGCATATGCTTGGAAATTTAGTTGCATTATCAAGTCTAATTTAAAGTCTTCTGAATTTTGATCAAACTCTCTGTATGTGTCAAAGAAATAAGAAATTATGAGGGGATAGGGATTACTTAGTTAAAATGTTATAATCCTTATTATTTGCGAGTTTATTTAATTCAATCAAAACTTATTCTAAGTGAGATATTTATTATATTTATTCTAAAATTAATTTTAAGGTGCTGATAAACCTCAACATTTACTTATAACTTAACATTGAGCATTCGCCGTTTTTTAATTTATTGAACTGCACAACGAGCCGAGCCAAGCATAGAGTCAAACATTGCTACGACCATTTTTATGAGTACTCTAGCGAATGCAAAATTCGAAGCAAATTTACTGTCCTTCGCTAGAATGCTCGCCAAAAAAAAAAAAGCATGCTTGAACGCTCTCGCGCTCACGTTGTTTTTCGGTAATGTAACATTCGCAAGAATGCTCATTACAAGTAAATGCATAAGTTTATAAACACCTTTAAAGTCAATTCACAAGATAATGGAAAAAACGCCCACGTATTATCAGTCTCAATAATGATAACTCACACATTCATGAGTACCCTTATTCTATCCCAATGCCGCTCTCTCATGCATGGATTTTTCAAGTCGCCAATTAGAGGTAATGTTCGTCTAAACGCGTCGACTTTGACTCTAGTTGTATCTATAATATCCCAATTCTTCTCCTTTAGCTGCCGAGAAAGTCGATTGAAATTTCTGAAAAAATATATGGAGACATAAATCATCGGCCAGGCAAGCTGCATTTAATCATTAATAACCTCCAATCGATAACTTTGAATGTTAACATGACATGAGCCCAAGTTACGAGCATCATTTACTCTAAATAAAGTATTTTACCTAAAAAGATACATAACATTTTCTTCCATTTCGTCAGTCTCCATTTCCCAAAATGTTTGAGTTTTATATTTCTCCCAAGACTCTTCCCATTGATTTACCAAGCCCCAGACTTCTTCCAACTTCTCTAACTCCTTCTCCATTTTCTGAAGATCCAGATTCACTGGTGTACTAAAATCAGATAATAATTGTTTCAATTACTTAACATTATTATTATTTATACTTTTATATTATAATTTATTTACACATCTCTTCTAAATATGAAGAAGCCCACAGGGTATAGGTACAAAGGTAGCCTACAAAAGAAGACTATTCTAAGCAAAATGGGAAAAATAATTCACTGAAAGAAATATGTAATTACCTAAATATAATCATTTATACTACCGACAGAACTCCTCTTCAAGTTGAAATGATAATAATAACGATATTGAATTACTATGAAATGAAATCAAAACATTTACTTTTAAATATTTTTACGTTCGAGTTCCGCGTTCTTACTAGATTTTATTACGGAGAGACATAAGTAATTTCATAATTACTTAAAATCTACCAATCATGTTACGAAATATGAACTACTACTTTAATGTATAAATTATCGATAACTAGTTTCTACCACAACTAGTTTCTGAGCATATTCCAATTTGGTATTCCTATTCCAGGGGCCCAAGTTTGCTATTTTTAAATTAATTTTGCTAAAAGCAGTTAAAAGTTCGTAATCTGCAAAATTCATAATGACCGACCAATGGTCGATCAGTGGTCTTTTAGCTGTCAAGTCAAAGTGATATTACTGCTTAGTGTTTTATTTAGAGCGGTTTTCAGTGTTTTGTTGTTGTTATTGTAGCAGTGTTTGGTTTTTGTTATATTTTTGTTATGGTAGATATTAAATTTATCATTATGTAGGTAAGTACGAGATTATCAGTCTATGCCATTTCTTTCAATGGCATCTTAGTGGTTTATCATTGGAAAGTCATAATGACGCCATTATATTAGTAGATTACCAAACTTGTCAAAATCAACAATTATGAAATCAATGATAGACCATTCTGGCACTATTGTAATAGTAGACTTGAGGCCCTATTCCACGAATCAATTCGATCAATCGTTTGAGCGCGAAGGATTAACAAAACAAACACACGCGTATACATCATACCAAATGCAAAGTTTTGACTCACTAACTTATCAACGCCCATCCCTAACCTTCGAAGGATCTATAACGCAGGGGTTGATCGGAAAAAGAATAAGAGATTTTCTAAAATTCACTTCCTAATGGGATGAAAAAGTTTACATGATTACTTCACCTTCCTCTCTACTTTCACGCAGGAGAAGCAGCTGACAGATGCTAGTTATTACATAAGTGTGATAATAAACTACAAGCACCATCTACTAGCCCAATACAGTATGAAACTCGTTTCCACTCTGCAGTATGCAATTATATTACTTGAAAGAAAAAATTATTAACTTAATCAAAAGGTATTTACGTAAGATTAAACACAGCAAGGCCATCGCGTATAAGTTGTTCTTGTGCTCGTAATGCATTAAGTTGATCTCTGAAAGCTTTCAACTGAGACAAAGCATCTTTGGCAGTTATTTCTGACGAAATTGGTGCTGTATTATAGAATTCTTCACAAAATTCTTTGGCAGCTTCTTTAAATACCTGACAGGAATTGTGAAATAAAAAAGTTGTACTAGCATTATTAGACTACAATTACGAGGTACGCAAAAAATCGTGCACAAAAAATGTGTAAAAATCAGCAGTTGATCGACTATCGCACATTCGTTCTTAACAATGGAGAAATAAACATTATCGATATTATGCGATAACATATTCTTCGGAATAATTAATACCAGAAGATAATCATATTTTCTAAGAATTTAAATCAAGTGTAACTATTTTGCCGTAAGATCATACGCGGGCGACGAACAATTTATTTTCCTAAACTATCAGAAATTAAATAGTCAAAAAACGAGCGCTTAAATTATATATTTTCCGCTGTAATTTATAGTCTTATACTGATAAAATGTGTGTTGCTTACAACCTACCTCTGCTTGATCCAATAACCCAGTTTTAAATCTGTCTTTGCTAGCTTCGAGATTTTTCTTAGCTTCTTCCAAAAGCGCTAAATAGTCTCCCCATAAAACAGGTATGTTCTCATGACGAGTCGTCATATCGGAACTGAGTTCAACTTCGAATTTTACTGAAATAAAGGAGTCAATAATGATTTATTTGTCAAATTACGCTAAACTCATGTTCAGCGTCATTTAGCGATAACAATATGACCACGAAGCTTTCACCATAAGCCATTGTAAAATAATTCGTATATTAATTTGTTTTGTTGTTGTAAGTTTTCTAACACCCAAATCGCACCAAAATAATTTTAGCATCGACCTATATTCATATATATCGATGAATTTTACTATGCTCAAATATAAAAATTATGGCCTACTTACCTAATGTGTTCATTTGGTCGGTTATCGGAGGGAATGTTTTCTCAACGCCGGCTAATTCCGATATTAAACGGTCGTAAGTATCAATCGCTTCCTGCAGTTCTTTTAAATCTTTAGGCGTCTATAATATAAAAATGTTGATATTGAATATTTCGCGAATAAGGTTGATTAAAATGGTGATAATTGTGTTGAATCAATCGTATAGCTAGGTTGAAATTTTTAAGTGGACATGGATCATCAATCTAAAACTATAACGAATGTTGAAAAAAAAAATACTCAAGAGTTTCAGGCCCGATTCCGATGAGTAATCACAGTGAATCATCATTGGATTTTAGAAAAACTAATATTCCGTAGAATTTTATCTTTATTAGCGACACTGTCCTATGGAATGGTGCAATGCAAAAATTATATTGTTCTGTTTTTCTTAAATTAAAGGGTTCAATTCTTTGCTCTAATCCTATGACTTATAAATCTTAGTTTTTCTCAAAATCAACACTTTTTTTTTGAAGTGGTAAATTACACAATAACTTTTCACGGTCTGAATGGAGTGACAGAGAGTGTCAAACTTGTACTGATATACATGTATTCCTTCAGTTGCCCTTTACATTCCAGGATTAAAGCGCAATTTAGACGGTACGAGTTTCTCGCCTCGAACATACGAGAATCGTAAGAGCATAGAAAAAATGTCATCGTCTAAACACATACCTAGGTGGTGCGAGTTTCTCGTCTCGAACGTACGATAATCGTAAGAACAAAAAAGCATCTCCGTCTAAACATTCATACCTAGACGGTTCGAGTTTCTCGACTCGAACATACGATTCTCGCTAGAGTGGACGAGCGAGAGGTACTATGACTTACCTCTCGCTCGACCACTCTGGCGAGAACAAGGATCATATAATATCCTAGGGACAAACTGGATTGATTCCGGAGCAAAATTAATATGCAGTTAAAAACAAAAAAAAAACACATGTAGGTATTTAATAATTGTATTGATATGTTTAGAGCTTATTTGCAACGTACTATAACAACATCTTGAACTTCTTTAGAATAGAATTGTCCCAATTGGGCACATTGCTCGCAGACCAAATGGCCGTTGGGGCCGAAAGGTTTTGGAGTGGTGACAGTGTGAAACGCGGAAGGCCTACAAGGTGGACCGATGACCTGGTAAAGGTTGCGGAAATCCGATGGATGCGAAACGCTTAGAACCGCTCATTGTGGCGACATTTGGGAAAGGCCTGTGTCCAACCGTGGACGTGTTTGGACTGAAATGATGATGATAATTGGACGAAATTGTTCTAAACTGGCGCGTCTCAAGTAAGATTACTAAAACTCTCTTTATACCTAAAAAAAAACCTCTTTCTCGTTGTCTTGCTTGGAACGTTTTTTCTTCTTTTACTTGTCAATGAAACATATGAACCTAATACACATGAAAATATAGTACACTTTAGAGTGTGTAATATTGCTCCGTAATCAATCCAGATTGTCCCCAAAATATATAAGATCTTTGGTAGGTATAGACAAGTCGAGATTCTCGAAAGCAAGAATCTTCTCATTATATTTTTGCCGTCTAAACAGACGCAGGACATTATCGCCTAGTGATTATTGCTTACGAGTCTCGTATGACATAATCGTAGGTGATAATTTGTTTCTTACCTTTCGAGAATCTCGACTTGTCTATACCTACCAAAGATCTCATATATTTTGGGGACAATCTGGATTGATTACGGTGCAATATCACACACTCTAAAGTGTACTATATTTTCATGTACATTAGGTTCATATCGATGCTTCCGACAACAAAGGTCGTAAACACCAAAATAGCACTTTTGGTAATCAACGAAAAACAAAAAATAATTTCGTTTTTGGCTTATATCTTTTTAACTTTAAAAGTTGTAAAATTGTGTTCTATACAAGAAATACGTAAAATACGATGGTGTTTCATAATATATTATTGCTATTTATGTCAAAGCCTTATTTTAAAAGTTAGCTTGGACATACACCCCAGAAAATTCAAGAAGTTGGTATTTACGACCACTAACAAATCAATGGAGAACGATTTGTCTAACGGAAGTTAGAAGTATGCACCAGTTTTTAAATACAATAGTTCTGGGTTTGGTTTTAAAAACCATATACTGAAATAAAAATGAGTGTAAACACCACGATCTTATGCGATGGTATGTAACAAACATGGAAATATCTGAAGCAAATCAATGAATTTAAGACTGTAAGTTGAGTTTTCATTACTTGTAATAAAAACAATAAAATAAAACACAAATTGACATAATTAAAAAAGGTTTTTTATTCATTGACCGTCATCATTTAATCAAAATAATGGTTAAGCAAGGCACTAATACAAATTCAAAGTAAAATAATAAAATAATAAACCAATCACTTAAATTTCCATTAGAGGATCTTGTACATCAATCATCATTCATCATCATAGTTTGTGTCGCGGCTCGAAATTTTTATACCTTTATGACCTGGCAGGTCCTAAAGGTAAAAACATTCTACCAAGCTTACTGCTCTAATAATTTTAATAAACAATGCCCATTTTCACCAACGCCCTTAAAAATTTAGGTAGTTCATCTTTCTAGATCTTGTTTGTTCGGAAAGCTTCTGTACTATGGTCTACCTAACTTTTAGTGTCGTTGGTGAAAATGGGAAAGTGTTATCGACAAGATAATAAAAAGTAGATGCAAAACATAATACGACGACGAGTTATAGAAAATCAGGTCTTCAAATTTCTGATTAATAATCTTCTGTTATTGGATAGAAGATTATTAACCAGAAATTTGAAGACCTGATTTTCTGATAGAAGATAATTAATCAGAAATTTCATCTTCCTCGTCAGTCTCAGGAAGAGTATCAATGACATTATGAGACTGACAAGGAAGCTGTTTGTATTCGGCATGAAACCGTTTGTGTATTGTCCCCTGATCACACAATCGTTGCAGATCTTTGTATTTAGCTGCGGTAATTGGTAGTTTATCCGTATATAGCTGTTTTGGAGTCAACTGCTTTACTCGATTATATTGTAATTCTAACATTTCTTCTGTATTTTCTTTTGATTTATTCTTCCCTTTTCCCTTTCTTTTACGCTTGACATCTTCGAACAACTTGATTCGATGTGTAATTGCATCTTCTTTCATTGAATACTTGAGTTCTATTTGGTTTAAATTGGTCTTTCTGAAAGTTGCTACTCTAATGTTTCTCCAATTAATATTCTTTAAGGTTTCTTTTGTAAAAGTGTTTGATGCTATTTCACTCCAGTTCAAAAAATCTGAGTAGTCCATCACATTGACTATATAAGGCCTATATACTTTGCCTTGGCCGCTTTCTAGCTGATTGAAAAAATGAAGGCCACTGAGATGGACTCCAAACTATGATTCTTTTGACTTCCCTCTCTATTGTAGCGTGCATTGAATCTGTTGGCATATAAGTATGTCCCGGCAGTAAAAAGTTTATTTGGATAACTTGTAAGTTTTTAGAAAACATTAAATAATAATTTAATGTGGCTAGAACGGTTTTATTTTTGTTTTGTCCCCCACACGAGTTGCAATAGAACAGTAAATTCCGAATGCCTTTTTCATCAGCAATTTTTAAATATTGATACAAACAAGTTGCGATTTCATCGCTGCCCTTTTTTCCATCACTTTCTCCCCATGTGAAGCAATATCCATCTTGAGTACTACTTTCGTAAATAGTAAAATTATAGACTGCATATTTTCGTGAATAATAGAGTAACATACTTTCCCCATGAGGGGTGTTTAAGACTTTTTGCAAGTCGAAACTAGAAGTGACAGTATCATTGTTAAGAGTATGTAGTTTTTGGTGAGCAGCAAACCTTCTATAGCTTGCTTTCTTTTCTAGGATGTGATCTTTTAACTTTTCTTGTTCCTCTTCAGTTATATCTTTTTGATTTTCTGCTTTAACACACACGATGCATTTGTCCTTTTTAGGAATGTGGAAGCCTACGTGACTATAATCCTAACAAAATATATTCCTAAAAACCCCTTCACTTACTTTTTCTTTTTCTTCCTTTTTGCAGTCAAATAAATAGATTTGGTATAGGTTTGAAATATTTTTTACATCTTGAGATAAATAGACACGACTACTATCTTCTTCTATCCAAGACCAAGTGACATTACGACAATTGTTTCTCAGCAGAGCTTACGTTTTAAAAATGATTGTGGGGTGTAATTACAGTTACTTATGTATTCATGTTTTTACGACCGACAGCTGTTTGTAAGTTGTATTATACGACCTGCACGGTTATTCGGTTCTAAGCAATATGAGTTATACATACCCTCTTTTCTAAAAAATCTTGATTATACTAGTAAAAATTTTGGGTGTAAAAGTATTTTTTTTAGGCGAATATTTTTTTCACATTTTTAGATCGACGCAGCGCCAAAAATTAAGTAGGGCTGCATTCTTAACTCATTTTCGCCAAAATGGCGTTTACGACATTTGTTGCCGGAAGCATCGATATGTTTCATTGACAAGTAAAAGAAGAAAAAACGTTCCGAGCAAGACAACGACAAAGAGGTGGTGTGTCCCTTTCTAACCTCTATTTATAACTAGGGTAACCATAAATTTACAATATAAGTAAATTATTAATATTTATGTCATTGCAGCATTTTAATATTAATTGATGCTGTAGAATTCTAATACTTATGGACGGTAAAGTACCAGTTACTCATAACTATTTGTGAAACCTAAAAAAATAGTTTAAGTTACTCAGAAGTCAAAAGTAATTAATTTTCAATTTTTTTTTAATATTTTTTAGTGTATAACATTTTTTTTTAGTTATAAAGAGAGTTTTAGTAATCTTACTTGAGACGCGCCAGTTAAGAACAGATTTTGCAACCCATGACATAAAGAGAGATCACAATTCATGGTATTAAAGTTCAAAGTTCAATTAGTTCTTTAGTAAAATTAGTTCTGATTGACGACTTTTTTTTTAATCAGCAATCGCGTATTTAATTCGGCTAGAGTGCTAGACGAAGCGTTCGACGCTAAATCCTTATGCCTGCGCTTATGATATTAGTATTATCTCTTTAACCTTTCGTCCAATTATCATCATCATTTCAGTTCAAACACGTCCACGGTTGGACACAGGCCTTTCCCATATGTCGCCACAATGAACGGTTCTAAGCTTTTCGCATCCATCAGATTTCCGATAGTAGTCAGGGAACCGTACCCTACGGCCTGACCGTGTCCTTTTGATATTGTCGTCTTCGGTCGCCGGTGTTGAGTTGGTGACTTGTGTATCTTGTGTAGTCTGTTTATGTCCGTGTTCACTATGCGTGTGTGCGTTGATGTGTGTTATTGTGGTGTGTGAGTTTTGAAGTATGTAGGCTGGTTTAAGTCGGTCTACCGATACTGTGACTGTTTTACCGTTAAAGAGGAGTTTGAACACTTTGTCGCCCCTCTCTAGTACCTTATGTGGTCCTGTATATGCTGACTTGAATGAATCAGATAACGCGTTCCCTTGTTGACACATCGTGTTTTTTTTTCGGAGGTCACCAGTGAAGCGAGTATTTCATGAAATAAATTAATACAAAATTAAATTGTAATTCGTAATATATTTTTCAATATACTTGCTCAGAAAGTGGCTCTTATTGCACTACACTTAGGTACATAATGTCGCCTGTGACCAAACTGTGACATTTTGATTACCATTACGCACTAGTGCTGTAATGTGGCTATAACCTTTTTGTTCAACCTCTTTGTTCACAAATCAAATTTTGAATACGAAAAAAGTTCATGTTAGGTTATTGCTTTCGTTCAATAGTATAGGTAAATTAGTGTCTTACTTACTTATTTCATGCAATTTCGGCCAATTTTAACTTGTAAAAACGATTTATTTAATAACAAAACATATAATGTATAAATCGTTCGTTCAAATAAAAATTGTTTTTTCTTTGTGGTTTATGGTCGCCATTTTAAGCGCCATTTTATGCCATTTTAAAATGCGCGCGGTTTTTGGTGTGATTTTTTCATTGTTTATATAATTTAAATAAAAGCAAAATTAGAAAATGTTACATCCTATTGTCACTAAAAATTACATTATCGTGAAATCTTTTCACGCAAGAAAACAAACAACGACTAGGCAATTTGATCAAAAGACTATGTAGCCATAGCCTTCAGCTATGGGTCAATTAAAAAAAAAATTATGCGTGCCTATGAATGTTACCGCCATATTATGATTTTTTTTTTCCTAGTTTTGCTGTTGTAATAATAGTTAGCTAAATTATTTTTCTTCACAGGTGTATTGAAAAACGTCGTATGATACACGTGAGTAATGTATGGTTACCGTTCTTGGCTCTCTTAAGACCCTCGCCAAGGCTCGGGTCTTAATACCGCCTCGACGGTAACCATTTAAATTACACACTTGTATCATAATGTACTATTAAGGTGAAAATTTACAAGAGAAGTGACATGACATATAATACAATGTTTTTACTAAAAGAAGTTCCGCTACACCATGAATTGTGATCTCTCTTTATGTCATGGGTTCCAAAGTCTGTTCTTAACTGGGGAGTCTCATGTAAGATTACTAAAACTCTCTTTATAACTAAAAAAAATATTATTCACTAAAAAATATTTAAAAAAATTGAAAATTAATGACTTTTGACTTCTGAGTAACTTAAAGTGTTGTGCTCTCTAGCAACGCCACCTTATATTTTTTTATTATGATATAATCCATTTCTATGTACGGCCAACGTACATGATGTACATGTATTGTTTGTGAATGTACGACTTTTAATTTAAAAGAAAAAAGTAAATGAATGTGGCGTTGCTGCGGAAAATTCTCTGTAGCAACGCCACATGTAATCAATATTTGTAGATACAATTTCAGCTATTTCTCTGCAGTTATCTATTGTACGAACGCTGTGTATTATGTACACGTGATAAGTATAAAAAAATATGTTAATTCTATACTCACAAATTGTATTTTAGCGATTACTTCAGATTGACAGGGAAAACTGATTTCATAAATAGAAGTTAGGTTTACGTCTCTTGTATCTCCACGTACACAATCGGAAACGGCTTTTTAACCGATTTCGAAAAGGAGGGGTTTGGGGTTTTTTTTTTGGGATATTCTATGTTCGACTGTATGTATTTTTCTCGGACAATTGTAGACCGATTTCCTAGTTCTATAAAAATATATTTATGATCTGATGATGAACTTTGAAGATATAGAACGAAACTCTTAAAAATTTCTTAGCAGAACTGTCGTTTTTATATGTATGTTCACCGATATCTCGGTCAATTGTGAACCAATTTTGTTTTTTTTTTTATTTTGGTTAAAAAGTTATAGTCCCGAGTTGGTCCCATAAAAATATTGATTTGATCTGGGGGCTTACTCTCGAGTTTAATTCCGATCGGTCGACATTGGAATTATGACGATAGGTACTTTTATCTCTCTCTATAGAACGGACCTCTTCAAAAAATCATAGCAGAACTGTCGTAACAAGTAAAGTTCTTTATTTATACTTGTTGTCGGTGACTGACTGAAGAAAGAAGCATGCTGATTTGATGATGGAACCGAATGGCGGAAGGTATTTATTTAAATTTGGCTGACGGGTACTTTCTACAAGTACTACAACTAAAAAGTGTGAAATAAAAAACTTAAAAAAAAAGTTATAACCGACTTCAATGTAAAAGTAGTCTCTCGTTGATTAAACACGGAATCTCGGAAACTACTTGATCTACAAAACTGTAATTTTCATCGCAGTCGGAGGACTACTCTAAAATACTTTCTAATAGTATAAAAAGTCCCCAATCTGCTCCGACTTTCGGTATCTCGGGTCGTTTATCAAAGCAGATGGAGAGGTATACCGAGACGTAACACATCGGATCAACTCATGGCGACAGGCCACTGGAACAACTTGTGACCCACGGATGCCCCTCAAGTTGAAGGGTAAAATCTACAAGTCCGTTATAAGACCTGTCATACTGTATGGATCAGAATGTTTGGCTGTGAAAAAGACTGACGAAAAAAGAATGCATGTAGCGGAGATAAGAATGTTGAGATAGATGTATGGTGTGACAAAAAAGGTTAAAGTGACGAATGAGTATATTAGAGGAAGTTTGAAAGTGGCGCCTGTGACAGAAAAGTTGAAGGGGAATCGTTTGTCTTGGTATGGTCATGTAAAGAGGAGGGATGAAATACATGTTAGTAAAAGGGTCAAGAGTATACATATGGATGGATGGAGAGGGTGCCCAAAGAAAAGATGGATGGATTGTGAGAAGAGTGATATGAAAGAGAAGGAAGTTATTGACAGCATGACGGGTGACAGGGCAGAATGGAAGAAGAAAACGTGTAGCGCCGACCACAACTAACATAGAAAAAGGGCAGGAAGAAGACGAGTCATAAATATAATATATAACACCCAATTTGCTTTGAACCTGCAATGCCGTTTTGGTGGTTGAAATTTAGTTTTAATATACCATAGCAAAAATTCGTCCTACCCCTTCTGGTAAAGAAACTAAAAAGAAACAATTTGCTTACTGGCGTACTGTATGTGTATCGTCACATCAACTGATAGAGCAAATTAAATAGTCACGGTCTCTTAAAAATGCACATTATCACTTTATAGTGAATATTAGGCTCATCAAAGGCAACAAACGAAAATTACAATATTCATGTAATGTCTAACTGTTTTGGCTTTTCTCGTCACGATCTTTGTACTTGGCTCATCTTTGTTTTTGATATTATTAGTTGGGGTTTCATAATAATAAGGCAAATAAAAACAAAATATTTATACTTTTGAAATCCACTCGTCAAATCCTAGACGATAATCACAAGCATAAACAGAATAAAAAAAAAAATGGGTGGGTTTTTCATTTATTTACCACTTACCCACCACATTGCATTTCCATATTTTTTCAATGCCACTGTTACTCGGGACGATGCAAGGATTCTAACGATACCTCAAAGACGTCCACTGTTGGACATAGGCCTCCCCCAAGCGTCGCCACAATGGCCGGTCCTGTGCGCCTCGCATCCATCGGACTCCAGGGACCCTGACCAGGTCATCGGTCCACCTTGTGGGAGGCCTTCCAACGCTGCGTCTTCCGGTACGCGGCCGCTACTCAAGAACCTTTCGGCCCCAACGGCCATCTGTTCTGCGTGCAATGTGCCCAGCCCATTGCCACTTAAATTTGGCAAACCTACGTGCTATGTCGGCAACCCTGGTTCTCTTGCGGATATCTTCATTTCTGATTCAATCGCGCAAGGAAACTCCGAGCATAGCCCTTTCCATTGCCCTTTGGATGACTTTGAGTCTTCTTATGAGGCCCATTGTAAGCGACCACGTTTCAGAGCCCTATGTCATCACTGGCAATCATCATAGACTTTCGTCTTGAGACACTGTAGTATGTTGGACGAGAAGACATCGCGCATCCTCCCGAACGCCGCCCAGCCGAGTCGCGGATTCGACGATTGACCTCTTTCTCGAAGTTAGACCTACCCAACTGGACACGTACATACATGAACCCTGAAAACATAACAGTCCTTTTTTGGGGCATTCATGTAAAAAAATATTATATAAGGTTAATAGATTTGGGATCTTTTGTTTTAGTTTAATTTTAATTATTAAACTACTATCACAACTAAAACTCATTCGAAAGAGCAGTCTATCGATTAATAAATATTCGATAAATCGTTTAATCGAAGTACCGTTAAAAGGTTAATCTGTCCTAGCTCAGAGGACACCGGTGTCCTCTCACATCCACGCCACTATAGGCCTTAATTCCGATGTTTAGAGTCTACTTTTGTATGAACAAGTTGGGTAGTTGTGGATCGAAGTGTAGGCGATAAAAGGTTGTTTCGCAAATATATTGTAATCGATCAAACGTTCAGTCGACTTTCCGTTAATCGACCATGTGACTCTCGAAGTATCGTTACGGACCCTATTTTTTCATACTTATCACGTGTACATAATACACAGCGTTCGTACAATAGATAACTTCAAAGAAATTGCTGAAATTGTATCTACAAATATTGATTACAGGTGGCGTTGCTACAGAGAATTTTCCGCAGCAACGCCACATTAATTTACTTTTTTCTTTTAATCTGTCCTAGCTCAGAGGACACCGGTGTCCTCTCACATCCACGCCACTATAGGCCTTAATTCCGATGTTTAAAGTCTACTTTTGTATGAACAAGTTGGGTAGTTGTGGATCGAAGTGTTAAATTAAAAGTCGTACATTCACAAACAATACATGTACATCATGTACGTTGGCCGTACATAGAAATGGATTATATCATAAAAAAAAATATAAGGTGGCGTTGCTAGAGAGCACAACACAACTTAAACTATTTTTTTAGGTTTCACAAATAGTTAGGAGTAACTGGTACTTTACCGTCCATAAGTAGTAGAATTCTACAGCATCAATTAATAATAAAATGCTGCAATGACATAGATATTAATAATTTACTTATATTGTAAATTTATGATTACCCTAGTTATAAATAGAGGTTAGAAAGGGACACACCACCTCTTTCTCGTTGTCTTGCTCGGAACGTTTTTTCTTCTTTTACTTGTCAATGAAACATATGAACCTAATGCACATGAAAATATAGTACACTTTAGAGCGTGTAATTTTGCTCCGGAATCAATCCAGTTTGTCCGTTGGATATTATATGATCCTTGTTCTCGCCAGAGTGGACGAGCGAGAGGTAAGTCATACCTCTCGCTCGCCCACTCTAGCGAGAATCGTATGTTCGAGTCGAGAAACTTGAACCGTCTAGGTATGAATGTTTAGACGAAGAAACTTTTTTGTTCTTACGATTATCGTACGTTCGAGACGAGAAACTCGCACCGCCTAGGTATGTGTTTAGACGATGACATTTTTTCTATGCTCTTACGATTCTCGTATGTTCGAGGCGAGAAACTCGTACCGTCTAAATTGCGCTTTACGGTAATTCTTTCAAACATTTCCTCAACCCTACTCTACCGTACTACTCTACTCCGTTTTGCTGACATCTTTTTGAGGCGGGCGTGAAACATAACATCATCACGGACTTGGTCCATACCAAAAGGCCTGACAGTGAGGTGACGGCTTCCCATTCTATTTCACTTCGTGGCCTGAAATTCCTTTGAGCATTTTCCGCTATTCCTATCAGATTTGGTCATCCACGCCGACTTGAAAAATTCACCATATATACCTAATGGCAATCATTTAATGTACCGTACTATTCAAGTACATTTCAACATTAATTGATAAATAATATATAGTGGTTTACCGACCTTCATTGCCTCTTCGCTACTTTTTTCAACGTAAGCATAAATAACATCGATGTCAGCTTCTGTAATACTTCTCAGTAACACTCCTAACCTGGCTTGCCAGACGATACAGTGTGCTATGATAGATTTCTTTAATTCACTCGAGTTAAGTGTAATAAAATGAATCTGAAAACATGTTTCGATCTTACAGTAAAATACTAATTTCCGAGTCACAGAGTGAGTTAATATGACGCAGTTAATCGATGTAAATAGCCTCGCGAGGCATTTGCTGCGCGAAGCAGCTCGGTTACTGTAGACGTGCCTCGGCGAGGCAAGCGCGGTTTTTTTCGACTAGGTCATTTAATAAAGTACCTGATTGACTGTTTCTTGTACTTGGACAGAATTTGCAAGGTTACTGTAGTTAATGATAAGATTATCAAATTCTTCTGCAGTATGTTTCTCTGTCCGATAATTTTCTAGAAATTCATCTTTGTCCACTTGCCAGATATGCATGTAGGGATCCCACATACCCATATGTTCGTGTACTAGTTTGATATTATATTCAACTTCTGAAATTGTAATAATAACATAATACAAATACTCTCGTTTGGTATATTTCTGTGAAGTGAATTTTGGAATTAATGTGATGCTACCAACATTGAGATACATTTATAAATAGATAGATAATAATGTTTGCGAAACGTGTTCTCGCTATATTCCGTTAACTCACTAAATTAATCTTTCTAGTCGTACTGATATCATGTTTGTATGAATTTCGGAAACTACTGCAGAATAAAAGCTAATAAAGATGTGTTTTTATATCCGTTGCAAATAATTATATATTACCATCATCAATATACTTTTGTAACTTATTACAATCCTGATCCGTAACGATGGCTTCGTAAAACTTTCTCAATCCTCCTGAAGGTAGACCGAACTTTTCAAAAAGACGAGGGACTGTTGACAGTATTTGAATTATTTCTTCAAAAACTGTGTTGAATGTATCTTGAATCTCTAATTTTGGAGGAACATATTTTATATTTTTTCCGGAAAGGTACAGACTCATCTTTAATAGAGGTGACGGTGCCATTGTTCCTGGGAAATTAAAAGAAACACACGAGTTTATTTATTATTTTATTAATTTGTAATCATTCCCCATTAACATAATTGAAGAGAGGCTCCTATGAGAGTGATACCAAAACCTGTATACGGCGCATATTTTTAGGACGCTGCTCACATAGGAGCCCCGAATGTCGGGATCGGAATACTCAGCGAGTATTAATAATATAATACATTGCACAGTAGCAAACTCATGTGATAACAGAGGTGCGCGGTTCGGTACTACACAGAGAAATGTGAAGTAACAGATGTCATTAAGTTTAAAAGCTAAAGCTTTAATTTTTTTAACATAACCGACGGAATCTTATAGAAAGGTAAAATCCTACAGGTGGTGATAAGACTTATTTAAAATTCCAGTAATTTCAGTGGACTGTACAATAAAATAAATTCTCGAAATTACAAAGCAGTAAGTACGGCGAGAAAATATGGAATAATAAAATGATTGAATTTATGATGCGCGCGCTCTCGATAGTAGGTAAGGTGGAATGAGCAGTGTCAGGCGAGCTGGCTTTTTTTAAAACCTTTTTAAACTTACCATCTCCATGGACGCACTTGTACATGTTTTGCATAGTTGATTTGATAGATAATCTCAAAGCATCTTCTAAAAGCATATCAAATCTCCTAACATATTTAATCCAATGTTCTGCCATCTTAAATAAATAAAAAATATAGGTATAATTTATTTATTATTCACGAGTCCTTATTAGAATATATAAATTGAATAAACTCTATTGTACCTGAGTAATATAGGCTTCAAAACCCTCATAAACAATTATAAGATAAATCACTATAACTTTATACATTTCCAGGACTTCTTCCATAGCTTTATTTTCCATTGCCCGTATCGTCTCTCGCAGAACAGCTATATCAAATACGTTATAAATATCGAATTCAATGAACGGAGTGTCACAAATTTTTTCCATTATCTTCACTAAGTTAATATTGCAGTTTTTGTATGTCGTAATGAAATCTTGAAGCTGAAAATATAAATAAATGGTTAAAACTACTTAATTAAGCATCAGTAGATTGAGTTAATAATTTGAGATTCAAAATTTGTTACTAACTTCTCCGATTTGCACAACACAATCTGCAATATACGCATCTGACATCGTAGACGTCCATGTTAACTTCGTTATCCCTGGCTGTACTTTTTTTTCACAAGCCTGGAAATAAAATTCTTCATTTTAGTAGTATTGACTATAACCTGGCAATCTCAGATTACTGAAACTTCGAAACCATGGCATATAGCCTCATATATATAGGCCAAATAGCCATGCCACAAACATTATAAAAAAAAACTTCGAAACGCATCTGTCAAAAAATGTGTTAGGGAAGAATGTCAATGTCAAAGAATTTGAAATTTTGAATCGAAGACGAATTTGTCAACACAACAATGATAGTGGATGATATCGTCCGAAATATTTTGTTATTAAATCGTCATATTATTGCTAATAATTGTAATAAAAATGAATCTAGGTGATCCTGAGTTAGAACTGATTGACCCAACACCAAATGTGCACTCGTTGTTTATACACTTTGATAAAATGTTTTTCTGGACAAAACTAGAAAGCAGAGCCGTGGTGAGGTGGAGTAAAAGAATGTACTCTTGTGCAGGGATATGCTCGTAAGTAATATGTATTGTTTTTACTTTAGTAAAAGCCTTATGACCATTTGTTGTGGCTCCTGGGACGGAAAGCAAAGATGGAACATAGAAGTGGGTTTTATAGTCAGTAAGTTTGAAAAATCTTCCCGCTCTAAAACTTTGTTTTCGTTACTCAAAGAGCCATTTTTCCATTGATCTATTTTCCAGTTTTTAATTGTCATTTGTTTAACTCTAGCAGTAACACATGCTCCCCTCTTAGATCACAGAGACTGTTTTTCTAGAAATGCTGGTTTATCATTCAGAGCTGAGATAATTTCTGTTTTCATTTTAGTGGTTGATTTTTCTGCAACCCCTTTAATAGAGGGGAGAATTGTGAGTTCATAGGAGAGAGTATGATTTTTATTACAAGGTTTATTTACCATTACCATTAAATATGCAATTAACATAATTCAATTTGTTTTTGTATGTTGCCTGATTGATTTTCAGATATGAAGGCAGAGCTGGTCTCTGTGACATAGCGTTGAGTGAACCTCTTCTGAAGTTGCGACCACGCAAGGACCTTATTGAAACACTACTCCATGAGATGATACATGCATTCCTGTTTGTGACCAACAGGGACCAAGATAGGGATGGCCACGGACCCAACTTTAAAGCACATATGCACCGGATCAATAAGAGTGCAGGCCTAAATATTAGTATTTATCACAGTTTTCATGATGAGGTAATTAGCTGATCAAGTAACATTTTATTCCATTGGCTTTTAAGTGCATTAGTGTGATAAAGCACTTGTTTATAATTTAAAATACTAAGACTAGTTTGGTAGAACTATACCACTAGCACATACTAGTGTGAAAGAAACATAGAAGTTTATACAGAGAACTATATTTGCCTAAAAAATATAATCATTTATTAAAATATAGTTATTTTACTTCAGGTACCAAGATAAAAGTTAACACTGTTTAATTAAGTCAATATTAAACGCATTTTCAAGGTTCTGTAAAACTATTTCAGGTTCACCTTTACCAGACTCACTGGTGGCGTTGCAACGGCCCCTGTCAGACCAGAAGGCCACACTTTGGCATAGTTCGACGTACTACAAACCGGGTACCAGGGCCCAGCGATTACTGGTGGAATGATCACCTCAGAAAATGTGGAGGCAAATTCATCAAAATAAAAGAACCAGAAAAAGCAGAAAAGCCCAAAGGCAAGAAAAACACTAAAACTAAACCAAATGCAGATATAACTAAATATATTACTAATAATATAAAGACTATTAATAATATACCAAATAATAGTAAACCTATATTAAAAGATTCTGCTACTGTCTCAGCTAATACTAAAGCCAAGATAAATGGTTTCAGTACTGTTGTAGTTAGCAAAAAGGGAGGTGTTACGGCAACTAAACCTCCTCCAAAACCTATACCAGTTTTTACAGGAAGTGGCAACACTTTAGTAAACAATAATATAGGAAGTAGACCTTACACTGAAGGTGTGACAGAAACAGTAAGAAATATATGGGCTAACAAACAAATACCTACAAAGGAACCTGTGAAAAAGATTGATCCTGGTGTTAAAAATTGTATCAATAGTAAAGACACAGATGCATTCAAAAAACCTGCAAAAGGAGTAGGAATTGCTAATCCTAAAAAACATAAAGCAGAATCCACTGATTTACAATCTCCACCCACAAAAATGAAGAAAATCGAAGACTACTTTAATGCTACTACAATATTAAAAGACTTATATGGTGATGATTACAAGCTAACACAATCAAGTACTAGTACAAAATTGGTTGCAGTTAATGTTAAGGTAGATTTAGTTGATTGTCCAGTGTGTAGTGGTAAATTTCGAAATGAAGATATAAATAAACATTTGGATGAATGTTTGAATAAGGATATCATCGAGAAACTGAGTAAAGATGGTAAAAGTGAACAAGAAACTCAAAGACCAGATACAAAGATTATAGACAAAACCAAACTAAAAGAAATAGTTGGTGTAATACCATCCATACCGAAATTCAAACCACTCCCTGAAATTACACCATTAGCAGAAAGTACTAATAATAATATTGTAGATTTGACTAATATGAATTCTGCTACGAGGAGTAACATAAAAACAGAAAAACCAGATAGAATTACACCAAATGACATAAATTGTCCAGAAAAAATTGAACTTATAGATTTGACTTATTTAGACTATGATGCTTTTCACAATAATAATGTAATTAAAGAGAAAAGAAAGACTGAATCAGAAGCTGCATTGCGATCAGAGAATTTAGTGAAAAAAGTGTCAGTATTAGTTAACGAAATGGATGAAGCAATAAAATCTAATCTTCATAACCAAAGAAGACATACAGTTGGTTTGATTACAATGGACAGAGGGGATTGTTTGTCAAGTGTAGCGGAAAAAGATGAAGATTTAGCGAAAGCAGGCTGTAGCAAAGATAGTGAGGTATTTGGCCAAAACTGTCCATGCTGTGGTAAGAAATTCGATAAACCAGTGGAAGAACATCTAGATGAATGTCTCATATTTTTTAATAACAATACTACAGTACCTGATGAAGGGGCCAGTACAAGCTTTACAAACACAAGTATAGAAGATGAAGAAGATGACATATTTGACGAGTCGCAGATTTTGAATGAAACTGGTACCAAGACGCCTTGTCCGTGTTGTATGAAGATGGTGGAACAGGACGATATGAATAGTCATTTGGACGAGTGTTTGTTGAAATAGTTTAATTAATTTGAGAATTCGCCAATGGCTTTCCCTGTTTACAAAATCGCTTACAGGATCATACTAAAAGTGTCAAAGGTTTCGTTTAAATCCGCATAGCCGTTGAGGCGTGACTGATTGACGAACATACAGGTTTCCACATTAGTAAAGTTCTTATGGTAGCTAATTTGTTTTTTGATAAGTGTCGAGATATATTTGTTGATTTCGATGACGGCACTGAAAAGAAAATCAGAGTCTATTTAATCCTGTATAGCCATTTCTGGATTATAATGGGGCTGTCTTCCATTCGAACTGGATGCTGTTGCATATCCGTATTTTACATGGACCGATTGCCTATTTGACCTCTACAACCCTGTATTTGAGTATCACAATATCTCTTGGAAAGACTGGTGGCAGATTTCCTGGCTTCTGAAGTTCTGACTATCTATATCCGTATAAACTGTCAAAGAGTTACAAATGACAGCTGAGACCAACAGCTCAAAGATGCGGGCCCACCGCGGCGCACAGAGAGGGTAGACGCACGTATATTAAGCTTCACTGTAAGAAATTGTATGTGGTTGTGTCCACTGCAACCCACGGAGAGGCTTCGCATGAATTGACGTCATTGTCGTACATGCATAGATCGTCATACATGCGTGGCTTGCTCGAATAGGCGGTTACATAGCTCAACGCTGTCGACGTGTATGATACACGAATATGTACAACTCGCTTATCGTAGCGCAGTTTGATTACAGTGGCACGTGCGTAGCCTCTCCATGCCCCGTTCCACACTATACGGTCGTGGACCTTCGTGTACTCCAGTGGAAATGTAGACCCATATTGTCAAACAAATTAATCCATGCATGTATTAATTTGCTTGACAATATGGGTCGAAAATAACTGCGTGCCCGTACACAGTATGTGACGCGGTGGGCCCTGAGGTGCTTTCTGAGCCACGAAGGCATCTCGGTATGTTAGGATGGTCACCGATCTACTGGCCGACCTCGGCAAGCATTGCATCTTGGACACCAACCCGATCAACTGTTATATTTTTTAGCCAAAACCTCGTACCTCTATTTATTGTTATTAATGTTATTTATTTAAAATCATATACTTATTATTGATTGAATTAATGTTAGTGTAATGCATTTAATTACTATGAATCATGTGATATTTAGAATAAATAATGATGTTAATTTATAAAATTGCAGTTTTTCTTGCGAAATAGATAAGGTTTTAATTGCAGTGATAAGTGTTAGCTCTTGAAATGCAATAACGATATTTAGTTTTTATAATCAGAATTGCTATTTCTATATTTTTTAAAAGAGAAGTCAGTATAATAGTAAATAATATTTTCATGGTCATAATTATGGCGACTTTCAGTATAATACAAAGTACTCTGTGGCTCAGACATTACGAAGATATGAATATTAGCAATATAAGTAGGTACTTATTTTTAGATGTTTTCCAGAACCAAAGAAAGTGAATACTATGACATGACAGCTAAGTATTACTTGTTATTAGTAATCAATCAAATTAATAAAATTTGACAAGTCCTTTACCTACTTACGGTACATTTATTTTTGGTGGGCAATCATCAAACGACTCCTCCAGCTCTGGGTAGAGCGAAATCGAGTGTCCGATTTACTACGATTTCCTTCAATTGCGTTCCTGGGCCGAGTAAGTTACCTCTACCATGAGGCAATAGTATTCGTCGCTACTCGATACCACTTTTTGTATGGCAAATACAGCGCCTCTAGCGGAAATCGGTAGTATGAGTTATCAAGTACAAAATCTATCAAATGAGAACTCACTAGCGAGTAAAGTTTTTAGTACTTTCCTGTTTTCGGGGATATGCAAATCCGCAGCCCTACTTGCAGTCTGTGCCTACATGATCTGTCTATGTGGGGCTTAAGGGAGGTCTATGGGCTCTCACACAAAACTACGGTGCGATGCGATATACCGTCGTATCGTAGTTTTCTGTGATGCGATGCGACGTCTTTAGGCGGCCGCCAAAGCATCAGTTCAACGGTGCTACCACGAGCTTTAAACGCGATCCATTTTAAACCCTAAACTGAACTAGGAATGGCACTATAGGGTGTATAGCTCCACTCCTCTTTCTCGCTCGCATGCCTGTCATTTTAGAAAGAAAGAAAAAGAAATATTTGACACTATACACGTCGTTTTAATCCCGCGGAGGGTCGATTAGGTACATGAGATACTATCGATTTGTAAAGAGAAAATTAAAAAATAAAGTACTTGTTTTCAAATATTCGATTCAATATACGCATGTACGAAATTAATTTCTTTAAGTAAACGAGTCAATGATCTAGTAGGTATTTGTCGGTCGTTGCGTACTAACTACCTACAGTTCATTGGCCTCGCTCAGCTGACGTTTACTTTAAGTAATTAACTTCGTACATGCGTATATTGATTCGATTTTTTTTTAAAAGTTCTTTTTTTAAAATTTTCTGTTTAAAAATCGATGGTATTTCATGTACCGAATCGACCCTCCGCGGGAATAAAACGACCAAATTTTTACAGTGCATAGACACACACAATGCAGAAACAACATGTAGGCACTTAGAGCGGGTTCGCACTACATCCGATCTGAACCCGTGAAAGTATGGTTACGGACCATACTTTCGTAGCCGTAGAACTATTTCATTACAATAAAATTGTAGCGAGGGCGAGCACTTTACTGCACTAGTGCGGAAAACTGTAAATAGCGTGCACAAAAGCGGTGGGATATGAGCGGGTTTTGACGAATCGGATTATTCGGATCGGACATAGTGCGAAACTTTTCTTAAGATTAAAAATTGTGTGTCTCACAGTTGCGCCAAATAGGTCCAGTTCAGCAAAAATGCCAGACAATTACGTGGTACATAGTTGCCTGACGCTGGTTTTCAACTGAACCCCTTGAGAGTATACGGTGAAAAGAATAGTTTATTAATTTAATTGGAAGTGTAAAAAAAAAAATGAAATTCTATTTGTGTGTAATTCTTTCAGTCGGTGTTGATCAGATTCAATTTCAACGCACCGCCATCTGTGCGCGCAGTGCAACTATACAAAATTATTATGCCTAGGGTAGCTATGCGCAAAGGACGAATAGCAAACAGTGCAAAATATTGAAAGAAAAAAAAACTTTGGAAATAAGAAATAATGCATGAGTTTTATAACGGTAGTTACTCAAAGCCTCATGTGAACGCCAGCGTTCGCACCAGTGGCGGATTAGCTATATAGCAAAAGTAGCAAATGCTACGGGCCCCGCACATTCGGGGGCCCCGCGCCTTCGGGGCCCGCCGCCACCTGATCGTAACAAAAATTTGTAAATGTATCTACACTACATGAAATCTAAATACAGCTGATTACACATAAAATATTTTATTTAATCTTGTATCTTAATAAAGAAAGGTCTACCTAGGGGGGCCCCTTATCGAATTGCTACAGGCCCCGCATTGGCTTAATCCGCCACTGGTTCGCACACCTATTGTCTTTCTATTGTCTCTAATTATGGTATTCAAAAGATTATAAGTAAAGTGATATAGAGTGTTAATATAATGAGGGAGTGCAAAAGATTTCGTATATAGGTAGGTAGAAAGTAAGTGTCGCTTGTTCATAGTAATAACTATTTTAATGAATCAAGTGTTTAAGTATAAATATACATCACTATTTTATAATTAGTGCAAATACTTAAAGGGCTTATTAGAAAAGGTCTTGTTATTATTTAAGTAAAGTCTCAATAAATAATATTCATAAACAGCAAAGTTATGAGCGTTTGTTTATATCCCAAAATCTCACTCAATTTATGGAAACATTGTACAGGTTATTTTTATGAATGAAAGAATGTCAATAAAAATGGAAAAACACTGCGCTTTAGTATTTTCTAGTAGTAGTTGTTATGAATGATGATTAAATTATGAATGTACCAATAATGACAAATTTTGGGATTTCGTTTTTTGTACTTTTGACTACACAAATATCATCAGTAACGGGTACTGATTGAGCCCCATTTCTTTTTTGTGCAAGTTAATTAAAAAATAGGGTGTTCATTTTTTATTTTTTTAGTTGCGGCTCACAATGACTGCCATATCACCAGAATGAGTGGTGACGGCGGCACCGAAATGCAAGTATATCCGATACTACTGCAAGTAGGCCAGACACTTAGGGTAAGTTAACATGAGAATGCCTACAGCAGTTATTATTTAAGTAACGTGTCTTAACAAGTCATGGTAAGTCCTCAGGTGACCATAATCCATGGTCACCTGGGGACGATGCTAATCAACAGATTTTCGGACCTCAATCGAATCGGAGGGCAGCTCGTAACCGCGTAGGTACAGTACGGTCGACGGATCTTGGCGCGTCTGAAGTTAGGCTCTGCGAACTTTACCGCTCAAAATAAGCGCATCAAATGAATGATTTATAAAAATAAATGTCAATAACAGTTGTTAACAGCAATAACAACTGCTATGCGCATTTATTTTTTCAAACCATTTATTAAAGCGCTAAAGTTCGCAGAGCCTAACTTCAGACGCGCCAAGATACGTCGGCCGTATTGTACCTACTATAAGTTCTTGCGATGCGTCGTGCGAGCTTGTAGATTTTTACAATGCAACGTCGCATTACAATTTTGTGTTAGATTAGGTAGGTTAGTTCAGCTTTTTTTTTAGGTGAGAAAATCATCCAATGACGTCTCCCGCCCTTATGCGGATTAGGGGATAGTGTCAGATTTTTACCTACTGACTACAAACCCACTCCTGTTCTCCTTTGCCTTCGTTCCGGGGTACACATTCAGATTACCCATGGACCCAATGGGATATGACCTTGCTGGCCCCTACGGTTTGCTGACATCTCCTTGAGGCGCGCGAGGAACGATTCGCGCCGTTAGGTTAGTTCAGCTGTGCTTGTCTTCCGGCTAAAATGATGATAGGTAATGATGATTAACTTACTATGATCAAGGGCTTGAACAGCAACCTCTCCTCTTCAGACAGCGAGTCTATTATCTTGTTGTATCCCTTGACAACTGCTAACACACTTTCGTACACGTAGTTTATTGTCGCACCCTTTGCGTAAACCTGGGATTGATCAAGTCGCCAATTTAGAAACAACAGACACCTTTAGAACGATGGAATGCATACTATCTCAATTGTGCGTATTATAGGTACTCTCCGCAAAAGTGTAACACGTTTACCACGTTGCCACACGTTTACCACGTTGCCACACGTTTACCACGTTGCCACACGTTTACCACGTTGCAAAAGTATATAGGGTGACTGGTAATTAGTGAACGATACTTAAACACGTGATTGTAGTCATGATAACAAACAACTTTTACTATGGGACCAAACCTGAAATCGCGAAAAAATCTGCTGGTCCGCATGGGCGTCGCCAAGGGGGGGGGGGCAGGGGAGGGGCTATGGCCCCCACTTAGAGGCTTGCTTTACAGCTTCAGAGCCTAGTTTAGGCACCAGTCTCCCACAATATAATGCTCATCCTATATGTTACCGTAGATATAAGGCTAGCAATTAGGAGTTGTGGAGAAGATATTTTTTTTTTATTATTCTTTATACTTCCAATAACCCCCCTTGATCATCGGCTGTTGACGCCCTAGTGGTCGGTACATTTGTGTTCGCTTAACTGGTCAAAATGTACTAAACTTTTCTGCTGATTTTTTTCGCGATTTCAGGTTTGTTCCCATAGTAAAAGTTGTTTGTTATCATGACTACAATCACGTGTTTAAGTATCGTTTACTAATTACCAGTCACCCTATATAAGTTTTCGCGCAATTTTCCTAAGAGCAAAATAAAAGAAAAATTTAGAAAAGTTACTGTTTCAGGATTCGATTCGATTTTAATGCGTTTTATTGATTTATTAGAGGTATGCGAACAGGCTGTAAAGTCTTGCATAAAATAATGATCGAGTAACGATATCCATTTCATCATCTTATAAGAACTATCTTGCATCGCAATATTAAGCGCAGTTAAAAAAGTTACGAAGCGGTTTTGAACCGTACCCGCCGCGGTTGTGATGTTGTATTTGTGCGGTTACGCAGCCGTCGCGGTTGAGATTTTCGCCCGCGAACCTAGCGGGTGATTATCGCAAAATATGCTGTTGCAACTTGAAAACCGCTTCGTGAGTTCTTAGCCTTACAGTTCTCGGCGCGTTTAGAACATATACAACAGCCCGAAATCAACTATCGAGCAGTTGCCCAGATCAGATATAAGACCTGTCTGGTCGGAAGACCCTGCCTTATCAACAGGGTTTGCGAGACATTTCACTTTATTCTGCGACCCTCTAAAACATTTTTCCCTCTAAAAATGCTCTGAAAATTTAATTTATTCGGTAAGTATATATTTATATTTTACCTGGTAGGCATGCAGTGGCACTTCCATGAACAAGTTCTCCCAATGGGCCGCTTCATGGCACAGTTCCAGAATAGATCTAAACGTTAAGAAAAAAAAATTAAATGTAAACATTCTTATTTTAAGGAGATAAGGTTCATATTCGTATGAAAAGATAAGTATAACATGTTAACATGTTGGTTACTTACGAATCAATGTTACATTCTAAGAGGCCAGGGTTCTCGACGCTCTTCCTCATCAGGGTTTTGTTGAGTCCTGCGCCACATCTCTCGTCCACGTTATGCTAGAATACCAATTATGTTTTTAAAGGTGTGACGCAATTTAAGAGCAGTGGTGGCCCAAAGGTAATGGCTTTATCAGCCTTTTAATATTCCCACTGTTGGGACTCAGGTCTCCTCTCTATGAGAGGGAAAGGGCCGTAATCCACCACGCGGGCCCAGTGCGGGTTGGTGAATGTCACATGTCTGCCAATTTTTGGTTCTAAGACATACCGGTTTCTTCACGATGTTTTCCTTCACCGTTTTGAGAGCAGTGGTGATTAAATAAATTACACAAAGTAATACGCGTGCTGGGTTTGAACCCGTGACCTAGAATTTGTAAGTCGGGGCCACTTACCAATCGGCCACCACTACTATATTACACCTATAATATACCTGGCAGATTACATTGTATAATTTTTTTCATTCACCACTGCTCTCAGTACAGTGAAAAAAATCATCATGGAGAAACCGTTAAGTCCTAAAAGCCAAAATTCGAAGACATGTGATTTCCACCAACCCGCGCACTCTTACTCTCACTCCAGGGTCCATATGGTGGATTGTGACCCATTGACTCTCCTAGAGAGGAGGGCTCAGTTCCAGCAGTGGGATCATTGTAAGGCTGATACGATTTTTTATGAAAGTTCCGACGTAATTAAACTATTTAAATCTAGAGTTAAACTAGGTCTTCTACGAGATGATATGCCATACCGTCCAAGAGATCCAGATCTCCCTGATGGCGACGTCGATGGCGCCCATCAGCCTGTTCACGTGCATGATCACGTCTTCAGAGTTACTGCACGGGAGCAGCCAGGCGGACGCGTCTGTCATTACCTGACGGCAAACATGTCACTTTAAACCACAAACATATAGAGCAAAGATTGTACTTTGAAAGTTTGACTTAGCAAAATGAATCTCATCTTCAAGCATTTAAAGTTAAAATTCGCAATACAAGCTTTCCTAAAATTCTTCTACTAAAATAGTAAGAAATAGTGGTCTTTCAAGAGGTCACGGTATCCTTCTCACGTGCTGAGGGTGATCACCAGGGTGTGATTTTTAGTTAGGACAAAATTTCAGTTTCTAATCTTTTCCCCAAAAGCCCAGGTACCTTTTGAAGGTTGCCAACCGTTAAAAATAGTACATTTTGATACAAATGTAAAAAGTTTGTCATTGCGACCGGAATTCGCACGAGCCGTAGGTGAGTGTGTTATGGAGCCGAGGGCTAGAGTGACAAATCACTTGTATCAAACGACGTTTTTCATTACACTTGACTCGTGGGAGTTGACGCGCGCCTCGTGACCGACCTTTTAAGCTATTTCTGCGTTGCGGTTAATATTTACGGTGTAGGTCGTCACAGGCACATTTTAGGCTTAAGTTTGTCTCCGTGTACTATGGTAAACACGGGTCCCGTAATTACGAAACTACTTACGAAAAAACAGGAGAATAACAAAATAATATGCTCTCACGTTCTTAAGGTACAGGAGCTTGTTTTTCCTCATTCGCAGTACGGCGGCCCTGCCTGCAAAATTTGGCATGTCAGCTGGTGCCATGGCGCGCGTCGTCACCATGTCCTTCTTCGCTTCTTGCACGTCCTCGCTGAACATCGCCCACATCTGACCACGTAAGAAAAGTTTTCACACTGACTGATTCATCAACGCTTAACTTACGGGTGGGCAAGTTATAAATGCACTTATTAAGGACAAATTAAGAATAGGTTTTTGAATTTGATTAAAAAAGGAAAGTCGAAATCGTATTTACGTTATGTAGTAAAAAATTAGGACGGCTTTCAAACCGATTGGCCATTTTTTACACTAATATATAAAAGGCGAAGGTTGTGATTGTGACTATAATGTAAGTGTACACATGTACTAAATCGGCTCAAAGTGTACCTCAGCAGTTTTCCTTTTGAAGACACGTTTGAGATTCTTCCGTTTGGAGTAATTGTTGAGAGAATAGAGAGCGACCACAGCTTCTTCTACATGGTTAACGCCTTCGAATACCGTGTCTACTAGGTTTTCGATGATAATCTGCCAAGCAATACATATTTTTTTATTTAGAAAAGTTAGATTTGTCTTAAAAAGAACTCCAAAAAATCAAAAACAAACTTTAAAAACGATGACGTATAATGTATTTACGTCGAAACGTCTCATACAAGAGACCAATTTAATATTCCATCTGTAGACTTAATACTTCATGTTTCACTTTCAGCAATTATTCAACGAAATAACAATAATACTTTATTTTCTGATCACGGAGACACAAATCTCCAACTGTCTGAAGTCTAGATTTAAGAAGTTAAAACCTGAACTGACGTTCCACATACGGATTGATTTGGATTAAATCTACGACAACATTTTCTCTCACCTCAATATCTTTTATGATAATCCTAAAGGCGAGTATATCATCGTACCACGAAGGTGCTTGGACATCCAAAATGGTGTTGGAGACACCAGTAATTTCAAAAAGGGCCTTGGCGAACATCTTCTCTATCTTTTCACATTTGGCTTCGAACTGATCCCCTTTGGCACCGCCGAAGTAAGGCTTTGATATTTCCTCCAGCTCGTTGATTCTAAAATTTTTGCAGTTGAAAAGAACGTGTTCAGAAGAATGTGAAATATTATAGAAAAGGATAAGGTACTCCCTATTTATAATAGATTATCATGGCAAAGGCAGAAAATGCGAAGGAATGAAGAGCATATGACAAGATTTGTGATGAGTGTGTGTATATTTTAAATTATAGTATATTATGTGTGTGTAGGTAGCTATCGGAAAAGAATCAGTCAAAAAGAAACATGACTGTTTGAATTCTTGGAGAGAGACAGAAAGGGCATTTACCGCACTCATTGCAGATACGGCTAATCATGATGTAATTATTTGTGAAGAAAATATAATTATATCAAACTTACCGGCCAAAAATGATCATGCAGTTACAAACATCGAGCATATCGAAACACCTCTGGATAAACGAGTCAATATAGTTGAAGATTGCTCCCGTGTCTAACTCCCAGCTGTTGGGTTTAGCTTCATTATGAGCCTCTACCATCAAGTCGTAGATTTCCCTGTACTTCTTACAGCAGTCTATGCACTTACTGAATTCCCCAATAGCTTTCACCGTATGACCATCGAAGAGTTCCTCTAACTTGATATAATTGCGGCATAAAATTATGATCTGGTTGCTAAGGGCTTTAAATAAATTCGTGATCCTAGTCTCAGAGTTGTAAGTAGGGGATTCCATCCATATGAAACGAAAAAGGTTGATAATATTTGGGACATGTTTGGATATCTCGTCGGGGTCTACGACACATTCTAGAACTGCACATGGTTGCTTGATGACCTGCAAGTACTCAATGTTGGAGGTAGCTTCCCCAACCTTCTGGACAATTTCTTCGCAGAGAGACTGAAACTGGTGGATGAACGTAGAGTGAGTGGTGACCAGGATCTTCGTTATATGTTTCACTGCGGGGTTCTTCAGCTGGTGCAGTAACGCGTTCAGGTTTTCGTCTGTGATTTGATAATAGGGATTTCATTTGGATGTTATTTATGTGCAATTTTAATAATTGTGTTTGCTTGACTGATCTAGTGGTGGCAAGCACTACTGCTGAGCATGAGGTGCAGGTTTCGATATCCGAGTCGTGCATAATAAGATAGTCTAGGGTTTTTTTAAAGATGGAATGTCATAGAAGCGTCCAGAGCCTGGTCACGTTTGATGGAAATGGTTCATTAGTACATGAGACCGTGACTGGTTAAATATGGATGCACTATAAATGCATCTCTGATTGGGGTAGACCGAGGAAAAAATATAAATGTTTTTTTGTACTTACGTCTATAGACCCAGAAGTCATATTCATCGCTAGGACAGAGCAACTCTTTTTGAGAGGCCACAAAAGCCGTGTCCTCTAAACACGACTTGATCTGATGGGTCCAGTAGACCACCACTCCTTCGAGTCTCTTCACCAGCTCCCGGTCAGCACTGGCCTTTTCAAAGGATAGGTTTTGACCCTCCCTGGGTATGTATAGAACGGTTAAACCGAGCATTTTGTAGTACATATCAGTTAACTTGGCTAGGAATGTGTGAATGTGTGTGCAGAACTCACTTTTAACACCTGGAAAAAACGAATTATATGTTAGCTTAAACTAGTATACTTAAGCTGGTCTGCAGGAATATTTTAAAAGAGTCACCTTGGCCCTGGAACACAAAGGGCAACTAAAGGAACAAAAGTGGGTTTTAGTTAGTCTACCACACCGTTTCGCTCGCCTCAGAGCGAGAAGTTATTTGACGGCTTTTCACTTCGCATAAAAAACCTACCTTCTTGAGCAGTTAATTAAACAGTATTTATACTCCATCCGCCTTATTCGAAAACACGATCTAAAATAGTTGCGGGACTATTACTAAGTAGTTTTAATTGGCATTAAACCTAATAATAGGGCCGGAAATACATTTTGATCGCTTTTAATTGGTATAAAACTTAGTAATAACCCCGAAAACAACATTTAGATAGCGTTTAATCGGGATTAAACCTAGTAACAGTCCCTGAACTATTTTAGATCGCGTTTTGGAATAAGGCGGCATCTGCTTAAGTACATATCTTTTGTCTGAATGTCAAAAAATGTTTACAATTATTTATTTACATAAACCGATGTTTGGTATTTAACTAAATTTAAATAACCTTTGTATGTCTTTTATACGATTTTTTGTTTACGTTAAGTAGAGTACCAGTACTTAAACAGATGGAGTATAGTATCTACCTATAGAATATCTATGTATCTACCAAATGTATTTGAATCATCTTTCACCTCCAGTTAATCGTTTGAAGATGACAGAAATGGAGGGCTGTTTAAATAATTATAACACAATTTTTAATAAGATGCCCAGCGGTTGATGAACATTGTTATGCTACGTTTAAATGTGGGCCCAGCCTCGGCCAATCGCTATTGTGTAGCCATTGTACAAACGGGGAAATCACATCAACACAATGGCGACTGGCTAAGACTGGGCCCACATGTAAATGTAGCATTATAGCTGTCACTTTAGTCCATCTATGAAAAATAAAATATTATTATTATAAATATTATAGATACGTTAAATGGACCTATGATTAGATACCTATTTTATTCCAGGCTTCAATACAGGTAAGTACTTACTGTCGGGCCATGCAGTAATAGCAAAAAAATACGGAGCATACACGTACTCCATCACTTGAATCACATTCGATTCAATAGAATCCCTGAAAGTACCAAAAACGATTTCATCATGGAACGTTTCAACTTTAAATACATAGTCCGGAGGCCTTAGAAAAAAGGTCAAGTCATAAACAGGTGTTGTAGGAATATCGTGACTGGCTTTGAGCTTCTCTCCTTTAAAATAGATGCAGAGGACCAGAATCTTAGGTTCGAGGACCCATTCTTCAATTCTCTTCTTCGTATCTTCGTTCCAGTCCTCAGGTCGGAGGTCGTAGAGTACGGTCATATTCATTATGAAGTGCACCAATTTTTCTAGTTCTTCGGGCTCATAGATTGGTTTTACGGGAGTTTCTGCCAATTCGCGCTCGAGTTGAGCGAGGCGTTCGCGTTCTGGAAAAGAGGAAATTTATTTGTTCAATTATTTAAAACCTTCATGTAACTAAAGGTACAAAGGCGGACTTTCTGCCTTAAGGTGGCGCTTCCCCACTCGGTTATCAATATCGAACATGGTTTAAAAGCTTGTTGATTCAAGTAAAGCAATCCAATACGATGTTTGATAGAAAACCGATGCGTTAAAAAGAGAGATTATTTATTTATTTAAGTATTATGGAAGACTTACAGCTAGAAAAATACAGATAAGGAGCAGTAAAACAGTCTGACAGCCAATAAAAATCTGAAATAAAACTCTGTTGGCATTCGGTAATTCCGTGATGTACCTACTCGAATATTTTACAAAACTTGTTCCAGGAAATACGTGTTTTTATAAAAGCCTTAAAAGTTTTTGAGAATAAATAACATTATTCTGGATGATGCATGGCGTCAGACGAAACTGTCGCGCATGTGCTTCTCGAGTTCACAGCCGTCAGCGAGATAAGAACACGAACCTTGGGAGCACTGAATTCGCTCCGACGCCCTGAGCAAACTGAAGAGACTCATCTGGTTTTGGAGTGAGGTGGGCTGGTTGGAGTAAAGGCCGCTATTCCTCACGCACAATGGTTCGCGCTAAGTACTAAGTGCGGAAACTAGACCACAAAGACCATTCACATAAAGAAAATTGTATAATCTTTTTATCTTGGTGTACAATAAAGTATATATAAATAAATAAATAAAGACAGACATATCACCCGTCTGGTCGGAGGACCCTCCCTTTTCAACGGAGGTAGGTATTTGGGGCTTTACACCCTGTTCCGCATATATCCAACTTTGATAAATATGCCAAAACGAAGATTTTTTTTATCTTGAACCGGTAGTTCCTGAGATTAGCGCACTCAAAGAAACAAACAAACGAACTCTTCAGCTTTATAATATTAGTCTAGATCACACATCGATATTGCTCGATGAGGGTACCTGCTTATTTATTATCATTTTTATTTAGCTTAGGAATGTCTATTTAGCGATACAAAACGACTGCCTTTTACATTATCTCTCACTCTTTCAAACTGACACCTAAACTATGCCTAAAGATAGCTTTTTTTTCTAAATATTCAGTATAGCACGCGGCTAATAAGTTAAACCAAAATGGCCGTCGTTGCTATGATTGATGCTGATGCTATGATTAAGACCCGAAAATCTGTTACTGCACATTGAAGGCCGATCGCTATTTTGGTTCTATAAGTTAAACCAAAATGGTAATCGACCTTCTATGCCGCATATTGCCCTAATTCTAAGGACCACCGACATTTGACCATGGAGTAATAATGAAATGATTCGTACAAAAAAGTTATTACCTCTGTCTTCTTCAGAATCATGACTCAAGTCATCGCTCCACGCGACTTTGACCCTCTTCTTAACCACCACTGGTGCCTCCACTTGCTCCTCCTCAACTTTTGGCTCTTGCACATCTTGCTCGGCTTCTTGTGACGTCTCTTCAGCAGCCTCTTGCGGGGCATCTTGCGTGTCATCATTCGGAGCCTCGGGCGGGACATCTTGTGCTACATCCGCCATTTTGGCGGTCTCTAATTACACTAATTAATTATTCAGCAACTTAATTAACACCAAAGCTACGATAAAATTAATATTTCTCAATTTCTTGACATTTTATGTTTTCCGAAGAAAACAAAAGAATGACAGTTTTTTTTTTTAGGGTTCCCGCCTTTTTTATTGCGTTTTTTTTTTCATTTGTGTTTTTATAAGCGGCCTGTAGTGTAGACGGTAAAGAGTTTGAATATGATTTGAAATAATTATTGATGTAACGTTGCTTGGTAACGGTGACGGGTGTTGAGTATAAACACGTGAAAGGGAGTGTTTAACCATATCTGCATGTTACAGCAGAAACCAAGCAGACAACAAGTTCTATTGATGTTGTTCAGCAATCACCTAGCGTAATATCTTTGACCTGGGCTAAATAAGTGCCTACCAGCGTCGACAAGTTCTGATCTAAAACTGATCGGTGTTAGTTTCTAAAGGCGCTGGTTTAGGTTCGTTTAAAATTGCGTTCTTCACCGTTTACCATCAATGCGAATGGGCTCCGATGAGCTAATGCCATCTCATAACTGCAGTTGCACTTGCAAAAATCTATAGAGGTGTATACCACTTGCCCCCCTAGCCAAGTTACAATCGTTTCGTTTTTCGTTATCGCTTGGAGTTGGCCACGCCTCCAACTCCTTTGTTCGAACAAAAGAATTGGGGTCGTGGCCAACTCCAAGCGTTAACTCAAAACGAAACGACTGTAGCTTGGCTAGGTAGTATAATAGTAGCATAATCTATAATGGTCCCACTACTGAGACTCAGACCTCCTACCTAGGAGAGGGAATGGGCCATAATCCATCATGTAGGCTCCGTGCGGATTGTCGGAACACAATGTTTCCTCACAATGCTTTCCTTCATCTTTTGGGAGCAGTGATGATGAAATAAATACACAAAGTAGGTAATGCACCTGGCTGGGTTTAAAACCGCGACCTCTAACTCGTAAGTCGGGGCCAATGGGCCACCACTGCTTTGCATCTGGATACTCTTACTCTTTATACTACTAACCTATTTTCAGCAAACCTTTTTAAACTTAATACGACACAGTTTATGGATAACGTCATGGTATGTCAACCTTGTGTCATGTTCCGAAGAAATCTGCTTATTTACTTATACTCTTTGGTAATAAACTTGACATGTTATTTTAATTGTAAAGATTGTATCAACTGTTGGTCCTAAGTTCATATAAAGCATACTTGTGCTGTTTAGTTTATTGTGGGACCAGAATAATAATCTTCACTGCCGAATCCATTACAGGAATAGGGCTAGTTGAACAAAAGGTGGAACCAAACGCGACTGGTCTTGGTGAAGAAAGTTTTGTTTGCAGAGTAATGTTATTTCGAAGGTGATCCTTTTTTGTACTCGGTCTCTCAGTGCTGAACAACGTGATGCATCTGTGATTTCGCGCCATACGTATATCTTGTTCTGGCAGTGCCTTTAAATATGTGTTCACCAAAGCTATCGGTGATGAGGTAGGTGATAATAATAGCTGACCCGAATCAGATGACAAGACAAAACTACTTGACAAACCTACATTCTACACCCAGCTGTCTCTTGTAATTTACATTATAGTGAGTTTTGGTATAACTTCCGTAGAGACGGCTGCCAGTAAAATGTTGGATAGCGTGGGATTAGTAATTAAAGGGTTGACTAGACGGTTGCAAACCAACGTCCCAATCAAGCAAACCATCGTCCTGACCAAGGTGACCTTGCTAGTTTCAATCCGTGTAGACTGCAGTTATAAACCATAACCTTCAACGCCCTTGGTTGGGAGGCGCGTTTTCCCAACCGCAGTAACTGATTTGCGAGCGTGTTGGCGCGTGGTTTACATCCATCTAGCCGCAATACAAACCAAGCTCCAACCACCACCAAGCAAGGTCACCTAAGCTTGGCTAACGCTAAATAAAACAGTGTGGTTGCTTTTAGCGAGCGAGTACCAAGGCGACAAACCAAGCAAATGTCGAATGTTGTTCATCCCTCTCTTCATTCGCACGATCGACGACGACGGACCAACGGACGGTCGTCGACGTTCGTTCATTGTAATACGAGGAATACGCACGTGGGACGAATGCGGGGCGGGGCAATCCCGCATGCGTAATGAAATTTGAATTATAATAAAACACCCATACTTCCGCAGAGGCAGCTAGCATGCACCAACAAAATGTTGGATGGCGTGGGGTGTGTTCACACTCAGTAGAGACGGTCGCGCGCGCCTGGCGGGGGTGCTGCGCGCGCTGCTCATCGCGCAGCTCGTGGTCTCCCTGTGCATGGTCATCTTCTGCTACAACACCAGCCTCAGGGTGATGCTGCTGCTCAAGCATATACATAAGGCAAGAAGCTTTAGAAAATTGATTTTATGTACCAGTAAATAAATAAAAAATGATATTGGTCATAAATACGTTAAGAAAAAGGAGAATAAAGTAGAAGTTTTTTTTTTAGCCTATACAATATACATTCCCAAGTAGAAGTTATTTATTTTAATTAAACCATTTTTTAAATCACACTGGGCCTGCACTGGATAATTTCCAACCCTCTATCACCGGATGTCTGTGTCCCAGTTGTAACCTTGTGGGAACATTGTATACTGTCTATGCTAGCCTATTTACAGGTAAGTAGGTACAATAAGCGGCATTTAAGTTGAATCAAAATAGCGATCGACCTTCAATGCGCAGTAACAGATTTTCGGGTCTCACCACAGAATATATAATAGTACCTTACCGGTACAGAAATTTCACTCCCGAGTTTAGGTATGATAAACGCAAGCGTCCGGTCACCGGACTAGTCTCAATAGGCTGGCACTCGCTCGACTTGTCGCACACGCAGCGCACGCATCCGCAAAACAAATTTTAAAGTAAACAGTTAATACCGTAAGGTACTAGGTATTGTATATTCTGTTGGAAATCAATAGTTGCTTTAAATCAGGAAGAAAATCAATAAAACAGTATTTAAAAGTAAAACAACTATAAAATTAAAAAAATAAGAAAACGTATTGTCTTTTGTTATATATTTTAGTACCTACCTACTTAATTAAACATAATTACTGCATAATTTGGTCTTTGTTTATCATTATATCCCTATTTTTATTATTATTTTACAGGTAGGCATTTCATATTATTTAAGTACCAATCTCGGTTGTCTAGCTCCTAGACTATTGCCCGTTTGGAAATCGTATCAACATGTGTCGCCATTTGTCTCGCTTCGCGTGTATTACTTTCACAGATAAAGTAGTACCTCTGACAGCCCTGGCAGATTGAAGCGAGACGGCACACAGTTATTGTACTATGAACGCTATATGCAATGCAAAAGGTTGAAATTAGGTTGTTTTCCAGAACAGTAGGTAAATATCTCGACGATTTTGCGCCGCTTGTATGGAAGTGAGACAGGCCTGGTCTCACTCGAAGCGGGGTACCAAAATACTTCTCAAGACAAATCATACGAACCCAAACACGATTGGGTTGTGTCGTTTAATTACCGAGTTCCTATGGCCAGTATGGCCACCTTCCGGTTTCATCATCAGATCAACTCCATATCATAAGAATTTTGCATTGTCCTCTGATTTACACATGTATGCAAAATTTCAACTCAATCGGTAACCGGGAAGTGCATCAAATTTAATTTGCAAGATTTGATCACAGACAAACATCGGACAGGTGAAACTAAATAAAAGCTTGTAAGGAGGAGAGTGTAAGTTGCCCCGACTTTCGAGTTGCAATTCGTGAGTCCAAACCGAGCCAGACGCATTATTTTGTGTACTTTATTTCGTTAGCTCTGTTCTCAATACGGTACAGGAAAATTTCGTAAGGAAACCAGCATGTCCTAGAACTAAAATTTGTTCGAAGATATGTGACATCTACCAAACCGCATTGGGCCCGCGTGGTGGATTACGGCCCCTCCCTTTCCTAGAGAGGAGTCCTGAGTCCCAGCTGTGGGATAATAAAACGGCTGATTATGGCATGCTTAAGAATTCAATAAAATAATTTTAATTATGATTGCAGGTGACCGTGGTCCTACTTTACGGCCTAATCCTGTTTCAAGCGTACGGCATGAAGCTGCACTATACGGGTGGTCTTCGCCTCATCGCCGTGCTGCTCAAGTGTCCTCACTGGAAGCGCGCTACCCTGGTCAGCAGCGTGTGGCTGGTCAGCGGGTCTCTCGTTGCCGCTAATGGGATGCTGGTCTATCTTGCGTGTAGGGGGACTTTGAAGGTTTGTGATCATCAAACGTCATCTAGACAATCAATAGTAGGTACATTTTGATATAAGCGGAGAAAGTTTGTCATTGTGACTGTGGTGGCATTCACTCGATCCTTGGCGGGGGTGTTATGGAGCCGAGGGTTGCAGTGACATTCCACGGGTATCAAACGACGTTTTTCAATATACTTACAAAAACTTGAATAAACGGGGATCAACGCACGCACTAAAGTTGTGGTGGGGGTGAGCACATGAACTCCATTTCCGCACTAGTGCGGAAAACAGTCTATTGCGTGCATAAAAGCGGTGGGATAAGAGCAGGTTTTCGTGTAAATGTAATGTAAATAAATTTTAATTTTTTTACTTGCAATAGCAATTAATAAAATATTTTTAACCAACTTCGAAAAGGAGGAGGTTCTATGTTCGGCTGTATGTACTTTTTTTATTTTTTTTCATCGATATCTCGGTCAACTGTGCACCGATTTCGAAAATTTTTGTTTTGATTGAAAGATTATACTTCTGACTTTGATTATATACCTGTCTAGATAGAGCATTCTGAACAAACGGCGCGCTGAAAATGTCTCCAATTGCGTGACATGTGTGAGTACCGCTCGTGTACTTATTGTCGTCAAACTGTCAAGGTGTGCGTGTTTAGGGATGCCTGTTCCAAATTATTAACTTTCCTTTTCTCCATGATTTATTATGATGAAAGTTTAGCAAAATAGGTCCAATAAAATAATTATTTTGTAGATTAAAGAAAGAAAGAAAACACATTTATTTAGAACATTCTAAAAGACACACAATAATCCAGTAACATAAGTACATAAAACAAACAAATAAAAAGTATAAATTCCGATGTGTGAATATAGCAAGAATGTGTGACTCATGGCTGCTTCAAAAAAGCCAATTCAGCAAAAATGCCAGACAAGTAGTGCCTGATTAGTGTATCATTCATCATCATTATTTCAACCGAAGGACCGCAACTGTTGAACATAGGCCTCCCCCAAGTTCTACCACAAGTAACGGTCCTGTGCGTCTCGCATCCACCGCATTCCCGTGACGCTCACCAAGTCATTGGTCCACCGTGTAGGAGGCCTTTCAACACTGAATTTGAATTGAGAACCTCTTACTTTTCTTGAAGTCGGTAAAATAGCCATACTGCACGATTTTTTCATTACCAATTTAATTAAAAACATCTTATCGTGCCTGGTACCGAATCACCGATCCCTTCTTTAGACGTCGTAATCCCTTTTTTGTAAATATCATCATAAGTGAAATGTTTGGAACACACGACTGAAGCTTATGAGGTTTCTACTAGTCTTCATTTCGAGTCGCAGTATAATGTCTCTCCAGCAATTTCCTAGTATGGGATCAGTAGGAAATGTAAAACCCACAATATTAGAAAGTAACTAACAAAAATACTACACATTGTGATCAATGGAAGAATATCCAGGAAAACCCTGCTGTATCATGGGTTCTTCTTCTTCCAATATGACGTCAACCCCGTTATTACTAAAACCTGTGCTTTTTTGAAAAAGTTTTGTACTCAGTCAGTTGATCCGCTCCCAGAAAAGAGTTACTACTATATTAGGCGTATTAAACGGGATGACGAATCGTATTAAGCGTTAAGAAATGTATGGAAACGTCTCAAGTTGCAGGGACTGGCAGAAAACGTATTAAACGTGATCGTATTAAGCTATCTACTGTATTTAGTGTATGACGTCATAGGTTTCATTTATTTTGTAGGTATAGATTTTTACTGATCAAATAAATATTGTAATTTTTAAAATAATAATGTCTTTTGATCGAAAGATGATGTAATGGTATTTGTATTTTGTCTCCCATAGTTTGACCAAATTTCCCTAGTAATAAACTGACAACACTGGCAAATCAGACTAAACTTCAAAATAACGAATTAAAACATCGTGTTTTCTTAAATAATAGTGGTTTAATTACAAACCTTACCCAAGAAAAGTGATCTTGGTGTTATTAAACGGTTGTTCCACATAATTGCGACGCAGTCTGATAGAACAAACCGGCATAATTAATTATTTTTCGTGAGCACGTCATCCTTACGTATTCAAAATGACACTGACGCATGGGAGAAGCGAGTCTACCAAATTTGGTAGACTTTATTTGCGCCGTTTTAGTACGGTCAATGTGGCATCTAGACAGGTAATCAAAGACTTCTGAATTGGTCCCATAAAAATATCTTTTTGATCTGATGATGAACTTCGAATACAGGAAAAGTTTTTAACCAGTGCGCAAATTTTGACATAATAAACTTGAATATATTTTAATAAACACGTATTTTTTATTTTGATATGTTTCAATAGTAAAAAATTAAGTTAACGCTTACGAGACTTGTTTACTCAGAAATTTATTTTATGGACGTCGCTTGCCAGTCCGTCGACTGGTCGCCCGATTCACGCCGCGCGTCGACCGCTCGCCTGACGCGCCAGCTGGTATCAGCCCCCCTAGCCAAGTTACAATCGTTTCGTTTTGCGTTAACGCTTGGCGTTGGCCACGCCCCAATTCGATTGTTCGAACAAAGAAGTTGGGGGCGTGCCTTACTACAAGCGTTGACGCAAAACGAAACGATTGTAACTTGGCTAGGGGGGCAGAAGTACTCACGCGCGCTCGCTCTATGCGACGGTACCTACTAACGCGGTGCGATTATTGACCCCAGTTTAGCGCTACAATTTTTTAAGTTTAGACAGTGTAAAGTTATTTGTAAACGTAATTCCAATTTATCCTTCATACTTTCATGGGCTTAGGACCATCAAAATGCAGAAAATAAATCATAATAAGTAAGAAAGTAGGTAATACGTTTTAATCCATTCAAAATAAAACATTTAGGTATGATAGGTATTTAGACATGGTACAATTTAGATTGAAACAATTGCATTTTGGCGTATTTAAAAAATTGTGGTGTGATTTAAAAGGCTCGACGTGGTGCTGGGTCTGGGTCATGGAGTTGTTGTACCGGCTGAAAGTGGTATGGATGGAGTCCGGCTGTATTTAGCAGCTTCCATACTGCGCTTTGGCTAACACCAAAACGTCGTTCTGCGTCGTAGGTACTGGCTCTTGGATTGCGTTCAAAAAAATCGGCTTCGACTGCCAGTCGAGGTCTGCCAGACCCTTGTACGTGGCTCGGTGTTCTGAACTGGCCGTGATCAAGCAGCCTTTGGTTAGCTGCTAAAATTGTCCTCTCATTAGGGACCGTAGGATTGAGGATCCCTTGGGCTCGCATACGAGGTACGCTCTCCCTTTCGTATCTTCTTCGTGCTGCTCGTAAATTTTCATTGCTTAACAAATACACTCGCACCATTTCATAATACTCGCGGTGAGTAAAATGAGACATTGTCACTACGCTAGTCTAGTACGCGGCACACGCGCAGGGACGGCGAAGGGCGCGAACGTCCGACCTCCACTTCCGCAAGTGACGTACTGCATGTGCATGCGTTTTGTTTATCAAACGCCGGCGCCGCATGCCCCCGCACCCCCGCCTCGTGCGCTGGGCGTGGTCCAGCGGCCGGCGGCCTTCGCGTTTTCATTCATGCTCATTCATAGTATTACTATTAAATTATATCCATGTCTTGCTTATTTCAAATTGGGACAAAGTGGAAAAATGAGAAAAAAAAAGTCATAAACTAAAAATGGAAATGTGTTCTATTGCTTACACTGAGCCACCAAAAAAAATTTACGCAGTGGTTAAAAAATTTTCCTGTATATACCACGAAACTCTTCGAAAACTCATAGCAGAATTGTCGTTTTAATACGTATGATCACCGACATCTCGGTTAATTGTGGACCGATTTTGATTTTTTTTTTTTGTAAGATTATATATATGTTAAATAACAGCCGTTTTTATCTGCTAGAGGATAAAGTAAATTGAATTTAGAACATCGTGTGCACTAAGTTTGAATTCAAAACATCATTAGACCTATTTACTTCTACCACAGAATATATAATAGTACCTTACCGGTACAGAAATTTCACTCCCGAGTTTAGGTATGATAAACGCAAGCGTCCGGTCACCGGACTAGTCTCAATAGGCTGGCACTCGCTCGACTTGTCGCACACGCAGCGCACGCATCCGCAAAACAAATTTTAAAGTAAACAGTTAATACCGTAAGGTACTAGGTATTGTATATTCTGTTGGAAATCAATAGTTGCTTTAAATCAGGAAGAAAATCAATAAAACAGTATTTAAAAGTAAAACAACTATAAAATTAAAAAAATAAGAAAACGTATTGTCTTTTGTTATATATTTTAGTACCTACCTACTTAATTAAACATAATTACTGCATAATTTGGTCTTTGTTTATCATTATATCCCTATTTTTATTATTATTTTACAGGTAGGCATTTCATATTATTTAAGTACCAATCTCGGTTGTCTAGCTCCTAGACTATTGCCCGTTTGGAAATCGTATCAACATGTGTCGCCATTTGTCTCGCTTCGCGTGTATTACTTTCACAGATAAAGTAGTACCTCTGACAGCCCTGGCAGATTGAAGCGAGACGGCACACAGTTATTGTACTATGAACGCTATATGCAATGCAAAAGGTTGAAATTAGGTTGTTTTCCAGAACAGTAGGTAAATATCTCGACGATTTTGCGCCGCTTGTATGGAAGTGAGACAGGCCTGCTTCTACCTCCATGCTCCATGGTGCCAAATTTATCATATAACTTTTTTTTTATTTGTTAAAGACTGAAATTCGGAACCTCCTTGGTGTACTTTTTTTTGCATTAAGTCATTTCCTCGCTCACAATAACAAATAACTATTAATGGTTGCAGGCTCTGATGAAGGAGCTGTCTTCGTCATTACGTATCGGAATCTCACAGTACCTCACAGAACCGACGTGGAAGTCTCTATTAGATACAATGCAGGTAGAACTTATTACCTATTGCTAATATTCAAAAGTAAAGATGATGGTTCATATTTCATAGCTGAAAGCATAATAAAAGAGGCATTTTTTATACTTGCGTTCGTTGTCTCGCTCATTTGATTGACATGACCGTAGCCGCATCGGCCGCCGCGCACTGCCCACGCGGTTTAGCTTAGAAAAAAAAAACAGCATTCGCTGCGTTTGCGGAGTATAAAGTGTATCTTCAATTTTCGTTACACTTCGATTGTGTTAGAGAACTGCCCCCCTAGCCAAGTTATGATCATTTCGTTTCGATTCCCTTGCGTCGAACGCCTCGAGTTGGCTACGCTTCTGATTCCTTTGTTATGATTACTGACTGAGCGTTGAGATGACTTCAGAACAAAGGAATTGGAGGCGTGGCCGACTCGAGGCGTAACTTGGCTAGGCCTACTGCTGTCATCTTTGGAATGATCCAGATACTAGATTCATGACAAGATGAGCTAGGTAAGTCGATCATCGACAATAATTCACTTTAGCATCAACACCGAGTTGCTAGCCAGTCGGTTTTCTATTAGTTACATTTCGGGAAGTGTACGTCGGATTTGCACAATTTAATACCATCAAGCCTATTCCATCTTCGGACTATAAGACGTGCGGTAATACGCCACAGCTGCATCTAAGTAGTACATGGTGAACATACCACCAGTGCTCCACTAGATGTACTTCCGGCAGTGTTGCACCTTGTCTACCACGTACCGGTGTACGTGGTAGAAGTCCGTCCCACCGAAAGATGTGTCATAAAATCATTATCACGTAAGAGCGGTTGTATGACAATGTACCTTGAGTTGGCCGCTCTTGCGGCCCATTCACGACTTTGGTCTTAGCGGCGAGCGGCGCGGTCCCACAAAAGTTTTGGGAACACTTTCATCTTGCGTACAGCTAAGATGTGGAGTTCTCTGCTGGAGTCTATTTCCTGATAGCTACAGCTGCAACCTCGGCATACAGGCAAGCGTGCTCCATCGTTGGCCACATCATCGCTTACCATCATGTGAGACGTAAGAAGCGTGTGAACGTTTTTTTTTTGCAGCTGAGATATCCGCAGCAAAATACCGTCTGGGGCGTTGATAAAAGACGAGTGGTGTTGGGATCTTAATAATTCCTTTCCTTAGAGTAATGTGCGACTACCGTCACACGGGAAGCGAGTTATCGCGTTCGAACGTAATGCAATGATTAGTCGATTTTCAATAAGCTTACGTTAATAATATTTCAATAGTTATCGAGTAGGTTTAATTTTATTAATATTATCGCCTATAAAGTGTTTAGTTATTTGTAAATTAGACTGAAAGTTGCCTGCTATTATTTTTGTTGTTCTGTACGTGTTTTTACCGCTGTTTGCTAAGGTGAGTTAGTTAGGAAGGTTGACTATTACTATTTAGCGTAACAAGTGGTCCAACTTTAACCTATCAATAAAATAAGAAAAAGTTTTTCTTTTTTATCCTCTACATAACCTTTTCCCAATTATGTTGGCGAAGGTTTCCGGTCTCACCGCATGCAGTATATATATAAGGAACGACGCCTTACTCTGATCACTACAAGACAAAATCCCTTGGAAAGGCTTGAATCACATTTTCGGGTTATCGCTTGCCTATGGCATTGAGCTTACGGGTTACATTTTTCTTTCGGTTTTATTGAACCAGGTAGAGCTCAGTTGCTGCGGTGCGGAAAAGCCGACGGACTGGCACGAGATCCCCTGGATCAACATGGACTTCCTCAATGAGGGATCAGACCTAGTCATGAAGTGAGTTAAGTATAGTTCTCTTAGTTTCAGTGTATGTACGTGATCAACGAAACGTGGAAACCAGCATGTCCTAGAACCAAACATTCGAAGACATGTGACGTGCACCAATTCGCACTGGACCCGCGTGGTGGGTTACGGCCCATTCCCTCTCGTAGAAAGGAGGCCTGAGTCCCAGCAGTGGGAACATTATTAGGCTGATGCTATGCTATGTTATGCTACGTGGTCAAATTATCTAGTGAAAACTTCGCCGACGTGATACACTTCAATACGTGTATTGTAACGAGTTTTACTAACTAAAACCACAACTGCTTAGCTGCTTGTTACCTTTTGTGTTCAATGGATCGCGGGCTTCCTTTTTACAAGTTGACCCATGGCCCCAGTAAGTTTGGACCTTCCTGGGCATACGGTAACTAAAGTACAGTAATTCCTACTTTAGTAAAGCTTTAGAAGTTGGCACGAAATCTCAAACAGTGGTAATATTACGCACATAGCTTCTACCAGCGTGAAAGTCGGTTTCTCCATACAAACTTCCAAACCCCGTTTCATCCCCTTAGGTGTGAAATTTCGTAAAATCCGTTCTTAGCGGATGTCTACACCCTATAAGGAACCTAACTACCAAATTTTAAGTTTGCAGGTGTTAAAGTTTCTGAGATTTTGTGATTAATCAGTGAGTGGTATTTCGTTGTTGTTTAAATAGATTTACTTAAAGATTCGGTATGTTCTGCTGTAGACTAGCGGGTGCAGACGGCAAGGTGCTCCCTCCAGTGTCGCCGTACTCCTGCTGCACGCCGCGTGTGTTGGCGCCCTGCTACCACGACCCTTTGCAACAGGTAACTTACATCCATCATCAGGAACATCCAACATACAGCAGATCATCCATTCGAAGTTCTATCATCCAACATGTATCCGTTAGATATTTTTACATTTTTACTATTCAACACGCAAATGATTGTGTATACCCATAATTCTAGGATCCAACGCCATTGGCTTTACTATGATGTTTTAAAATTCCAAGCGTGCGAGCGAGAAAGGGAGATGGAACTTTAGAGCCATCATAACTCCATCCCTTTAACAGTTTAGTTTAAATCATCATATACTCGTAGATTGCGTTTAGGTGGCCATTCCCCACTTTCTTAAAAGCTTCTTGCTTCGTCTAAACGTGATGTTTGACGGAGCGGCAACGCGAAAAAAGAGAGATAACGCTTGAAAACTCTGTTGGCGTTCGGTAATTCCGTGATTTACTCAAATTTTTCACAAAACTTTTTCCAGGAAGTACGTTTTTTTTTTTAAACTCTTAAAGGTTTTTGAGAAAAATGTCATCATTTATAATCTCGATTAAATGTGCAAGGTTCTTTAGAAGTACTTTTAATATTTTTAATATATTAGTACATTATGAAGGGCCAAAGTTTACGTAAAATATTAGGTTTTCAGAGGTCTTTACTGGATTAGTTTCACAAAAAATGCTTTGATTTCTATAGAAGCCTAGGTAATATCTACAAGATATATGTGTATCAAAAATATCTGAAGAAATATGTGTAATAAAATCATAATCACGTAAGAGCGGTTGTATGGAAATATACGTACTTCGGGTTGGCCGCTCTTAAGAGCTCGTGGTAAGGGCCTCTGATGTCTGGTATTCAGCATCTAGCAACTATTAATTTCTTTTTCAATACACTTACTCGAAAACTGCCTCTTATCGCACTATAATTAGGTTCGATATGTCATGTTTATCACCCGCGTGCTTTTTTTCAATTTATCAAAACAATGGCTTTTTTCATTCCTATTTCATCACGGTCAAGGGTGATTATTATTATTTTTTAAACAAAGAGGCGGATATTTTTAAGGTTTTAATATTTGATGAAAATTGAAATTGTGTTTTTGAACAGAATATAATAAATAGACATGATTACGTAAGCAATAATTTGTTAATACCAACAAATTAACAATTATCTGTGTTCTAAATTCAAAAATATTTGAATTTTTATATTTTTAATATTAGGATGTATATGGTTTGATACTTTTGCTTCTCCTTCAACCTGCAAAGGTTATGCGCGGGAAAAGTACACTATTACAGTACATTCGACGGTTCTTGGCGCGCCTGAAGTTAGGCTCTACGAACTTTTGCGCATGTACACTCGTAAAAAGAATTGTTAGTGGCATATTTTTTTTTACCGTGATACCGATAAGTTTTCTAATAATTTTAGTAACTTTTTATATACTTGTACATGTTTACTCCTCTTATTTAACCCTTAACTCTAACTAACAATCTTAATAATAAGACAACAGAAGCATCTTTATAATAAAAACAACAATCAACTAAACAATTATCAACATGAACAATCAAATAAAACTTTTTTAACCGCGTGTACTCAAGACAGAGATAGCCGACAGGAATGATGAAGTGTGACAGAGAACACATTATTGTACCAAACATTTCCGAATATTCACGAAGCTTTATAAAAACCAAAAAAATGGTAATTTAAAAAACTAAAAAACCCGACTGCTTTTCTGAGCATTCATGAAAAAGCCCTAAAACAAGAAAGTCGTTGTAGCAGTCGGGACCCATTACATCATAGACCTACTGATTAGACGGCTGACTTTCTAGAATGGGTCCCGAACTCCCGACTGCTACAACGACTTTCTTGTTTTAGGGCATTTTCATGAATGCTCAGAAAAACAGTCGGGTTTTTTAGTTTTTTAAATTATCATTTTTTATTTTTTACTTTTTTAGTTTTATTTTTTTACGATATCACTTTCACAGTAATTACAAATCTAACGACACCTCGCAAACTAAAATCCATCGAGCCGTTCAGGCCACAGAGCGTGCCAAATATTTGAATTTGGCGCCAAAAATCCGCCATTTTTTTTTTTTTTTGATATACCCAGTGTCACTCTCACAGTTAATACGAATCTAACGACACCTCTCAAGCTAAAATCCATCGAGCCGTTCAGGCTGCAGAGCGTGCCAAACAATTATACATATATACATACATACATACATACATACATACATACATACATACTCTCGAAAAACATAACCCTCCTTCTGGCGCAGTCGGGTAAAAAGGGATGTCCAATACGCGTTTCTGAGGGTGTTGTTTAATCTATTTTTGTCCAAATCGATTGAAATTAAGTTATAAAAATATATTTATATTCAATATTATAAGGAGGCTTAAAATATTCCTAATTAGTCGTTATTCTAGTAGTTGCCTATAGGTAACTGATATTTAACTAAATCAAGTATTTTAACTAAGAAAATAAAATTGCATAATTTTTTTTTTTTAATAAATTTACAATTTTGTTTACTAACAAGATAATTCACTATGTTTGCATATCTGTATCGGTCAATATCTCGTAAAAACAAAAATCAATAAATTCCAAATCGATTAAATCGATTACGATATTTGATTCGATAAACGGTCGATTGTGTTTTCATAGTGTCAATCTCTATCCAACATCTCCGCCCCGCGCACGTCGCCTCATGCCACCATTTTGTTCCTAAAAAACGTTTGCGCAAAGTTTGGGGGTGCCAAGAACCGTCGAACGAACTGTAACTATATTATTCATTTGTGATAGTTGTGAAAAAGAAGATTTGACGAGAATTCTTTAGATGCTACGCCGCCAGATTATGTGACTGAGGTAAAAAATACTTGCGATAGCCTGCTGCCATCAAATCAAAACTAAATTGTAAGGTAACTTTGAAAATTTTCTTCAGCACAAAATGAACAAAAATGCGTCATAATTTTCCGATAGAAGATAGATTATTGGTGGATTTTTCATCGTATTTCTTCTTAAGTGTATTGAAAAATATCGTTTGATACACGTGGAGATTTGTCACTGTAGCACTCGGCTCCATAAAACCCTCGCCTGTACGGCTCGGGTGAATTTCGCCTCGGCTGCAATGACAAACTTTCCCCACTTGTATCAAAATGTACTATTTCTGGTTTGTATTGTGTTCCAGTCGGAATGGCGCGAAGTGTGGTCGGAGGCGTCCCCGCTGCTGTCGGCGTCGCTGCACACGCGCGGCTGCGTGGAGGCGGTGCGCGCGCCGCTCACCAGGGCACTGCTGGCGCTGCAGTTCTTCAACATGCTCGTCTGTTTGTTCCAAGTAAGTTGTGCTTGTACAGTCTATATGTGGTGAGGAAGACGACACTTTTCGTGACTATTCTCAAGGCACAGCTCCGATCAAAGCACAGGTCCGATCGTATGTGGTGTACCTACTGCAGCCACATATAGGCTTGTGCTGTAAAATGCCATCTAGCGGCAAGAATAGCTTTGGAAATTTGATTAAGATCAATCTACGAAGCCTGGATCGTGGCCTGGAGCACAGGCGTAGAGTGGCGAGCCTTTTGGTATTCTATATGATGCATTTTACAGAGTGTGCGCAGGAATTACATGACTTGATTTCACCAGCACCTAGGCTGTCTACTATCGGACAAGCCGACGTACGGCGAATATCCACCCTTAAGTTATTGAAACCTCTACAGTCCGGACTAGACATTTTGGCTCGTCGTTTATATCGCGTACATCGAAAGACTGGAACAATTTGTCTGCAGTGGTCTTCCTGATTATGATTTAGATGCCTTCAAGGCTAGAGTGAGTGCGCCTCACTTTGATTGCATCATTGCTTACCATCATGTAGGATTGCAGTCAAGCATTAGTTTATATTACTTAAAAGAAAAAAAAAGAATATCGTGTTGTTGATTGCTGTGACTATCTCGAACCTTGTTGCGTCTACCTAATAAATCTAAAGGTAATCCGAAGTTAGGGTCAAAAGACGAGAAATGAATAGAAGAAACTCATGTTATCTTTGGAACATTAAAAGGCGGTTACTTCTAGGTGCTCATAGTGGTGCTGACCCAGCTGCTGCGCACGAGCGCGCGCGAGGCGGTGCTGCGCGGCGACTGCGGCGGCACCGGGCGCGGCGTGCTGCTGGGCTCGCTGGCCGTGCAGGCGCCGCAGAAGGTACATACATAGTGGTGCTGACCCAGCTGCTGCGCACGAGCGCGCGCGAGGCGGTGCTGCGCGGCGACTGCGGCGGCACCGGGCGCGGCGTGCTGCTGGGCTCGCTGGCCGTGCAGGCGCCGCAGAAGGTACATACATAGTGGTGCTGACCCAGCTGCTGCGCACGAGCGCGCGCGAGGCGGTGCTGCGCGGCGACTGCGGCGGCACCGGGCGCGGCGTGCTGCTGGGCTCGCTGGCCGTGCAGGCGCCGCAGAAGGTACATACATAGTGGTGCTGACCCAGCTGCTGCGCACGAGCGCGCGCGAGGCGGTGCTGCGCGGCGACTGCGGCGGCACCGGGCGCGGCGTGCTGCTGGGCTCGCTGGCCGTGCAGGCGCCGCAGAAGGTACATACATAGTGGTGCTGACCCAGCTGCTGCGCACGAGCGCGCGCGAGGCGGTGCTGCGCGGCGACTGCGGCGGCACCGGGCGCGGCGTGCTGCTGGGCTCGCTGGCCGTGCAGGCGCCGCAGAAGGTACATACATAGTGGTGCTGACCCAGCTGCTGCGCACGAGCGCGCGCGAGGCGGTGCTGCGCGGCGACTGCGGCGGCACCGGGCGCGGCGTGCTGCTGGGCTCGCTGGCCGTGCAGGCGCCGCAGAAGGTACATACATAGTGGTGCTGACCCAGCTGCTGCGCACGAGCGCGCGCGAGGCGGTGCTGCGCGGCGACTGCGGCGGCACCGGGCGCGGCGTGCTGCTGGGCTCGCTGGCCGTGCAGGCGCCGCAGAAGGTACATACACGGATAGATAAGAATGTGTCATCATCAGAGCAATTTAGCTTCGCCGTTTTGACTCATCGACATTTTGACAATTCAAAAGTGCCTGTAGTGGTCTATTTGAAATACTAAATGCTTTGGATTTGATTTGAATTGAGGTAAGTTACCATTAATATTGTAGATAATATTCAACCTGTTTTCGTCTCACCAATACTATCGGCCGTAGGCTTTTACCGTTTAGAATATTTATGATTGTGTTCGCGACCATCGATTTTTTTTTAATTGTTTTTCACCGGTCAACCTATGAGGTTATAGTATGGCCGGAATATCTTGACCGCATCGAATTTCGAACGATTGGCTGCGCAGTAATTCTTTTTAAGAATCAGATTTTTGAGTATGTGCGATGGTTCGGATCGCTAACTTCAAGGTGGTTAACATATTTTTCTCGGAGCGGACCCTCTGAGCGTCCAAATAAGCGTAATAATGAGCCAACGAACTAGACTGGGACCGCCACCAGCAGTGGATTATAAAAACAATGTCGTTACTCGTTACACAAAGTTACTAGTAAAGTAACATTTATGCGATAGTCCTGTAAGCGATTTAACGAGGACACTATCGCGAAGCGAAGCGGTGCAAATGGGACAAACAATTGATACCGAACCTATTGCGGTGACTTAGCGAGCACGTACGTACGTTGAATCCGCGTTACGTAGGTAGTATAACGATAACAATCTGTGGACACTTCTGTACCTCTACCATGAGTTTTAAGCAATAGTATTCGTCGCTACTCGATATCGACGCCGTAAAAATTTTGTATGGCAAATTTTGGTTCTGCAAGTAACCGCTAGAGGCGCTGCAAAATTTGCCATACAAAATATTTACGGCGTCGATATCGAATAGCGACGAATACTATTGCTTAAAACTCATGGTAGAGGTACTGGAGCAAGAGATTGTACGCTAACTGTCTGCGTGATAGTTTGACCGAGAAAGCGGTGAACATACATACGGTTTTCCTCCTCCTTTTTGTGTGGTTTTTTCTTCGAAAGATCATCTCAGACACTAATCTGCATGGTTCTCATATTTATTTGGCCGTTACCTACATGTTCACTATAAGGACTTTAAGTTCTTCTCAGGGTAGTCAGCTAGGAAACACCTAACGGTAACTAGACGGTTACGTTTTACGTGATATTTTATGTGTCGGTCACAGAACTGTATCTCTAAATCTAAGAGGGATCACAATTTCAATCATCATAACAGTCTTAGATAGGTACTGAAGGTCTTGGCATAATGTTACCTGATTAACCTGAGGCCTGGGAGTTGTCAAACATTTCAACATAAAAGAGCACATCATGACAATAGCATAGGACGCAATCAGGTAGACAAAATAATCGATACGCGCCCGCTATACGCCAATTATATTGTAACACTAAATACAACCAGGCTAAATATTCCCTTTGATTGTTAACTCTCAAATATTTTAGCCATCGCATATTCTTAAACGTAATTTAGACGGTACGAGTTTCTCGAACGTTTTGTTCGAGAAAATCGTACGCAATAATCGTAAGCAATAATCGCCATGACATTATCGTATCAAAGTGTTTAGACACAGGTAAGAAATAAATTCGAGTCGAGAAACTCGAACCGTCTAGGTATGAATGTTTAGACGGAGATGCTTTTTTGTTCTTACGATTATCGTACGTTCGAGACGAGAAACTCGCACCACCTAGGTATGTGTTTAGACGATGACATTTTTTCTATGCTCTTACGATTCTCGTATGTTCGAGGCGAGAAACTCGTACCGTCTAAATTGCGCTTTAGTGTTGGAGTAACAACAGGAGTTGTATTCTTTCTACATGATCGATAAAAGAAAAAGAGTTTTTTTACTGATATTGTAACTACTACGTTAGAAAAGATAATATCGTATTCAAAGCCATTACTGCAAAATTCCGAGGGGACGGCGCGTACGCAGTCCCCACTACCAAAAATAACGCATCCGAGTTATCCACATTAGGGATAATCGCAGGGGTCAACCTAACCGCAGTGCAATAGAAAGGCCTCGCCCTGGGGGAACCGCCTTTTTGATCACGGTATCCCCTATGCCAGGTAAGTATGAATTCTCTACAGAAACGCGCGAGGGTCGTTCGACGGCAGAGAATCTTAACACCGCGATTCAGGAACGTGACGTAAATGTAAAGCTCCATCTAGTAAGTAAGAAGTGTACTAAACCACAATATTTAATCAGATCATGCCACTTTTAATACTTAACTTATAGTTATGTATAATTGTGTTATTATATTAAGCCTGTATAAACAAATACATACTAGAAAAAATTATAAACCGCAATATAACCGATTTTAATGTTAAAAAAAGTCACTAAAAAGTTTCAAATAACTTTCATATTCGGAAGTCGGTGTTAAATAAAGAAGAGACAAAACTCCGACTTCTGAAATTGGAAGTTTTAGTGTGTATTTTTTTTAAAGTAAATACAAAAAATACTATTTTTTGAGTTGTGTACATTGCACCTTTTAGCTCCATTATTAGATCAGTTCGATGGTACGAGTACTATTAAGTCAAGGTACTTTATTTGCCAAAAACATGGTAATGAGGATGTTGAATACTACTGTAACTTATTACTATAAGTTTCACATGTCTCACCAGTGATTGGCATAAAAATATTAGGTGGTATAAAGCAATTAAAATTTAAAATTATAACACATTATTATAATACCTACAGCATTCATAAAAACCATAATTGTATTCCATATTATATAACCAGAGTGCATCTCATAACAAATCTCATAATCCCAAACTCGGCTGGGATACATTGATTTAATCATTTGTTACAGAATTCCGGTTTCACCATTAGATCAGTTCGATGTATCCCCTCTCCTTCTTCCTTCAGTCAGTCATCGACTACACGTATAAACACAGCCATTCAGATCATAATAATATTTCTAGTGGACCAACTCGGAGTACATCTCTCAATATTTTTTATTTTATTTTATTATATAGCCTATTGACCGAGAAATCGGTGAACATATATATGGTTTTCCTCCTCCTTTTTGTGTGCCCTTCTGTGTGGTTTTTTCTTCGAAAGATCATTTCAGACACTAATCTGCATGGTTCTCATATTATTTGCCCATTACCTACATGATTACTGTAAGGTCTTTAAGTTTCTTCTCAGGGTAGTCAGTTAGAAAACACCGGCCTCATCTAGTTCCCATACAACAAACTCGACCTTTTTGCTTTTTACCTTATTTTTATATTTTGTATCATTAGTCACCCGAAAAAATAAAATAAAATATAAGGGGGCTACAAAAACGCCATTTTTGCTTATTTTGTACCTAGTCATTGGTACGGAACCCTTCGTGCGCGAGTCCAACTCGCACTTGGCCGGTTTTTTACGGTCCAGCTCTAGACTAAACACTCAAAAATATCAAAGCACTATTTGCGATTGTGAAATCGATATAGCACAGTAGTTTGTACGTATCAAAAAGTCAAGAAACATTTCAATGAATTCCGAGGGGACGGCGCGTACGCAGTCCCCACTACCAAAAATAACGCATCCGAGTTATCCACATTAGGGATAATCGCAGGGGTCAACCTAACCGCAGTGCAATGGAAAGGCCTCGCCCTGGGGGAACCGCCTTTTTGATCACGGTATCCCCTATGCCAGGTAAGTATGAATTCTCTACAGAAACGCGCGAGGGTCGGTCGACGGCGGAGAATCTTAACACCGCGATTCAGAAACGTGATGTAAATGTAAAGCTCCATCTAGTATGTAAGAACTTAACTAAACCGCGATGCGGAGCATGCCATGTTTATTACATACCTTTATAGTTATATGTAATTATGTATGTTATTTTACCCGTATAAACAAATACATACTAGAATAAATTATAATAATAACCTTATAAAGTCGAATGTTGAAACTTATAAAACAAAATTCCGAATAAATACCGTAATTAGAAACACAATAGAAAGACAAGAGGACACCGGTGTCCGCACACCTATTTTCTTTCTATTGTGTCTCTAATTACGGTATTCAAAGGGTCTAGAATAAAAGCCCGTTATTGACTTTTGAACGTTCGTATAATTTAATATTTAAGGTCATTTAGAAAAACACACAAGTCGATTTTTTTTTCGTCTATTTAAACTAGATGAGGCCGGTGTTTCCTAGCTGACTACCCTGAGAAGAAACTCAAAGTCCTTACAGTAAACATGTAGTTAATGGGCAAATAATATGAGACCCATGTAGATTAGTGTCTGAGATGATTTTTCAAAGAAAAAAACACAGAAGGGCACACAAAAAGGAGGAGGAAAACTGTATGTATGTTCTCCGATTTCTCGGTCAATAGGCTATTTAAATAAAATAAAAAGTATTGAGATATGTACTCCGAGTTGGTCCCATAGAAATATTGTTATGATCTGAATAGCTTTGTTTATACGTGTATAATATGGAATCCAATTATGGTTTTTATGAATGCTGTAGATATTTTAAGCAATGCGTAATAATTTTAAATTTTAATTGACATATACCACCTAATATTTGTATGCCAATCACTGGTGAAACATGTGAAACTTATAGTAATAAGTTACAGTAGTATTCAACATCCTCATTACCATGTTTCTGGCAAATAAAGTACCTTGACTTAATAGTACTCGTACCATCGAACTGATCTAATAATGGAGCTAAAAGGTGCAATGTACACAACTCAAAAAATAGTATTTTTTGTATTTACTTTTAAAAAAAATACACACTAAAACTTCCAATTTCAGAAGTCTGAGTTTTGTCTCTTCTTTATTTAACACCGACTTCCGAATATGAAAGTTATTTGAAACTTTTTAGTGACTTTTTTTTACATTAAAATCTAACCGAATTTAATGTAAAAAAAAGTCACAATATTGCGGTTTATAATTTTTTCTAGTATGTATTTGTTTATACAGGCTTAATATAATAACACAATTATACATAACTATAAGTTAAGTATTAAAAGTGGCATGATCTGATTAAATATTGTGGTTTAGTACACTTCTTACTTACTAGATGGAGCTTTACATTTACGTCACGTTCCTGAATCGCGGTGTTAAGATTCTCCGCCGTCGAACGACCCTCGCGCGTTTCTGTAGAGAATTCATACTTACCTGGCATAGGGGATACCGTGATCAAAAAGGCGGTTCCCCCAGGGCGAGGCCTTTCCATTGCACTGCGGTTAGGTTGACCCCTGCGATTATCCCTAATGTGGATAACTCGGATGCGTTATTTTTGGTAGTGGGGACTGCGTACGCGCCGTCCCCTCGGAATTTGCAATAATGGCTTTGAATACGATATCAATTTTTCTAACGTTCATAGTTATAATATCAATAAAAAAAACTCCTTTTCTTTTATCGATCATGTAGAAAGAATACTGCTACTCCTGTTGTTACTCAAACACTAAGAATATGCGATGGCTAAAATATTTGAGAGTTAACAATCAAAGGGAATATTTAGCCTGGTTGTATTTAGTGTTACAATATAATTGGCGTATAGCGGGCGCGTATCGATTATTTTGTCTACCTGATTGCGTCCTATGCTATTGTCATGATGTGCTCTTTTATGTTGAAATGTTTGACAACTCCCAGGCCTCAGGTTAATCAGGTAACATTATGCCAAGACCTTCAGTACCTATCTAAGACTGTTATGATGATTGAAATTGTGATCCCTCTTAGATTTAGAGATACAGTTCTGTGACCGACACATAAACTATCACGTAAAACGTAACTGTCTAACTAGACGGTTACGTCTAACTACCGTTAGGTGTTTCCTAGCTGACTACCCTGAGAAGAACTTAAAGTCCTTACAGTGAACCAGCCCCGGATCTAAGGGGGGGCAACTGGGGGCACTTGCCCCGGGCGGCAGTTTCAAGGGGCGTCAAATCCTTGTGACAAGAATTCGAAACATCGAACAAGTGAAGCCTCTTTTCCTTCAATCTCATAGGTTTTTATCAAGTAGGTAATCGAATCTTAATATTATATCTTTGAAAAACAAACTTTGTGTTTTCATACGCCCAGTTAGTTTTTAAACACATACAAAGATCTAAAATCTTCGATCAAGTAAATTTTTTTGAACGCTTGCGTAGTGTGCGTGATCCTTCTGCCAGGGGAATCCCCGTGACTGTGGACCCCACGCGACTAATTAAAGATTAAGAATTTATTGCACATTACCAATAACCTCTGCAAGCTGTGAGCGAAGCTTCAGAAAATAAGTAAAACTTATGTACGTTCAACAATGAGTCAGGAGCGTCTATCTGGCCTCGCGATCCTAGCCATTGAAAACAAAACTGCCTGTGCGACGGACTTGGAGGAGCCAATAGATTCTTTCGCAGAAAAGAAAGTACACCCCGCCACGTAAAGTTCTAGTCTTTTTTTGGTTATAATTTTTTTCTGTTTCTGTTTTATGTCACAAATTAAAGTTATTAGCTAATATATAGTGAAACGTTTAAACTTATTACAGGATTTAATTTTTCACAAAAGGTGCCCATTTGTCAATTTTAACAGTTTTTCTCAAACACTTGAGGCCGGCGCTGCAGTGAACATGTAGGTAACGGCCAAATAAATATGAGAACCAAGCAGATTAGTGTCTGAGATGATCTTTCGAAGAAAAAACCACACAAAATGGCACACAAAAAGGAGGAGGAAAACCGTATGTATGTTCACCGATTTCTCGGTCAATAGGCTCGGGCACAGCAAAGTTAGTTAGTTTTAAATAAACTAACTAACTTTGCTGTGCCCGACAGGGTCCATATTGATCTTGCAATATTTCATACCATCTATGTACATAATATGGAATGCAATAAAGTATTGAGTATTAAATAAAATAAAATAAAAAATATTGAGAGATGTACTCCGAGTTGGTCCCATAGAAATATTGTTATGATCTGAATGGCTGTGTTTATACGTGTAGTCGATGACTGACTGAAGGAAGAAGGAGAGGGGATACATCGAACTAATCTAATGGTGAAACCGGAATTCTGTAACAAATGAATAAATCAATGTATCCCAGCCGAGTCTGGGATTATGAGGTTTGTTATGAGATGCACTCTGGTTATAATAATAGGGAATCCAATTATGGTTTTTATGAATGCTATAGGTATTTTAAGTAATGTGTAATAATTTTAAATTTTAATTGACATATACCACCTAATATTTGTATGCCAATCACTGGTGAAATATGTGAAACTTATAGTAATAAGTTACAGTAGTATTCAACATCCTCATTACCATGTTTCTGGCAAATAAAGTACCTTGACTTAATAGTACTCGTACCATCGAACTGATCTAATAATGGAGCTAAAAGGTGCAATGTACACAACTCAAAAAACATAAAATATATTTTTTTACTTTAAAGAAAAATACACACTAAAAACTTCAAATTTCAGAAGTCGGAGTTTTGTCTCTTCGTTATTTAACACCGACTTCCCAATATGAAAGTTATTTGAAACTTTTTAGTGACTTTTTTTACATTAAAATCGGTTATATTGCGGGTTATAATTTTTCCTAGTATGTATTTGTTTATACAGGCTTAATATAATAACACAATTATACATAACTATAAGTTAAGTATTAAGTGGCATGATCTGATTAAATATTGTGGTTTAGTACACTTCTTACTTACTAGATGGAGCTTTACATTTACGTCACGTTCCTGAATCGCGGTGTTAAGATTCTCCGCCGTCGAACGACCCTCGCGCGTTTCTGTAGAGAATTCATAGGATTCGCTCCGTTGCCCAGTGCGCTCATATCGAGCCTGTTATGGAAGAACATCGTAAGCGACACACATACAATTTTACAGGAGAGATATTTTACTGTTTATTTTTTACTGGTTAATCAGACATGTCCGGTTTTAGTATTATGTTCAAAACACGTTAGGATCTACGTATAATCAATTAAATCATTGCAGAAAGAGTTAAATAATGAGTACTTTTGTCGCTTAAGATAAAATTGAAGGTCGTAATTTCATCTTGTTTTTAAAAAATCGTCATTTACGCTATCGCTTTTCGTTATAATATCAGGTAAATCAATATCAAGATTTTTTCACATTAAAACGAAAACATAATAAATCAATTTATATTAATAATTGGTGCTTAAAAAATTTTCATTAACATAAATAAATCATACAATCAATCATTCGTCGTCACTTTCTTCCGGTAGTATAAGTCTCTTGTAATGTCATCATAAGGCAAGGCAAGGTATTCCTGCGCATATTGTGCAGGAATTATACCCTCGTCACACATTTTTTTCAGATTCATGTACTTTGGTTTAGCAATAGGTATTTTTGCCGAGTATGCCGCCGTGGGTGACTGGAGACGTTGTTGCCTTTGGCGTGATCTAATTAAAAAGCTCAGATCCACGCATTGGTTTTCGCAATCAGTACTAAATCCGTAATTAAGATCAATTATTTTTGGCTTCGCTCGTTTAACGCAAGCTGATCTTAGCTTTGTAACTGGAATTTTAATTGATTTTGGTAAATATAGATCTGCAAATTGTTTCCAATCCAAGACGTCGGCTTTTTCTAGCATTTTAATTTCATAATTCTTTGGATTTGTCCTGGCATTAGAAATTAACGTGGGCCATTGGGATGGTGCCCAAACTGTCCTTCCTTTTATGAAGGTTTCGATAGTTGAATGTACCGAATCTACCGGCATCATTGTATGCCCAGGAATCAAAAAGTTTATAGTTATGTTCTCAATGAACATTGCAACATTACTTATGAAGTACGACAACATCGAAAGCATCGCTCTATTTTTATTTTGTCCGCAACAACTATCACAGTAAAAAGCTATCATTTTGAGGTACTTAAAAACCACCGTACAAACTTCACGCGGGGTTGCAATGGTCGTTGACAGGATCTAGCAGTTGGGACTCAAGGTGGCACTGCACAAGTCCGAGGCCTAGTGTTTTCACGGCCCTCGGGGTGCGCCACCACCAGGTTCCCAGCTAACGGTAGGAGGGGTTCACATCAGCGTCGGGTCGACGATGAAGCACCTGGGACTCATCCTCGACAGCTGGTGGAACTTCAAGGAGCACTTCCGACGTCTGGCTCCCAAACTGAATCGGACTGGGGCTGCTCTCGGGCGGCTCCTGCCCAACCTCAGGGGACCAGACGCCTCCTGCCGGAAGCTCTATGCGGGAATCGTTCGGTCCATGGGGCCCCGGTGTGGGCACCGACGTTGACACAGCAACCGAGGGCCCAGCTGAATGCGTGCCAGAGGGTCATGGCAATACGCATGGTGCGAGGGAATCGAACGATTTCCCGCGAGGCGGCGACCCTCCTTGCTGGCCAACCGCCATGGGATCTGGAGGCAACAGTCCTTGCAAACATGCACGACAAGCGCATGGAGATGCAACGCCGGGGCGAAATTCCGCTGCCACGAAAAGTCGAGGCATGGCGGACAGAGCTCCGGCGAGATCTCATGGCGAAATGGCGTCAGCGACTATCGCAGCCTCGTTCGGGGCGCGCCACAATTGGGGCGATAAGGCCCATCCTTGAGGCGTGGTTGGAAAGACCTCACGGCGTTCTCAACTTCCGCACGACGCAGGTGCTTACCGAGCATGGAAAGTTCGCTAAGTACCCGTTCCGGATTCGTGCGGAGGATTCGCCCGGGTGTCGCCATTGTGCGGAAAATCCGCAGGACACGGTGGAGCACACTGTAGAGGTGTGCCCCGCCTCGGCGGAGCATCGCCGTGTCCTCGTGGGGGCGATCGGCGGCAGCGATCTCTCTCGCCGGGCCTTGGTCCGTAGTGAGGAGGGATGGCAGGCGGTCGCCTCCTTGTGCGAAGCAGTAATGCTAGCAAAGGAGGAGGCCGACCGCATCAGGCAGAGGCAACGGGGCGCTCGCCCCAGCCGCCGCCGGGATTCCGATCCCGATTTCCAGCCACCGTAGGCGCGGGCTTGCGGACGGCGTGCAATGGGTAGCACGCTGTCCGATCGTCCGGTAACCGACCGGACCGAGCCCAAGTCGTCGACGGCGCGTTCTGTTCCCGCGCGCCTCAAGAAGCTGTCAGCACACCGAAGAGACTCAGCTTGCTAACTGCAGGCAGGCAGGGTCGAAGCCTGCTGGGGTCAAGGGCCGTTTTCTGAGAGGAAGGCTCAGCCCCGGCAGTATAGGCAACGAAGGAACGGGGTAGGTTTTTAGTCAGTAAGCGTCTGACACTACTTCACGCTCCACCCAAGGGCGGGATTTGTCATTGGATGATTTTAACTACCATAAAAAAAAACCGTACAAACTTCATTACAGCCTCTTTTGGCTTCAGACTGATGCCATAAGTAACAATATCCATTCTCGTTCCATTCTCGTAAATAGTTTCATTAAAATAGGCCAATTTTCTTGAGTAATATAAATTTATACTGTCTCCGTGCGGGGTAGTTAGGACTTTTTCAAGATCAAAACTCGCACACAAAAAATCACTTGAGTTTTTGCTGCGAGCCTGATCATCCAAAAATACAGATTTTGGGCAGATCATTTAGATATGTTTTATCGTAAGTGACAAGCGTTACTTACGATAAGTTGGTTACGATAATTCTGATTGTTCTACTATTTGAAACTTTAACTTTTGTCGTTTGCGATACTATTTATTTCCTGTTATAATTCTGACGTTTATGCAAATATAAGTTTAGGGGTCTTTGCGTTACAGTCTAAATAATTTTAACTTGACGTTACGATAAAAAAGTGAAATACCTATATTTTGTCGTTTACGATGTTTTTCCATAACAGGCTCGATATACTGAGTACCGTACGGACCGCGTAATTTTCCGCCGGCTAACCCTTTGTGTTGTCGTAGGTACTGGTCTCGGCTAGTACTTGCGGTAGCACACAGGGGGGGCCGCCCCGTTGCTGCTCAGTGTGGTCAAGCACACTGTTGCGGTCGCGGTGGCAACGTGCCAAAAGTATTTAATCTTTTATTTTCCAATTTTTTTAATAACAATTTTAATTCTTCGCTTCGCGCGTTTCTCGTACACCCGGGTGTACGAGAAAGTATTTTAATTCGCGAGTGTTACACCCGCCATGCCGCCGAAGAAACCTGGGTCAAGGACCTCATTGGGGAATGACCCCTTGTCCCCGAACCAGGATCGACCGATGGGGGACCGGACGCTGTCGCTCCCACATATTGGGGGCTTGACTCCCGGTGCCCCACCCGCCCCCAAGGCGAAGAAGGAGGACGCCACTTCCGGCCCACCGGAACTGCCGACGACTGCGCGCGTTTCGTCGGTGGCGTCGTCGAGCCGGCAGCCAGCCGTCCCCGTTCGCCCACCTGCCTTCCGCCCTGTGCCCATTCAGGCCCCGGGACCTGTCGCACCACCAAGCCGCCACTCAACCGCGCGTCCACCAACCCCTGCCGTGCGCTCCGCTGCGCCGGGGGAACAAGTGGCTACGCGTAGTGCAGGGGCCCCAGTGCGCCCTATACGCACCGCTGCGTCAGCTGTGCGCACCGTCACGCCCCACACCAGTGCTTCACCTACATCCAGTGCCAGTGGCAAGTTGGCCAACGCTGGAAGATTAGCGATGAAGACCCCGACCTCCACCAACACCCCCCCTCTCGACCGCGCTGGACAACGTGCTGTGGAGACGAGGGCGCAGCTCGGCTCAGGTCGCCGCACCGCCTCGCCGGCTGCCCGCCGCCTGCTGGCGGGTTCAGCCGCCACGACTGCTGCGTCGAGTGAGAGGTCAGTTACCTATCAATTTTCGCCACCACCTCCAAGGGGTTCCGCCCAGGACTCCCCCGCCGCGATGTCGGCCTGCTCCTCCCGTCAAGGGTCGGACATGTCGGCCTCATCGGGGGCCTCCTCTTATGCCGGTCGCCGGGACGTGTCGCTCGATACGCCCACGCGACCCGGCTCACCAATGGCGGGCCCCACACCCCCACCACTGGAGACTCCGGGCTTCGACTTCGAGTTTCAACTCGAGGCCCGACCTCAGCGCAGGCCCCGGAGCTCGGACGATGAGGCCGCTGAAGAGGCCAAGCGTCCTTGTATGGACCCCCCCCTACCTCAGCGCACCCTTCGTGGGCGGGGGGGCGCCGGGTCTAACACCTTCGCCGAAGCGGTTCGCTCGCCGCCGACTTCTCCACCACCACCGACCACTTCCGCATGTGTGGGCCCAAACCGGGACCCAACGGACTCAGGGGCCCCCTCTTTTACGAGGGCCCCCACTACTTCTGCCTCAGAGAAAGACGCCAGCACGAAGAGGAAGTCACCCCGCTACCCTCCGTTGATAGTGGAGAGGCTGCCGGGTTGGGCCGCCCACTTTAGGGCATTGAGGGGCCAACTGGGCCACCCACCGAATGCTCGCCCGTATCAGGGCGGTATTCGGTTCTTGCCCGAAAGTGAGGGCGAGTATAGGGTTGTCCAGAGGTACCTCACTAGCCTGGAGAAGGAAAGCGGCATCTCCTGGTTTGCCTACTCGCTCCCAGCGGAGAGGAGTTTTAAGGTGGCTATCCGGGGACTCCCTGCCGACACCGACCCGGCAGAAATTGAAGAGGAGCTTCGCCAACAGGGATATGAGCCAGAGTTCGTGCGCAATATTAAGGCGCGCGAAGGGAGACCTGGCTGTATCTTCCATGCGGTGCTAAAGAGGACGCCCGATGTCCGCAGAATCTACGACACCACGCAGTTCTTATATATGCGTGGTGTCAGGATCGAGGCGTGGAGGGGCAAAAAAGGGCCCGCCCAGTGCCACAGGTGCCAAAAGTTCCGGCACAGCTCGCACCTGTGCCACCGCCCGCTCGCATGCGTGCGTTGCGGTGAGAACCACGCCGCAAAGGACTGCCCACGCCCAAAGACAGAACCGGCTACCTGCGCAAACTGTGCAGGTGACCATCCGGCGTGCCACTCAAAGTGCCCCGTGTTCCTCAATGAGGTGAGGAACAAGCGAGCGGGCACTGTTGCCATCTCCCGGCAACAGCGACAGCGAGGCGCGGCCAATGAGAGGCCCATAAACGCCGAGGAGAGGGAGGCGCCTAGCGCATCCTTGATGGCGGCGGCTAATGGGCCCTCAGCCAGAGGAGAAGTTGGCCCCTCCGGGAGGCGGAGGAAGTCACACAGGGGGGGGAAGAAGAAGGGGAAGAAGCCCCCGCCCCCCCCCACGCACCCCGGAAAAGAAACTACGACTGCCCTAGCCCCTTCCGGGACTAGGGCCCCCGAGCGACCTTTACCTGTCGCTGAGGACAGAGAACAGAGGAAGGTGCAGCGCACAGAAGCGAGACGCGCCGCTCCCAAAGCGGTTGCGCACGCAAGCGCTGCACCGACTCAGCAGCGACAGGGCCATAGTAGTCCCCCGAGCCAACCCTCAGCCGGGGACGGTGATCTGCTGAGGACCCGCTTGAGCCGAATCATGCGGCCTCTGGGGGGACTCTTGCTCCGTGCGATAGGAGCACGGGATCCGTGGGCAGCACTCCTCGAGGGCTTGCCTCAGTTGCTGGATATTCTGACCGGTAATTGATGGCTAAGTCCTTGAGGATTATGCATTGGAACGCCCGCGGCCTTAGGAAAAAGGTCGCTCCCCTCCGCCTCCTCCTCAAGGAACAGAAAATCGACGTGGCGCTAATCAGCGAAACGCACCTGGGACCTGCCGACAGACTAAGGCTCCCAGGTTACGTGATATACAGACAGGACGAAAAATCGGCAGTCGGCACTCCTTACCGTGGTCTGGCGGTATTAGTGAGGCGTAGAGTCGTCCACCAGCCCTTGCCCCCTCCCTCGACGCCACTCAACACGTTGTACGCGCTAGGTGTGCAGGTCCACGTTGCCGGCGAGGACCTTGATATCTACGCGGCCTACATCCCGCCCGCAACCAGCTTCGATGTAGCGGAGCTGCGGGCGATCATGCTGCAGTCGTCGCGGCCGACGCTCCTGGCCGGCGACCTCAACTGCAAACACCCAGCGTGGAATTCCAACGTGTCGAATTCCGGGGGTAATCGACTCCTCGCTGACGCGCAGGCCCAGGGGTACGACGTGTCCGGTCCGGAAACCCCGACGCATTATCCGGACTATTATTTACATGCGCCGGATGTGCTGGACGTCGTCGTACAAAGGGGCCTGAACTGCCAGATCACCCAGCAAGTCCTGGACGACGAGATGCTGTCGGATCACCAACCTGTCCTCGTCGTCCTAGCCGATATGCCGATTCGACTCTCGCCCCCAGCGCCACGTCGATTAACTGACTGGACTAAGTTCCAGGAAGTGATGGAGACCACCACACTAGCTTGGCCTGTCGTCTCCTCCGCAGACGTGGACAGACTGGCGGAAGAAGTCACCGTTTGCATCCAACGCGCCTATGAAGAGGCGACTACTATCATCCCGCAGCCGCAGGGGAAAGTTTTTAGGCCCCTGCCGAAACACCTGCAAGTGTTGGTCGCCGAGACTAGGCGCCTTCGCAAACGGTGGCAGCAGAGCAGATGCCCGGTGCAAAAAGCACAGCTCAACCGCCATGCGGAGAGAGTTCGAGCCAAGCTACAGGCATTCAACGCCGAGAGCTGGGAAGAACATGTTATTTCCACTGAGGGAGACTGGCCGGCAATTCATAGACTTTGCCGGCAGTTGACGAATACCCCAGCTCCGGTGCGCCCGCTATTACACAGCGACGGGGCCCCAAGATACTCCGCAGCAGACCGTGCGGAGATCTTCGCCGAAAGCCTGGAGCGTCAATTCCAGCCGAACCCGACTGTTGAACTGGAACATGTCGCAGCAGTCGAGAGGCACCTTGGAGAGTACTTCGCCTCGCCGATAGCTCCCGAGGAAGACCCAATCTTCTTCTCGCCCAACGCAGTCAGACGCGCCATCCTTCTCACGAAGCCGAGGAAGGCCCCTGGAGCGGACGGCATCTCCAACACAGCGCTGCGCCACCTGCCGTACCGTTCGGTAGCGGCCTTGGCGCGCCTGTACACGGGGGTGCTGCGCACGGGGGTCTTTCCCGGATGCTGGAAGGAAGGGCGCGTCATTATGCTGCCGAAGGCGAACAAAAACGTGCTGAAGCCGGAGAGCTATCGGCCGATCACACTGCTGCCCACGATGTCCAAGGTGTTTGAAAAACTCCTGCTGCGACACCTCACTCCGCACCTGACTCCACGGCCGGAACAGTTCGGGTTCCGCTCGGAACACAGCACGACGCTCCAGCTGTCGAGGGTACTGCACCAACTTACAGCTTCGCTGAACAAGAAAGAGCGGACGGTTGCAGTATTCCTCGACATGGAAAAGGCATTCGACCGGGTCTGGCATGAGGGCCTGGTCTACAAGATTTCCAAGTCCGGTGCGCCCCGTCGCATCGTAAAGGTGGTCTCCTCCTTCCTCACAGACAGGACCTTCAAGGTGGTGGTCGATGGCGCACTCTCGAGCGCCCGCCGGGTCGGGGCCGGTGTTCCGCAGGGTAGCTGCGTTTCACCGGTCTGCTACTCATGTTACACCGACGACATCCCCACGACGCAGGAAACCACGCTCGCGCTGTACGCTGACGACGCCGCGTACATTGGGTCCTCGCTCAATGCGCAGCACGCGGCGGTCAAAGTGCAGCGCGTTTTGGACCTACTTCCCGACTGGCTGTCGAAGTGGAGGTTGTCGGTGAACGTGGGCAAGACCCAGGCGCTGCTCGTCGGGTCTGCTCGCCTCCCACCACCTCTCCAGCTGCAAGGTGCCGACATCGCCTGGTCGCCCCAGGTAAAATACCTAGGGGTCACCATCGATCGTCGGCTCTCCATGCGAGGTCACGTCCGGCAGGTCACCGCCAAGTGCAGAGCTGCCCGCGCGCTGCTCCGCCCAGTGCTCTCCTCCCGCCTCCCGCTACGTACCAAGTTGGGGGTGTACAAGACGTACATCCGGCCAATAGTTACGTATGCCGCCCCAGCTTGGCTCGCCCTCACCAGCGAAGCTAGCAAAAACCGCCTCCGGTCGCAGCAAAGCGCTTCGCTCCGGATCGTCGTAGGCGCACCCCCGCTGGTGAGGAACAGCGTCATCCAGCGGGACCTCCAGATGGAGAGCCTGGACCAGTTCTGCGCCCGCCTCGCGTCCAACATGTTCGCGCGTGCCGACGCTTCTGCTTGGCCACACGTCAAACACTTAGCGCCCTGGCACGCGCGGCCTCCTGACGCGAGGCGCTTTCCACGTGATCTCCTGCCGGACGTGACCGACCCCCCCCCCGGACTTGACGCTTGAGTGAGCCGTTTTTCACGTACACGCGACTCACTCATACAAGGAATCACTGCACAACAGTACACGCACCCGGTGCGCGTTGTGTGCTAAGTTAATATAGGCATGACGTGCATCAGCCATCAGACACACATGACTCCACACTCATCATACCCACGCAGAGGACGCGCAGCGCGGACGCGCGTCTGTATGCCCACATGAGCGGTGTCACACACCTCAATACCGCTCACACTCCCACTACGGCCCCCGGGTCTGTAGCGTAACCGGCTCGATCTGGAAGCGTGGCAGACGGGGGCCCTCATCCCCAGTAGGGAGCGCCCCTAAAGCCGGCATTCTCGTCGCAGGTCGTCTCTCGCCGGGCTTCCTCCGGGCAACCGGTGGTCTCACCTGGCGGGGACTGACCGCCGAGATGTCGTGAAGTAATTGGCACTGCAAGAGCGGTGCCAAGGCGCTCCTACTGCACACATCTCAGCTACTCCTAGGCGATTTGCGTACGCGCACTCGCCATGAGGCTACCGCCTATAAGGTACCCCAACGCAGGGTCCGTATTTACGGGCCCCTACCCTGCTACTGCGGGACAAAGGCATAGCCTAAACCCCGCCCACCGCGCCCTCTTGCGAGGGACGCAGTGACTACTCGGAGTGAGAATTCATACTTACCTGGCATAGGGGATACCGTGATCAAAAAGGCGGTTCCCCCAGGGCGAGGCCTTTCCATTGCACTGCGGTTAGGTTGACCCCTGCGATTATCCCTAATGTGGATAACTCGGATGCGTTATTTTTGGTAGTGGGGACTGCGTACGCGCCGTCCCCTCGGAATTTGCAGTAATGTTTGTGAATACGATATAAATTTTTCTAACGTAATAGTTGATATTTAGCCTGGTTATATTAAGTATATTTAGTGTTACAAAGTACAAACGCTCGCGACGCTCGCGCAAAAACAAACATATAGTAATGTACGACGGACCGCCCCACACGCCGCGCAATGCACCGCGTCTCCGTAATCGAGCACTAAGTTGAAATGTTTGAGAACTCCCAGGTCAATCAGGTAACATGCCAAAAAAGCCAAGAACTTCAATATCTAAGAGTTTCATGATGATTATGAGAAATTGTGATCCCTCTTAGATTTAGAGATACAGTTCTGTGACAGACAGATAAACTATCACGTAGACAGTTAGCGTACAATCTCGTGCTCCAGGAGTGTCCACAGATTGTTATCATTCTAGTAACGTTTTGTAAAGTAGTAGGTATTTACGCGGTGACCTACGTAACGCGAATTCAACGTACATACGTGCGCTCTAAGTCACCGCTTCAGCTGCAATACATTTAAAGCAAGCCACCGCATCAAGATTTCGCCAGAAAATACCAAACCGAAATACTCTCATCCGCAGCGCTTCGTGCCGTTGTCGTTCCGCGCCCAATGTATCGCTGAACCGGTAATTACGGCGATTGGCGACATTTGGGGGAGGCCTATGTCCAAAAGTAAACGTAATAATGACGATGATGATATATTATCTCCATTAGCCTAGTAGTTTTTCTGTCTCAAAACATCCTTTATATAAAGTTGCAATGTACTTACGACAAACGCCCAACGCGCCGCGCATCACGCCGCGTCCCCGTAAACACGACCTTACGTTCAAACCGGACGCGTTCAAATTACACAAATACACAATATTATCAGAGCTGTTTGTTAACCGGCTTTCTTATCAGCTGTACCTAAGGTAATCCCTCAAAGGGATTTTCTTTTTGATCGGATGGATCCGTTATTCTGCAATAAAACTTAGCAGTAATTAGAAGTAGAACTTTATTTAAAATGTCAAGTTCCAAGCAGACACCGGTGTCCGCACACCTATTGTCTTTCTATTGTGTCTCTAATTACGGTATTCAAAAGGTAAAGGATGTTTTGAGACAGAAAAACTACTAGGCTAATGGAGATAATATATCATCATCGTCATCATTACGTCTACTTTTGGACATAGGCCTCCCCCAAATGTCGCCAATCGCCGTAATTACCGGTTCTTATTATTATGTACTAAAAAATAGTGTCAGGGGAGCTCAATTTAAGTATACAAGATACATAGCCAGTACCTACTTTCAATCAGAACAGTCTGAGGGTTACAATACAATTGGTGTATTTACGAGTATTTGTCGCGCGCCGACTGCTCTGTGTACCTGAATGCGGCGTATAACAATAGTCCAGATGTGCTCTTTGTATAGGAGCGATGTGAGTACAAAGGTGCAGATTCAAATAAACAGATGCCATGTATAAAATACTGGGACAGGGACCTGCAGCTGCATCTGGTTATGCGGGAAGCCGACATCTTTCCAGTTTAAATGTAAAAAGTTAGGTAAACGTAGGCAGGTTGATTCCACGTAGGTGGTGGAAGATGCAGCGTTGGATAGCCTCCCACAAGATGGATCGATGACCTGTTGAGGATCACGGGAAGCCGATAGAATAGATGTGGGATGCATAGGACCGTACGTTGTGGCTATACATCGGGCAAGCCTATGCCCAACATTGGGCATCTTTCGGTTGAAATGATGATGATGATGGGCAGATTGATTGACAGTTTAACATTTTGTTTCCCAGCCGAGTCCCTGCTCGAGTCCTGAAGAGCTGCAGGCCGGCTCCAGCACGAGCGCAGGCATAGCGCCCCGCACCTACTGCGCCAACTGGACGCAGCGCCGAAAACGGAGACAATCGTGTATCAGGACTAAGACCAGCTACCCATACTTGTCTTAGTAAGTCCTATACTTATTTTTTTTTTACTGAAACACTCCTTTTTTTCCTGCGTGATATTCGGAAATATCCCAAGGGAACATACTTTTGGCCCAAGCTTCATTAAATTAACTTGTGTGCCAAGTTTCATTGAATTTCGTTCAGTCGTTCGGAAGTGAAAAAGTAACAAACATACACACACAATCTTTGGTCTTTATAATGTAAATTTATAAACTTTTTTGTTTCAGGCATTTGTGAAAGCCCAAAGAAAGGAACGGTGGCTGTGTGTGAATTTTGTATTGTTTTATGAGGTACCTCAGGTATTGCTAGTTAATTACGGAAAATATTGTGAGAAGTGCAGGTTTGTAGATGGACTATACCAGTCAGTTATTTTGTATGTAAGATGTACATAAGGAGTATAAATGTAAAATAAAAGCATAAATTGAATCAATGCAAAGGCTTTATTTTCGACGTTTTATAAACAGTCCTTACTAGCTAATAATTAAGTAACGTAGCGCTGATGCGAATGATACATTGTCGGGGCGCGGAGCGGCTCCATGGAATGTGTTCGATGGCGCGAGTGACGTCACCGCCCACCACTCGCGACGGGCGTCGGTAGTGGTGGGGGGTGGCGCTCCAGCGACGTCACGCCCCACCACGCGCGGCGCGTGGAGGGGGGCCGGCGCGTGGTGGGGCGCGATGTCCTGCTAATCACGAGCTACGCCACTGACGGCGTTTAATACAAAGGTGTCGGCGAGGGTCGTGGTGGGGGCGCTCACAGCGGCGGCGGGCCGTCGGGGTAGCGCAGCACGGGGTCGAGCGCCAGCGGGTTGCGGCGGCAGTCGGAGGAGGCGTGCGGCGCCAGCGCGGCGGCGCCCAGCAGCAGCAGCAGCAGCGCCTGGAAGGGCAGCGAGGCGCGCGCCACGCGGCACACGAAGCGCAGGCCGCGCGCCATGCCGAACATCGCGCCCTCCTCGCTGCTGTCCTCTTCTTCATCCACTACCGCTCTGTAAATGTAAATGCTACTCTTAGTATTTGTCTGGATTTGTCACATTCTTTTGTAGTTAAAGTTGAATGATACGGTTCTATTTTTGGTCCTTCGACTTCTTTAGTGTATTTTATTTTCACAAATGCATAATTTTTTATACAACATATAACTGAAATAATGCACATCCTTACACCCCCTAATCTGAAAATTAAGTTGCAATCCAAGCATTGAATTTTATTTTTTAAATAATTTTTTCAAACAAATTAATTATCATTATTACGAGTATAAGCAAATAACATAGGAATCGACTTTTGTTGCGAATCGATATTGGTACACGCACATACAAACATAATCAAAATTTATCAAGTATTTATCAAAATATAAAATTTTATCCTAAAAAACGATTCACTGACCATTTCTGAACACTACTTTTCAGAATGTACATTTATTTTGTTACATGTTGTATACACGGCTAAATTTTTTAATTCCGTGGAGGGTCGATCCGGTACATGAAACACTATCGATTGGTAAGAATAAAATTTAAAAAAAAGATTTTTTTTTTCTAAAACTCGATTTGCGTACATTACGCATGTACGAAATTAATTTCTTTAAGTAAACATCAGCTGAGCGAGTCCAATAACCTGTAGGTAGTTAGTACACAACTACCGGTACCGGATCGACCCTCCACGGGATTAAAGCTATTAAAATTTAACCGTGTATTTATGTTACATTTTATCTGTTTCAACTACAAAAGAACCTTTTCATTAGATTTTTTTTCATTTTATAGACAAGTGACAAATCAAGTAGAAAAGACAGGTAGAAAGTCATAAAAGACAGAATTTGAAGACATCATTGAACAAAAGTAAATAGTTTATTGGAAAAATAAATAAATAGAAAAGTAAATCTAGGCTACATAAGAAAATTGTTACGCAAATAAAGAGGTGGTTAGGCGGTCAAACGAATGTAATGGTACACTTTTGAAGACGAGAAAATGGCTTAAAATTAAAAAAATAATCTGGTTTTTTTTTAAACACTGCATTTTATAGATTGCTTATCAAACGCACAATCTATAAATAATATGATTTTAACTGGGTATATCAGACAAACGCTCTCGTGTTTAATCCACGAGGGTCGCACATCCACGACCAATTACTCCATCTCGTCAGCTCTTCAGTCACTTATGGGGATTGAAGAGCTAAACGAGATGGAGTACCCAGTGGCAAACACACGACCCTGGCGAATAGGACGTGATAACACTCGTCGGACTAATTCGACGCAAGCGATTTTAAAGGGTATTTCAATCTTTGAAGTCATGATTATATACCGTTAAATTCTGGGCGTTGTAATCCCGTGGAAGGTCGATTCGGTACATGAAACACTAACGATTTAAAAAGATAAAATTAAAAAATAAAGTACTTTTTTTCTAAAACTCGAATACATGTGTATATATATGAAATTAATTTCTTTACGTAAACGAGTCAATGACCTTGTAGGTAGTCGGTCGTTGCGTACTAACTACCTACAGTTTATTGACCTCGCTCAGTTGACGTTTATTTAAAGAAATTAATTTCATACATGCATAAATTAATTCAGTATTCAGAGTTAAAAAAAGTACTTTATTTTTTTATTTTCTGTCTACAAATCGATAGTATTTACTGTACTGAATCGACCGTCCGCGGGATTAAAACAACCAAAATTTTACGGTGTATACAGGGTAATTTTATTTTTTGTTATTTTATTTACGTTTTGTGAATAAACCATTCATGTTAACTTTTTACCCGCTCGTGTCGGATTAGTCCGACATGGGTTTTCGTGTCCTATTTGCCAGGGTCGTGTGTTTGCGACTGGGTTACACTTTGGAGGTATGTAGAACAGAGAGTAAAATTGGAAAAGGGAGGATCCTCTGACCAGACACGTGTTATGTCTGATGGGCAACTTGCCCGATAGATGAATTTAGGTGGTTGTATCTATTCAAATCGCGCGGAGAACTTTGATTGCGCGATGCTCGATAGTTCCTTTGTGACGACATAGATGTCGCTTAATTCTCGTTTAGCTCTTTAATTCCTGTAGGTGACAGAAGAGCTGATGAGATGGAGTATTTGGTCATAGATGTACGACCCTGGTGGAATAAACGTTAAAGTGTTGGTCGGATATATCCGACGTAGGCGATGAAAGTGTTAAAAACACCAACTAAAACTGTGTTTTCCACCAAATGTATGTGTTCCAATACTTAGCATCTGCTTCAAAAGTGTATCATCGAGTGCTAGTGTCTGCGCAGGGGTACTTACTGCGTGTCGTCGAGCGGCGGCAGCTGCAAGCTCGAGAGCTCGTCCTCGTCCTCCTCCATTAGCTACGAAGAACAGAATACGTCAACATACGTGCGAAGCTACTACTCGTGGTAGGACCTACGTGTTGCAAACACTGCACGGAATACGCGCATACTTTACCTACTGTTATTTACAGATAAATTATGTATGTTAATTTGCTACAGTAAAAGGAATCATAAGATTTGACTTTTGCGGATCCAGTGCTATTTATGTTACTATCCAGCCTGATTCTGTTTTACGTTGGTAAATCATCAAAAAACTGGAGTGAGGGATTGTCAAATTTTTAGTGACTAAATCCCACCTATATTGCTTGCGTTCCAGGGTCGCAATAATTCTGACAATTGAGTCTCATAGCATGAAATATTCACATAATGTTTGAAATACATTTTAAGTGATTTGAGAGCAAGCGGGCTAAGGCTGTATATGGGTAAGTTATTACATTTGAGGATAGTTTTTCTTTTAGTTTATACGTTTTTGTTAAAGTAAAGTAAGTAGAGTTTGGGCACTGAATTGAATATTATCATTTATTTTAAGCTAGTAACTGTATTTAGGTATCAGTGTAGTGTTTGCATTTCAAATTCAACTTAAGATACAACTATAATATCATCAAAATATTTCAACAAATCTATTGGAATTCTCTATGTTCTATGTCAGTGGTAAGTAAACCTGTTACAGTAACAGTTACGCGTTACAAGTTCGTGTTCTAACAAAGTCAAAGCTTGCTCAGTGTCTGCCGGTACTGTGCTGAGGCAGGTGAAGCGTGAGTGTGGCTAAATACTTGGTAAGTTAGGATTTATTTCCTTCTCTGATTTTGATAACTTCTTTTTCGTTTTGGTATTCAATGAAAGTCTTTATAGTAGTGTGGGGGTAATTATGCTACTTGCTGTAGTACACAAAGGCATTTTCGATAACTTTTTGTATAGATTTAGCACTAAATGTATTAAAAGTACTATTTATGTTAAGTTAATGTTGTTTAGCGTTCAATTTGTGTAGTGATTACAACAGTTGGGCCTTTAATAGTCTGTCATTCACACACGTGTGGCAGTTTTTGTCACCATGAATCAATAATGGGTGCGGGTTATAGATATTTTGTATTATCTTTTGAGTCTTTGTGTATTACAGTTGTAACAGTAGACAGTGGTAGTGTTGTGGTGTAGTGGCTGACCTGTGGAGCGAGCGTGGCGGCGGCGGCGGCCAGCGCGTGCGAGCTGCCGGCGGGGGCGGGGCGGCGCGCCAGGGCGGCGCCCAGCTTCAGCGCGTACACCGAGCACAGCTTGCGCAGCGACTGCAGCCGCAGCCGCAGCTCCGCCAGCCGCGAGTGCGGGCCCGCGCCCGGCGCCAGCAGCGCCGCAGCCTCGTGCAGCGCCAGCACGCGAGGCTCTGCTCGTCGCAACTCATCTCTTAGTTCGGCAAATCTTCGGAAATCTCGTTGCAGCTCAGCCGGAGCTCTTCCCAGGCGGAGCGGCTCGCGAGCCCGCACAGTTCTCTCGGCAGCAGCCAGTTTGGCCACCAGGTCGACGACGATGTCGTGGAACTGTCGGTTGTGCAGTAAGGCGCGCTGCAGCTGCGCCTGCCAGTCGTGCGCGCGCGTGCAGGCGGCGTCCCAGCGCGCGTTGGCGCGGGCGAGGCGCGCGCGCACGCGCTCGGCGGCGGCGGCCGAGCGCGCGTGCGCGGCCACGTGGGACCCCACTACGTTTAGAGATACTACGATCGATTTGTGTGAGTCCAGGTCTAGAAGGAATTCGCGATGGTCCTGGAAAACATAGAGATAGCAATTTATGGAACCAAGTTCGAATAGTACCTAAAATGAAACAAATTTTTATCATAACCATATAGAAATAAATTGCACAAATTTAGTATTCACATTTTGTTTGCTGGAAACTATAAAAAAAATCTAATCTATGACTTAAAAAAAGAAGACATGGTGCCCAGCTCAAAATAAATTCGGATAAGGGGTGAAGAATGATGGTGATGTCGGCACTGACCTGTATAACATCTTCCAAGGCATCGTACTGCTCGGGCGGGCCGGTGCGCGCGTCGTCCGTGGCCTCGGCGAACTGCAGCCACTGCTCCAGGCGCCACAGGTCGTTGTCCAGCTGCTTCCAGTTGCGCTCCGAGCACAGCGGACATGTTAGCCGCCCAGATTCGCTATAGAAGGAAAGGTAGCACGTGTAGATAAAGCAACAGCGCCGATGAATAGAACATGTTTTTTTTAGGACCAAAAACTTTGGCAAGCGACACTTGGGATCAAAATTTAATTTAGGTACACATTTACGTTATTTAAAATCAAGATTGCAGTTCAGGTTTTATATAATGGCCACATAGGACTAATCACTTCGAATAAGTGCCACCAAAAACTCCAATTTTGGTTCGTATTCGCGCCATTTAGTTTTAGGTCCTAAACGCCACTTAGGGCCAAAACTTCGAATTGAATGAATTCAAATAGTTTAAGTTGCGAGGGCGATTTCGTATTAAGCATTATAAATGTATATATTTTTGATTAAATGCATTAGATACTAACAAAAACCAAACAGTATTTTTTGACTAGAATATTTTGAACGACAAGCATCTAAATTGCTAATAATTTCAACATTAAAATCTTTACCAAAATATAATAAACACATAATCTGGCATTATAAATTGTATCAAGCACACAAACAAACAACTACACATAGAATATATTCCCAAATTATAAAGCTAATAACATAAAAGTCTGTGTAAAGTGCAGTGCAAATACACCAATAAATAATAAGTGTCATTATTCACTAACTACATAAAATACTGATTAATATCACAACATGCAAAGTCGTAAGCATTTCTGCTACACTACTATATTAATGATCAAAAGGTAAAATAAAAAAGATAAGACAATTTGTTACTTCAACTAAGTTTAACATTTAAACTGCCCGCGTCGAATTAGTCCGACGAGTGTGTTCGTATCCGCCAGGGTCATGTATTTGCGACTGGGTACCCCATCTCGTTTAGTTCTTCAATCCCCATAGGTGACTGAAGGGCTGACGAGATGGAATATTTGGTCGTGATTGTCCGACCCAAACGCGTGCGTTTGTCGGATATACCCGACGAAAGCGGTTAAAGGGTTAAAAAAAATATTCTATGGATTTAAATATACTAAAATTAAAATAAAAACGATTGCTAAAAGTCTACACAAAATACACTCGTAACTATGTAACTGTCGTATAACTTTTTGAAGAATAAAAATGGCGATTTGGCATCTGTCAAACTGTCTTATCTATTCTTCAAATTAAAATTCAACTTCAAAATTTACCAATTATCCCAAAATGTAGCAGAAATGTAACGCATATAAAATAAAAACTACAAATATTAGATAAGCGATACTCACTGTTCGCACGTGAGCGCGTACGACGCAGAGTGGGGCAACCTAAGGGACCAAAAACGCATGTGTTTAGAGCATGCCGGGTTAGGAAGCTGTTACACACGTGACACGACCCGTGATAAAACTGATACGCCAGTGTGGACGATGCCTTACGGCGTGATACATAGAGTGCTTAAAGTTTACAGTGATAAAATAACTGCTGAGAGATATAGAGAAGAATGTGTGTGATAAATTTTGGTTTTAAAAAGGGATCAAGGCCTGTATGTTACTCGTACATAAAATCACTAAATATTTCCGGGGTTTTATTTTCTTGCCTAATTAAGGCCCACTGCTGAGCAAACGCCTTCCCCATATTTTCCAAGACACTCTTGCGCTACTTCAGCTTCACTTGGTTTAGCTTTAAATACACCAAAATCACCATTCTCTCTGTCTCATGTTCAAAAGATAGACAAACGCGAATTGCATAATGGTTTTAAATTCGTGTAGCACTCATTTTTAGTGATTTTAAGTTCACGCGTGCTTAAGTGAGGAAGTAAGATAAACAAAATGCACTATCATCAGAAAGGAGTCAATTTCAATATGACATGTAGGTATAATATACGATTGTAAAAGTATGGCGTATCTAGATTTTATCATCTAGTCTGTGCACTTCACGGCATTTTGACTATAGATTCGAATTATCCGTCTTTTTTTTTATTTACAACTACTGAATTTACCATCTTATTGTAATCATGAATCGAATCAGTGGTAGGTATATATAATAATAGACTGTATATAAATGCAACAAAATAATGTACAGTCAGCTACACAAATTCGTACCAAAAGTTCTCAAGTATCCATTGATTTCTTTGGTCCTTCCATAGGTTTTTTTTTCATAAATTTGGACAGTGTTGCCAACTGTACACCACTGATACAGTTTTCACTGTTTTATAACAGCTTTAAGCCCCGTCACCAGTTGCCAAACAGTGCTATAAGTGCTACCATATAACAATCATCAAATAACAACATTGAAGACTTAAGTACAGGGACATTTCATATAATGACACGATACTATTGCTGACGGCTAGTTAACAAGGTAGGCAGGGTTAACAAGAAAAGTGATAATGCAGGAATCAAATCTGCAAGGGATTTATAGGCAGCATTCTAATGCAATATTGAGGGTAGCACGATTCAGGTGCAGTATTAAATTTGGAAATAGCAAAGGAAAATGCAATAATAATCAAAACTAGTTAGGGAATATATTTTTTTGCCAAAAGAAACAAAACCATCGTAAAGTTGGAAAGTTTAAAACACAAACAATTTTTTTCTAATTTTGATAAATCAAGAATAAAAGCATTTTGGTTGACATGCTCAGAAACTAGGGAAAGCAAATTCATAGACCACGAGAAGTCAGAAAGTTTTGCAGTATAAGAAAAACATTACACAAAGCATTTAGCATTGCTATACAACGTCATCTACATGAAATGTCCGAAGAAAACCGTTAGATTCAAATTTTTAAGTACACCATGATGCCAAAATCGCACATAATTACAGATGCAGGAGATCTATAATTGCGTGCATTCTGACTTTTGAATTGAAACTTACCTCAAGTTATTAATTTGGAGTTCCCTCTTCTTAGCTTGGCTGAGCAAGTCTTCGTACGTCAGGGATAGAGATTCAACTTCTTTGAGCATGGCCTCGTCTTCCGTAGCGTCACATTCTGTCAGAAGGAGTTCAGACAAATGTTTGGCCAGCTCTAATGTTTGTCCAGGTTTGGCACCAGCTTTGGCTATTTCCTTGGCAGCAGTGGCTAGTTCGTCACTGCTTGCCTTTTCGTTGGGTTGTGAGTCGAGAGCGGTTCGGAGGGCCTCTAGGGCCTCAGAGGTTTCTTTGACAGCGGTTGCTAGTTCTGCTCGGTAAGTTTCCTTTGATGTGAGGGTGTCTACTTGGAGAGAAGCGTCTGTTTCCCATTTGAGGGTGTCAACCTATGGTAAAGAAAATTTTGTAAGTTTGAATCGTTTTTCAATATCAGTCTATCACAGATATCTGTCGGGAATTGATCTTCTTACAAAAGTCTTTAACTGGTAAAAGTGTTGAGCAAGTATGATAATTAAAAGAGATGAATTATAATCGACCACATGAGTTTGTCTATCAAGTAGCATTTTTGGGAGGTTTTAGTATGTTTTTTACGTCAAGAAAGCATCATATTCGTCACCTGTACAGCCTCGTCCACGTCGCCGACGACCTCAGCTCGTGCGAGGTCCAGCCTGGTCCTGACATCCGCGAAGAGCGCGCGGTACTCGGACACCATGTCGGGCACTCCCGCCACCGTGGACACGGCGCTCGCCAGTCGGTCGGCGTCTTCTACTAGCGCTTGGCATTCTACAAGCTCTTGTTCCACACCCTGCAATGCGAGGAGAGAGTTTGAATTATTATAAATATTTCATTTGAAGCCTTTGTTTAGTGAAATGTATAGCTTCAACAGCACAATGAGTTTTTTTTTTTTTTAATTTCACTTAATTATCGAGTCAAATCATTGAGATAATATCTAAATGATATAAATCTCCATCATCACTGCCACGATTCAGTTTTATCAACTAATTATAAAGTGCATTATATGAGTTTGTGCTTAGTAGTAATTTAAGTAAACAGCGTAAGATACTCACATCAAGTTCTTTCAAAGTGTCGACTTTGTCTGTTGGCGTTGGCGCCAGGTGCAGCGCCCGCGTGAGGCGCACGTCTGCCTCTGCCAGCGCCACGACGGCGCGGCCGTGCGCCGCCACGAACTGGCGGTGCGCGTCGGCGCCCGCGGCGTCCACGCGCCCGCGCAGCTGCTGCCAGCGCCGCACCGCAGCCCTGAGCCGCGCAGCCTCGTCAGCTCCAGCTCCACGGAGCTCCACACCTCGGCTCGAAGCTATCCTGCTGTAAGCATCTTCTAATCTCTTCACGTCTCCCTCTATACTCTCCAAGTCTTTAATCACAGCTTTGGATACACTCTCATCTTCAGGCTCCCCGCGTTGCTTCCTCGTCTCAATCTTCTCCACTCTCCTCTCGATTGAGTCGAGCTTCTTCTCAACTTTAGGTAGCAGTGAGTTGACCAGTTCAGCAGATTTGCGGATTTCTTTGAGTGCGTTCTTCCGTTGTTCAGACATCTCGCAGATGTTTTTCCATTTCTTTTCGATGATGTCTACACCGGTATGGAGATTGCGAAGGTCGAAGTTCCCTTTGAGCACGTCAGGGTCGTTGAATACAAGTTCGCAGAGGTTCAGGGTCTCCCCGACTTCTCCGCTCTCGTTTTCAATGTTCTTGTGGATATCATCCCGATCCTTGAATTTCTCATCAACGGCTCTAGTCGTTAGGTATTCTAATACAACAGATGTAGATAAGTTAGATTCTATGGAATGTAGTTTTAACCTAATTTCAGTAAGCCTTTCTTCTAGTTGAGATATCGTTTCCAGGAGTTCATTGATCTTAGCTATCCTCGACCTTCCGGTTTCTTGCATCTTATGCCAACGTTCTTGAATGTCCTTGAGTTGTTTTGATGTAGTTTTACTGTAAGACTTTTCGTCTTTCTTGGATAGGTCGACTAGAGTGGAGCCAGTTTCAGTGAGCCATTCGAATTCTCGTTCTTTCAAGGCGGTTTCTGCTTGCACTTCGGAGTTTATCCTTCGAATAAGATCTTGAGGGTCAATGGCTCCGATTTCTGTGCTTTGGCTCGAAGCTTCGAGGCGGGTTTCGAGCGTGCTGATCCATTCAACAAATCGTGTCAGACGTGAGTCGAAGATAGTGTAGACTTCTAACCTCTCTTGTAGTCGGTGGATAATAATGGACAATTGATGTTCGAGGTCGGCGCGTTGTTGACGCAGCTGCCATACTCTCTGGTTTACTAGCCTGATGTCCTGCGGACTTAGGCATTCTTTCAGTTGCTCTTGAATGACGCTGAGGGCTTCAATTTGCGTTTCAGTCTTTACGATCTTTATTCTTAATTCCGAGTACTTGTCGATTGCCTTCTTAAGTTGTGGCCTTGATAAGCTGTCCTCATCTGAGTATGACATGATTTCGTCCTGAGTCTTTGAATACAATTTGTGGAGTTCATTGTTCGATAGATTTTCGTATTCATTGATCAAACCAAGTATCCTGTTGAGGAAGTCTCTCCAAGTGTCAAGGCTTGCCTGTAAGTTGTCGACTCTCTTGACGATGCCGGCGTATTCCATTCTTACAGACGTTCCGTAAGCTTCTTCTGTGAATTCAAGAACTTTCTTCAGGTCCTTTAGCAATTTTTCAGATTGTCTCCTGCCTTCAGGGACCTTGTCTGAGAGATTCTGTATTTTGGCCAATATTTTTTGTATCCTTTTAATGTGAATGTATCTCAGTTGGAGCTTTTCTTTTTCTCGTTCCATTTCTTTAAGCCATCGGAGCAGTTCCGTGTATACTTCTCTGTAGTCATCCCACGCTGCTATCCTTGTGCATACTTCATCGTGTCTTTCAACGATTCTGGCTAATGTCTCGTTGTGTAGATTGGTCAGCGTGTCGAACTTGTCAGCTAAGTCCCTGTTCCTTGTTTCTCTGTTCTCGTTCATGAGAACTGATCTCTGTGATGTTAACAGGTTCTTGTGTACCCTGCAGAGCCTTCTATGTTCTGTGAGGTTCTCATAGTCAGCCGGTACTGACCCAGATAAGAATGATTGCAGATCTATTAGGTATTCGTGCCATAGTCTTAGCGCTGTCGCCGCGTCTCCTGACCTGACTAGAGCGGTGGATAACCGATGGTAGTGTAGGAAGGTGTCTCTGAACATGGCCTGCCATAGTTCAAGGATCCTCACAATGGAGTGTTCGTCGGAAACGTCTCGGTCTATATCTGGGAGCTCAGCCTTCGCTGGGGCGATGTCTGCTTCACTCTTACCGAGAGCTATTAGGTTGTCACGTAGGGCGATTAGTTTGTCTTCGACTATTTCGCCGTCTTCGTGTACGGGGGTTAGATCCTATAAAGAGCGAATTATATTTAGTTACACTTTTTTAATTTTTTAAAAGAACAATTTTACAGAATATTATAGACTGATGGATTCTTTTGTCCTAAAACTGATGCACTTATTGATAAAACTATACAAAATGTTCGAAAGAAACTGATTTCTAATGATTGCATTACGCTGTCTCGTGATCGATCGGTTGTGAATCTGGGCAGCTGTGCGTGACAATTGATTTCTGGTACAAGCTACAATTTATCAATATGATCGCGATCGTTTGAATTTTTGCCGGTTATTGACCTAGTTGTCTAATGTTATCTGCAAAAAAAATATTCTATAGACTGTTACTGTTACTATTATTGTTTTCTGAGCTGCCTAGATTTGGACAGCTTGTTAGAATAATTTCATGGATTTGATATTATCACAACAAGGCTTCCTAAATTGCTAGTCTGCTAACAGCTGTTGGCTGTTGTATTCTGATTTAATCAGAATTTATTTCCGTTTGTCGAGTTGAAAAATCCATCATCATGAGATTCCAATAAGATCAAAATCTTTATCATTTTCTACAAATTGAACTAAAGCAACAGCGAATCAATAAACGTATCACTAAGTGTTATGAGCGGTACAGAGTCCAGGGCAATCAATACTGCCGTTATGTTCATAATAAATTCAGAAGGCATGCGTCTTATCCGTTAGATTGTGTTGGTGGCGAATATGGGCCGAATGCAAGCCGTTTAGGAAATGCTGCTTTATGCTGAGCAGTATAACGGGGTCCTTGTGAGAGTACCACAACTGTACAAATAAAAATATAAAATTCTGACTACTTAGCGAATTTTTAAAAACAGTAAAGAACTTTTCTAGTAAGGTTTTTATGGAGTTTCTTGCAAATTCTTCTCCATAGAGATCTACGCTTTGGAACGTGCAATTTAGCTTCACTTTTTTATGGACAGACCGACATTTTGACAATTCAAAATTGCCTGTAATTGGTCTATTTGAAATTAACTATTCTGATTCTGATTCTGTTTATCGCCAAAACGTCTCATATTAACAACATACATTATCCAAACAATCATATTCTATGAGTAGACAGAAGTGTTAGGTACATACACACCCATTTCACTAATGTGTCTGTTGCTATTAACTGGGAAAAAAATAAAGGCTTCGAGTTACTCAAATCAAAGAGAAAAAAATAAAGTCAGAATTTTCTTAAAAATAACTTATAAATCGAACAAGGTAGTCTGATATCTATTACGTTATTTTGTATGACTTATCAATCTATCACTAGCCTATCTCTGAATCATCAATCATGCCGATGACACGCTACGGTGCATCACAATGGATCTGACATCAAATCTTAGGCACATAAAATCCGCACAAAAAATGTTATAAAAATCGTACGCCATCAATTTTAAGGTGATAAAAACCACTTGATTTATTATAGGATACCAACAACTTATTTCTAAATCAATACTATGAAAATAGTATCTACAAGAAGAACCTGTTTCAACAAGTCACATAATTCACTGAGAAGAAATATTTTTAAATATCAAAAAGATCATTCCCAAAGACTACTATTGCTGGATATCACCAGGTCCTCCTGTACTAGTTCTTACACCCATCAAATTCCCTCAACACCTACCAGTTTATCAAAGTCTCAAAAAATAAACGGAACATACCTGTCTCATATCACACAGCTTCTCCTTCGCATGCTGGGCCTTAGCCCGGGCCAGCTGCCTAGCCTCCCCAAGGTCTGCTAACGCCTGGACGGCTCCAGCTACCAGCTGTAGCCTTCGAGCGAGCGCGTCGGCATCAGCTTGCAGGGCTCGCGAACCAGTCTCTGCAGCCACGCGGGCAGCTAGCGACCGGAGTTCGGCGACGCGAGCTTCTTGTTCTAGACATGCCTGGGGACAAAAGAAGATGGATTAAGTACTGTAAGATTTTGGAAAATGTCTGAAATGTGTAATTTCTAAAGCCGGGCACAGATTTCCATAACGTAACATGCAGTATAATACGCAATGAAAGAATTTGCCGTCTTATTATCGCAATATATCATACAATGTAACAGAATTCCTATAGTGTGGACGTCTTGCGTGCGAGAACCGTGCGTACTACGCGCGGGAACAGAGAATTTCAACTATTATTTGAGAAGTTACATGGTCGCTTAGTCGCGCGTTGCTTCCACGATTATGAAATGCTCCTTTCATGTTACATTACATGTTACGTTACGTACCTACAGCAGTTTGTACCCAGCTCTACGATATGGTTAAATATAAAATTAGATTGACGTTTTCCTAAAGGTGGTGTTAATATTACCCTACATTGAAATACTTTGTTTGAGTCTAAAGATATTTAATGGTAAAAACTTATTCAATTAATGAAACTTCAATTTGGTTAACTTATGACGGTAGTTCTAACTGGGGTATGTTCCAGTAACGTCTAATTTCCATTACTATCAAACAAGGACATTGTAATTGCATTTGTTAATTAGAATGTGGTAAAATTCAGTTTACAAATTCATTTCGGAGATCTTATTAACCCGTCTTCGCGTCAGTGTAAAGGCAATTTTGAATCCTGCATTGCAATTCGCGAAGTAATAATTTCGAAGTTTCTGTTGAACAGCCTTCGGAATGCCAATTTTGTTTATTATAGAGAGGCTCACGTTGGAAGATCATCCCACCTGATGGTAAGCGATGATGTGTTCGACGATGGAGCACCTTTAGCTAGAAGTATCCTAACTCTTGATTAAAAAAATCCCTATAGGTAATAGAGCTATTTGGATACACATACTCCGGCAGGGAAATCCACTCCTTAGCTGTACACATAATAAATGTGTTTCTAAAACGTTTTATACTTAGGGATGTAATTGGTTTTTTTTTTAGGTAGGTAAAATCAATCATGAGTGGAATGTCCACCATGTCCCAAGGCAACACTGCCGGCCGTACGACTAGTGGTGCGATGGCCGACGGTGTCTGATAAAATGATGAAGTAACAAATTGTCTTGTTAGATAGGACAGGACCTCTAAAAGTGTGAATAATCACTGGTTTATTTTTTAAATTAAGTAATGACGTTCCTCGTCGTATTGTTCAGTGATCAATATACATAATAAGCACATTAGTATGTGTCAGTTCATAGGACGAGCATCGGTTAGACCTCGTGACCTGCTTGCTCAATGCTCACTGAGTGCTTGTAATTGAGCTGTTGCATAATAGGTGCTAGTAGTGGTCTAAAAATAATAGACTGAAGCTATTTTGTTTTGGTGATATATCATCAAATACCTTCTCTCGCTCTGGGTGCTCCGAGAGGTAGTGTTAGACTTTTATAGTCTAAAATCCACTAGTGCTCCTTCAGTTTTACTTTTTTTCCTTAGCGTTCAGAAGCGTATTAACTCTTTCGACTAATCCTACTACTCAGACTGTGGTTACTAATGTTCTAATAACCACACAGTAAAATATAGACGTTATACCCTTTTAGGTATAGGATCTTTGCCTTTGTATTAGGATGATACACATCTATGGCTTTTGGAGATGTCAAAAGAATACCAGTCTTTAGACAATACCTATCTAAATAAGAGTCCCAATTGTCGAAAATGTTATAGTTGTATTAAAAAAAAAATGCAGTAGTTTTTTGAACGCTTACAGTGTTGAAAGATGAGAGACTTATCATATTGTTTAAACAAAGGGCCTTATCGATATAAAGCGTCTTAAATCTGGGTGTTTACGTGATGTACCTACCTACTTACCTATATTAAGTTCTTGTGGAATATTTGAGATCCTCTTAGAAAATTATCAGTCACATTTTCCCAACTTCGTAATCTAATGTATTTTAAATAATTGTGTTGTTATCCTATTATTAGATTACGTACTTATTAATGTTTAAAATATACTCAGTCACCTTTCCCCGGTAGTTGGAAACCTGTGGTGCTATTCTCTAATAAATCCAGCGCTGCCGCAACGACGAACATCCAAATAGGATACATTGAATTAACAAACCAATGTATAGTTGCATTAGGTTGAAAATCCAATGTATCCTATTTGGGTGTTCGTCGTTGAGGCAGCGCTGCGTTTTCTTAGAGAATAGCACCACTGATCAAGTCTGCCATAAACAACTGAATGGAGATTATCTAGGCGGAGGCGGATGAATAGCAAGAAAATCAAATTATACAACAGAAGTTTATAAAAATTCTTTTATAAAACGTTCGTAGCAACATCTAGGGCGCCACATAGGAACTAAATCACATAACCTTGCATCGCGTCAGTCCGAAATCTGCCCGATCCCGCCCGACACTACACCCATCTGATCAGTGGAACCTTCCTTTTCTTTTATTTATTTATTTATTTACAAAATCCGCAGCTCTTTTACAAATTTTACTTAATGGCAGCTTGCCATCCGGCCGTCCGGTAACTGAACTGTCGTCAGCAGCGCGTAGTGATCCACGCACTTTTCAAAGAAATGTCAGCAAAACGTAGGGGTTCAGCAGGGCTGATGCCCGCTAGTAAGGTCCGCGGGTAATTTCTGAAAACAAAACCCTTAGTCCAAACACGCAAAGGGCAACTGAAAGACGCTGGTGTGGTTTTATTCAGTAAAGGTCTGACATGCTCTCCATCTCCGCCCAGAGCGGGAGATAGAAAGAATATTGTTAAAGGGCAGAAAGAAGAAGATGTCGGTCTTTACATCCTGTTCCGGATACCCTCTAAAGGCTGACGTAAACCCAGACTTTCTCCACAAACAACGATCAAAGACATCCATACCAATCACGAGACAACATCTTACAAGAATTACAATGCTCGCATGCCAGTCACCGCTTATCATTCGCAACTTGTGCCAGACGGAAACCACTCGAACGGTCAGAATTAGTTCGTTTAGAGAGTTGTCTAATGGAGCGTGTAATGCACTCGCCCGCCATTGTATTGTATTCATGATACGATAGAGACGATGCATTCCGATCGAGGATGCACGTTATTTGGGGAAATAAGTGGTTTGATGCTTCAATTTAGCTTTGGTCAAGCAAAAACTTTGGGTGTGGTACTATGTTATGAAATTGCTGGGCCCCTACGAGGGAGAACACGAAACAGATTGTCTATGATGCGATTGAATCTTTCATAAATCATACTTATCTAGTTAATTAAAGGTATTTGACTTTTGAAGGAGTTAAAAACAAATCTCAAAAACTATCTTAAAAAAACGCGTCCTGGCAAACGGACAAAAACGTTTGTATCGTAAAGCTAGAATGTAAAGTAAAACTTTGATTTCTATCTACGAATTAAATCAGACTTTTCCAAAGAAAATTACGTACTAGACGGGAGAGTTCCGGTAGAAAATAAACTGGCCGACACGGCTTCCGGTTTGCTTCCGCTTGGTAATGTGATTAGATGAAAAGAAATTAGATACTAATTACTAAGTTTCTTACTGACTTGTTGTTTTAATCGTTTTATGGTAAATCAGGTTGGATGTGGGTTAATGTAAGCTAGTTTCAAAGGAGTTAGACAAAATATTTTTTTTTTTTAAGTTTAGCAACATTAATTTTAGGTACAATGGACTATTCTGAATATGATCAATCAAGATTTTTTTTTACTGTTATACTATTGCTTGACTGCGATCCCACCTGAGGGTAAGCAGTGATGCAATCGTTGATAGCGAGACGCAATAGTTTATTAAAAGCCTATTTACTCTAGCCTTGAAGACACCTAAATTATAATTGAGAAAATTCATATGAATTTTTAGCCAAAAAGTTTACAAACATGTATCCGGAGATTGTAGGACAATAAGTAGATGATAAAAATAAATAGATAAGGAACAAAGGGGAATATGTAGAATTACGAATTAATTCGCCTACATATTCCCCTTTGTTTGATTGACTCTAAAAAGGAAGTTTTAACGATAATAATAACAACTAAAATAAAAAAATAACAAATAATACTTTTCGAGTTTATTAAAATCAATGGAGTTTACCAATGACATCATCAAGCCCTTAACCAGCAAGTTTAATAAAAATATCCGTATTTACAAGTTAACATTGAAATAATTTATAATCTACGAGTTATTTAAAGAAATCTGTCTATCTTTAAGGAAGCGATAATGTTGTGTAATCAGACCTTGGACTAGATAATGTTGTCGCCACAGTAAATATTATGTTCAAATCGTAAAGTGTGGATTTTACGAGATTCACGTTTTGCTCACGTTTAAAATTAAATAACTAGCATTACATTTCGCTTGTAGGAGCTAACAAGGTAGGCAGATGAATCTATTTCTTTTTTTGAGGAGTGTAATCATCTACTGATTTCTCCCGCTCTAGGCGGAGCGAAAGGGGGTGTCAAACTGATTTAAACTGACTAAAAAACTACACCATAGATGTCCTTTAGTTGTCTTTTGCGTTCAAGAACCACGACCTTTTAGACTTCTATCCTTCAGCTCTACTGGGCCCCCATGGCACTTCACCTGATTTTTGTAAGTTAAATGCAAACCATTAGCCATTAGCCCGGTACTAATCCAGAATCCCAACCAGTATCAGCTATTTTTTTAAATGGATACCCCCAATTAATCCATCAACTGACCTGGAGATTGAACCTACGACCCGGATTTACCACGGAGCAGACGCTGCCGAGACTACTAGTCAAAATGAATGGTACTTCTATGTCAGTTAAATATGCGAATGGACATTGCATTGCATCAGCCTTATAATGTTTCCACTGTTGGGACTCAGGGCTCCTCTCTAGGAGAGGGAATGGGCCGTAATCCACCACGCGGGCCCAGTGCGGATTGATGGATGTCACATGTCTTCGAAGTTTTTGATTCTAGGACATGCCGGTTTCCTTACGATGATTTCCTTCACCGTTTTTGAGAGCAGTGGTGATGAAATAAATTACACACAAGTAATTCCCCTGACTGGGTTTGAACCCTCGACCTACAACTCGTAGGTCGGGGCCGTTAACACTCGGCCACCACTGCTCTCAATCATGTGAATGGACATTACAAGTAATTAATGTGCCGAAACTAATAACGTATTTATTTATCAATCAGAAATCTTTCACGCAATTTTACGAATGAATGTCTTCCTCTGATATTTTTCAAGTTTCACTCATAAATTATCTTCATTCTCATCACTTTAATATTCAATTCGTGCTAAGATATTCTCAGAGGCGTCACAAAATTCTGCAGCTTCCAACAAATTACAATGCACAGACACTGTATGTACAGTCAAGGGCAAAAATAAATATTTAATTTTTGATTGGCTTGTTGTTCTAGTGGCTAATCGCTCTGACTCTATACAGAGGTCTTGGGTTCGATTCCCACCCTAGACAAATATTTGTGTGATGAGCACGATCATTTGTTTAGTGTCTGGGTATAATTTATCTGTATGTATTTAGAAATAAATAAGTATGTTTATCAGTTGTCTAGTACTCATAACATAAGCTCCGCTTAGTTTGGGACTACATGGCGTTTTGCAATGTATGATATTATCTTAATATTAATATTTAGGTAAAGTTACCAACACTTAAACACAGTGTTTGAATTGAAAATTAGGTTAGTCATGTTCTTAAGTCCTGCGATCCATTTGACAACCTAAACTGAATAGTTAAATAGATGGAGCTATATAGGGTGTGCAGTTCCTTCTTTTTCGGTCTTATGCCTGAAATTTTAACACGTCATGGTAAGGTTCCAGGTCCTGGCTATGGTTCAGAGCGAGAGGGTATGGCAAGCAGTCGCTACCTTCTGCTTCTACAGTATTGCGATCGAAAGAGGACGTGAGGAAAAATGGAAGGAGTGTGTACAACGCTATGTTAAAGGCAAAGTCAGTCTGCTTTTCAAACTAAAGAAGAGTTTGATGAATACTTTAAATTCTTAATTCGGAAATCGAGGATGTTTAGTCAGCATGTATTGAAATTATGAAGTGAGAATGCCAAGCAGCTTCGCATTATCTATTGTGAATTATATCTATATTGTTGCCATTTAATACTGAAACTAATTCACCCATGGTTTGGTCATCGATTGCAAATAGAGAAGAAAATTAGACAAAATCCATTTACAACTTTTCCAAGTGCATCCATATTTTTGCCCTTGACTGTACTTACTAAGCCCGAGACCGGCGCGTGCGCATCGCATTCCTGCGCGTTAGATCATATCCGTAACGCATCTGCGATGTTTCTCGATAGCGATCGAAATAGATGCAATTTGTGTATTTGCTTTTGGATATAAATAATGGGGAGATCCGGTTGAGAATGTGTAACGATGTGGCAAGGTTTATGCAGGAACTAGTCGTTTATCCGATGGGGTTTTCCATCGGCAAAATGTCGAACTTCTATAAAATGTTCATCCCCTTTTTAACCTTATTAGGGTGTTTTTAATATCGTGCAGTTTTCATTACGGATCCGGATTTGGTCCGCATGCGTAACCTCCGCAAATGTCCTTTTCATACAAATGTTTATTGTAATGCATGCAATACGCACGCGGGACGCGATTTTTTGCCTTATGAAATTTTCTGCATGCGGAATCGGCATGATATAAAAAACTGACGGACGAGTTTTCAAAAATTCTTTTCTTTCTATTTTGAGCTGGATCTAACCCTAAAAATCCATGTGCGAAAGTTAGATAAACATATTACAATTATGTACATACAATTAGGTATGTAAAATAGAATGTTTGGTCCACAGTGCATAAGCGGCAATCCGATTGCCGCTTATGTCATAGTGTTGTCTACTTGTGAAGAGGATTGTAATACATGCGATCGTAATGATTACGTAGGGCCCTTTACATTGTGATAAATATAGGAATACCTGGTAAATAATAAGTAGGTATATTCAAAACTAAGTATTTTCTATATATGAAAGTGCTAGTTTCGATTTTTCGGACGATGTAAATAAAAAGATAGCATTGCATTGCATCAGCCTTATAATGTTCCCACTGCTGGGACTCAGGCCTCCTCTCTAGGAGAGGGAATGGGCCATAATCCACCACGTGGGCCCAGTGCGGATTGGTAGATATCTCATGTCTTCGTATTTTTTGGTTCTAGGTGCATTCCGGTTTCCTCACGATGTTTTCCGTCACTGTTTTGAGAGCAGTTGTGATGAAAAAATAATTATAAAGTAATGCAACTGGCTGGGCTTGAACCCGCGACCTAGAACTCGTAAGTCGGGGCCTTTACCACTCGGCCACCACTGCTCTTATTTAATCAAATAAAAATCATAATAAAAAGATTAAATTAATATTTATGGTGCCAACACTCACAGGGAATAGCTGTTAGATTATGTTCGTACACAAAGTACAAACTATTAAAAAAAAGTAAGAAGTTTATTGAACATTAATTTCAGCTTGAACAGCTCCAAACAATGTACTATTAGAAAACGTAGTATGGGTATAGATATCATAAAGGAAAGCATATTTCATTCCAAAAGACTCAACGAAAAACAATTTAATTACAGTCATTGTTCTATGAATAGAATTGTCGTATTAATCGCCCACACTGTGCGACACGGATGGCAACCGCTAGCCATAAAGAATATTGTTTACAAGGAAAACACGGGGTGTGACCATTGTACATAGATTATACCAGGACATATCCTTAGAGGAAAACACACGCGATTCATTTCTAGTTTAAGTAATTAGTTGGTGTTTCGTATATCTACCTAATTTAACATTGGTAAGTGAAAAACAGGAAGAGTAGTAGCCCAGTGGTAACAGCCCCGACTAACATTGGAAGCGAAGTTACATAAAGAAATTAATTCCGTACATGCGTAAATTAATTCCAGTTAAACAAAAAAGTTAAAGTACTTTTTTGTTTTTTAATTTTCGATAGTGTTTCATGTATCGAATTGACCCTCCACGGGATTAAGACGATCAAAATTTAACGGTGTATAATATGATTCTTCTGTACGTGTGTTTGCCACCTAACTCCTCCTTAATGGCGGGGACGATTTAGATAAAACTTTGTGTGTATATTTGGGTACGTCCCTGGATGGTTTAAAAATACAATTGGACCCAGTAGGAGGCACTACGAACAGGTAAAAAAAAAGTGTGACGAAAATCCAGATTTTGGGCCTTTGGACTGGTTACTTTTATATAATGTAGAATAACAATATACTATGATTAGGTAGACATTATCGATCGTCAATTGTCATTGAAACTGTGCCACTAACTTAAAAATGTTTGTTAGTATTTCTTTTTATATTATTTTGTCCATTCATGTATTTTTTAATATTAATTTTGTATGCGATTTTTTATGCGTCATTGCGATCTTTGTTCGTTCAATTCAACCACACTTGTGTATAACTATGTCGAGTAAACAATAACAAAATATTTGCACATTATTTCTATTGTAAAATGAATGTCTTTTAATTTAAGTAGCTATGTATTATTTCACATTTAAAAGTTATCCATTGCTTGACTGAACAAAACACTGAACTAGATTACCTACCTATATTTTTTGCAGTGTTCTATCATCAAACCACTTTTCTCGCTCTGGGTGAAGCGAGAGAGAGTGTCAGACTTTCACTGACTTAAACCCACCCTAGTACCTATAGTTGCCCTTTGCGTTAAAAAAAAAAAGTTACGTGAAAAAAGTAACTTTTTAACCGACTTCAAAAAGGAGGTTCTATGTTCGGCTGTGTATTTTATATCTTTATTAAACAATTTTGCAGCAATCTAAAGAGCATCCATCAATTCAGCCATCCTAAGGTTGTTCTTTAGATATCGCTCTCAGCGATAAGACCGCCATTTAAGTTAAATTATAAGTTGTGTTACTTTTTAGCGTACAATAAAATTCTATTCTAATCTGCAGTTCTGGCAAACCATAACAAATTGATTCACTGCCTCGACAGGTCAACTTCAATAAAGCCAGTTCACACGGCCTCATACAATACATACACGATAGCCAAACAATTTCATACATCACTTCGCAACAGTAAAAGTGATCTGCGCCGCCCGTTGCATCACTTTCATTATTACACTTTCATACTTTCGCCGCGACATTAGGAGCCAAACGTGAGAAGCATTGTAATGATACCGAAATTATGCACCTATGTGTATGAGAATATGTTTTATTGGCACGACTTGTAATATTTCGAAAGCATGATTGTAGGAACTATTGGTTATTAGTTTGATAATGGTTGAACTTAGATTTGATTTGGTATGGTCGTTGAAATACGATTCATGCAGTTACTAAACAAAATCATATAGAAAAACAAAATGATTTTGAAGTTTTATCATAGTTAGATACTAATTCATTACTCATTACGACCACTTTATTTTGCTTATTTTGTTGCCACTAAGGATCACTGACTCCTAAGCCACAGGGACATACACCTAGTTTAGGAGTCAGGGCGTTAAAAATTACCTTAATTATTATAGGCCTTTGTATACCTAATGTCATGTATAAGAATTTTGTAACGGAAGGCTTATTGTGGAAATAAATAAATTATTATATTAATTATTATTATAATGGGTAGCTCGCCGTCCGCCCTTACGTTAACCGTCCGAACTGAGCCCGGGTTGACGGTCCTCGACGGCGCGGCGCCAAAGCTGCAGGTTTCCAGCAGGGCCGAAGCCTACTTGGGCAATGGGTTAGCTTCCGAAAGGGAAGCCTGGGGTCCTCGACCGCAACGCAAAGAAGGAACGTAGGAGTAGGTTTAGTCAGTAAACGTCTGATACGCCCTCTCGCTCCACCCCCGAGCGGGACTAATCTCACCTAAAAAACATGTCTGCGAAGTAACGGAAATAAATTTAATTTTTCTCGGCATCTTCAAACTTCCTCGTAGACAGAGCCACGTGTAAAGCTAGTAGTTTCTATGACCAGGCAATGTTATGGTATTATAAGAGAAACAAGCTTTGTGTACTCCTCTATTATGGTAACGTAAGGTAAGCAATTGCTTAATTAAGTACAAAGAGGTATCATTACTAGTCAGAATTCCTTACTCAATTAAATTATCTATTTCAGTACGGTCATTCGATTCATCACCGGATGACGCTTTGCAATAAATTCTCATCAAAATGACTTGACATCCGTTTGATAGCAAACTTGTATCAAAACTGATACTGAGCTATAAAGTACATATCAGAATAAATAAGCAGAGGAGACAATATATTGCAAGAAAATTTAGTAAAGGGAGCTTGAAGTAAGCGAATTTCTGCGCAATTATGATTTCGTTTTAAAAGGAATAGTTTCTTTCTCTTTTTTAAAGCCGACTCATGATAGCAATGACACGTAAGAAGGCCATTCGTCCATATTCTTTTTAAACCAATATTAAAAAGAGGTAAAATATAATATTATAGAATGTGTTTCTTACAGATAATCTCTGAAGGTACGAATAACTACGTGAAATTCTATTACTGATAGGGAGTCAAGCTATTGTTAATTGCTATTGGCTACTTTTATATCCTGTAAAATGCATGGATCTAAGGGAAAACGGGAGCAAACCCGCAAGGGTAAAGCTAGTAAATTATTGTAAGCAAATAAAACCATCTGAGTTGTTGAAGTTTGAAGCTGTTACAGCAAGTTTACAATTCTTTAAACATATACTCGTTGAAGGATATATCCAGACCAATCTGACTCAAGTCTTACTACCAAATGTTCAACCAAACATTAAAAAGATCGTGACTGTACACTTGTACAGTTCAAAAGGGAGTCCTACAAATCCGTAACGACCTAAAAATAAACAGCACTTTTAATCATCTGCGTTAGTCATTACTACTGAGTAATCGTTTCGTCCTAAATTACATTAAAGAGTATCAAGGAACGGGCGCGCCTTTAGCATATGCGGCCAATTCTCTTTAATGGTGGCCAGGTTGAAATAATCCAGACATGCAATGGCTATTTGTAGGTATTAAAATTTTCATATGAAAGCTTTTTTGAGAGCGGTGGTGGCCGAGTGGTAATGGCTCCGACTTACGAGTTGTAGGTCGCAGGTTCGAACCCAGCCAGGCGCATTAGTTTGTGTAAATTATTTCATCACCACTGCTCTTAAAACGGAGAAGGAAATCATCGTGAGGAAACCGGTATGTCCAAGAACAGAAAATTCGAAGAAATGTGACATCCCGCACTGGGCCCGCGTGGTGGATTACGGCCCATTCGCTCTCCTAGAGAGGAGGCGTGAGTCTCAGCAGTGGGAACATTATAAGGCTGATGCTATGCTATGCTAAGCTTTTCATATTATTAGCTTCTGCCAGTGGGTTCTCTCGCTTGAACGTAAGTTTTCTATACAAACTTTGGACCCCCGTTTCATCTCCTTAAGGGTTGAAATTTGAAAAATTCTCTTAAATACTCATCTACGTCATAAAAGAAAACCTTTTGCAAAATTGTATACTCTCAGTCCTCGTTTTTTTCGGCTGTGCATTGATATGCCAGTCAGTTAGTTTCTCCTTTTATAATTTACACATAATTAAAAAAACTGATATTAATTATAGCTTTGAAAGGGAAAGTTGTAAATTAATCTTGGATAGAGAAGTTTATTCACCAGGGTCGGAGACCTCTTTCTCGTTTTATGAAAAGACAATAGGTACCGTTGTTATAAAATTACTAACGCTTACATCATCTGTTACTTAATTGAGTTAATAGCCTGGTAAGAAGTTCTGCGACAGCAGTGATCAAATCAGATTCGCGTGTTAGAATTAGAGATATGATCATCATTATTTCTGCCGCACAATATATACGCAGTAAAAACAATAACCTTTCACATGTAATTTACCGAGTTTATTAATTATGCGGCAGATTTGGCGACCTGAATTTTCACTCGCCTGACATTTCAACACGACAGGTTAAGGGCCCAGATCCATTTCATCAAGTGATCTATTTCTATTCTAAAGCTTCATCTTTCCTAAAGCTTTTAATAATATTTGGTGTAATTTTCTTCCCAGTTTGTCAATTTACATCAAAACGACCCATCTCCATAATTCCAACTCCTGAATTCTCACACTTCATTCTACTTTCAACCATAAAACTCCCAACATCTGTTGGTTTCCTCACTTTCCATCGTGTAAGTGATATTGATTGATTACCGCGGGCGTGCCCACCATAAAGTTTGCACAACGCAAGGGCGCCGTATCACGCCCGCAATTAAGAGGTTCTACTATTTTACCATAGAATTGAGTGACAAATAGACTGGGCAGGGTGAATCATGACAAAAGCCCGGCTTAAATTAGGCAGAAGAATAGGAGGCTAGAGTAGAAGTGATAAACTAGACGCATTATCTGTATTTAAAAAGATTTTAGAAGTCAACAATGCGTAAGAAGGTTCAGATAATATTTTTAACAAGCATAAATCAATGTTATACTTTTATTAGCCTACTAAATACCATGTACTACTAAATACCTATGTTCTGCCGGTAGCTTAGTTACGCTGGGGTGTGGGATGGTTCCAAAGAATTATAAATGGTTGCAAATGGCAATTGAAGGAACGAAAGGGTTTTAGTCAGTAAAAGTCTGACACTTCCTTTCGCTCCGCCCAGAACGGAATTATTTGACGGATTTCCACAGAAAATCAAAGGTTTTGCATGCATTACATCTTCTTCCAACTATGTTATTTAGATAAACGTATGTCCATTTTTTAGCTTCCATATTTCCTTCAATCAATCCCTCGATCTTTTTAAAAGCATAAATGAAAACAAAAAGTTTTTCAACATATTATGCACTTTAAAACCGTGTTTTCCCTAATCGTAAGCGTTGCTGATGAAAATCCGACAATGCATCGTAGTTTTAATTAACTAAATTAATGATGGCATCCTTAAAACCGGTTCCTGAGTAAGACTTGTTTCAATTCAATTAATTAACAAAGCATTTATATGCACACTGATAATCTTTTTGTTTATAGCTATATTACTTTAATCCTTTTTGCGTTGTTGGGACTCAGAACGATGCAAGTTCACTGTTGTTTTTTCAAAAGTTTGATTTGATTTTTCTTATGCAAAATATAGTGTAAGCAAGAACAATGGTGCCCCACTAGTAACTGCCCTGACTTAATCACTACTAAGTACTTAATTTCATTGAAAAAAAAAGAAAAACGAACACACGGAGGTCCCACGTGATGCGTAGCGACCGATTCCCTTTCCTAGAAAGAAGGTCTCAGTAGTGGAAACTACTGGGACCACATTATAAGGATGATTGTGCTTAATTTATTATAAGCACTTTAAACAAACCATTTACTGTGTTGTTTTCTTTTTTTTCAGTATAACAATATGCTTGAGCTGTTTTCTTACTAGTCAGTGTTGTTGTATGCATTTTATTAGTTTGCGCTAATGAAATTGTTCTTTCTTATGTTCTTAAATTGAGGGTTAGATTCCAGTACTAAGTCTAACTCTCAGTTTCTGGACATTGTGACAAATGTTACGTCAACTGATTTAATTGGCTATTCCTAAGCATAGACGCTTTAAAGTTCACATAATAGTTGGTCTAAGAAGTAAGCAAATAATTGTCTACTGTTAGACATGGCCTTTGTCCAACAGAGGATGTCGATGAATATAAATATACTGTGTTCGTCTTATAACCACTGCTATGTTATGTTTAAATAATAGGTGAGGACGCTGGCGCCCTAAACGCAAGTCAAATCTTAGATTGGTCGCCAGGGTTCACTGGAAACGCTGAAGGAAGCGTATAGTTTCTCTAGTGTATAGTTGTAAATAGTGTTGTTATTGTAGTACATACAAACTGAAAGTAATGAACATATTTGGGTACATTTTTGGTTGTCTTTCAGTCAACCACATAAAATGATTGAACGAGATTTATTTGCTTGTTTTTGGTTATTTCTCTTTTAAAAAGTTTCAACAACGTTTTATCTCATAGTCACAGTTAAGTTAAAACGCATATAGGTACTATTTATGACCGGCAGTTTATAATGTCACAACAAAACTGTTAAGATAAAATGCGTTGTTTCCAAGAAATTGCGTACAAATGTAGGTTTTTTTAGATACATAATGGCTTGGACTGGTTATTTATGGCTTATTTAAACTTGATACGAGGTAGATTCGGCTTTAAACTGTAATTTCTCAAGGTTCCTTAAGCATAACGGTTTTACATCTCGCTGTGAAGGCTTTTTGTGGGTACCTACTCATGTAATTAGCGGTCAGTCAGAACTAACGATGAGTCAGATTACACCAAATTGAATAAAAATCACCAGTTTCAAGAAGTTTTCATCCTTTTTGGATGTAGGAATCAAATTGAATCGTGTCTTGCCTTAATTGAATATTGACCTTCAATTTTGTGAATCAGTGTTGGTATAATCACTCTATTACTATAAAGGCGAAAGTTTGTATGTATGTTTATTACTTCTTCATGCTAAAACTGCTGAACGGATTAAGAAGAAAATTTGGAAGACGGACAGACTAGGTTTTTGAATAGCACATAATAATATTATGATACTATTAATTCATTCCGGAAATGTTACCTTGGGATGATTTCCCGTGCGAAACTGCTGACAGAAGTTAGTCGAGTAAGATTGGCATTACTTATGTGAAAGCAATTCTCAATATCAATTCAAACAAGATCAGATTTAGATGCCAACTTTTACTTAAAAGCACTTGATACCATTTGAAGCACCTTGCGGTATTAAACTTTTTGCTCATATTAACATTAAGGCGATACATATTGATCGTGTGCGCATCTGTCCGATACGGCGTTGAGAAACTTTAGCCGTTCCTAGTAGATGTTGGCACGGTTTATAATCACAAATATCTACCTACACACTTCATTACATTTGGTATGAGGATGAAAAGAGTGCGCAGGTGGTTAGGCCTGGCTTTCTGCCTAAGAGCTGTGTAATTATGCATGTAATTTATTTAAGACATGGTTGTTACAAGTCATGTTGTCGATTTTATGTGTATTAATGTCCGTAGTAAATTAAGGCTTATTTTTTGTAGAATAATATGTCCATAATATATTTTTAAGTGTCAAGAGGTTTAATTGTTAATAGTATGTGTAAAACCTAGAATTATTGATCCGATAGTGATAGTAAGCTACAAGACCGCTGAATGTGATATACTTATTGCTTTTTATTCGGGAGATTGCACGGCTTTTGTAAGATTGGCCACGATAGAGAAGCCACAGAAGAAAACTAGTCTGTAATATTTTCATTCTTCTTTCTTTAATTTACGTCTACTTCATAATTTAGGTTCACAATCTTAGGAATAACCTTCAGAGGATTTCGATGTTTATTAATAAAGTTTCAAAATTAGAACGCATCGCTAACCAAAGGCGAAGCGTTACTTTTAGCACCTCTTACGTCATCGTGCGGACGAATAGTCAATGACTTTCCAGTATGTAACAAATGCTTCGATTTTTCTCTAGCAGTACCTATCTAATTTACAAGACAAAGGCGTTTCGTAACAAATATTCGTTCTTGAAAACAAAAATCAGCGCCTTTGTATGATTTTCTACCGGTGAATAGAACACATACATTCACTAATACATGTCTAATTATTGCTAAATAGTCAAAATGGTAAAATCGACCCACATTGAGTACAAACGAATAAAGTAACATCGCAAAATGAGTAGGTAAATAGCAGCCGTTTGTCGAAATATGTGTGAATACCTACTGATAAAAATATTTAATTAGGAAAATATTAACTGAAACTTTATCACAACCGGAACCAGTTAATCTGCTTTTGTTTCTAACTTTATCAATTTTAACGTTATTTTTTTACAATACGACATGACATTTTTGATAGAACTTCTATCATTCTGTAAAGAAAAAATACTTAAGTAAAAACTTAAATGAGTTGGTTGCTTAAATGGCACCTGCTAAAATCAATATGCAAATAAAATACTTAATTTGTTGAAAATATTCGAGTTTGACTAGGTAAAATTGAATATCTAACCTTCGGAATAAGATTTATATAGGAGAATTATAATTTTATACCTATAAATATTACAAAATCTTAAAGTAGGTAGGTATAAAATATATAAGAATCTAATTCCATCAAATAAGTGAATACAAATTCATCTCAATCTAATACCGATAGCATAAAAATCAACAACAAAAAACAATTCACTAGTGGCCAATTCGTGTTCTATGACATAATATTACAGCTGATCCTTTTGTAAAAAAAGCAACCTTAACAAATTGATTTATTCTTTACTCGCAATCAATCAAACGATTCACAATAAAATTACAACAATCATTTTATCAACTGAAGTGCAACGGTTGTGCAACTATTTCGATACTTTCTTATATAATCTGATAAATAAAAAAAGCAATATAATATTTGTCTGTGTAATTCGACAAAATGATGGGATTAGTAGATTTTTATAAGAAGTTTTTTTTTTGTTTAGATCTTGTCTTTGACTGGTTCCTAGCAAATTTTTTTTTAGATAGGATATTACATAACTCTCGTCGGGGATCTAGGTGGTGCGCGAGTGAGTGTCAGACTTGTACTGACTAAAACCCACCCGTGTTTCTTTAGTTGCCCTTTGAATCTCTAGGCTGCGGTCAGTCCATACCGGTATGAAACTGACCTTAGTATACCTTCCCACCACCCGAATTAATGTTGGATAGTGATAAAAACCTCAGGAGGTAGGTACAGTAAGTATCCTGTCCGAAAAACGACAAATCAGTTTTAGTAAAAGCTTGACATAGTAGTGTCATCTCTGTCACTCATACTTGTGTCTCTTTCTCAAGCCCCACGTGTCAGGATAATGTACTTTCTTTTGTGCGTGTCTAGTCATTCCTAGTTCTAGCTTAGGCTAGGAGAGTTCGCCCTTGACAAGTTAACGGCACGATAATCACAATGGCATCGCTACGAATGTTTTGTTTTTAATTATGTTTTATTTGTTTGACTTTGAAAACTTCATTTCGAATAGTTTAGTGAGCCTAGTATGTTAGAACTCGGAACGCGTGTATTTAATATTCGATTTGCAAGTATTTATTTATCATTTGGGACTAATGGCAAAGCAAGCAGGACTAAATAATTGGCATGTCTAATGTTATATTCACATTAATTAGTTAACAATTTGCCTGTCAAGCGTAGCTAGATTTCATGGTCATTATGACAGTTGCAGATACTGTAAGATAATCTCTTTTGAACTATGAGGTAAGTTCAAGGAATTTTATAAAAAAAAAAAACTGTTTTGAATTAGGTACCTATCTAACTGAATACGCGTTTAACGAATAATAAATTAATGAACCAAAAATGGATTTTGGTCATTATTTCTGACGCTCTCTTTCGCTCTTCCAAAAGCTCCCGAGGACTTATTTGAAGACTTGTCACCTCAAAAAAGTAACCAAATTAGAGCTATTCCAATTCAAAGTAATTATTAAAATTTTCTTGTCACTTTGCCAGCCTAATTAAAAAACTACCTAAAAATTCAATTAGTTTTTTAGCAAACTTTACCTAGCAAGTCTGCGACCACGAAAACATGGTAATTGCAACTGCAGATGTAATTTAGAACCATAAACCCCGGCCTCGTGTGCTGGCGCTGACAAATTAGCTAAACTTACTGTAATTGCTGCAAATGATGGGTACATTAATCTCTAAGGCAATTTTCAAGACTACCAACAATGAACCAATTTGCAAAACTAACTTGAGCCAAAGTGCTTTAGTTTCCAATAAGTAAGCTTTGTTTTTCAGTGGGTTGTATTTTGCATTCATTGTTTATCTTAAGATGGGTATACACAGTCGTAGATGTAACTAACTATTGGTATTGAACTTATTCATGAAATATGAGTACCTAGCAATTTTATGGGATACCTAGTTTCTACCAGCGGCATCAACCGTTTGAAAGTAGAAAATATATAGCCCATGTCATTCAGGGATAATATAACGTTCTACTAGTGAAAGATTTTTTGAAATCGGTTCAGTAGTTTTCAATTTATTCATTACTAACAAAATAACATAAATATTTTAAAAAAATATTAAAATGTAAATCTTTCCTCTTTATAATATTAGTATACTAGAATAATACCTATATGGGTGATAACTTTGTGGCTGAAAATTGTGCTCTCGTTAAAATTGTGAATTATATCTTTCACAGAGAATACTCCTAACTGGGGTGCCGAATCCGGGAGTGCTTGGGGGCTCGAGCACCCATGAGAAACAAACAATGGATGCTGAGCAGCCCTGAGAATGGGTATCAAGAACACAAATCTAATTATATTTTTATCAAACATAGTAGGCAAGTATAGTAATTAAATACGCAGTATGTATGTAGGACATTTATTTGTCGGTTGATCAGTGTGCATTTCATGCCGGCACCCCTGACTCCTATACATCTATCATCATAGATTTTTTTTCCATGAAATCAGTCATCACGAAGCATTTTTCTCTCTGTGAGTTCTCTTCACAAATATCCTCTCTGTAACGACACTAAACAGTTCTGTGGTCTCCGCACTGCTAGGGGTTATAGACCTGTCACTTTTCATGCACTACTGAGATCCTTAACCCAGTTCATAATGACGTAACCTTTGTAGTTAATTTTAGGTAAGCTCGTGACTAGAGATTATATAGGAATATATATTAATATCAGCAAGTAATAATAACTAGGGTTCATTATCTATTCGGGCTAATCTACTCGTAACATGATTGAGGAATTTTGTAAACACTATAGTTTTTGTCTATGGGCGAATATGTGCAAAAGCAACTCACTTTCATTTTTAAACGACTTAAAAAAAAGGTTTCTCAATTCGACCGTAAATGTTGTTTTTTTTTTATGTTTGTTCACGGATAACTCCGTCGTATAAGGACCGATTTGAAAATTTTTTTCCCCTTAAAGGGTATGCTTCCAGATTAGTTCCATTTTTTCAAAATCCACTTCTGATGATGGGATCCATGAGGAGTCGAGGGAACTCCTCAAATATTATAAGTAGCCATATAGTGATTTTAGTATTTTTCTCCGTATCATAACAGTTTCCTTTCTTACCCTTTGAGGGTGCGTGGGTTATTAGAGATAACAAAAACTGGCGTTTTTGGGATTTTTATCCCACTGAAACCACAAGCTTAGGGAACGTAATCTCTAAAAAGATCACTTGAGAATCTAGCCTATCACTTCTAAATTGCGTAAGTATATAGCCAACCAGTTATCTAGGATCAAACATTTGATTAACCCTTCACTAGCAGAACGCGACAGGGCTATACAAATTGGATAGCTCCAACACAGTAATACAGCGGAAATACCGTTCCCCTTTTGGCACTAAGTACATCCTCTATAGTCCTCTAGCTATCCTATCCACATTCCTATTTATAAAATCGCACAGAAAAATGACAAATATAAGGGGCATGTATTTTTGCCGTGTGTTTCCTCTGGCCACATCGCGCGATGATCTCACCGCTTGCTATTTGCACAGATTACAATGAACTTTGCATTTAAACGTGTGGATTAACTAAGGAGTGCTGGTAAATAATTATAATTTATTTAGATAATAGACAGACTAGACTATTTGACGCTAGGATCTTAGTTACAACTGATACTATGTTAGGATTTAAACTTGGAGTTTATAACGTGGTTTTAATTATTCGCAAATTGATTCCCAGTGGATATTGTGATGTATAGTTTGATGTAGTTTAGTATCTCAAGTGTCTGCGCAACTGGACAATATCTGGAATCATGGCAACAGGCGCAAACTCGGTAAAATGGAGCTGAGAATTTGACTATAGTCTTGACTACCTCCGCGAAGTTTGCCGAGAAAGTGGACTTAATTCATTTGCTGCTAAATGATGCTACATAAATACTAATGGTAAACAAATTAGAATTCATACGAAGATATCACAGGATCTAATGTTTTATTAGTGTTGGTAAGGTGTCAGCCTTAATGATTAGAGAGATTGACAATACAATGTTGAGGTAGTAGTCTGAAAAACCTTTTGTAACTATGAATGATCTGCGAAAATGTTCAAAATATTTATCGCAGTCCTGGAAAACAGAGTAACCCTTGAACGCAATTGTCAACTGAAGGAACACGAAAAGTCTGACACGCCTTCCCGCTCCACCCAGAGCAGGAGAAATTATTTGATGATATTCCCCTCAAAGAAAAGACCTACATATATGTATGAAACCATCAATGTCCAATTTTTGATGTATTATGGATTGATTTAGAAACTATAGAAAATATAAATTAAAACTATCGTGCGCGGCATTTTGAACTAAAATGAAAATCGACCTACAATGTGTAGTAACATAATTTTCAGGTCACAATCGAGGTGGCGCGTAATAGCAAAGGGTTGAACTTATTTGCCGCGTACTATAGGTTGATTACCTGAAGTGTGGTGTGAGAGAATTCGGTTTACAAAAATGTCAATATTTTTTAAAGATATGAATAAAATCTCGTACGAGGGTACTTAACACAGATTGACATTATCATCTTACCTCCTGAAGTGACATATTAGCAGATTTATCACACTGTGATCCCGTGACACATATCTCTTATCACTTCACAATAAAACACGATCGTTTCCATATCTCACGGTTGACAATATCATGGCACTAACGAATGATTTATTTTAACACTGCACTAGGTACTTATTTAAATATATATGTAGCGTAAATGAACTCATTTATGTAAGTACCCACTAACGACGATTAAAAAAATCTATGTAAATAATGATTCGATAAGCTCGTAATTAAAATAAATATTTAGTTAATTACTTTATTTACATTTAATTTGCTGGTTATTTTGTTTGTTCGTTAATATTTATTTTTAAAAATAAAGACACGACTTCCCGCCATTTCTGGCCACTGACAACACTGTTAATTCAATTCGAATGCGGAATTCAAATTTTCAAATTTGGAACATCGCTTACAATGGAGTCACGGCCGCGTTCCAAGGTCGGCATTGTATGCAGTTGCTGCTTTTATCGCCTAATGATCAAATGAAATTATGCATAGTCAACAACTTGAGCATTGTTTCACTTGCGAGTAACCTTGGACGTTATCGATTTTGACACTTCGGTTATTTCGATTATTCGAGTTATATTTTCGAGTTTGTTCGTTTGTTTGCGCGTATGTGCAGACGTCCTTCGTACCGGACGCCCGCGAAGCGACTGCCCGCGGTTGGCTGAACGCATTATCACACGTTATCAGCGCGATTTTATTGTGACTTCTCACAAAGTTTCACTTCATTAACTCGCCTTATCAAATATTTTGCACGCAACTCATTATAATAACCGGATTCTGCTGAATTTTTCAGTCGATTTTACTGAAATTCAACCAATGATTTTGCAAAACTAAACTTTGCAAGTGAATTTTAATAGCCATACTTTATAATAGAAAAAAAAAACTGTTACCAAGTTCTTTGAACTTTTAACTTTAGAGTGCTTTCAATAACTTTAGTCGTATAAATTTGTTTTTAACATGCGATTGTGTTAAAAATGTAGACTAGTTATTTTTAAGTAAGAAAAACAACCAAACAAAATAATTGCATTTATGAAAACAAGCTTGGTAAGTTATTTGTGCCTTGAATACCATATTTGCAAAAAAACCCCTAATTTCTCTTATTTACGGTTCAGTTAACTGTTAGTTTTAGCGGTTCAAAGACCGTTGTTTCACGCAGTTTGCGTCTTCGTACATATTTTTTATAATTTTTAATAACAGGTACCTATTTTTTTTATTAAAAACAAAATCCAATTTTTCTTTTCAAGCCAGTGTCAAGCCAGCTAACCCTATCGAATGACATTTTTCATAAAAAAGCCATATTCATTATTTCCCAAGAGGACGCCGGCGTCCGCACACCTATTGTCTTTCTATTGTGTCTCTAATTACGGTATTCAACAGGTTAAATAGGGTTAGACTGAATTTTAATGATTATAATTCCGTAATTAAAAAACGAGTTATGTTCGCAAATCATAATTTACTCAACATCGTCGCCTCGTCGTTTATATCACGTACATCGAAGGACTGGAGCAATTTGCCTGCAACGGTCTTCTCGTTGGATTATAATTTAGGTGTAAGTAGATATTCAAAATTAGGGTGAATAGGTTCATAATAAACTAACGCGCCTCACCATCAACGATTGCATCACTGCTTACCATCAGGAGGGATTGCGGTCTAGCACCAAAAAAAAAATATAACCTGACACTGACCACTACTAATTATATTTTTTTAAAAGACGAAAGTAAACTTGAATTCCGCTGGTTATGTCGACGCTTTTCCCCTAATATTTTGTCTGTGATATAGTTTATGTCGGCGCAACACCATTTTTTCTTCCACTCTGTCCTGTCACCTGTCATGCCATCACTGTTTTTTCTTTCATATCACTCCTCACACAATCCATCCATCTTTTCTTTGGCCTACCCCTACCTATCCATTCATCCACATGTAACTCTTTAAATAAGATGCGTTTCATCCCTCCTCTTCACAAGATCATACCAAGACAAACGATTCCCCTTCAACTTTTCAGTCACTGGCGCCACTTTCACTAGTCATACAACATATCATCAAATTAGCCCGTCCATCATTAAATAATTGCTCAGATAAGATAAATTCTAATTTTCTCAGTGCTTTGTTTTGTGTATCAACAATAAATAAATAAGTGATTAAGGAACCTAATGAATTCTGGGAAAGCATCGTTTCGGTCTATCACAACAAGATACTAACAGAATAATGACCATATTTTACACGTGTCGCAAAAATCCTGGTAATCACAACATGTAATAATAAACTGTATTATATTCTGAATTGTGTATTATATTTATACTGTATATACTGTATTTATTTATTTTATCATAATAACCAAAAAATCCACGAACGTGCGATACGAACTCGCGCGCAAGGGGCCTTGAACGAATCACATTTTTACTAAACATACATTGTTTTTTTATTGAAGTCTCGTATTTTTTTTTATGGTATACTAGTGCACTAGTGCTTGACTGCAATCCCTCCTGATAGTGATGCAATCGTTGATGGTGAAGCGCACTAGGTTATTAAGTCTTATTCACTACTAAATTATAATCGGATTGGAAGACCGCAGCAGGCCCAGTTTTGGAGATAAGGGAGTATAGGAAATTATCATTTATTTTATAATTATGAAAAAAAAGAACTCTTAACAATCAGCTCTTTAATTTGATAGATCAAACGGTACAGTAACTACACGGTAACCTCATATTCTAAATTCATTTATTTACGTTACATTACATAGTACATTGTACGTATTTGTATCAGGGTCGGGCCAGTGGTGCTATTCTCTAAGAAAACGCAGCGCTGCCGCAACGACGAACATCCAAATAGGATACATTGAATTAACAATCCAATGTGTAGGTGCATTAGGTTGACAATCCAATGTATCCTATTTGGGTGTTCGTTGTTGAGGCAGCGCTGCGTTTTCTTAGAGAATAGCACCACTGGACCTACATTTGAGTCGAATTGACTGAGACAGACAGACATACGAGTTATCCTAAAAGAGATTCCGTTTTTTCGTACGTTTTGAACTCTAAAAAAATTAAACGAAATTTTCTTCACTTTAAAACATAAATAGTTCTAAAGTTACTGAGAAAAAAAAACTGCTACTGTTTTATTTTACGCTGAATTCTTAAAACGTAGATTAAAACACAATCGCAATTGCTTTCCTTCACAGCACGTACAACACATGGCGGCACTAATCTGCAATATTGCACTGGCACGCTCAATGTCATTGGCGTGACTGATGACATCATGCGCACGCGCAGTCGTAATAAATCCCTGTCTTATTTGGCAGCCGCTGACAATGTACTGTCAAGTACGTTGGTGCCGGTCATGTACTTCATCATATCACTCAAGTAGTGATGTGGTGTGCGAATATCGATTAGAAGTAATGATTTCTATTGTGTTATCTCGATTTCCTACGCTTAATCAGTTATGGAACATTTTTGTAATGAGTTATTATTCATCATTTAGTGTATTCATTATGTTATGTGTAACTACACAATTAGAGTTAGTTAACAACAGTTAGATACTCAATCACTTAATATACTTCTAAGCGTGACGTGTTTACAAGTTTTTCAGGAGCAAGTGATTTTATTTTTAACCAACTACCAAAAAAAAGTTCTCAAGTCGTTTGAATTATTTTTTATAGTAAAATTTTGTTGAACTAGAGCAACACGACATTTTGTTTTTATTTAAATATAAGACAAATATGAAATCCAATGTGTTTATACATAAAAGTCTGCAAGTTGTCCTTAATCTGTTTTTATAAACACTTCGAGAATAAACAATATTTATGCACCTGTTTTAATAATTGTTACAATAAGTGTGCATACCTATAACAATAAATTTTATGAAATATAAACATTTCATAGGTAATAATATATTCTTTCTAGGCTATGCTATATTTTTTACATAGCTATCCTACCTCGCCGTCCGTCCGTCCGGTAACAGACCGGTCCGAGCTCAGGTCGTCTACGGCGCGCACCGTTCCCGCGCGCCTCAAGGAGTTGTCAGCAAACTGTAGGGGTCCAGCAGGGCCGAAGCCTACTGGGGCCAAAGGTTATGTGAGACTGTCACCAAAGGCCCCAGGATAAAGGCAAGGAATGGAAAGGTAGGTTTTTAGTCAGTAAAAGTCTGACACTGTTTCCCGCCCCACCCAAGGGCGGGATTCGTCATTGGATGATTTTACCTACCCAAAAAAAAAAAAAAAAACCTGATGGTAATCACACTAGTTAATTAATTATTTCCTTTGCAAAAAAACCTTTTTATTTTCGTTCTATGACAGAAGATTTTAACACGAAAAAGAAAATTATAGCTATGGGCTTTTTTTTTTGTATGGGTGGTATTGTAGCAGATTTATAAAAAGTTTCGTGTGAAGTGCATAGACCTCGAGGTTCTAACAAAAAACGTGTGGCCACCACGCCCACCCTCTAATTGTATAATAAAGTGTACAAAAAGTGTTGAGGCGTCAGTTACACAAATAAGGCTTTTTATTATTAAAGTCGTGCGATTTTTCGCAATAGTAGGAAATACGCATGAATTTTTATTTAACTAACCATCTTATCATTACTATACAAAAATAAAATAATAACTAACTGTGAAAACCACAGAACAGCACGTGAAAACAATATCAAAATTGGTAGGAAAACAAACGAGATAAGTATAACCATTTTAAACAAATATATCTGTTTCTCGCCAAGACACCATTTTCTAGGCAGCTGTCATGGTTTTTGACGTCAAAAACCATGTCGGACTTCTCTTTCATAATAGCAGTTTTGAAGCTTTATAACTTTGTTGTTGATGGTGATATTTTGGATTTTTTTCATATTTGTTTACCAGAGCTAAAAAGTAATTAATTTAGTAAATATAAAAAAATGTATGAATATTCACAATGGATACGCATTTTACGCCAAGTTTTTTTTTGAGAATTTTCAATGTAGACATACATTTACAAAATAAAATATACTAGGTACTAACCTATCGTAATTTCTATTCCTCTGTCTTTACCTTTACTACTAATATTTTTTTGACTGTGGTATGTTTAAGTAAATAAATGGGCCCTAAAAGAATGAGCGTACTCACTTACTCTGCCTAACATCTCCTGAAATACAGGCGTGATGATAATTGTCATACATATTATTGGTACAGTTCTCGTTATAGTGACGCCTCCATAAGAATAACCATACGCTACAATAACGTGCGAAAATTCGTGGGAACCTCCCATTTAATTAAGAAAAGTGCAACTACCCGTATACATGCCCAACCCCCCGAGGCATAGCGTGAGGATATTTTACAACTGAAACGTTTCAGAGCGTCAACCTCAATTCATTAAGTTAGGTGCGGTCAGCGTGAGTCATGGTCGCGGGTTGGAGGCTAGTTTGAGCTTCACTTATTGATCTGCGGGTGTAGCCCAAGTTGAGTGCTTAACGGGTACCTAGCGGTAGCTAGTGCGGAGTTGCGAATAATGTATTTGCTTAGAATAAATAGACATAGTCGAAAAAAATATTAATAATCTTGACTGGTTTTAAAAAGTAAGCCATGGGTGTTTAAATATCGTGCCGATTTCATCACGCATGCGAATTTGCGGGTCAGCAGTCCAGCTATCATTGACTTCCGTTTCGTTTATTTCCCTTCATCTCGCACTTGTATTTTTTTTCTTTTATCTATCACACAACGCCGTCTAGTCCAAGCTAAGCAGAGCTTGTGTAACTGATACACATACTTATACTCGTATATTTCAATATTACACCCAGACACAGAACAAATGATCGTGCTTATCACAAAAACATTTGTCCTGGGTGGGGATCAAACGCACAACCTCCGGCATAGCAGTCAGCGCCACTAAATACTAGACCAACAGGCCAGTCGATTCTATTACAAACTACTATAATCATAGTAAAAATGCGTCCAGTAGTAAGTTATAAATGTCAGGCTAGTTCAACACTTTAACAAACAGTTGGAATTGCCACAGAACACCGTTACTAGGTCTTAGAGATCGTGTCTGGAGTATTCTCACTTATTTGCTCAACGCTAAGTAGGCTTTGGTTATGATTTGTAAACATTCTATTGGCGTCCTGAGCCTAAATAATCGGTACGTCTTTATTTAAAATGAGCAAGTTTTAACAGATTTCTTTTAGTGAGAGACGAGGTACAATTTCATCAGAACATTATACCTAGAAATATACTGATCGTATCTCAATTTAAGATAGTTATAACAAAATATGTAGTTTTGATTTGATTTGATTATGTAATTTTGCATATTATTACCATTTATTTTTATTATTATAATTATGCCAAAAAAAAAAATCGCCTTTGTGGAAATATAACACTTTCCATTTTAAAGTGATTTTTCAGTTTAAAATGTAATTGTAAAACACAGCAATAGACAATCAGTACAGCAATAGGATAAAGAAATAATCAGCTAGTTTATATTAACTGGTTTTAGGTATATTTACCAGGTTCTGGTAAGAACGAAATGATTACTTTGTTAACACCACCCGAAATACGTCCTAAAATCACACCAGCACCATAAAACACAGTAAATCTGTAAGATTAATGTCTAGCACTCACCTGAGCAGTGCTGGGAGCGTCGTCCGGCCGGAGCGCGTGTATCCTGGCCTCCTGGAAGTCGGCGAAGGCGCGCACTGCGGCTGCAGCATCACGGTAGCGCTTCCACAGTTCTACGGCTTTGTGGTACCTAAGGGAAAACAGTAAGTTACTTGATGAAGAAATAAATAAGATAAACAAACGATTTGGCCATTTAAAGTAAATTGGAATTTAGAAACTAATGTTGCCGACATAGCACGAAGAATCGCCAAACTAGTTGGCGCAGAACAGTACCTCTACCATGAGTTTTAAGCAATAGTATTCGTCGCTACTCGATATTGCCGCCGTAAATATTTTGTATGGCAAATTTTGCAGCGCCTCTAGCGATCACTTTCAGAACCAAAATTTACCATACAAAATATTTACGGCGTCGATATCGAGTAGCGACGAATACTATTGCTTAAAACTCATGGTAGAGGTACAGATGGCGTTGGGGCCGAAAGGTTCTGGAGTAGCGACCGCGTACCGGAAGACCAGTGTTGGAAGGTTGACCGATGACTTAGTAAAGGTTGCGGGAATCCGATGGATGCGAGACGCACAGGACCGTTCTTTGTGGCGACATCTGGGAGAGGCCTACTATTTCCAACAGTGGACGTCTTTCGGCTGAAATGATGATGACGATGATGATGGAATTTATGGTGGAAGATCTTGGAACTACAAGGTTCAGTCGTGCACTAGCTTCTGACATATTAGAAGTGCCCGTATAGGCGTATGTGAAATAAAAAAAATTAATACTTTCGAATTTTGAAAATGCAGAACTAAGCTTATCTACTTTTAGAAATGGCTGAAGTCTATCTGAAAATGTTCGGATGCTAGATGTTCACTTAGGCTAAGCTTGAAAACTTATTTAAAGCTATTTCGTGTGAAAAAATAAAAATAAATATGTTTTACTATGTCGCGACAGACTGAACATCAAGAAGGCTAGGAGACCACAATAGAAATCTGCGCTCATCTTTTAACCGCCTACTTCAATTTCCCACACATCGTACTGACTTTCTTCACTGTTCTTTCTTCATACAAGCTATTTCTTTGTGGAATGCGCTTCCCCAGGAGATTAGGATGGCAACAAACCGATCGACATTTAAAGCCAAAGTTCGCGAGTTGATTCGTAGGAAGTTGGCAGTGGTTTCATCACAGCGTTAATATTTTGTAGTTGCTGATTTGAACCATTGGTTGGACTTTATTAATATATATATGTATATATTATGTAGTTTATTAATTTGTGTATATATATTATATAATTGTATTATATTTATGGTTTATTAGTAATTCTGTTCTTGTATTCACCTTTTCTCTCTCTTTATTGCACCTACCACTATTTGTCTCTCCATCACCCTAAGGTTGACTGGTAGAGAATGCCTAAGGCATTAAGTCCGCCTCTGTACGTTTGTGCATAAAGTGTTAAAATAAATAAAATAAATAAATAAACTAGGTATTGTAGTGCCAATTAATTAAGGCTGATTGATAGTCGAGGAAATAAAATAATTCCAGTAGTTCCTCATCTACTTACTTGTCACACAGCTGATTCAGGTTGGTGCAGGTGTGCTCGTAAGCCGCAGCAGCATCATCCAGCTCTCTCCTGAGGCTGGCAGCCACGGAGGGTTCGGTGGAGGCCTCCAGAGGCGCGGCGGCGGCGGTCAGCTCTCCAACCAGCTCGCCACTTCGCCGGGACAGCGTCTCGCTCAGGGTCTGAGGTATAAATGAGTTAGTTAGACAAATGGACACAAATGTAATACACACTGACCGTTTTCTCCTAAAAGGGTCAGGGATGTGAGTCCCATATTTAATCAGTTATGTCATAAAGCGGGACTTAAAGCCAGACTCTGGTGATAATTGAAACCGTAACATTTTTTTTTCCACTTCTCGAGAACTTACTTCAGCGGTAGTTCAACAGATGACCCTTAATATACACGGCTATGTAATGCAAAAGATAACTGGAACTCGTATGGGTTTAGTCAGTAAAAGTCTTATACTCCGTTTCGCTCCACTGAGAGCGGTAGAGGGTATTAGACGATTTCCCACACACAAAAAAGAGGTCTGAAATGCTATACATACTGTCTTTCAGAAGACAGTCTGTGAAAGGCTTGAAGGCTGTTCTTTAAGGAGCTTTTTGATAATTCTCACCTCAAGTTTCTCAGTGGCCTTCAGCAACCTATCGTAGTCCACTTGGCCCTGCACGGTCAGCAGCTCCACCATGTAGTCAGCTTCTCTGACGGCTCCTTGCACCAGTTCCAGCTGCCGCTCGAAGCGACGCCATAGGTATAGTTTGGCGCGGAGGCGAGCGCTTAGGTCGCTGCATGCTGCTTCGAGTTCAGCGTGGGTTTCCTAAAAAAGGGTTTATTTGAAAGAAGTGTGCTACCGAAATTATATTGAATAAAAACTGTTAGACTCATCTCAAATAGACATAAAAAATGAGAAATGTTTACCTGCAACGCAGAAATATCCCTCTCGACACCAGTAGGCGACACAACGACCCTCAAACTGGTGGGCAACGTATGCAGCGATTGTCTCAACACCAGAATATCCCTCCATTGCGACGCCAGTTCCTCTATCAACTTATCACAGTTCTCTGAAGCTTTTTCCACCACGTCACTGCCCAACCTTTCAGCTGTTTCACATTCTTCTAGCGTCAATTTTGCTCTGCGCTGAGATTTCTGGCATCTGAGTATGCCAGCCTGGACTTGCATGATCTTTTCCTTCAACAACATGCTTCGTTCTAGTTCTTCGGCTATCTGATCGTCCAGTATGCCAGACTGTGTCAACAGAGCACCAAGGCGCTCTGATTCAGCAGTTGGTAGTAAGCTCAACCTTCCTAATTCATTCTGTATCCTATCTATACGAGCAGTCATGACTTGTAGTCTTTCTATGTAAAGGTTGAGTTCGTCTTCGCTCTTGATAACGCCTTTAAGGCTGTCTAATGATGCACGGAGTTCTCTTAGTTCTTCTTCGAGAATGTTAAGCTTTTCTCCCGAAGATACATCACGGTCTGAGATGTTTTGAATAGCTGATGAGTGGATGTTATCAATTTTGGCTGCTAAATCACTCCATTTATCTTCAATCTTAGAGAAGAACTGCCTCTGAACCATTTCATCGGAGACTGGTAGGATTTCAAGAGCCTTTTCGAATTGTACTCCTGATTCGTTCTTTAAGTTATTGTAGACTTCATGTTGAGCCTTTAATTCCCAGAATCTTCTCAGGTTGCCAGTTGTTGTAATGTTTTCTGGAGTGATGAATTCCAGTTCTCTGTTGGCAATTTTCATCCATCCTTCAATCCTGTCGATCAGAAGATCGTAAGTCACCCAGTTTTCTTTAAAAGCGGTTAATCTAGTCAACCTGGAATCAACATCCTCCTGTAGTTTTAACAATGTATCCAGTGCCACAGAACATTCTGTTTCTAAACCTGAACACACAATTAAGTTCTGTAGGCTTTCAGTGATGGATAAGAGACGCAACATCTTCGCGTAATGATGAGAGACATCTAAACTTATGGACTGGTATAGATTGATGTATTGCTCGTGATCTCTGGAAGTGACGTTGCTCAAGTCTGGTACTCTCTGTTGGGCTACAACCAGCCATTGCCTTTCCTCTTTCATACGATTTTGGAGTAGCGACCATCTTGACGCTGCCAATGTCATTTGTTGTGCTCGACTTGCAGCTCTATCGATTATAACTGTCGCTCGATCGTGTAGAGAATTATGTAGAGACGAAAATTTCGCCCTTGTTTCACTGTCTAGATTGTCTTCTAATGACTCGAGGATAGCTCTACAATGGCTGAGGTTGACGAAGAATTTCCTGTGTTTTTGTATTTCTTCGTGTAAATGATCTAAGTCCGAGACAATAATCTTTCCGTCTAACAAAGCTTCAGCCACGTCAGTAATCTGTCCAAAGTCTTGCAGAGTTTGTTCGTATTCTTCTGCTAGAGACGCCAGTTGTAAAAGTCTGTCTCTTTCAGTATTTATGGTATTCTCTATTTGTTTAGTGTCATCATCAGCGTTGTACAGTTTAGTTGGACATTCTCTCTTGGGGTTCGCTTCGACAATACTACGACACCTCTTAAACAATTTCCTAACAGTAACGAAATTGTCCAAATTGTTAGTTTCGATAGCATCTAACTTCTCAAGTTTCTGTTGCGTTGGTATTTCCGATAGTATAATATCATCTAATGCATTCTTTACGGCTTCTACATCATCGCTGAGTTTGTCTGTGTCGTTTAAGAATTTGATCCATTCTCTCTCCACTTCTATCACTTTGACCGAGCTTTGACTGTTCAAAGTATTAACCGCGTCGACTTGGCGCGTTAACGTTTCGATCAAAGTAATGATTTCTTCATTTACTTCCGTCACTTCAATGATGTGTTTTAGATCTTGAACGTGTTTCTTAAGTGACTTAAGGCGTTCGGTTTCTTCTGTTGACTTCACGCCACTCACAGTCTGTCTTTGAATCTTGTATTGGATTTCTTCTAACCAAATTGAAATGGTTTCAATGACTATGATAACACTTCTTTCTGTTCGAGTTGGATCATTGCTTTGAATAGAGTTCTTTACTTCATCTAATTCTTTGTTGACGACAAGGTTGTAGGATTGTTCCACCGACGGTTCTAACAACGCAACAGTCATGGAATCATCAGGCAAGGTTTTCTGTGGTTCCGTTACTGATTGTGTTCTCTTTTCAAGAGCATCAAGTAATCTTGCCTTTTCTGATTTCTGCGGGATGATAGTCTTGCTTGGAGAAGGTGATTTGGATTTTGATCTTTGTACCACGTCAGAGTATGTCAATTTGTGTTGAGTTTGTTTTGACGTCATAGGACTGGTCAGTTGAGAGATACCCTCGTCTATTGAAGAGGAGTCTCTTAGCGACGTATCGTCGCTGGTCGGTGTCACAGATAGAGAAAGCTCAGTGTTGATTGGGTCTGATAGACTCTCAGGTGATTGTAACAGAGGTGATTCTGTCTTCTTCTTTGGTTTCCGTTTCCTCTGTTTGTACTTCTCACCCAGAATAGACTGAGGAGGTTCTTCAAACGATCGTTCACTCTCAATGAAATCAGTGGTTGCTTGAGGAATGGAGATTTGAGCTCTTAAGTGGACTTCATAAGGCTCATCTGTAGATGTGGAGATGGAATCTTCAGAATAGACTCTAGGAGATGTTTGCTGAGTACTATCAATTGTGATAACTTCCCTCCTTTCTAGGTCTAGTATTGGGATTGGCACTGGAGCTACTTCTGCAGGTGGAGGTGATCTTGGTGAAGTCTGTTGTGTGCTATCAACTGTTATAACTTCCTTCTTTGGTGGTTCTACTACAGGTTCAACCACGTGTGCAACTACAGGTACAATCATGGGTTCAACAACCGGAACTGGTTCAGGTTCTGCTGGTGGTGTTACTACTTTAGGTTCTTTCACCACTTCTGGCACCTGAATGACAGGTTCTTCTCTAGGAGTGGTCTGCTGAGAAGTTTCAACAGTTTCCATCTTAATTTCTAGTTTCGGCACTTCGACTTCCTCTCTCGGTGTTGTTTGCTGTGTGCTGTCCACTGTGATGATTTCCTTCTTGATCTCAAGGGAAGGCAAAGAAGGTATTTCTACAGGCACAGGCTCGGCTTCTTTTACAGGTTCTGGTTCAGGAGTATCAGACTGGGTGAAGGTGCTGACAAGTGGAACCTCAGGTGTTTGCATGCCCATTTCAGTTAGGTCCTTTTCTTCGATAGGTGTAGTAGATGTTCCTTGCTCAGTAATCTCTTGTTGAATAGTTTGTATATCTGTCTCAGTAGTCTCAACAATCATTTCAGTACTCTTTTCGTCTTTCTGTACTACAGGCAATGGAGATGTTTGAATTTCTCTTGATTCTGTAATTATCACAGGTGTTATTGATTTTTCCATGACAACAGGTTCTTCGACGACTGGTGAAGTTTGTGAGAATTTTTCTTCGGGAGTACTGATGTCATGAGGAATAACCTGAGTTGTAGCTTCAAGTTGGATAATTTGTTCAGGAGTTTCTGATCTGCTAGTTTGTATTTCAGTATCTGACATCAACTTTTCAACTACAGTAGTGACTTCTTCAATTGTTTGTGTGTGAGCTTCTTTATCTTTTACAGGTGTCGTTTGTGTAATAACTTCGCTCATGGAAGTAGGTGTTGTCTGTAGTTCTATGTCAGATGTCTCAGGTCTAGGCGCTTCCTCGATTGGTTCGGTTTCCTCAGGTGATGTTTGGATAGAGTATTCTTGAGTAGCAATTTCTTCGACTACAGGCACAGGGAATTTAAGAATCGTTCCCACTTCTCTATCAGCAGTTTCTGGACTGCTATGAATACATTCTTCTACGATTTTGACTGTAGTGATATCAGAGGTTTCACTTATAGTGTGGTATGATTCTTCTTTAGGTGACAAAGCTTCGATTTCTGTTCCTTGTTTGGGACTTTCAGGTTTAACCTCTGGTTCTGGTTCCGGTTCCACTTCAGGTTTAAGTTCCACATCGGGCTCAGAAGGAGACTTAGCAGGTTCAGCAGTTATCTTCTTCTTTCGTTTCTTATCTCTGCCTTTCTTTGCAGGTTCTAACATTTCTACTGGTGTTGTCACGGTTGTGTCATCAGTTTCTGTGGTAGTGATAACTGGATAAGCAGTCTCCTCGCTAACTCCATGAGGCTTTCGTTTCTTTTGTTTCTTTTTCCTATCAGGTGTTGCAACTGGTCGCAAAGAAAGATCTTCAGCCTCGTATCCTCGCTCTTCTGAGATAGTAAGAGACTCAGATTCAACATAAGAATCTTCAATAACAGATCCAGGTTCTTCAGGTGTTTCTACCTTTTCGGGTACTTGAGGTTCCTCAATAACTGGTTCCTCAGGCACTTCTATAACAGGTTCAGGCGTGGGCTCAACAACTGGTGTAGGTGCTTTGATCGGTTCAGGTTTAGCCTCTGCTACAACTGGTTCTAGTGCCTCTTCTGTTGGTGTCGGAGATTCACGTGAAATGGGAGATGTAGGTAGTTCCACATAGTGACTGAGAGATGAACTGTCAGAAGCGGCGATGCTCTTGTCAGTTTCAATGTCAGTTGACTCACTGGTGGTCGAACCAGCCTTATGTTTCTTCTTCTTTTTACTTCTCTTAGATTCTTTCACTGATTCTGGCGGTGTGATTTCTGCTTTAGGTTGTTCTGCTACCATGTCAGCCACAGAAACTTCGACCTTTTCTTTAGTGATCTTGACTTCACTTGGCAGAATAACTTCAATGTCTTTTTTGACCACGACTGGTTCATTTTTGAAAGTTTCGACCTTAAGGTCATATTGCACTTTAGGTTCTGTCTTCTTTGCTTCACGATACTTAGCCAAAGATAATGCAATATCAACGGTTTGTTCCGGTTTGTTGGTCTGTGTGATTTGAGAATCGGGTTTGAAACCTCTTAGTTCAGTATCGAGGCGTTCTGATTGTAATAACATGGAAACATCGTATTTAGTGCCAGGTCTGTCGGGTATTGGTTGACCAGGACTAACAGATTCAGTTGTTTGAGATGGAACGTCTTGTTTTTCAGGCTGGCCGAAGGTCATCAAAAGTTTATTGACACTGTCAGAGGAACCTTGGACTTGTGGCTCATACTGTCTTATGTAAGACATTTCTGGTGCTACAGAAACTTCGGTAACATCAGATTCGGAAATAGTTGTTCCTACTTTCAACGTTTCTACCTCGACTGAAGACTGTGTTGGTGCCTTTTCAGTAGTTTTATGACTAACAATCTTCTCAACTTCAGTCTTGATAATTTCAGGAACTTGTTCGTACTTATCCGAGCCTTCTTGTATTATAAGTTGTTTAGTTAATTCGACAATACCAATCTGTGGTTGTTTGACAGTTGTTTGTAAGAAAGCATCTTCAGTGAATACTGGTTTTTGTTCTTCTGGAACTGTGGTAGGTTGTTGTCCAATTATTCCAAGTTCCTTTACGATTGGGTCCTGAGGTTTAACAACATCCTTCGCAGGTTCTGCAGGAATAGGCTTTTTAGGTTTAAAAACATCTTTTACAGGTTCTTCAACAATTGGTTCCTGAGGTTGGATAATATCTTTTATAGGTTCTTCAGCAATTGGTTCTTGAGGTCTGATAATCTTCTCAACTTCAGTTTGGATAGTCTCAGGAATTTGTTCGTATTTATCCGAACCTTCTTGTATTATAAGTTGTTTAGTCAATTCGACAATACCAATCTGTGGCTGTTTAACAGTTGTTTGTAGGAAAGCATCTTCAGTGCTTACTGGTTTTTGTTCCTCGGGAACTGTGGTAGGTTGTTGTCCAATTATTCCAAGTTCCTTTACGATTGGGTCCTGAGGTTTAACAACATCCTTCGCAGGTTCCTGAGCAATTGGTTTCTGAGGTTTAACAACATCCTTTACAGGTTCTTCAACAATTGGTTCCTGAGGTTTAACAACATCTTTTATAGGTTCTTCAGCAATTGGTTCTTGAGGTCTGATAATCTTCTCAACTTCAGTTTGGATAGTCTCAGGAATTTGTTCGTATTTATCCGAACCTTCTTGTATTATGAGTTGTTTAGTCAATTCGATAGTACCAATCTGTGGTTGTTTGACAGTTGTTTGTAGGAAAGCATCTTCGATGGATACTGGTTTCTGTTCTTCAGAAACTGGGATGGGTTGTTGTTCAATCACTCCAAGTTCCTTTTCGATTGGTTCCTGAGGTTTAACAACATCTTTTACAGGTTCTTCAGCAATTGGTTTCTGAGGTTTAACAACATCCTTTTCAGGTTCTTCAACAATTGGATCCTGAGGTTTGACAACATCCTTTACAGGTTCCTCAACAATTGGTTCCTGAGGCTTATCAACTTTCTTTATAGGTTCTTCAGCAATTGGTTCTTGAGGTTTGACAACATTTACGACTGCTTCTTCAGGCTTTACTTCTTTTGGTTCCTCTGTCTTTTCTGGTATTGGCTGTTCTTTGATAGAAATATAAACTGATGTCGATTTTTCATCACTTTTTTCCTTAAGTTCTGTGGCAGTTCCTGTAGAAACTTGAGAAACTTCCTCAGTAGGCTTTTTCTCAGTTTTGACTGGAGAGTGAATTGTTCCAGCATGAATGCTTTCTTTCTCTAACATTTCTTTAGTTGATTGGGAAATGTTGAACTGTGTTACTCCTGTTTGTTCCGTTATTTCTTGTGTGATGAATTGAACGCTAGCATCTTTAGGTGTCTGTTCCGATACAATTGGTTTTTCAGGAGTCTTTTCTGATAGTTTCTGATCTTCGACGGATATTGGCTTTTCTGTAGGTTTCTTATCTTCTACGGGTGTCTTGGCTTTCTTAGGTTCAGTTTTAGATACTAATTCCTTATCGACAGTTTTAGTAACATCAATCTGCTCCGTAACTTTAGTTGTAGTTACAACTGTAGGAATCATATCTACAGATTCTGAAAGTTTCTGATCTTCGACAGGTATTGGCTTTTCTGTAGGCTTTGCTTTCTTAGGTTCAGGTTCAGGTTCAGATACTAATTCCTTATCAACCGTTTTAGTAACGTCAATCTGCTCTGTCACTTTAGGTGTAGTTATAGCTTCAGAAATAATATCTACAGATTCCTTAACTTGGGACAGAGACTCAGGTGATTCAGGTTCTTCAAATGCTTCTTCAGCCATTTCAAGTAGCTGTTCCCTCGTTACTGGTACAGCAGGAATCTTAGACACTACAGTATGGTCCATCTCACTGCCTATGAAACTGTTATTGAGATCAACAAAACTTGCATCTTTAGGCACTTTAGGGGTAACATCAGTCACTTCTACAGCTTGGGCCAATTCAGGTTCAGGCACAACAATTTCTTGAGTTGTGATGGTTGTCAGGGGTTCAGTTTGAATAGTTTCTTTAACAATTGAAATTGTTTCAGGTACTTTAGTCACTATTCCAACTACTGTAGGCTTACTTTTTTCAATACTAGTTGTTGTAGTTATGCCTTCCTGACTTATCGTAGTGACTGTCTTTTCGGTTTCAACCTTGACTGTCTCTTGAGGTTTTGGTACCTCTTTTTCCTTTGGTTTTTCAGGTACTGCCTTATGCTTTTTCTGCTTTTTCCGATCTGCCTTACCTTTTTTCGGTTCTTCAGGAATGACTTCTTCCTTTTTGGGTTTTTCTGAAGTTTTGTGAATAGCAGAATGGTCAATTTCAGTTCCAAGGAAACTCTTTGTAATATCGAACAGAGATGTGTCTTTCTGAGTTTGAATAGTCTCAGTGATTGTTACTGGTTGCTTAGGTACGATATCAACACCTTTGGGCTCTGAAAGGTCATCCTTCGTAGGTAAACGTTGCTCAGTTAGTTTCATTTCTACTGTTACTTTTGGTTTTAATTCCTCTTCCTTAGATGATTTTTCGTCGACTGGTTTTACTGGTTTAGGTTCTTTCGGAACTTTATGTTCTTTTTCTGGAATTTTCTCTATTTCATCTGATTTCTGGGGTATTTCTTTAACCTCTTCGGGTTTTGCTGGAACCTCTTTAATTTCTTTTATTTTCTGCACCTGTTTAGAGTCTTCTGATTGCAATGGAACTTCCTTCTTGTCGTCTGGTTTCTGTGGAAGTTCTTTAATTTTCTCAGATTTTTGTGGTATTTCTTCTGATTTCAAAGCCTGTTTAGAATCTTCTGGTTTCAATGGAACTTCTTTCTTGTCATCAGGTTTTTGTGAAGGTTCTTTAATTTCCTCCGGTTTCTTTGGTACTTTCACAGGTGACGCTGGTATTTTAGAAACAGCAGAATGATCCATTTCACTGCCAATCATACTTTTAGTAATATCAATGAGACTCGTGTCCTTAAATCCGTTTGTTTCTGGAGTTTTGGTTACAACAGTCTTAGTAACTGTTTCAGTGACAACAGGTTTACTACTATCAACTTCAGTAATTTTGCTTGTTGTTGTTTTCTTGGTTACAGTAATTTGAGGTTCAGTAGATTGCACAGTTTCCTGAATCATTTGCATCACTGTATCAGGTCCCTGAGTTTTATCTTTCATTTCATGAGCAACAACTAGTGGTTTATTTACATCACTCAACTTTTCAGAAGGTTCAAAAGAACTGACAACTGTCACAGTTTCCTTTTGACTGTATACAGGAAGTGATGTTTCAGAAGTAGTAATAGTCGTTATTGTTTTTGATTGCTCAGTGGGTCCAGTTACAGTGATTGTTTTAGTGCTCACTGTTGCGTCAGGGCTAGCTCTGAGAACAGTTTTGTCATCTCCACGATGCTTTGAAGAGTCTTCTGGAACAACTGAATGCTCCATTTCACTGCCAATCAAACTTTTAGTGACGTTAATCAGATTTGTATCCTTTTGTGATTCAGAAGACGTCATTGTGGTGAATTGAGATGTAAAATGTTTTGTTGTTGTAGTCGTTGAGAATATATCTGGTTGTTGAGATGTTGTAATAGTAGTTACATCAGGTTCAGTAAACTGAATAGTTTCTTTGACAAGTTTTACTGATGCATCTGGTTGATCACTTGTCTGTTCTAGTGATTTAGGAATTACCTCTTCAGTTACTGTCTGGATAACCTGTTTTACTCCAGGTCTTGAGTCGTCGAAATATTCACTCTCACTACCTATAAGGCTCTTAGTGACATCAACAATCGTAGTATCTTTTTGTGTTGGCAATACTGTAACGGTCGTAGTTTTCTTGACCTTCGGTTGTTCACCTGACACGTCTTCCTGAATAACATCCAATACATCAGGTTTTCCCAATTTAACATCAATTTCTGTAGTTATAGTCGATTCTGGAATATATTCATCATCCGGTTCTTCAACAATTTGTTCAGTGACATGTTCCTTACCATCAATGATCTGTACTTGTTTAATAACTTTGATGCGTTTGGTCTTAACTCCTTCAGTTTGGATACTGTGTGACACTTTAGGTTCCTCTTCAATTACTTCAACATCATCAGGTTCCTCAATCACTTCTTCAGTCACATGTTCTTTACCATCAATGATAGTTATATGCTTGATTATACGTCTTCTCGTTCTTGTGATCTTTCTCGTGACTTTCTGTACAACTGTTGCCACATTTGTAGAAGAAGATTCGAAGGTTGAATGATGCACTCCTCCAGTTATGATCGTAGTTTGTCCTTCATGTGGTTCTTGTACAATGTAGGTAGTTTCATCAGGTTCTTGAATATGCACATCATCGTCAGGTAAAATTTCGAAAGACTCAGAAACTGTTACAGTTTTAACTGGAGTACTTTCTCGTGATTGTGAAGATCGTACGGTGGTGGATTTTGTAATATGCGCCCGTTGGCTATTACTTTCCTTTTGGATGAAATCTTGCATCATTTTCTCAAGTTGTTGCGCCTGAGTAAGTTCGACTGGTGCATCTACTTGTTGGCCTTGATCTTTGTCACCTGCAGGTTGATCTTTAGGTTTGTCGTCTTTAGGCTCGTCGTGTTTAGGTTCACCATCAACAGGCTTGTCGCTTGTAGGCTTGTCATCTCTTGGGATGTCACCTCGTGAAGAATCATCATCCTTGCGAGGTGGAAGTGCAGGATGATCTCCTTTATTATCATCATCGTCACCTTCATCTACTGAAGGTGGAACATCGCCTCTTTCCCTCACATTGATAGAAACTCTCGGAATCTGTTCAACAACTTCTTCAACATTGTCTGGTTCTTCAACAATTTCTTCAGTAACATGTTCCTTACCGTCAATGATCACGACTCGGCGGATAATGCGCCTTCGAGTCTTGACGATTCTCTTAGTGACTTGTTGGACAACAGCTGTCACACTCGATGTGGAAGTCTGAACTTGAGGTAGTTCTTGACCTTCGGCTAGTAAGAAAATTTGCTCAGGATTCATGTCTTTCTCCATAGTTATTGTCATATCAGGCTTAGATGTGAACTCTTGAATGGTTACTTCACCTCCTGGTAAGCGAGTTAGAACTTGGCCTCCATAGGACTGGTATTCCATGTGTTGTACTCCACCATCTTCCATTGTAGTAGATGTTCCTGCCTTCTCATCTCTTATCACAATTTGAGAGTACGCCTGGTCGAGCGGGAGATCACTTGATAAAATATGAGATTCATGTTGTTGGCTTTGCATTATCTGCTGCCTTGTGACCAGGGTTTTTCTGACCCTCTTCACGATAATCCTTCTGGTACCGTCGGCATCTACTACAACTTCTGTAGTTGTCTCATCAGGTTCTACCATAACCGTCTCGAAAGACTGAGGTAGGCTATGTGTAATGTTAAGTTGTGAATCTTTTCGGAAGTCGTTATCCGTGTAGTTAGCATCAACGAGGAGTGATTTCTCATCAAGTCTCTGCTCTCTAGTCACTGGTCGACTGGCAATTTCAATGGTCTCATGGCCATCAGATATTGTTTGTCTGACTTGGATGTTTTCGAGAATTTCTCTTTCTTCAGAGTGTGGCTCACTTGTTTGTACTGCCATTTCCATGGGTGGAGCGCAAGTAATGGCCACATCGTGAGTGATGATGGCGTCAGGTTGGCATATCACAGACTTGTCAGATACCGATGGGGGTTCTGACAATAGGCTCTTACCAGTTTGAGTTTCCATTGCCACAGTTTCTTTCACAACCTGGATTTGGACTGGTTCAGGCTGACTAGGTTTACTTTCATGCACAGTAACTTTCACGCTCTCTTCGACAGAGGGTTGTTTCGATGGTTCTTTGTCTGACGGTTCCTTTTCTTTGATGATTTCTCTTGGCGAGACGACTTCTTCGGGCATCGATGTTGAATCGATTGTCCTATCAGTCTGCGAAATGTCATCTTCGACCACTTCTGGTACCGTTCTCATGTGAAGCAGCACTTGCCTTAACCTCTCTATCTCTATAATGACTAGATGCTTCGTTTCCTCTAAAGCCTTCTGGGTTGCATTCAATCTCACCCTCAACGACTGACTAGATTCATCATCACTTATCACAGTTATTGACTTCAGTATAATCTCATACTCTTCGTACTCCCTGATGTAGCGCTCGTACACTTCAATATATCTAATAATGTCTTCTTCAGTGAGAACTTCGGTCTGCACCGTAGTTTCCTTGAGGCCATTGTTGATGGTCTCAAGCCATTTGTCTAGTTTGGCGATCTTCTGCTTGTGTTCTTCAATTTCCTTCGCCTGACGAGCCACCTCCACTTTGGCGTCCTGAAATTTTTAATTTGAAAGTTAAATCATATTTTCATGTTAAATTATGACCATAACAATACACTTATGATTTTTTATTTATAATTATTGAAAATTGCATCTCATGTCGCGACAATACAAAGTTTCGTCCGGGGTTTAAAGTACGGCAAAATTATGTTTTTTTTTTTTTAAAACGTTTACCCACATGAGGAATTACTCCTGCATCGTGAGTGTATTCACAAACATGTAAACTCACATGCACAAGACCCGATACAACTATCTGTAGGTATACAAATTTTGCTTCCTGTGACAATCAAACCCGCTATATACAGTGCAGTAGCCAATCCTTTAACAAAGCAAATTTTAGTTTTGTATATAAAGAATATCTTCTTTTTTTACAGTATCTTCTATTACATTAATTAATACGATAGACGTACTGCAAAGCAGGTTATTTTTTCCCTTTTGTATTTTCCCTATTAATTGTGATTTATTATATCATATTTCCACATAGTACTAGACGTAGTCTCTTTTCTCGTCTGTCTATTTCGTCATTACCTCCTCCTGAACTACGCAACGGATTTTGATACGGTTTTACTAATAAAAAAGAGTGATAAATGAAGAAGATTTGAGTATATTATTTGTAATCATGCAAAGCCGCGATGAGTCATTAATAAATATATAAATAAAAATGTTAATAATAAATAAGCAACAAACCAGTTAGACCCACCAATAGAAAGTAAACTAAAAAGAGTTACCTTTCTTACCTGGATGATGTTAATCCCGTCCCTCGCCTGCGTCAACAGCTTTTGTATCCTAGCCTTCATCACCACCAGCTCCTTGATGAGGACCTGCACCTCCGACTCCTGTCGGTACTCCATGACCTTCGTCTCCAAGATCTCGGCTGCTTCCTCGCACTTGACTAGAATTGTGATGCCCTCCTGAAATGTAGAAACGGTACTGGTAATTTATTGGTATTTTAATAATACGGGATATATTTGACATTTGAAGTGTATGGCTAGCTTAGTGTAGGAGGCCAGAAATTTTATAAAAAAAAGATTATCTTAAGCTACATGCTAATATAGTAGAATTCAATGTAAAGGCAAGACTTGAGAAATTTAAGAGAAGTAAAGAAAGAACTAAAACAGCATTATTTTTGAGTAACTATTATCAAACGTCATAAGAATCATAAAGCTGAGACCTATAACGATTTGGGGCAGTAACGTAACCTACAGAAGAAATAACAGCGTTGTTTTTAAACATTAACGTTTTACAAAATTTATTGCTGGGTTTAACTGAAGACAAACAGTGAAGAAATCACATGAGCAGTAAACGTGTTTAGTGCCTTGAAAACGAAGACAGATGGGTCCAACTGGAAGTTAATTGGTACTTCGAGATTAGGTAAATTTAAATCATGTTACGAAATATTCCGCAAAAAAGTGGGTTTAAGAAAGTAATAGAAATCTTTGCAAGAAGATACTGAAGGTGTGAAAAGAACTGTCACACTAATATCTCACTAAAATGCATTGCACACACTGATTGATAGAGATAAACCAAAAATACACATGGCGTCACAATTTCTTAGAAAAAATCTAAAAATAAACGTGATGTGAGTTGGGAAACATGCTATGGCTCATAATATGAATTATGTCATAGGCTAATAAAAATTAAACATACATTGTATGTACAATTCATACTGTTTACTTCTGTAGGGTTAGCAGTCATCATTGACATAATCTATTTTACATAGAACCTTGATAATGACCATAGAAATACTTCATTACGTTAATTTATTGCAGTGTGAGAATATTTAAGAACATTATCAATAATTTCAATACTGAATTCAAACCAAGTAAAACACACAAAAAATAAGGGTTTTAATGCGTATTGTGGAATACGCATTGTTTAATGACCATTAATTTTTTTCCTTTTGATTTTTGGTGAAGTAGTAAAATTACAAATGGATACTATACATGAACGTTCATAAACTCATTTATAAGGAAAATAATACTATGTAAATATCCTATATATAACTTATATCAGGTACAAAGTTTCAAACGAATCACATTATTCTGGAAATTCAATGACTTTGTCAGGACGACCGAATGTCATCACGATGACGCATTTAGTCAACACCTTACAAGAAATGCAAATTACAAGATACTGCAAAAATACGCACACTTGAGGATGACTCATCTAACGAACTATTTTCTATCCGTAGGTAAAGGTCGAAACTCGTAAAATTTATGCGACGAGGTTTATAGAGCGTATTAGTTTTAACGATCCGGTTAAAATTATCTTTAATGACTGTCTTAGATGTGTATACTTTGTTGGCCGAAGCAAGACTCATAAACAAGTAAGTGTAGATAGATGCACATAGACACTTGGAAAAGATAAAAAAAAAACACCAAAACAAAAAACTGTGTAATGAAATCAAAGAATCCTTATCTTGTGTCATCTACTGAACCGCACTGGGCCCACGTGATGTATTAGCGCTCCCTCACACAGAGAAAAGGCCTGAGTCCTAGTATTGAGAATAAATTATCCTGGTTACACATCAGTAATAGTTAATTAATTTGAGAATGATCAAATACTAAATTCTTCTCCCAAAATAATTATGAAACAACTATAGATTAGGAACTGATGTCATTAAACAGACTACGGCAACCTGAAATTAAATCCGTAACATTGTTTTTGGAAATGATCGCTGCTATGCCGTCATATCTATTATCAACAGTTGATGATATAACAAGTCTTGGAATCACTTCAATACCCTTAGTACCCGTTAGTATCGCTAACCACCATTGAATTTATTTGGCATAAATAACAAGAATTTACGCTAATATGTAGGTAGGAACATGGACATTGTTTACAGAATTTATGCAGTAAACATGTACCAATCAGCTACAAAAACACGGAATAATACTTTTTTTTTGATAAATATATTGGTTTAAGTAAACATTGTCTTGTTTATATTTGCAAAGTTTAAATGCCAATGTCACTTTAAACAAATGGTCGAGGAACTTGTAAGAAATGGCAGTAATTGTATGAAATGCAATATAACATTTTGTAGCTATATGACAATTCTTGTTTACTATATTCTTACAACTTTACTTGCGTGGGATGGTAAACAAGACACCTACTCAAACAGCTATATAAACAACGTTTGTCAATTGCCTGCAATTCTAAAATTAGCACGGTGCAAATAATAATTGAATAATGATTCAGGTTAAAAGTCAAATCCTGGTTAATGAATTGACTATTACAGACCTTAGGCAATGTAGACAATTGATTCAGGGTATATGTCACATTTTGGTTACTTCATTTGATTTCTGATCCCACAGGTTTTGATTCAGGTTATCAGGCACAACATGTTAAATACAGACCAGTACAAGTCATTTATTCAAGCATAATAGACTACAATGAACAGTGATTCTGGGGTTTACAATAAATTTTATATACCGAGACCGTTCTGCCTATTGACTGACAATGGCCAACCCAAAGAGGACTGGTGAATACTGGACATCAAATAGCGTACAATGGAATTTGAAAAGGCTGCGGATACAGCATTGTGGAGTTAAATAACGTACTATAAATATACCCTAGAAATTCTAGGCCACAAAATAAGTGGACGACCTGATTGAAGTAGCAGCCAAGAGATGGATACGGGAGACCCAAGAAGGGATAAAGTGCAAAACAAGATATTAACGACCCTCAGCATTGGGTACACACAAGTTAAAGAGGAAGAGAAAATTTCTGCGATATTACCATCAATTTGTGAATTAAAAAAATGTTAATAAAATTGACTATATAGCCAGACATTATTGAGACACAAATTAAATATCCTTAAGTTATTTTTAGTTGACTACTGAGAAGTTACACTCCTAATATATTCATGAATTAAATATTATAGCATAATAAATAAACAAAAATACCTGTCAAAAATAAAACAAAGACACTATATCACTATATAAACACTTCACGAAAAAAGAATCGAATTAAATCGATTCGATCGTAAAATAATTTTCATTCGAATATTTCGTATTCGTATCGACTGCACTGCGATCGTTCACTCACTAGTGCCCTGCGAGAAGCCAAACACTAACATTATTATTAACTCGTATGTCGTAACGCAGGTGACATCATTTGGTGAAACATCACAATATATGGACTAACTCATTGTCAAGGTCGCAGCATTGTTGGGAGAAGATGGAAGACATCAAAACATATGCAGCTATCAGTCACGTCTTAAGCGATGATAACAGAAACAATGCTGCGTTTAATTGAAGCTATGTCAATAATCATTTAACAGTAATAAGAGACACTAGTAAAATGATACCGGTAGATATGAAAGTATTTAGGTCATAATATTTAGTTCAGGTTCTCGTTTAGTTAAAAATTAAAATTGTTGAAAGAAAGTTAAAATAAGAAATTAGTGACAAATTACAGTTAGGTACAGTGAATCAGCAACTAAAGTCACAGTGACCTATTTCTTTCACTCACCAACTACGTCTCGCGGCAAATAAACAGCTGATGCTGCGTCTTTACGACACCCAACTCCCAACGTCATGTAACCGAATTCTAGTTTTGTTTATAGGCAGCTATGGGCAATTTTGAATGAACATTAATTTGAAATTTGCTCTAAACCAATTTGTATTACGAGATAGCGTATCTATGTTTAGCATCATCTACGTCAGTGGGAATTTGGGTCTGTTATTTCTGATCAATGGCGTATATACAGTGAGACTTACCCTCAGACCTTCCTCCATGGCTTCCAGACTCTCATCAGGCAGGTCGGATAACCGCGTTTGTACATCTCTTATTTCTTCGAGCAGAGTTTCTATATCGTTAGATAATTCATCCTGAGAACACACGCTTTGATTAGCAAATCACTCTTGTGTAATAGAGATATGGAATCAAAAGTTTCAGTTTTACTTGCTTTCAAGCTTTGGATTTCCTTTAACAAAACTATTGATATAATAATATATAATTATTTGTAAACAAAGGTACTTGCACGCTTAGGTTCGCATGCATTCCAATTTGCCCATTCTAATATTGAAGTTCACATAACGATATCTGGCAAAATAAAAATTCTCAATCAACGTGCATCCTGTAGTATGTCAAAATGTAAAACAACATGCACTATCAGTTCACGTGTGGAAGTAAATCAAGATTAAATACATCTCTGGACCAATAGTTTTGGATAACGGCCAAGACATAAATTATGAGTTCGCATTCTCGAGGAATCGTGTGTAGGCATTCATTACGAATTAAGCCCGAATTTATGCACGGCTAGTAAATGCAGAATGAGCGCAGAAGCAAAATTAACCTTATTACATAAACATTACGCTATTATTTATTTTTGACGGATCTTGCATAAATTGATTTCAGTTTAATTAAAATTTTAGGCCCAGGTAATCCAAATCTATTTAAATCAATAAGATGCAAAGAAAAAACTCGATGTTGTGTAAAACTTTTGATTCCATATCGCCTATAAACATAAATTGAAGGTTCAAACAGTCCACGTGATCATTCCGATGGACTATCAGGTTAGGAGCACAATACAACAACAAAAACAACAACAAAAGATTCGATTTAGTTCATAACAATGTTGGCATGACATGCGAACTTTAGAAGTCTGCAAACTGGGAACGTTACTGGACTATTGATAAAACAAAAGCTGGTCAGTCTGGTATACAAGTGTCCTGTACCGTGGTCGCGTGAGGTTAAAGAATTTGACCATTCCAAATAGTTGAATAATTCGTGTTTTTTAAGCAAAAACATTCTTCAAGGCAAGAAATTTGAAGTGTCGTATAATTACAAAAAAATGGCAGTTGTGGAAGATTCAATTTTATCAAAAAAGTAGTACTTCTATCTCAATAGAAGTTCGATTATTATTGAGACCTTAGAAGTGAAAAGAAAAAAAAACTAAAAATGAAATCCCCCTAAACTACCAATTAATGTTAGTTTTAATTGTCAATAGCAGCGTGGTGAAGCGTGTGGCATTCACACCGATAAGCTCTTAAAGCGAGTTTGGTACAGAACACTTTAAATGAGGATAATCCGCTATCATTTCTGGTCTAATTTTAGATGCTTTTTAATAATTCGAATAATACATTCAAAACAATACAGATATAATAACTTGAAAATTACCATTCAATAAAATTTTGGAATTACAGGTCTTGCAAACTAAACTACTGAAATTCAAAATGTAGCAAAAAATATGACTGACCTTAGCAAAACTATCAAATTAAATTGCAGACTTTGTCAAAGTTCTTTTTACTAAGATTGCAGACTTTGGATTCTTGTTTGATCTGGGTTGCAGTTTTCATCAACTTTTAATACCCAAATATAGATTCTATAAAACGCTTTTCTCATTTAAGCGGCAACAGTCTATCGTCTCGTAGTAGCCAAATTTTGACGGGGGTAATCACTGATCATCAGAAATAATAAAAATAAAACTATTATTCATAAATAAAACAATGCACGTCATTTTTAAGGTTTATTACAACAAAATATCAGATGACTGACAAAGACTAGAAAAAGTTCAAATCTGACTAGAGATGACTAGAGTATTATAATTCACACAATACAAAAATTAAGAACTAATCAAATGCGTAACTATTCTACTGTCATAATGTAAAGTGCACGCCAAGATGTGGCACTACAAGACGAGCTGCGGCGTGGCTACATACATCACAATACAGAGCTTCGTAATATGTGAAATTAAGAATTTAGTAATTATATCATGCCAAACATAGAGTAGATATTTAAAAATCGTACAATACGACTGTGGGTCAGTCACCTTTGCTGTCCTCAGTGGCGTCTCCTCCGGCTCCTGTTTGGATGAGGATGGGGCTGGTGCTATGGGCAGGGTGGTTAGTATATCCTCCCTAGACACAGGCTCGTCCAAAACGTCATCAACAACAGGTGTTTCGACGCTCAAATATGAAGATTTGTCTTTCCAACTACACATGCCGCCGGGTAGGTCCATGGACATGTAGTCGGGGTCGTAAGGTGAACCAGATGACTCTTTTGGCTCTTCGCCTTCAGATGAGTGACCAGAGCTTCCGCCCTGGTCTCTATCCTTATCGTTTTGGTCTTTAATGTCTATTTTGGTGGTGTCATTAGGGGGTGTTTTAGATCTACGAGCCAATAAAAGAAAATATTGGCATTCAGCGTCGTGGTATAAGTGTTTTTCAGGCCAGAAAGTATTATCATTGATAATGTTTTCCTCGATGCTAATGCCTTCGTCAACATGAGGTTCATTAGAGTCTACAGGTGTTATAACTTTTTCAACAGATTGACGTTCTATTAATAGTAATTCCGCATCATGAACATTGTGTTTGTCCGTCCAAAAGTTATCTGCTTTAAGGTTTGTGAGATTGTTAGTAACAGTATCAATGTTAGAAAGTGGGACATTAGGTATAACATCGGCTTTAGCAAAATCTGTTTCAGTGATGTTTTCTTCTGTAAACTTTAAGACATTTTGCGATTTTTCTCCTTCTGATTGCGCTTTCGTTACCTCCGTAGGAACTGATTTATCTTGTTCTGTTTCAATGAAGGAAATTACTGATTCTTTTAGTGTATCATGTTTCTGAGTTACTTGTTCTGTTGTTATTGTTGTTTCTGGTTTTATAATCAGGTTTTCACTATGCTTCTCTGATTCAATAAATGCAGCAACTTGTTGCGGTATTTTATCTTCAAGTTTTTCTTTTAATTCTGGTTTATCCCATACATGTAAGAAAATATTTTCTTTTTCGATGATCGGTTTTTTTGGTTCAATTTCAGGAATTGGTTTGTCTTTCTGTGTATCCGTTTCCATAGTAATTGTTGTTTCAACATTTTTGAAAACAGTTGTTACATTCTGTTCAGCCATAGCTTGCTTGAACATTTCGTCCAATATTTCTTTCGACACCACTTTAGGTTTTTCTGACATTTCAATTCTAGTTACTACTTGAGTATCAGGTATACTATAGTCTCTGGGAGTAATATCTTCTTCTTGAGTCACTAAAAGATTTTCTGAGTGCTCTAAGGAATGAGTTTCAGTTATAGATAGAGGTTCTGTATCGTCTAATAATGAATCAATCATGCTCATGCTGATGTGTTTGTCATCAAGCTCTTCATCATGTTTAGAAGTTTTGTCTTCTAATGGTGCTTCAGGTGCTTGTTCTTCAACTGACTTAGGTTCTAAGCCATCAGGTTCAGGACTAGCTAGCGATGGAGTCATGTTATCCAATAGTTCATCATACTGATATTCAATGGATGTTTGGGTGTCCGTCAGTTCCTTGGGTGAACCGTCACTCAGTGAGGAATCGTTTTCTGGTAACAACATTTCCTCAATTTCCCGTTGCAAGTCAGCCATTTTGCTCTCAAGTGACTGATCATCTGCAATCGTATTTTCGAGCTCTTGTATTTGGGTTTCAACCGATGGTATTTCTTCTGTTATAAATTTGGTGGTAGATTGAATTGGCTTGACATTTTCAGACAGTACGTTGGGTTCCATAAGTGATTTTTCTGCAGACACATCCTCTTTAATATCTATTTTATAAGTTGCCGTAGGTGTGTGTTGAATTTCCACGGAAATTACTTCAGATAAATTACCAGGGTCCATTTTCCAAAACTGAGCCTCTGAGAAGACTCTATCTTTTATGGGGGTATGAATGGATTCAGGTGTTGAAACAGGAGTTTCGATCTTCTTTTGCTGAGATTTAGTTTGAACTTCTGGTACTGTTACGATTTCTTGTTCAGAGGAAGTAACTTCTACAGGAGACGAAGTCTCAGTAGCTTCAGTGACTTCTACAGATTTTTTATCCTTCTTCTTCTTTTTACTCTTCTTTTTAGATTCTAATTGAACAGGTACTGGAGAACTCACGTCTTCTTCTGTTGTTTTATCAACTATTACTACGTTGAATGGTTCTGAAATCTCGAACTCTTTGGGCGTTTCCGACTTTTCATCTACAGGTTTGATAACTTTATCTTTAGACTTAGAAGATCGTTTCTTTTTATCTTTCTTAGGTGGTTGTCTATCTTCATCAGATGTACTTGGAGCTACTATATTAGCTTTAGTTTTAATTTCCTTTTCTTTTGATTTAGAGCTTCGGCTCTTTCTGCTTGATTTCTTAGCCGGTTTCTCATCTTCTGAAGGGCTTTGCGTAGACTCGGCATCATCTGGTTTGAGAGTACTAGTCAATGGCTCGAATCTGTTCTCGGACTTTTCACGAGTTTCACGTTTTTGTGACACATTTGATTGTGAACGTGCTTCTCTAGATTTGGATCTAGACCGTCTACTTCTGTCAACAGTTATGAATCCCTCAGCATCTACCTCAACGTCAGGTTTGTGATGGTCGTTTTCCGATTCATCTACAAAAATCATTGGAGCTTTAGAAGGAACATGTACTGGTGCTTTTAAGTCTGTTTCTTCTTCTTTCTGTACTGTCTCAGGTGATGATCGTTTAGCTACTATCTTAGCCCAAGATCCAATGTTATGATCACTTTCCGGAATTGTCTGTGTGGTCTCTAAAACTTCTTGAATTTCATGTACACATGGTCGTTCTGCTTTTCCAGTATCTTGTACTTTTTCTTTCTTTGGTTTCTTTTGCTCTGGTATTTCTCTTTCTTTTGGCTTCTCCGAAACTAGCTGTATAAATTCTTTTTGTTCTTGTAATAAGCCTTCGGCCAGAACATCAGCGTATGATTTGCCTTCCTCAGCAGCTTTGGCCCATACATTTACTGGTTCCGTTAAAACTGAAGGAACTTCGGATACAGATGGTGCAGTAATCGGTATTGATACAACTTCAGTCGGTTTGGTTGTAGACATTTCTTTTTTATCATATCTTTCCTTCTTTTTCTTCTTTTTACTCTTTTTCGTTTTAATTTCAACATGTTCTTCATGTACTTCTTCAGTAGGAACTTCCACTTCCAATGATTTTTCAACTGGAGCTGATGTTTGTGGCACGATTTCAACTTTTTCTTTCTTACTTTGTAATACTGTTGAATACGATATTTGAGATGATGTTGGGGCGTCTTCTGTCACAACTTGTATAATTTCTTCTTCTGTAGTAATAGGTGCAAGTGCATCTTCGACTACATCAGATCTACTCTCAGACACAGTAGTAACAGTCTGATACATATAAGAGGGTGTAAACTCGGGTGCATCAGCCGATAATTTTGAATACAGTACAGTGTTCGAATAAGAGGGTTTGAATTCAGGGATGGAGTCAATTTCGGGAAGGAGATCATGCAAGCTATGTATAGGAGATTTTTCTACACGGCTAACAGTTTCAGTTTTGGTTAGTTGTGTTTCCCTAAGATCAGCAGAAAGTATATTTTCTGTTTTTACGTCCGCAGGTTTATGAATATCCATATCGGGTTGTTTAATAATTTCGGGTTCAGGTAGGTTTATAGACGATTCTAAAACTTCAGTATGTGTATCCGCCGAGATAGTGTCAGGCTTAGTATCGAGCTCTAGATCGGTCGCAGTAGTTAAATCTACATATTCGCTTGGATGAGGGATAGTAAAATCTTCCGTTGTTTCAACGATTTCAATATCTTCTAAAGGAGATGGAGACCCTTCAGCAATAATAACTTCATCGACTATATCTTTGTCAGGACTTGCCGGTTGAAGAGGTTCAGTTTGTAACAGAAGTTCTTGCTTCTTGTATTTGATAGAGCGTTCAATGTCCTTAATATCACCGAATACCACAGGCACAAGACTTTCATTAAGATCGTCAATAACAAAAGTTTCGTAAGCTGGCTTGGCTCTTGTCACAATAGTAGTAGTAGTAGTGGTAGTAGTAATAGCTTGTGTTTCAGGTTCCTGAAGTGCTTCTTCAATGAGATTTTGGACTATCACGTGATCGTCACTAGTTTTAGGTGTTATAGATCTTGGATGTTCTGTAATAATGTCAGTTTCAGTAGATATAATTTCTGTAACAGTTTCTGATTCACGTTTTGTTTCAACAGCCTTTGAGGCAGCTTCAGAAATGTACGATTCTTTTGTTTCGTCAGTGACAATATCTGTAACTTCACTGTGATCTATGATTTCAAATGTATCTTCTTCAATTAAACCATCATCTTTAGAAGCTTGAAGTTCTTCTTTAATAACGTCAATAACTTGGTCGATATTTTTTGGAATCTCTACCAGGACAGGTCCTTTATTTTGGCTTTCAAACACTGGAACTTTAAGCTCCAGCGTAGGTGTCTCAACGTCTGTACTGCCATAAACTACAGTTATAGGTGTATTACTTAGGTCATCTACTTCAAACGACTGTTCAATTTTATCCAAAGATGCCTTTTTGAGAGTAGGCGGCATCTCTACACGCTGTTGTATATTTTGTGCAGGTTCCGTGACAACACTTTCACTAGTAATGAAATCAATAGTATTCTCAGTATCAGTTTTAGTTGTTAGTGACGTTTGCTGATTACTAACAATTTGAAGAAATATGTCTTCAACGTGTGAGGGAGTTCTTTTTCCAAGCAGTGTTTCTGGTTTTTCTTCAGCTTCTAATGATTTGAGAGTTATTCCTTCAACTGATGTTTTAAGTTCCTCTTTAGGAACAATAACCTGTTCAGTCGTTTTAGTAGATGCTAAGACACGTTCAGCATCTTGAATTTCATGATAACTGTGACGTAAAGGTTCAAAAACAGTCCCTGCGATTGGTGCTTTATCTACTTCTATGACGTTTTCAGGAACATCAGTTACTTTTTCTATAACTTGTTCAATGGTGCCAGCCGATGCAGTTTCTGTTGGTGATGGAGAGCCAGCCAATACAGTTTCTGTTGGTGATGGAGAACTATCAACCAGTTCAGCAGGCACTTCAAGTTCTTCAATAGAAACTCGTGTAGATGCAAGTAAACTTTCAGCATCATTTATTTCATGATAGCTAAACCTTGGCACTTCATAAAATAATTGTATTGTCGGTTCGGGCTCTGGAGTCACTTGTGGAACATTTTCTATGATTGGACTTCCTATTTCTCTATTACTAATAGGTACGTCATTATGACTAATATGATTTCCAATCAATTCCTGTCTTTCCGAGGTCGTTTCAGTAAGAATGGGAACAGCAGGAATATTTTGTAATTTTGTTTCTTCCTCTGTTATCGGTGCTTGCTTTTCTTCTATTTCTTTGGCTGGAGAAGGTTCTTTGCTTGCTTCTCTAGATTTTGTCACAATTGTGGCTAATAAATGTTCAGCATCAGAAATTTCCTGATAACTAACCCGTGGCGTTTCAAATATCTTGGGTTCAGGCTCTTTGACCATTTCAACAGATACAATTTTTGGAACGTTATTTTCAGATATGATCGTTGCTTTAGCAAGAGTTTTCGTAAAATCTTCGGTAACTGTTGTAACTGTTGTCTCAATATTATCAGTTAAGCGATTTTCAGCATCAGATATTTTTTGATTGCTTACTGTTGGTACTTCACTTGCTGTTCCAGGATCTATATCCATCAATATTATGGGAACAGTTGCAAGCTCAGCTTCCTTAGTGTTAATAGTTTCAATTACTTTTGAAGTAATGACCTCTGTTGTCGTATCCTTAATATCCGGTTTGTCTGCAACTATTTTTTCAAGAACAGATTCTTCTTTTATAGATTTTTCACTCTTAGAATGAGCAAGACGTTTCTCAGCATCAACGATTTCATGATAGCTATGTCGTGGCGTCTCTTCATGTGACAGTGGTCGTTTCTCGAGCTTAGAGGGTTCATTATATGTGATAGGAGCAAGCTCCTTCTCAGTAACCGAGTGTACTACTGGTTCTACAGGCTTCAAAACCGTACTTTCAGCGGTAATAAAATCAACAGTGTGCTCAGTGTTGGTTTTAATTATTGTTGTTGAAAAAGTTTTATCAAGAGCTTTAAGGAGACTATCTTGAGCGGATACTGGTTTGTCTTTTTCAACCACTTGTATGACTTCTAATTCAACTGTCTGTTTAACTTCTGCTGGTTCTTCTATTGAAACTTGACTTACTGTTGGAGTATCTTTGAATTTTTCAGGCTCAAAGATTGACTCATCCTTGGGTTTTACTTGAGATGCTAATATCATTTCAGCGTCTCTAATTTCATGGTAGCTTACTCTAGGTGCTTCATCTCTGATAGGAGAAACTCTATCAATCTGTTCAACTTTAGCAACTTCCTGTCTGATTTCGTGTAGCGGTTTAAGAAGAGGTTCTTCTGGAACAACCGGAAAAAGACTTGTATTTTCAGTTTTTGGAACAGTTTCCGAGACACGCAAAGACGAAACTGTTTCATTATTTTTAGTTGTTGTTATTTTAGCCGTTTTGTTAGAAACCTGTGATGCTAAAATTTTTTCAGCATCTTTAATCTCATGGTAACTAATCCTGGGCGCTTCTTCATTTATTGAAGATACAAGCAAAGGTTCTGCTGCTGCAACAGTAGGTTTATCGAAAGTTTCTGGTTTTATATCAATTGGTTTCAGGTCTATCTCTGTTTGAGCTTCCAAATTCAGTTGATCAGAAGTAAAAATAATATTTGCCTCAACGATTGTGGCGTTATTTAGTATGGAAGCATCAACTTCGTCAAGCGGTTGCAGTATGTAGGTCTCTGATGTGGTAAAATCAACAATGTCTTGATTATCCGTTTTTGTAGTTGTTTCCTCGGCAAAAGTTTTAAGCAACACTTCTTGAAGTACATCTCGTGATGTTTGCCTCATTGGTATACCTTCATTAACTACTGTAGGAGTTTGGGTTACTGGTGTTGCCAACACGTCTTCAGCATCCTTGAGTTCGTGGTAGCTTACTTTTGGTGGTATTTCTTCATCTGGAGAATTTTTTTCGGGTTCTACTTTAGATACAGGATCTTTGGACTCAACTGACCGTGTAGGCAAGATTTTTTCTTGATCAACAATACTGTCATTCCCTTGTGACACTTGGGAGTCTCGTTGACTTAACATTAATTGAGAATAATCATAATCTAACTTATAGGTGTCCAAATTTTCCGAGTATGTCTTGACGTCGTTGACTAACTCCTGATAGGGTATATTGGAATACTTTTCCTTGTTTTTCTTTTCAGCAGGAGTTCTATTTCGATCTTGAACTGATCCGAAAATGGCTTCTTCAAGTATATCGGAGAAATCTTCTTCAGTTAGCGGTTTTTCTGGTTCATTTGAAACTAGTTCTTCAAATTCAGCTGGTTTCGAAATTTCAACTTCTTCAAATAGTGCGTCCTGATCAACCGATTTTTCTACGGTTTCAGTAGTTGTAACTTCAGTAACAACATTTGCTACACTTTGTGTCGTTATCAATGCTGAACTTGTTGATGTTACACTTGTAACAGTATTGTTCTCTAAGAAGTCAGATGTTATAGCAGACGTTTGCAAAGATTCAGTTTTAGTATCTTCAAGTGTAGCTCTTGTTTTATCAATACGACTTTCAGAATCAGATATTTTTTCTTGATCAATAAACCTGTCGGTTATAACCTTACTGTCTAATACATTATCACTAATATTAATGGAAGACGTTTCATCAGTGATTTTGTTATTTATCGATTCTTCACTTAAAACTAAGTTTTCTTCAATAGGTTGAGGTTCTTCTAACGAGTTACTTTTACTACTAAATACTTTTACAGTCCTGATAGGAGGCAGTTTCTTCTCTTCATGGGTTATTAGGTATATAGTACGAGTTTCAACATCTTGCGTGATAGGCTCATAATGAGTTATCTCTTCAACGATATTATACGATCCTTCTTTTAACACATCGGGTGAGAAGAATTTATCATTATTATTCTGTTCATTAGCAGGACTTGTGACAGGTGTCTCCAGTTTTTTATCGTCTTTGCTTACAACTTTTCCATCATCAATGCTCTCAGAAATATTCTTGCTAGATTTTTCAGGTAGAATAGCTTCTTCTACTAAAGATTCAACTTTATTATCACTTCGATCCGTTTCTAGTAAAGTATTAGTCATCTCTTTGAGTATTGTTACTTGACTTGCTACATATGCAGTTTCAGTAATAGTTAAATCCGATTCAGGTTTTTTGATTGGTTCAAAGGTAGTTTCTGTTATACCTTCTTCTTCTTCTAGCAAAGCATTCCAGTCAATATGTTCAATCGGTTGAGCAATTTCAACGTCTTCCTCAGGTGATGTATCATAGTCAACCTTTTTTAAGGAGACTTCCTTCTCTATTTCATGCTCAGCTACTTTAGAAGTAGTTATTACTGACTTCAGTTGCTCCTGCTTGGCTTTTGGTTTCGGTGTCTTTTCCTTGGGTTTTTTCTTAGACCCTTCAGTGCGTTCTATTTCTTTGAGCGCTTTCTCGATATCATTATCGTCAATCTTTTGTTTCTTAGATTTCCTCTTTTTATGCGATTTGACTTCTTCAAAGGCAGGTTCTTCTGATTTTATTTCTTCCATAAGTGGTTCGGGTTCAGAAGCAGGTAATTCTTGCTCAGAAATAATTCCTACAGGTACTTCCTTGACAATATTTTCTGGTTTATTTTTAACTTTTGACTTCTTTTTGGATCTTTTTGTCTCTTCGAAGGGTTGTGATTCTTCAGTTTCCTTAATTTCAAATATTTCACTTGGTTGCTCAAGTTCTTTTTGATCAACAACCGTCTTTTCAGTTGTATCTTCTTTAACATCAGCGTGTTTGCCCTTTTTAGTTTTCTTTTTCTTTGTTTGTTTTGTTTCTTCAACTTGTTCTATTATATTTGGTACTTTTGCTACAACGGGCTCAATAGGTGTCGTCTTAACGTGTTCTTCAACAATTTCAACAGTTTCTGTAGCTTTAAATACAACAGGTTCAGGGGTTTTTTCATGTTTCTTTTGTTTCTTTTTTTTCTTATTTTTAGATGAAACATCATTGGTTTTAACCTCTTCTTGTATGGGCTCTGAGGGTACTGGTTCTATTTGTTCCTGTTCTGGTTGTACGGGCTCTAACTCTGGTTGTTGCCATTGTTCAGGTTCTAGGGACACAAATTCAGCCTGGTCAGTCTCCTGTTTATTAGGTCCTGGTTGTATTTGTAATATATGAATTTCTTTTTGTTGTACTTCTGTTGTCTGTACATTTTCCAATAATAAGCTTTTTATTTCTTCTGTGGTTCGATGCAGTGTTAAGTCCTGCAGTTTATGTTCTGGTTGCTCAGGCACCAGTTCTATTCCTTCATGGACCACAGATTCATCTACCTTAGATGGTTCAGAACTTACTGCTTCTGGTTCTTCTTGAACAATTTGTTCAGGTTCCGGTAAAATTTCTTGTACTTTATCAGTTTGTTTTTGTCCCTGCTCCATCTGTTCAGATTCTTTGGAAATAAATGCTGAAACTATGTCAGCACCTGGTATTGCTTTACCCTTCTTCTTTTTATTTTTAGAAGCTTTCTTGTTTATTTGTTCCTCTTGTTTAGGAGTTTGTTCTTGAATTGAGAATAATTCAGACTCTTTAGCTTCTGTAGCCTGTTCAATTCTATGTAGCTTTTCTTGAGCGTCATTGATATTATGAGTGACTTCATAAGATTCTTGTATATTTTCTAGATTTTGCTCTTTTTCCTGTTTAGTTTCTATAGTAGGTTGTGACAAAATGATTTCTGTTTCTGTTTTAACAAGAGCTGGTTTGCTTTCAAACTCAACACTTGATTCACGTCCTGACTTTATAGATGTTGTTTCAGTTACAGTTTCTGATACTTCTTTGTATTCGACATGACTGGTTACTCGTAACTCGTTAGAAGTTATTGTAGAAATAACTTCATTAGTACTATCTTTCTGATTAATAAAATTATCTTTAGACTCAAACGGTAAAGCCTGTTGTTTTTCGTCATTTACTTCCGGTGGAGTAACATGCTCCGCAACGTGTGAAATCACTTCTGATTTAACAGTTTTGGTTTCAATGGGTGTTTCTATATTCTTGCCAGAGTCAACAACAGAGATTACGTCAGTTATACTACCAACAGAACTACGCTCTGACTTCTCAGATTTATCTAAAGAAGCTTGCTTTTGGCTCTTCTTTTTCTTAGATTTTGTAACCAGTTCAACAGGTGCAGTAGACTCAACAGTTATAAACTCGGTATTTACATCAATTGTTTTCACAGGTGATTCTTTGTGACCTTTCTTTTTCTTAGACTTAGTTTGTGCATCTGTTTCTTTATTATGCTTTTTCAATTCAATTGTTTCAGCTTCTTTCGGAGTTTCCACTGTTATGACCTCAGTGATACTGTCTTTGCTCCTATCACGAGGTTCTTTTGATTTTTTCTTCTTTTTTTCTAGCTCTTCAATTTCTTTAAGAGCTTTCAGAATTTCATCTTCAGGTGATTTAGGCTTTTTAGACTTATGCTTCTTTTTAGGTTTTTTCTGCTCAATTTCTTCGACAGCTTCAGGTTCTGAATCTTCTGCTACCAGCTCGGTGACAGTCTCTACGACTGTAGCACTATGTTGTAATTTTTTAGTGACTTCTTTGTAACCAACTTCGACAGTTGGCTCCACGGACGCAGCTTTAACTAGTGTATCTCTAATAGGTGTAAGTTCTACTTCTACGGGTTGTTCAGGTTCATCAAAGTCTTGAACTTCGATGACTTTTTTCATCGTCTTTTTCTTTTTCATCGCTTGAACGTCATGTGCCTTCGTAGGCCGTTTTTCAGGTCCGCGCCTCTGTCTTGGCATTTCTCTTGACCTACTTCTAAGCGGTGGTCGCTCGGGCCTATCAGGTCTTTCCAGTCTACCCGTTTTTTCCGGTCTCTCGGGCCTATCGGGTTTGAACCTCAGCGGTTCAATCTTCTCAACTTTCGATTCATATTGCTGAATCGGTGGAGATCTCTCGACGCATTCTACTACGATCTCCTTCACCAGCTCTACGTGGGCCACTTGTGGTTTCGGTAAGGACGTAACGCTATGAGTACGCGGCTGTTTGCGCAATCCGAGTGCTAATATTTCCGCATAAGATAATTCATGCGAGCGTTGTTTCGGTGATGGGCTGATAGCCCCTTCCGATATTTCTAATTCTTCGGGCTGTAGTTCTCGCATTGGTTGATCCGGCAACGTCTTCAGAGGCTCGGGTGACTCATGGTACACGGGTACTTCCCGACAGACGGGTGATTCCCGATACACGGGTGCTTCCCGATACGCGGGTGCCGGCACATCAATGGGCATCTCCCGGTATTCCACTGGGGGTTCTGCATAATACTCAGAAACCGGTTCCGGTTCCGCACGCGGAACATAGTCATCATAGTAAACGATCACGTCACCGCCATAAGGCTCACTGACACTGATAGACTCGCTAACACGGGTGTCACTGCGCGACATCGCGTCGTCATCGACTCTCTCACTGAGCACACACGGTTCCGCGGGCACTTCCACGTCGTCGGGCGGGGCGGGATCCATGGGCGCCTGGGAGCCGCGGGAGCTAGAGCGGGAGCCGGAGCCCTTGACTATCTCGGCGTAGGTGACGCCGCCCGGGGCCCAGCAGGGCGAGCGCGTGCGCGCGGGGCCCTGGGCGGCGGGCGCGGCCAGGCGGGTGCGAGAGCGGCGCGCCGGCGAGCGCGCGCGGTGCGAGCGCGCGTGCGCCGCGCTGCTCGCGAGCATGCTCAGAGTGGCGGCGTGCTCGTCGCTCGCCGGCATCACGAAGTACGGGTCCAGCGCGTAGATCGCTCCGGTCAGCTCTTCGATTCGCCGGGCGACCTCCTGATACGCAAGTACGGACAAACACATGATTTACAAGGGTGTCTCTCAGACGAGCGGACGGACGTGATGAGAGGTTGAGCGAAAGGAAACGACGGTGGCTGCGATGCGTCTCGTATATTTAACGTTTCGTATTATATGCTTATAAAAATTACAGGGACGAGATGACAAGGAATCGACTTATAAACTAATCGCGGGTGATCGCGGACTACGCGTCTCGCAGCGGCTCGGCGTCGGGACTGCCGCGCTGCACCAAGAGCTTCACTCGCTCGTTACGCGCCTGAATCTTGCTCTGGAGCGACTTGACGCGCTCGCGACACTCCTAGCGGAGGATATCAGTTCGACGTGTTAGTAGCGGGGAGGGTGAGGAGGAGGGTGACAAAAAGAAAACAAAAGATAAATAAAAGATGATCGAGCTTTGGGGCTCGCAGGTGAGATGAAGCGTGCCCGCCACCTGCCCGGTCGCCCTGAGAGCCTCCAGGTCGGATAAACAAAACTAGAATACTCGCTAGCCACCTACTGTCGGGTCCGCGTGGATGGTGGGCTTACCTGCTGCTGTCGATGCGCGCGCTCGGGCTCGCGCGGGCAGTAGTTGGGCTGCGCGGCGTGGCGCAGTGCCTGCTCGGCCTGCAGCAGCTGCGCGCGCAGCCGCGCCACGTCGGCGCAGTAGGCGTCCACCTGCGACAGCGCGCGCGCCAGCTGCGCCGCCTGCGCGTCCACCTGCGCGCCCAGCGCGTCCAGCGCCGCCACCAGTGCGCGCGCCGCTGCCTCCACGCCCGACGGGCCCACGGACTGCGCCGCCACGCCGTCCGGCCCGAAATGTACCTGTGCACACACAACCCGGTCAGCACGATGTCACCGTGTCCGAGCGCCGCGCGCCGCTGCCGACTACGAATAAACAACCAAAATTCTATTCCGACGATGACGACTCACGTTGAGTTTTTCCACTGCATATGAGATCTTCGTCTTTTGCGTGGAGATATCGTTTATCAATTTCTCCCTTAGAGCGAGACGATCCCTGAGCGGTTTCTTTGCATTCTGAGGTGTCTCTAGAGTCCTTGAGGTCGCTTCGAGCCAGTGCCCGACATCTTTTAATTTTCTTTCGCATCGCTCCCATTCTTCGGCTAGTTCCTGTAGTAGACCGTTCTGTAAAATAATTAAAGTAAATTAGTATGTGGTAAGACTGAATCCCGGGATCGTAATCAGCAGTACTGACTGTTTTCGCTAATCTCTTCTCGACGTCAACGGTTGCATTCTCTGCTGCTTCTAGCCTGGAAGGCAAGTCTCCCGGGCTGGTTACCCTTTCGATTGCCTCTATCTCCTTAGCCATATCCGCTAAATTCTTGGCTTGCTGCTTACAGCTCTTGAGCGCGTTCTGAAAACATACATTAATTTTAATAAACACGTTCGTACATTCATATATTTTGATCGTTGACTGTCGGCACATACCCCATATTCAGTCTGTTTCTGTTGCGCCTCCTGCAAGTCGGCCAATGGGAGTGGCCGCGCAAGGAATGCTCGCTGTGTCTCAACCCAAAGTAGGACTTTCTCGAGGAGAGTGAGGAAGCGAGCGACGGCGTCGCAGGCGTCCTCCACGGCGCCCTGCCGCGCCTCCAGCTCGCTGCACACGGCTGCAAACTGTTCTGATAGTGCGGTCACAGTGGACTGCACCAGTTGTCGCTCGGTGGCGTCGCGGCTGCCCTCCACTATAGCCCGAGCGTTGCGCGTCAGTCTCTCGACTCGGTCAGCAACGTTTGGCACTTCAGCTCGGGTGGCCACCAGGCGCTCCCGGTAGGGCTCTGGCGCCAGGGTGCGGTCCCTCGCTGTGAGTTCGGCGGCGCGAACCCAAGCTTGCACATCCTCCACGTCTGTGGCGTACTCCGAGCGAGCCGTGCGCGCACGCTTCCATTCCCTCTCCTTTTCTTCCATGGCTGCTGCCAGCGCTTCAGAGGATAGTTCTAGGGAGGACAGCTCCTGGGCGACGTCCGCCGGCGCTGATCCTCCGTACCTCTTCCTACTTTCCTCCGTGAAGTTCTTCGTGCGCTCCACCAAGTCCGATACCTCTTTTGTTAGAGCGCGCACACTATCCGCTTCGTCTTCGCCGAACACGTAGAAAGTCTTTACTTTTGCAGTCAACACTTCTATTTGCTGTCGGAGCTCGTCGATTCTCTCCGACACGCGATCGAATTCGGACACAATGTCGTCGATCTCCGCAAGCCGCGCCGCAAGAGTCTGTCGCAATCTGCAAATTAAAAGCGATATTAAAGCGTATAGTTCGCACCGAACGGCACGGGATTGTGGTCTGAGGAGCGCGCGTGAGGTTTAGGTGCCAAAACGCGACGAAAATAATCCGGCGCGGCGTGACGCTGCGCCCGTGACGGTGCAAGGTCGCGCGACGGCGCTACGCTACCTCGTCGTTCGTGCTCGTTCGCTCGCGGCGCTCCGCTCGCGTCGCCCGCCCGTCGCTCAATGAACCGATCTCGATAGATTCGCTGGACGCATCTAATTTTAAATTCCACGTTCTAATGTTTGCACGGTGACATCATAGCGCGCGAGTTTTTTCGGTGCATTCGCCGGCCTGTGTTTACGTTTTGCACGCACACACCCGACCGCGTTTACCTTATGTTAGGGTGACGCGAGCCGCGCGACCTTCAGCCGGCCGGTTGCCATATGTTAACTAAACGTGTGGTGGATCATTAGTGTCGATCGCTCGGTGAACACGATCGCGAAACGGAAGCGGTTCTCGATGTAACGCAACAAAAATCGGGATGAATGACAGCCGCAACCGCATGCAGCACAGCCGGCTGACGCAGCGCCGGTATTGTATACCAGTAAATACACAAAGAAGTCACTTTTAAATGGGAATACGTACAAAATTTATACAAAAGATTCTGTACAGTGTCCCCAGTCCACTGAAACACTATTGTGTGCGTGAGTCATCGCCGCCGGTTCACGTAGGCACGGTCACATTTGTATCACATAATTCAGATAAAAGCGAGCATGTCGGCCACACGGCGACGTAGGCACGTCCCAGTCTCCTTATAGCATAAAAATTCGTTTCGATTCTGTATAAACAGCTTATTTTCGGGCCGGCAGCAGCGATGCTGGTCCGCGAAAGGGGACCGTGCGATTGTCTCGGGCACTCGTTTTGCAACACACAAGTTCACGGAGGTACACTTTCATAGCGTTATTTTAACTTGAAATGTCAATAATTGTACTTTCTTGTTGCTAAAATGGCGTGTCGTTCTAAGTATATCCCTGTAGCCGGCTTCCAGTGCAGACTGTGAGGCCGTGACCTATTAAGCGCTGCGATCGCACGCATGCGCACTAAGCTCGGAAATACTAGTCTGCCAGTTTGAATAACGATTACACGTCTCCCTCATGCCCAGTCGATTGTCTGGCTTTTGTTTCAGTTAAAAATGAACTTTATATAGTATAGCGTAAGTATTACATTGGCTTATGAAAAGGCATGGCGTAGGGCGTTATGGTGGCGAAGATTGTCTTCTGATTGATTCTATTCTAGTCTGTAAGTGCGGAGAAACTCTCGGACATGTGAAGTTTCTAGTAAAAGCTCGCTTCTAGAGTTTAACGCGTACTAACATTATATGTAGAAGTCGGTCGATACTGTTGAAATATAACTAACAGACCTATAAACTCAATAATTTGATCTCGACTCGCTTCTTATAATAATTTAAAATATTTTAAGTATTTTTTCCTCCGACTATTTTCGCTGTAGTTACCTTTTTACCTAATCGCTCTATAAAGTCAAGGTTAATCGCAAAATACGGACAAAACGTGTTTCGCCAACAAATCTGAAGCACACACGTGTAGGGACGTATCACAGTATGAGGGACACTACGGTATAATTAAGTCTGGTTTTGAGGGGTGAATATTGCTTGGGGCTTCCCGCAATAATTTCACTGAAATATAGATATTTTTAATATACAAGGCGCCTAGTCACAATTTTATTCGTTTAATATTCCAACCCCTTGCAAATGGCATGAAAAGGAATGTGAAAATGACATATCCATTGCAATTTAAACGATAGACGTTTGAGTTGCGCGCATTGAAAAATAAAAAGCGAGTGCACAGGTCAATACTGAAGTGTTCCCTCTCTTTCCCGCAGTTATGAGCAAGTTCCTAAAAATACTATTTTATATTCAGACTGCAGTGATTCTGTGAGGACTAGATCAAGAATTAAGACAGAAGGATTTTCGCTTCATCATCGCCAAGAATGCGTTAGAATAGCTTGCTCTTAGTCAGCCACGTGCCTTCTTGGACGTCTAACTTTCTATCAAGGAATAAAGTATTCTTAATAACTTGGAGCAGTGATGGCCGAGTGGTAACGGCCCCGACTTACGAGCTGTAGGTCGCGGGTTCAAACTCAGCCAGACGCATTACTCTGTGTAATTTATTTCATCACCACTGCTCTCAAAACGGTGAAGGAAAACATTGTGAGGAAACCGGCATGGCCTTGAACCAAAAATTTGAAGACATGTGACATCAACCAACCCGCTTTGGGCCCACGTGGTGGATTACGGTCCATTCCCTCTCCTAGAGAGGATGCCTGAGCCCCAGCAGAGGGAATATTATAAGGCTGATGCTACGCTATGCTAATAACTTGGAGATTCCCCATTATCTTCAAGGCAAACTAAAACATAGTCAATACGAGTCAAGACTATACCATACAAAAAACTTATTTCCTTGTACTTAAAACTTGTAGCAACTGCTTGAACATTAACACTGAGTGGTCAACAGACTTGAATACACGTATTCATACAAAATTCTTCAATACTCTATAGGTATAATAGTATTGAGTGAGTTATGTCATCGCTATTTCATAAGCAGGAAGTTCTCTGCGGTCACATTGTTACAGAAATGTTTTATTTTGTCGTTAAATATAACCATGATTCTGCAGCGGACAATCGTGATGGACCATTTTTGATCCTTATTCCTTTTAGAAATAAGGTCGAAATGCCAACAGCTATTGTCAACGGTTCAGACAGAGCTATCATTATGCTAAAAATTGTGTATCCTGTTAGAACAATGTTTTACCTTGTGATTTCAGTTTCAAGTTCAACCAGTTAAAAGTATTTATCCTCATTTAAATGGATCGGTTCTAGTAACCCACAATTGTAACTATGGTTTACTAGCTTTTGCCCGCGGGTTCGCCCGTGTGACAGTGGATAAAAACTTATCAATATCCTTTTTCAGGACGCTGTCTATATGCGTGCTAAATTTCATATAAATCGGTTCAGCTGCTGCTTGATTTTCAAGGAGTCAGTGTAAAATACATACAAACATTCGCCTCTATAATATTGGTGTGAATGTTATATAGATCGATACAAACTTGTAAAGTTTTTGGTAGTATGATCACTTCAATCTACCATTAGTATATATATAACAAAACATAAGGGGAAATTACCATTGTATTTCTAAATGCAATCCTCTAATCTACCTACAGGTAGAGAGTGCAAATCTGGCAACAACAAACTAGATCAAGAACGAAATTTATCTAAAAGCACACGAACGAAATGATCCTAAAATAAACAGTGCGGAAGTTCTCACCAAAGATATATAAATACAGTTGATAAACGGACACGACGATAAGAAGTCAACGACCCAGCAAATGGCAATATAGCCAAACTGTGCGTTTGGCAGCAACGTTGGCAGAGTGGCCGGAGATTGGCACGCGACGTCGCCAGACCATAACTCGAAGCAACGAGTAACGGCTTCATGTACGCTCGACCGGAGATGGTTTTATGGGAAAACGAACCATAAAGTTAGCTTGAACTTCATTTGTTTGAACTCGAGGTTACAAGAAAAGGTTGATCGAACGAAGAACATTACTATTGTTTTATTCGAATAATGTGTCCTTCATGGTAAAATATACGCTTACTTGTTCTTTTTTTAAATGCGTTTAAAAAAATGCTTTGGTAAAGGGAAATATGGCCTTAAACTCCTGGAAAGATGTAGCTTCTGAATGTTAGATGATTGATGCATTGTGTTTTTTTTTTTCATGGATATAAACTGGTGCTTGACTGCAATCCCACCTGATGGTACCTGATTTTTGATGGTGAGGCGCATTTATTTATTAAGAGCCTACAGACTACATTGTGGACCAAGAGTCTATTATTTGTTGATGCGTAAGCGACTAACAAACAAATTTGATGGTACTGCATTTTCTAGGGCATAGCTGCATTTAGAAGATATACAAACAAATATATAATTTTATTAGCATCTGAATGGCTTGTAGATTTTTTTGGCACTTCAACCTAGCTTCCAAGTATTAAAGGGTTGTGTATTATGCAGTAAATTACAGTCGGAGACAGCAATTACTGCCTTATAAAGTCATGTTGGCTTGCCAAGCGTGGCCATTAAAGTATAATACATTCAATACCGTTGCTCATAGCGGTCTGAAGGGGAGCCCCATGCGGCTAACGGAAAGCAGCTGTTATGGTTTCCATAACTTCCCAACCGTCGAGGGGAAATTCAAGTTATAAGGCGATAGGGAAAATGAGTTTCCTGTATATTTAAATCAATTGTGTCATTTAAAAGGGTGGGTGCTTTGTAAAATACAGCTGGTGGACTCCATCCCCGTGAAATTAGTATTACCTTCAAGAGGCAATTTCCATACAAAAATACCAATTTTAAATTTTCCTATTTATCAAGGGTTAGAGGTTTCTATTTCTTTATTTTCTTTTAAACTACCACTGTAGCATAAACAAAAAATATCAAAATTAAATCCCTTAAACCCTTTTAAAGTCTATTTATTTATTAGGAACTGTCACTCAAAGATTTGCTGGGAGAAAACTCATTGTTGACTTAAGCTTCCTTTTGAAATGAATTGTCAAACAACTGTGTACTAAAATATTTTGTGTACAATAAAGAATAAAGAAATTATAGCAACATCAATGATATATTAATCTGTGCATAGTAGTGTGTGTATAGTAGTTCTGTGCAAATGCATCAATTACAGATTATACAATTTTATATTAAATAATATTGAGAGTTTTAGCGAAACTAACAGACAAAACAATAGATTTTTTGTATAGCGGTCCCGACAGATGTTGTCCGGCTCGAAAGTTGGCTGCAGCGCCTTTTTCCAAGTTCAATTGTATTTTCAAACCATCCAGACCTCCTCAATATACACACTGATTTCCGAATCGGTCAAGCCGTTAAGGAAGAGGTAGATGATAAACTAACAAACAAAACCTGAAATCGCGAAAAAAATCAGCCAAGTTCAATACATTTTGACCAGTTAGGCGAACGCAAATGTATTGACCAGCAGATATTTTTTCGCGATTTCAGGTTTGGTCCCATAGTAAAAATTGTTTGTTATCATGATTATAATTACGTTTTTAAGTTTCATTCACTAATTACCAGTCACCCTATATATTTTGCAGGTCTAACTTGAATTGCTTATATGACGTTATTCAGTTACGTACTAAATTGTAAAATGTGTTCTATTCTCACCCATTTTCCGAGTCTTATTAGATCACATGTGGCGATTACATTCGATTCAATTTACAATAAATTGATATTTATTGAACCGGGTTAGACTAGGCCATGGTCTGTACTTGTCACTCCTTATACTTCAGACCTTATTAATGCAATAAGCAATGTTTTTAATACACTTAACGACGAGATATCAACTTATGTGAAGAACACTAGAAACTCTGCTGAGCCGTAAACTGCAAAACTTTAATGAAAACATATTCAAATATTTATAAACAACTTAAAGTTCTAAACCTTGAAGGACAAATTCTAATAAGAGTTTTATATTACGTAACACATTAAATATTTAGCAACTATAACTAAGCTTGAAGATCGTCCATGTCTGTCGCTAAAATTCATAAGTACATTATATCGACAGTATGCAATTTTATTATTAAACATCGATCACTAGAAGCATCGATGTTATCAAAACTTTAAAACGCTCAAGTGACTGTCGCAAAACAATTAAGAGAAACGGTGACTCAACCAAATTAATACGGAATCCCTATGCGTCACGAACAAATCACCCCTTTTCAACGTTACAAACATGTCTCACCCACAATCTATCCAAAAGGGTCCCCTTTACCCTTTGTGCCGCATTATCAAAGCCATTATGAAGAGTGTAATGTGTTAAAGAGCTACATATCCTCGTCTAGACACAATTAAATCATGACTTCATTGGCTACAGTCACATGGTGTTCGTAAATCAAAGTTGCTTTGGTTCGCGCGATCCATCAAGGCGTTCTGCTCGGTAAATCTCGATATTTGTAGTTCCAAGGTTATGGTCATGAGGGGTACAGAATTACGTTCAGTGTTGCGTAAACTGAGCTACTGAAATCGTGGAGTTGAAATGGAAATAGTAGAGGGTGTATTCAAAACCAAGGACCCAGAATCCATAGACATATAAATAATAAATGAGAAAGAGTGAAGATGATTAAAAAAATAAGAATTTGTTTGGACTGTAGCGATACAGTGCCGCAGAATTTTAATATAACAGATTTGCTTCGACAACAATAATCCATGAATTTCTTTACCTCTAGATTTTTGCATGATTATTTCATAATCACTATAAGAAAATATGATATCAGATTTAATGACGATGAAAGAATGTGTCCTAAGTATAGATAGTTTCTAATGGTGTCAGCTACTAAATAAGCAGCTGACGTCATTTCACTTAGATCTAAGGGTTATTTTAATAAACTATGAGATTTCTTAGCAAGCGATGATATCACAGCAGAAGACGGTTCATTAGAATATGCAAAGTGTGCTCTAATTGCTGCAGCATAAAGTCTATGATAGTTTGAAGATTATTTTCGCAAAAGCGAAATCATTTTAAGATCCTGTGTCATCGGTTGCGTAACGTGATTTTTTCTGAGGGGCCGGATGGTTTTAACATTTTTGTTGTAACTATTTTCGGTATTTTTTTTTCCATTTGAGTCTCATTCAAGATAGACTGGATATACTTAAAATACAATGTTTTAATAGGACCTTTATGTATTTTGATTGCAATGACTGCTTCTTAAATAGATGACACACTATTTGAAGTCACTAAGAGGATAGAACACAAAATTGTAGACCAAATTAAAATCTACTATCACTAACATATTTCTGAACTTCATGGGGTTTATTCAAAACATCGAAAGGTGTAGATCCCTTAAATTTTCTTCTTTCGATCTTTGCCTTATGTCCTGTTATGTCGCTTATATCATTGCAATTATTTTTATCGTCACAAACTTCTATTTTATATTCATAAAATATTCCATCGTGTTTTTTACAAAATAGTTTTTATTTTAAAGTGATTTCTTTTAGATCCCGTACAAATTCTTGTACGTTATATCAGCGGGATATTATTGGTAGTCATGCAACCGACATGTGTTCATGGCGACATGGTTTTATTTTGTTTGCGCTAATAAAATCTATTTTATTTTTAAGCTGTCTGGGACTCATTTGCATGGGGCACTCAGATTTTTGTACAATGACGATCTCTGTTGCAGGATAAATTACTCTTCCTTCATAATGAAAGATCTATGTGTGTATAGTAACTAGTATATAGTGCATTTTTTATTTATTAAGCCTTTGAAACAGTTTCGTTAGCTAGCCTTATTTTACGTAAACTTGAGCACACAACTTAAAACGCATTTAACTGTCTAGATGTTTAAATTATAAGAATTTATTTAATAAAAAGACGTTCAAGGCCCAAGTCGCGTGATATTTTAGACCATCGTGTCTATAATTCTCAACATTTTTCATTTTTATGTTGTTGGGAAAACATTTGTGGAATTATAATTGGCTATTTCAGATTTTTACTTTACCTACCCTTAGCATCACGCAACTCAGTCTAAAATATAATAATGATGATGTTTGACTTTTCTCTTGAATTCTCTCACGCTATTTCACTTACTACATCTTTTTCTTCATAAAACGTTTGATAAACATCGTTAATTTTACCTGCGGCGCTAAAATTATGAACAAGGTCGTTTTTTTCATAAATCTGCAGTTTTAGATAACAGAATACGAAATTGTATTGGGTTATTTAGCACGAAGATTATTATTCGTTATATTAAGATAAACGTATGTAGGCATGGAATTTTCGCAACTCAACCGTACATTTTGCTTTACTATGAAACTCTATTTTCTCGAATATTGCGTTGTAAATGAATCGAACTGGTTGCCAATTAAAGCAGTCTCGATTAATGTACTATCGCCCTTGAATGCACTCATATATTCGCATTATCAATTACGTATTAGTTTGATCAACAATATGACCAAAGAAACAATAATAAACCTTCAGAACTGAGAATTCAGAGTCTTATTTCGCATGGAATAATTTTTGCTATCAGCAGAATATATTTGGCAGTACCTTCTTCGGGATTTTAAAACAACATTGGTTGGCTTTTGTTATGGTCTCTATATGATAAAATACTTTATTAAACAATAATAAAGTATTTTTTAGCTTGTTTGAGAAGTACATGTAATTTTGCGATCCAGTCTGACGGTCACATGTTTGTCGGTGTTCGGTAAAGAATTTTAATGTTGGAAACCAAATTAATCGTCGTGGGGGCAGGAATTGTGGACATTCTTGTTTTTAAACCTAAATTGATTCAGTGCAATTATGGATAAGTGTTGGAAGCTATTAATGTGAACAGTTTTTGTCACGAAGAATTTACAGTAAACAATTTTAAGAGGTTGGTCTGTCGCCATGTCTTATCAAAGTCCAAGCCAAGAACCAGCTGTCCCGTTGACCAGAGAGGTAATGTATTGACACAATATGAAGACAAAGCCGATTCAACTTAAATATGAGGGAGAACTGGCACAGATTCCCGCAGATAATTACACGGAGAGTTTAAAAGCTATCCATCATAAAATCAACGCCACAAACCAAATTCCAAATAATCTTGCCAAATATAAAAACAACCAAGTAGAATGTCAAACGCCAACACATTTTCCTCCACCTATATTTATTGATGACGAAATAGAATGAAACGATTCTGAACGTAAGGTGGAAGTAAGAAGGTTTAAAATGAAGAGTGATTTTGTGGGGAAAATAGCAAATATTTTTGTTTTGTATCGGTGAGCGCCACTGTCAGCTAGTTGATGTTATGCCAGAAGTTTTCTTCCGGAATTCATTGGCAAGGATCGACAACAAACTGGCCTACTTACCGACATAAGGTTTTATGTAATATTCAGTGAAAGACCGAACCAAAATTGCTAATAAAAGTTGGTGGGTGAAAGCTGAAAGTGAATAATATTTTTGTTTTCATTACATAATGCCAATGACCTATTTGAAATTTATTTTAAGAATGAAGTTTCTTAGTTTCCAAGCAGACGAGAAAGTTTTGTAAAGATTGAAACATTTCAATATCTTCATTTCGTTTCTTTTGAATGGCTTTAAATGCATTGTAATAAATCTATTTTTCTGATGATATTATAGATATGCTTAATCATTTCGATAAAAGGACATAACAAAAGTTTATTATATCATATATGTCGGTTGAAGTAAATAAACTACTAATATGACTCACAAACCTATGGCAATTTTCTAGTTTCGTTTGACGACGTTTGAAGTTAGTCAATTGAATGTACTCGAGGTGTAGCTGACTGTGAGGATTTTAACAGTCTCCACATAGCGAAGCAGGCTTTGAACCGATCACAAAAGTGTGTTCGTTGTTCTAGTTTTCTTATGTTCAATTTGCTGAACTTAAGCGACGAGTCAAATAAAGCTGAATGCAGGATGGTTGTTCGATAAATAGGATTCGTACTTGCCGATCCCTGCCACGACAGTGGGATTGTTCAAATTATAAATATGGAGTACACTTTCAGTCCATCTACAGCCCGAATCAGAACGCGCCGTCGACGACTTGGGCTCGGTCCGGTCGGTTACCGGACGATCAGACATCAGATCAGACAGCGTGCTTCCCATTGCACGCCGTCCGCAAGCCCGCGCCTACAGTGGCCGGAAATCGGGATCGGAATCCCGGCGGCGGCTGGGGCGAGCGCCCCGTTGCCTCTGCCTGATGCGGTCGGCCTCCTCCTTTGCTAGCATTACTGCTTCGCAGAAAGAGGCGACCGCCTGCCATCCTTCCTCACTCCGGATTATGGCCTGAACTAAGGCCCGGCGAGAGAGATCGCTGCCGCCGATCGCCCCCACGAAGACACGACGATGCTCCGCCCAGGTGGGGCACACCTCAACAGTGTGCTCCACCGTATCCTCCGGGTGTTCCGCACAGTGGCGACACCCGGGCGAATCCTCCGCACGAATCCGGAACAGGAACTTAGCGAACTTGCCGTGTTCGGTAAGAACCTGCGTCGTGCGGAAGTTTAGAACGCCGTGAGGTCTTTCCAGCAACTTCTAAAGGATGGGCCTTATCGCCTCAATTGTGGCGCGCCCCGAACGAGGTTGCGATAGTCGCTGTCGCCATTTTGCCATGAGATCCCGCCGGAGCTCTGTCCGCCAAATTTCAAAGTTTCAAAATCGACGTTATTGCAAAGTTTGTCATTGATTAGATGAATACAACTTTATCTGTTGGGAACGCACTTATCTGTGTCCGATATTGTTATAACATTCTGTCGTTATGGCGACACCAGTTCAGGTTGCGGGATAGTTTGTTAAACAATCACAGTAGCCCTGGAACACAAAGGGTAACTGACGGAACACAGGTAGGTTTTAGTGAAAGTGTGTCACTCTCTCTTGCTCCATCTAGAGCGGGAGTGAGAGGTCTAACTTAAGGACATTAAATATAACGTTACCAGGATTACATACTACTACTTTTAATTGATTTGTTTCATTGATTTTAATTAGTTCGTAACGCTTAGTTTTTTTTTTCCCGAAAATTAGTTTCATTTTCAAAGATTCCCATAAAAGTTTTCTTCACAAACGAATAAATGGATCATGATCAAATGATAGCAAATTAAACTTATCCAAGATAAATTGCGTCGTAGTTATTGTCAGTTCTTGCTTAGGCCACTGAGCCAGCAAAGAAGATGTATGTACAGTTAGACTTACTTCGAAATATACTATGTAATCCAATAAACTTTTATCTGCACGCTAGTCGCGCAATAACTTAACCTATTTGTTTCAATTGGCTCGTCAATCGACCAACTGAAAGCCAATTAAGTGATACAAGCAACTGGTGTAAGTGGTGTATTGCTAGTCATAGATCAACAAAGTTTATGAAATAAAATAATCGAATAAGGTAGTGGTGGTCACTGACACAGACACTATTCGGTGATAATATACCGACACTATTGTGACACCGAGAAGTGAAAGTGGACAGAGACCTCTCTATCTGCTTTCCACTTCTGCCCTTCTTCTTCTCGAATTGATGTTTTTTATTTTCCTCAAAGTTTTTCGGCCCAGAAGGTTACTGCTAGGCGCAGCATGGAACGCAAAGGGTAACTGAAGGAATACAAGTGAGTTTTATTCAGTTAAAGGGTGACAGTCTCTTGCTCCATCTGGAGCGCGAAAAGTTATTTGATATTTCCTACCTCAAAAAAAGGATATCGAGGAGGAGTGGCAGGCGGTCGCCTCCTTCTGCGAAGCAGTAATGCTAGCAAAAGAGGAGGCCGACCGCATCAGGCAAAGGCAACGCTCCAATGCTCACGCCCCAGCCACCGCCGGGATTCCGATCACGATTTCCGGCCACTGCAGGCGCAGGCTTGCTGACGGCGAGCAAGGTTGCTGCGCCTATAGTGGCGTCACTGCGTTTTTAGGATCTCCAAAGTGCAGGTGTAGGGACACTTTGGGCACTCTAATAAATGGGCTGTTGTTTGGTCAGGAGCAACACACTCGCACTAGGTGTCGGAGGGGTCTATGATCTCTCACTTTGCCAGGTTGTGTTTGCAACGGCCTACTTGGGTGCGTTGTCTATTGATCACTTTCCATATAGGCCACTGCAATCGAGTGGCATATGTTCTTAGGGTTGAACGAATTTGGGCGGTAGTTGTTCCTCACATCTCACTGCAGATGGTCGGTCCCAAATGGCCAGTGCACAGCGAAGAAAGCTCTTCCGACTTTTAAGTCTACCCGGAGCTGCTGTATGATTATAAAGGGGATGTCGGGATAGTGTTTGCCCTTAATCAGGGTAGTCATCAGTCAAGCCCAGTGGTAATGTCTCCAACTTAAGTGTTTGTACGTCGCGGCCGCGTGGTAGATCACGGCCCATTTTCTCTCCTAGAGAGGAGGCCTGAGGCCTTGTAGTGGATACATTTTAGGGCTGATTATATTATGCTTATGCTATGTCATATTTCAAGCAGTCAATCACTTCAAGCTTGCGAAAACAGAAAAACATTTAGCTGAACTGAATGTTCAGACCCGATAGCTAGATTCAACAATTGGTATCGACTTCGGTTTTTCTGATACAAATCTATTGCTTATTTTTTTACTTGTAGATCCAAGGCTATCCAAACGGTTAGCTTTTATTGAACCGAATCTAACGAGTTTCAAAATCACAGTTTGGTCATTAATTTTGCGCGCCTCGGTAAACACGGTTTAATGCATCGACTGTTGGTTTTGGCACCTGCCGTGGACATATAAAATTAATTAGAATAATACGGATGGACCACGAAAACATCTCAGCTTTGATGATGTAATGCTGAAAAAAAGATAAAAAAGCAAGCAAGCTGTTGGTTTAAAGGTTACGAGCTTTTTAACTTCCAATCTCAATTTGTAAGACGAAATTTCATATTGATTATATTTTCTCTAATTAGATATTGTCCTATCCTGCTCCGCTGTGTATTCAGCTGTCCTAATTTTTATTAATTGTAAAAGTTATGTACATTAAAAAATATATAATCATGTTGTTCAGTATAGATCCCCAAAGCTCCGGCTATGCTAAGCTATTCTGGTCAGACATCTGTATCCGCTATTATCTCAATAATCATCTCCTTTCAAGCTATAAAAAAAGCTAAACTTCCAATCTCAATTTGTACGACAAAATTTCATATTGATTTATTTTTTCTCTAATCAGATATCTATATTATAACCATGTTGTTATAGAGATCCCCAAAGCTTTTATGATAATGACCATTCTGCTCTCTTATCCAAATATATTTGGGATCGGCACAGCATTTCTTTCATGCATCTGAATCCGCTATAATCTCAATAATAACCTCCTTTCAAGCTTATTCATATCTTTCACAGAATCCATACATTGTTTTTTTCACTATAGGTACCTATAAAACCATCCACATTCACACAGCAAAATTTCGTCACAACATACTCCTCCATTCCTCCATATCTTGTCAATCAAATTCCATACAACTCAAGTTTATACGCTCATGAGCTGAGAATTTGTTCAAACGCAAAGAGAAATTAAAGAAGCATGGTTAGACTTTATTCAGTAAAAGTCTGTCACACTCTTCACATAGAGAGGGAGAAGTTACTTGATGCATCCCACCCAAAAATAAAGTTGATATGCTTTAAGGACCACTATTGACTGCATCAAATCTATTTGATTCTATTTCTTTAAATTCATAAAATCTAGTACCTATTTGACTGCGATCCCACCTGATGGTAAGCAGTGATGCAATCATTGATGGCATTAGTTTATTTGGAGCCTATTCACTCTAGCTTTGATGACAACAAAATGTAATATTATCTTCCTTACAAAATGCAAGTAACCTTCAAACCAACACACGACACTTACCTTGCTTTCCAGCAACATCAACATAGCTATTAAAAACTATCAGAAATCAGACACACAGAAGCACAGTGCACACGACTTACTTCTCATAAGCTTCTACGAGTTCTTTGACGTTCTTCTCTGTTTCGTTAGCTGCGTCTTTCGAGTGAGGCTTGAGGATGCTGATGACGAAGTCAGCGTGTTCTAGAAGTTCATCACGACTGTCTTCTAAACTTGATACTTCGCTTTGCAGCTCCTGGGTGAGAGAAAATGGTATTTGGTTAATAATTACGTACAAAGCTTTTTGAGAACACATTCATTATGCGTACAGCTAAGGAGCGGAGTGATGCTGGAGTCTGTGTTTCCTGATAGCTATAACCTAGGGGTCTTTAAGTCTAGAGTGAATAGGTTACTTCTAGGTAAGCGTGCTCCCTCGTCGGCCGCAGCATCGGTTACCATCAGCTAATATAGTGGTCAAACGCGAGCCTATCAATAATAAAAACGAATTGCCTTGATAATCCAGACAGTGGGTAGGAGTTCTTTGTCCTTACGTGTTAAAATATCAAGCGTGCGAAAGAGAAAGAGAGACGGAGCTAGACATCCCACATAGCTTCATCCCTTTCACAGTTCGGTTTACTTCGTCAAGCGGTCGAGATAAGTATGATGCTGTTTTGTTTATGCGCAATTTTTTAAAGTGTAGTTCAGTTTGAATTATTCGCAAATTAATTCGTAGAGATATTGTTATGTAAAATTCGAGTAGTTTTGTATCTCAAGTGTCTGCGCAACGGGACAATCGATCTCAGTAAAAAAGAATTAAGAATTTTATTTTAGTATAGACTGCTTCAGCGAAGCATGCTGAAAAAGCTGTCTCAATACATTTGCTGCTGCAGAAAACAAAGTGACCATATTCTGTATAAAAAAAAACTAAATACTTTCCAAACTGGTCATGGTTTGATTTGCGAATTTGCTACAACAACAGTTGCAGGTTTGCTGGCAGAAAACTTATTGTTAAGTTAAGCTCACCTTTGTACATTATCAAATAATTGTAATAATATTAAGTTTTGTAATAAAGAATTAAGAACACAAAAATTTGTAATTCTTAGTAGCTAGTAACCGTGGCTTAAAATAACTTTAGTCGTAGATATATGAATGCACTGGTTTGAAAGACGAAAATTTGACCATTTGTTTCCATATTATATTCATATTCACATTTTCGTATCCTCTTTTTCCTTGGGAATTAAGAATATAATAAATAAATAAACATACTTAGCTAGCAATAATTCAATGTATATACTCCTAAACTAAAAAAAACCGGTAATATGTTATATCCACATTTTAAATATTATTACTTACATACCTACCCAAAAAACTTAACTAACAATCAATATGTATGTGTGTATATTCAGTAAAAAAAACCCTACTTTATTTTTGTGAAAGGTAAATTGCTGCCAACTGACATTATAAAATCTTATGCCAAACCTCTACATAATTTAGATCATAAGAAAATCTACAAAGATCTAAACAGCACCAGCACGTAGAATGAATATTTGTTCGCCCTACATAACGTGGACATTGTTTCAGGTCTAGGTGCTTATGCGTGCGGAATTCATGACTGCAAATCGCACTTTTCTTATCGACTAATTAGGTATCACAATGAGTTTCTTTTAAGACTTTCTTGAGTCTAAGTAGAACTGCTTATCGACTGATATAGATCAGTTGAACGTTCTAAAACCAGTTTCGGTTGTATAAACGGCTGACATTATCGATCGAAAGCAACTAATTTGAAAAAGAAATCTACATTTATAACTTAGTGAACGTTATTCTGCCATGTGAATAGCGATGAAAATGCCGAAAAAAACCATTTGTTTTTTTTCCACGAATAAAACAAATAGTGGTATTTTTCCGTATTTTTTCGCATGTTACATTGAAAAATTAACTGAAGAAATCATTCGAAAACAGTCAGGATTTTTTCAAATTGAAAAGTTGAAAAAAACGTGTTTTGTTGAAAAGGAAATATATTTTAAAGGCGAAAAACAAAAAAAAAGAACACGTACGGGGGGTGAATCAAATAGGTAAAAATATCAGGTGAGATAGTGGTCAAACGCGAGCCTAACAACAATAAAAAAAGTACCAGATTTAACTAGCTCTCCTCAGCCACTGTCCGAAGAATCGTCAGCTTCACCAGGCTCGAGCTCGATTTCAAAAGCTTCTAAGCTAAATTTGCCATTTTATTAGTACGTATTAATAAGGAAAAAGTTAAAGTAAGTTCGTATTTGAAAAAAAAAACAAGATGAAGTTTACCGTTTTTTTTTTTCATATTATTCTATTTTTTTTCGGTTTTATTGGAAAAAATCATGAAACACATACTGGGAAATTTTCTCGAAACTTTGGAATGTAACATTGAATAAAACAACGCAACTGAAAAGAAACTTGGATTTTTTCCTGCTTTTTTCAACGCTACATATGAATTACCAAAGAAAAACATTTTGAAATTTTTCGCCCTCACTCTCGATTTAAAGGCCCCTAAGTAGCTAGGTATCAGAAAACACAGTCTCCGGCAGGAAAAACTAGGCTTCCTTACTTGTTTAAAGTGAATCGGTGTTTAATTTAAATATTATCTCACCTGTAGTGCGTGCCTGGTATCCACAGCTCGCCGCCTGGTGCTGGGGTTGGCGTCCAGCTGTCGCAGGCGGTCGGAGGCAGCCGTGATGGCAGCCCCCAGGCTCCTCTGCACGTCGAGGAGTTGGTTCCAGCGGTTTAGCTGCTGGTCGGCTGTTGCCGCGCGTTTGGCTAAACCTGCGTTAAAAAAAGATTGGATTATGATTAGTTATCACATGTAAACTAATTTTGTAAAGTGGAAGAATTGTTAAGCAGGTTTGTTGAAACCTACGCTATCATTTATTGCCAAAAGCTATACCTACTACTTATCCTTGTAAATGTTTCCATATATTGTTAATGTTTGTTTAAAATTATAAACAGTTTAAGGTATTGTTAACAATTTTGAGCAAGTTCACTATACCGGAAGCAATAATTTTGTCATTATCTATGGCAGCTTGTTGTTGTTAGCAGTTATTTATTGTCATCATAATGTTATTAGCCTGTAAGATTTCCTAAAAAGTGAAAAATAAATAAATAAAATAAAATGCAGAGCCTGCAGGATAGGTAATAATTATGATGTACCACAGATTACGATGGGAATTATTTAAAACTTCATTTAGATTGGCTTCAAGCATTGTTCTATTGTAAAAGTGCCTAATGATGTTATTATTTTTGTTCAGGAACACACTACACGCGTAAATTGCCATCATCATCTTCCTGCCTATGTCCCGTCATTTAGCGGCACAACACGTTTTTTCTTCCATTCTGTCCTGTCACTCGTCACGCTATCACTAACTCCCTTTTCTTTCATTTCACTCCTTACACAATCCATCCGCCTATTCTTTGGCCTATCCATCCATATATATCACACTCATAACTCTTTTAGTAACATGCGTTTCATCCCTTCTCTTCACACGACCATACCAAGACAAACGATTCCCTTTCAACTTTTCAGTCGCTGATGCAACTTTCAAACTTCCACTCGTAAATACTCGTTACTTGTATTCCATTTTTTAAGTGCAGAATCATCAAATAACTCCTGCCACTCTGGGTGGACCGAAAGGAACTGTCAGAATTTTACTGACTATATAAAACTCTTCTGTGTTCCGTCAGTTTGCCCTTTACGTTCTAACTCTTTCCAACTGTCCCGCAACCCGAACTGGTGTCACCATAACGACAGAATGTTCATAACAATATCGGACACAGATAAGTGCGTTCCCAACAGATATTGTTGTATTCGTCTAATCAGTGACAAGCTTTGCAATAACATCGATGCCCAAAGCTGCTACAGAATTAATGTTTTGGCCTGAATTTCGTTTAATTTTTGCTTCTTTTTTATTTCTACTTACTTATACAAGTTTAGCTAACAGGAAACGATCCCAGTTGTGGGTAGACTGAAAGTGTTCCTAATTTTATACTTTTCCACATTTATAACTAGATTTTGCCCCCGACTTCGTCCCTGTGAATGTCGAGACCTTGGCTTGAAAATTTTATCAAAATATTTTCAGTTAACAAACACACTTACTTTTCTACATTTACAATATTAAGTATGGACTAGCTACTGTGGCTTAGATCTGGTTTAACACAAAATAATACAAAAAGCAATCAAGCTACATACCTTCGCAAGCTACACTCCATCTGTCAGCGAGCTCCCTGGTCCTCTGCTCAACCCTCTCTCCGCTGGCCGCGTCAGCCCCGGAGCAGAGCTCACGCGCCCGCTCCCGGACCACGTCCAAGAGCGGCTGCTGGTTCTGAAGATATAAGGCATAACAGATTAGGAAAGGTAAAGCGTAGACGGTACAAACAACCTCGGTCATTTATTTAATTCATGTGGAAACATATAGGGCAAATATTCATAAACGTAACCTAATTTTCAATCGGTGTTACCACTTTATTTCTGGCTACTTTACTTAATCAACATAAAAAACTAGCTAACAGGCTGTAATGTATGACTATTGTGAGTGACTGACCCAACAAACGAACAGCCTATCAAATCACTCGACTTTAGTTAGGCATTCTGTTAAGTAATAGAGAATACGCACGTATTTTTTTATTTGCTAAATTATATCATTGAACTTAGATGAAAGAACTTAAAATTCAAATTTTGGCTATGATGGAGCGTTAGTTAATGTTGTGACAAAGCTCCTAAATCAAAATTAAAAAAAAAAAAAACAATATGAACGAATATTTTAAAATATCTTATTGATGTAGAAAACTGTAAAGAAGTTATAAAGCTGCTAATAAGAAATGGAAGTCTGAAATAGACTTTGACGTCAAAGTCCATCACGCCCGTAAAGCCAGAGAACATGGCGGCGTCTTGGCGAGAGGGAAAGATATTTTTGTTTAAAGTTGTTATATTTCGTTCACTTCTCTATTGATTTTGATATAATTTTCTCAGTTACTATTCTATAGTTGTATATTTATTAATTAACTGTTTAGATAACAAATATTTTTCATGTATATTCCCTATTCAGTAAAGAAAAGCCTGTCAGCTACCGTGGGTCTTGATATCACTATCATTCAAGTGCATTCAATTAACGCAGACCTTGCAAGAATATCTTGAAATTAAGTGGCGTTTAAGAATTTACCTATCAGGCAGTTCCAAAATGAAACCATGTTTGTCCATAAAGACAACAATTTAGGTAAAAGGCTGGCAGTGATCTCTATGTATATTATCAGAAACATAATGAAGGAAGGGATTGATGAAGGGATAATTAGTTTGCGACAGCGGTCCCTAAAAGCAAAATCAAGCTTGATGGTGGGAACACAGATGAGCAAATCGTAGACATAGAAGAAGTGTATGACAATATAGATAGAAATCAAAACCTTCAACAGGAAATCAGCAGCCATTGGCTATTGCATGTTCTACTTTATAGTTTCATTTCGGAAGTAGCCAATCAGAAACTGATACATATGTTCCACATTGATTAAACTGACATCGAGAAATTATTGCTACTACAGTCGACTGGCTGATTACCACATTTTAATTGCTTTCATACTTACGGTACCGGTTCGAAACCTGTATACATATATGTAAAGGAAGAATCGTTTACGCATTACATGTAAAGTCAGTATTTTGCAATACCTTTCACAGAAATTATGTATGTTTTGTAAATGTGTGTTTGAGTTCTTATTACAAGTTGTGTAAGATCTGTTGATTCTTTAAATGCAAAGCCGAATGCTTTTTTTATTGTTTCCAATTTTAGGTAAATATCGTCACAAAGTACAAAAACCGCAAAATAATTGGTCATGGTATTGATTTGTCGCAAAAAGAAAATTACTTCAAATCGACTAATGATACTGATGCCATGCTTGGTAAATTATAATATCCGCCAGCACTGTGGTGTTGTTTAACCACAAATTGGTTTATGCAAAAAAAATATAGTTTGAAAGTAACTGAGCCTATGTAAAACAGTCGACGATTTTCGGCTGAAAGGATGATGAATTGATGATGAAAGATCTTCATAAGAGATCTTCATAACTAATACTGTTGGAGACAATTCATCCTTAAGATACTGAAACTTCTATATACTTTTGAGGATATAGAAGTTTCAGTAATTAAAAAAGTCAATATATTTTTGGTAGCAAATATATAGATAGGACTGTAAGAAGACCTCAAGTTTTTGTAGAATATGGAAATTAGCTTCAGTAAAGCTTACAAGGAAAATGCTTAAAAGCAACGTTAATGGCATATACTTATATTATAAAGTTTGACTTCATTTATCTACCTCATCTTTGGAACTGCAGAACCATATTTGAAATTTCTTTAAACAGTAGAAAGCTACAGTGTCATAATCTATACTTGATTATATACGATAAAAATATTTGTTACGCCAAAAATGTTGACGCCCAGCGAAGTGGGCACGGGTCAGCTAGCACTATAATATTTTTTCATGTCTTCAATGCTATAGTATACACTAACATGTTATGTGTTTATTCAGATACCTCTTTGTCATAATCCTTCGGAATAAAAGCGTATTGTTCAAAGTTGTTTTATAAAGTCTATGGTGATAAAGATACATTGAAAACTGATAATTTTTCGCAACCAACAAAGTGTGTTTTGTTTGCTACATAGTAGCTTTCTATAGAAACAATCAAAGTGTTTATAGCTTCAACTTTTTTAGCGAATAGATGTGTTATATTGCAACTTTGTCCCTTGTTAACCTTGGCCCCCGAATTAAGCTGACTGAGAACATTAATGTTCTCATTGTGCTTGCTGGAGGCACCGGATCTGACATCATTATGTTTTTAAAATGCTGGCTGTTCTATGTTCACGACATTGTCGTGTACTTGACTGTCAACGGTGACTATATGAACTTTTTTATAGAAATAACTGGGCCTTTTATATTTTAACTTCAGTCCGTATATATCTATATTCCTATTTTTATATTTAGTGGTAGTATTATAAACTTCTGTTCTCATTTTTGTTGATTTCAATACTTTCTTCAACATAATAATTATTTTCTCTTCAAAATAACTATTGAGTTTATTTCTTTCTGAAAGTATTGGCTGCTAAAAAGGAACCTCGCAATCTGTTTACTACGTTAAAAATTTAGTTCTATTCAGTTACAAATAAACAGCAAATACAACCTACATAAGCCTTTCTGAATGAGTATGATTTGACCTGATTATAATATGAAAGGCGTGCGAACCTAAAACGGCATACATGATGCTGATGTTCAAGCGACAATAGACTTAACAAGGCATTGACTTGCAACTGAGAGGTCGGGAGTTCATATCGCATCCGCTGCACTGTAATCAGTTGTGGGCCCACACCTTTTGCGATTGAGATTACCTACAATTGTTTGGAGTGATTTACAGCAGCTAAGTATATTTACTCCAGTTCCACTAGCACTACTTGTGATTTGGTTCTTATATTTCAAATACAAGACCAATACAACAATTTTTTTTAAAGTTATAGTTATGAGTTGCTTCATAAATTTCGATTATACAAGACCAATATATAACAAAATGTTTAAAAGTTATAGATTTTAAATTAGTTTTCTGTGTGTCTACAGTAGGAACAATGTTTAAGCTATGTTTCTGTCAATTCTTGCTCTAGTTTTCTATGAGAGCTAGTAAGTAGTTATTTACTTTTGTTTATCAAGTCGTGTTATTACGGTTTACCAATTAAAATAGCAACTCATTACCATCGTCAACATCTTCGTGCTCTTGTCCCAAGATAAGTTGAAATCAGTTAAAAAGACTAAGATATATTAAGTAGAATTTGTATCAGATGTTTTGATAACTGTTTACGTGTGATCAGTGCTTCAAAAACGCGATATGTTTTTGTTTTAAAATTAATTTATTGAAAACTTTATTCGAACATTAAATGTCGGCATTTTTTTTTAATACAAGGAATTCTCTACCAGACAACCTTTGGTATATGAATACCAAAGATTGTCTGGTATATGAGTATATTAATACTTATAAGCAATTAAAATAATCAAGAATTTACTTATTGGCGCACAGTTTTTAGAGAGCACCTTTACAGATTTTATAAATAGCCCTTACATATATCGGTATCTATCTCAATACTCCTCAAGTATTTACGAAATCTATTCTATTTAAATGACATCGATAACCAGCTCCACTGCTAGAAAAATGTCACTTATCTTGAACTTGACCGATTTAACTAGAATATTAAATCAGTTAACGAGCTGATTAGGTATATTATGTAAAATGTTCTTATTCAATGAAAATAGAAAGTGATCGCTTGATAGCCTGAAACAGCGGCTGAGAACGCCGCATGAGTGTTTACAATGTTATCGCGGCTATATACTGATGACTGATAAGAGGAAATTGATAACGAGCGTTTTAAATGCCAACCAGATCTTTACGAGAAAATTCTTAATAGTTTACTTGAAGAATCATAAAAAGAAAGCTACACTCATTAAAATAACCAATTTAGAGTTTTCGGGTCTAAATGATATACTTTTAGACTATAGAAATTAAATTTTTGAATACAAAATTGACCGCCATTGTACCCATAGATTTAAGTTTCAGTAAACTTGTTACTATTTTGGTGTATAATAAAATTTATTATATTGACTTGACCAGAGATTTTCTGTTTAAAGTAAAAACAATGCCAAAAGATAACATGAAAAATGTTCAAATAACAATATACCAAGGCATTTCAAAATTTTCTTAGTCATTCTTGTAACGAGTATCCCATAGTTTCACCAGGCACTGGCCTTGACACCTCGACTCATTGTGTCTATTTATAGCCGATGAGAAAAAAACGTTACCCACAATTACAGCGCCGGCGCTTCCAGCCTACATTCTGAGTAGTATTTTCGAATTCTACCAACTAAAGATTACAAAAAAAAAAACACCAAGTAAATGAGCTGTTTAGGTAAATAAGTGGATAGAAATAGACAAGATAGCGAAATATAGTCCACAAAAAAGTTATTCGTCGAGGTCACGACCCCCAGCAATGAGGACAAACGAAGCAAGGAGCGGAGGTACATGGGACTATACAGGAAGAATAAACTAAAATAAAACTAAGAACAAGATAAAAATATGTGTGAGGCCTATATGCACCGGCCTGAAACCGAAGATGTTGACGCAATAAAGCCTAAACCTACGACTATAATGAACAATAAGTGGATGTAGGCTGAACAAATTGGAGCAGTGTACAACTACAGTATACCTAGTATTGAAGATAAACGCAATTTTAACGCATAGAACATTTCATTATAACTTCAGAGTTATTCAAAAGTATAACACCAATAAAAGGGAGCATAATTCTCTTTTCAGCTGTTAAAGATGCTAGTGCAGGGGTGATAATGCGCGACGACAACAGTGGGGATGCCCTCATGCATCGATCTTTTAGTCTCACACTTGATACTTTTACTATCCCTATTTCTAAGTCACTGTCTGCGTCGAGTTTTTGTGTTGCTTTCTGTGCGTTATGTTTATTCGCAAACTCTTCAACCACACAACGGATTCTGATGCGGTTTTCACTAATAGAAAGAACAATAACTGAGGAAGGTTTGGTGAGTACATATTTTTTGCACTAGTGCGAAGTCGGGCGGGTCATTTCTCCTCCCCGAGTCGTAATCCTTATTACTGAAGGTACTGAAGTTTCTGTTGCATTAGTTAGTTACTGATGGCGTCTCACCATCTGTGACGGTTCTTGGCGTCAGGTAATATGACGTGCAATTGGGTGTCCACTGTCGAGTGGACCTGATCTGCCCATCTTATTGGGCTGCGGTCTCTTGATCTTTTGTCATGGGCAGGTTAGTCAGTCTATTATAATTGTTAATGCAATTATTATTGAATTCGGTTGATTAATTTTAATTCCGGTGCAAATACATAGACCTACTAGTCAGTCATTCAGTAAAAGTCTGCACAACGATATAGAAGTAGCTTGGATGTCATCAGAAACTCACCAATCACAAGCATATGCTTTATGAAAGTTACAAAGTGCCAGGTCAGAGATTACAATCTACGCAATGCTCTTTCAGACGACAATACAGAGAAAGTCACTCGCTACTTCCAGCTTTCACTGTTGCAGTTTGTATCAGTGTAAAGGTGCTCTGTACTCTTTTGTGGACCGTTTAAAGATACAATGGATCTGATTCAATTGATTCTGCATGCTTGCAATCTTTGCGAATGGTTATTGACACGCCTTGCTTGACATGCGTCTAAATTAAGTCATTTTAAATATAAATTCTGCCATTAAAGTTGCTACGCTAATTAAAATCGTAATTTGCATTGAATGATGTTTTCAAGTTAATGTTGAATTTTGGGCCAAGATCTTTTTGGGCTATTTTAACTCACAGCCTTGAACAGACATTGAAAAAGATTCGCCGCCTTTTGAAGTCTAAAAGTAACTTCCCTTGAATTTAAATCAGTGACGTAATGATGTACGTTTAAAATATTAAATCGGGTGTACCATGGCCGTTGAACGAAAACGTGGGATAATAATCGTAAATGACTCACTCGACCTTACCAATTATGGGACTGTCTCGTGTCTTAGACCTTGCTTATGTCTGAGCAAAATTTATTTGGAGTTGAGCGTAAAATATTTGAAGATATAATATTACTCGTTTCATAGCACTGTGTGGCTTCACGGAAGCATCGTCTCCTTCCCCATTTTCATCGAAAAGAAAATGAACTCAAAGCTTTTTCAACTTACATGTTTTCCTTCGATATCGATTAGCATTTAAATAACATGCTGTCAAGTTGATATCCATGTAGCTATCAATCAATAGATTACATAAAGCGGCCTCGATAACGCGCCCTTGACCTTCAAGGTCATCGCATGTTTGGCATCAATTTCCCCTATCATACGAACTAAAGTTTCTTTTTATGGCTGTATATAGAATAACTGCTTTTGGGTCTACTTGGATTATATCTTGGTTTTTAACTGCTCATTTTCAACTTTAATTTCGGGTTCATCAGACCGGAAAACTTTAATAATGACGGCTTATACTTAAGGAGAAATAAACTGTCAAAAGACCTTTACGAAAGTTAACTGCATCTCCGTTTACGGTATAATAACCGGTAACTGCAGATATTTTAACTTAAGAGTCCGATGCTCTCGCTGAAAATGGCATCAAGAGATGCGTTGCTGTTTAAACTCGCTATGCAAATGGTAATAGCCGTGAGATCACGTTTTAAGATCACAAAAAATCGCAAACACTTTTTTACCGGCGCTTTGACCTTCTAGCACGGAATCTAAGCAAACAACATCGTCTAGATACACAAGTCAACATTAGGAAAGTGAAAATATGGTGGTATCCGAACTTTTCGACCGTGACCTTGAACTTAAATTTAAAAACAACAACACAACTAACACAACTGTGCGAACTATTAACATTATAACGCGATATCACAGACACTTACCTTCCTTTTTCGCGGAATTTTTAATACCTACTTACTGACTATAATTGAAAATTGGAAAAAAAAACTATTTAGTGTATAGTAAACTAAGTGGGCACGTGGATATAACACTTGCACGATGTGAAAGCAAGGCAATAAGTGTAGTGTTTGTGTACAGTTCTCATTGCGATGCGATGCAGTCACAGACTGGCGCGCGCGCGGCCGCCCGGCGAGCTCCGTGACATCACGCTGTTAAGGCGAATACGGTGAACTCATAACTGTTGTGCAATACTTCAATGAACGAACACTCTTTGATAAGTAGATAAGTTGATGATGACGATTGTGCGAAATGTGAAGGGGTTAACTTAACCATAGACAAACATTCACGTTAATATAGAGTATGGGAAATTCTAAATTTGAAATTTGTGAAATTTTTGAGCTGAAGTTTATCAGCTTTTTTTTAGGCTGATTTTCATTTGCCTGCTATTAGAAAAATGTTAATCTAAACAATAAATGCAACGGATAATCAAAAGAAATATAGGTACATTAATCTAGAAATGGTAAGTGATCCAGTCGTAGACACTTGCGAAACTAGTAACACTACAACTGATGAACATGTTCGCTGATGGATGGAAGGGGTAAGCAAGGGGATGTTGAATGAATATAAATGAATAATGACAGGGGTTCTATTGATTCAATAAGTTCCAACGATATTGGGACTTGAGAGTTACGAGTATGTTGCTAATATCGGTATTTTTGAGTTTAATTTAGAAAAAGATCAGATTTGCTGAATTATACATAATTGTTTATACCTGATAAGATGTTACCGTTTTTTCTGCAGTTTAAAAGTAACGTTTAAATTTAACTTCCCATTAAAATCTCTGTGCGTATCTGATTTATTTCAAAGCATAAAGAATTCCGTCCTTGTGCTGGCGTAGGTCATCCATTTTTATAGCTCTCCTTAAAAGTTGAGTTCGTGTTATGAATTCATATCGATTCTTTTCAATTTACTCGTATATGACCAAGTTATACCGTAGCCTGTGCTGATAAACGTAAAAAAATGTTTTTGTTCAAAAACAACAATAAACTAGAGCCATGGGGATCGAGCGTTCATCGAGTTGTTCGTGACATCAGCAAACAGCTGGTCGACCCTTCGCGTGACCAGAGGGCTGGGCTTTTCATCGGTCAACGAATCAGTATTGCCAACGTGGCAATGCAGCCAGCGTTTTGGGCACTTTTCCCATTGATATCGATGTGTAAAATTTTTTGATGCCCAATAATTTCTTTTTCAACCCGTTTGTACATATTATTATTTATAAATTGTATATATACCTATTAAGTATTAAAAAAATATCTATTTTTAAGTAGTTGTAAACCTTAAATAAATAATTAACTCCTGAAATTGAAATTAAATGACTACTATTATTTTATAAATTACCTTTAAAAAGTCGTACAAATGTCGGGCCTATGAGCAGCCAAAATAATAAAATGAATGATTGCAAAAAAAAAAAGAAAAATTTGCTGCGTAAGTTGTAACTACAAATTAATGTCTCTGATCTTAAAATTACGTTTTTCTGACACTGTAGTATTTTTTTATGCTAGTCAAATCCGGAAATAGGGTTAAATTCGAAAGTAAAATGAGTTTATAACTAAAACCACGACATCTTTTTATCTTATGCTGTAGACTGATGCCGTTTGGTCAGTTTAGCAACGTTGCCTTAAGTTCACAACAATGGGCCTTGAAATCAAGTGCATTAACCTAGTCGCTCATAAACTAAAAATAAGAACCAGCGAAGCTTACTGAGGTAAAACTAAATCTAGCAAAAACGAAGCCTAGAAAGCGAAAAAAAAATTTACAAGATTAAGATTTTAAACCGTTTTTGACCTCAAATTGTTTTTCGCGAAAGTGGATATATATGTATGTCAGTTTAACAATGACTTGTGGATATTGTTTATTGTCATTTGTTTATCAGTATTTAATCGTTATCTGCTACAACGCTGGGCAGATACCATAACATATCGACGATAAAATCATGCCACGTTATGAGTAGATATCATTTCTCCAAAATAATGACATATGTCCAAAATAATGTCGTATCAAGTGTATCTTTTAATAATCCGTTAAAAAAATGATTAAAGTCTTTAAAACGTTCTTAATATTACTAACCTAGTATGTAGCACAGTTTTATTTCTATGACAAGCATCTTCAAGATAGCATCAACAAACTATTTGCGCACAGCTTAGCTCTCTTAACTATTTACTTATAAAAAATTAAACAATGATATCCAACAAAAACTGAGGACGCAATTAGATACTTTATTTTCAACGGTTCTAACTCCATTTAAAAGTGTAATATCTCAATTAGTATGGGAATTTATTCATTTAGCGGTGTGCCCGGGCGCACCGCGTCGCTATATTGGTTAATAGGTAACTTTTTATCAACATCTAATCGCGAGATATCGATCTTTAGAACTACCGTTGTCTGTGCTACTCGAGACATCTCACGGTAGCCAACTGAACTAATTATGGAAATCATTGCTATTTATAGTTTAAGAGGATAATTTCATTCTTATCTCAGAACTGCACGCATATTTATAGATGACTGATTACCTAGTTCGGTTCTAACAATCGACACTTCAGTAGATGGTTGTCATGATTGTGGGGACTTCCCTGACCATAGAGCAAGTTTAGAGTAAACATCAACTACTTAAGCTCATAGAGAAGTATGGAAACTCCTTCTAAATTTTATGAATTTTCAGACAGTGACTCACAAAACCAATTATGGAGCCGTTTATAATCTAAATTGATCGAAATTTAATGATTTATTTACGAGCGACATTTGTGTTCACATTGCACTTTAAAACGTCAATTTATGTAAGTAGTTAATAGCAATAAAAATCAGTTTCTTCCTCAATAAGCAAGTTTGTGACAGTCTAATCGAATTTTCAAACAGTCATATAATTCTTATATACGCTGACGTAGTTTACATTTGTCGTTTTTGATTAATTGAAATGTTATCGAATAATAATTCATCAATCATTAATCTGATTATGTAAGTAAAGAGGGTAAATCAGCCAGCCGACTAATAAACTTAAATATTAAAAACATATTTTCAGACTTTTATAGTAACGGTAATTATAATTAACATATTTAAAGTCTAAATTTAAAAAACTCAGACTCCCACTTTTAGTGGACACAAAAACTAATTCAAAACCTTATTTATTTACTTATAAAAAGGCTTTTCTTATAGTTCTATTAACATTTATTATTAAAATAAACTCATACATGTTACTATAGAAGTCTGACAAAACTATGAAATATCTACTCACCTCAAGGTCATTCTTAGCGTGATTCAATTTCTCCAGGTGCAGCCTTAGCGCGTCTACCGAAGTCACCGGTTCATCTTGAATGTCGTTCTTGTCTAAGATCGCCTTGATCTTATCCACAAGTTGGCAGAAGTCTTTCCATATCTCCAAGTCTTGTTCAAGTTGAGCTTGACGGGATTTGGCAGAGTTGAGAGTGTTCTTCAAGAGCTGGTTGTGTTTCTGATGGTCTTTAGATAACTCTTCTTGTTCAGACGCCGCTAATGATGGCCAGATCTTGTCTACAATGTCTTGCATGCGCTTCCCAACAAGATCTTTCATAGAAGGTTCGGATGTGTTGAAGAAGGATTTGTGCTCTTCTAAATCAGATTCGATGTTTTCAAAGTCTGTGCCGTTCTTGCCCATGTCGAGACGTATGGTAGCTTCGTTGACCCAAATGTTTAGTTTCTCGACAAGTTGTAAGTATTGCTGTCTGTATTTCTTGTTGTCTTGCAAGTACTTCTCTCTGTTAGCTAATTCAGCTGGTAATGACGTCTTCAGAGAGTTGGCTTCAGACATCATTTCAAGTAACGTACTCGGTACTCCATCATCATTCTTAATGACATCAGTGATCTTTGTCAGTTTGTCCAAGTACGACTGAATGTTCTTGACAAGTGTGGCGTGTTCTGTGAGCTTCTTGTCAACGCTGGCTACATCCCTGTTGAGGAGTGGTCGGGAGTGAACCGCGGCTTCGTTATCGTGAAGCCATTGAAGAATCTCTGACAGATCGGAGCCGAGTTTCTTATGTTCTGCGGCCGCCCTTTCGTGTTCCTGACGCTTGGCTTCTACAGTTCTTCTCAATGTTAGAAGCTGTTGTTTCAACGACTGTAGAAGTTCAGTGATGTTGTTCCTATCAATAACAGTGCCTTCAGCAGCAATCTGTTGACCTTTGTCTGTGGCAGTAGCAAGCAAAGCTTCGCATCCTTGGATCTTGACGATGATGTCATCGTAACGCTTAATCTTGTCTTCCAAGGAATCGTTGGATTTTTCAATTTCGGAAGTTAGGTCCGTATATTTGGCAATGAACTCTTCAATTTCCTTTACTAACGCGAAGAATTGCTCTCGCAGAAGTAGCAGCAGTTTAAGTTTTGAGATTTGATCTTCAATAGTGCTCATCAAGTCATCTTGTTGAGTTAAGATGTCTTGTAGGTCGTGTAAGTTTCCGCCTTGTAGTTCATTCAACATTGCCTTGTTCTTCTTCAGATCACCTAAGATAGATTCGTAAGCTTGGATGATTGGCTGTACATCCTCTACCTTGCTTCCGATTGGTTTGTTTAGAGCCTTCAATTTGTTCTGTATTTCGTTCAAGAATTCAAGAGCAGCGGCGATCTTAGCTGCAGCATCCTTGTACTCCTTAATGTGCTTAAGTAGGATGCCCTTCTTATCATTAATGATAGCCTTGATCCTTGCGAATCTATCAGATAACACATTCACTTGTTCTTTAAGCTGTAATTTGTTTGAATCTGATAGCGAATCCATGAGTTCTTTGGACTTGTCCTTAATTTTACCGATGTTCTTTTCGACATCATCAGCTTCCTTGCTGAGTTTCTCAAACTTGGCGAGTTGTTCTTCCAAGAGTTGAAGACTGGTTGTTCTCAATTCTGGAGTGGCTGCTACTTCGGCCTCATTCAACCAGCTCTGGCATTTGGCAAATTCAGATTCGAACTCATTCCTGCCTTGTAAGCGTTTATTAAGTGCAGCCAGTTTATCATCGATATCAACCTTTGCTGACGTGTAAGACTTATTCAGATCTTCAAGAATAGCCTGCAACTTAGCCCTTTCTTCAGGAGAACAGTCTTTAGAAACTGCATTGCCTTGACGCATGACTTCTGCTAAAGTATCGTTATGGAAGTCAGATAACTCGCTTTGGTGTTTCTTGTGTACTGCAATTTCTTTCTCAACCTTAGCGGCTTCTAAAGGTACTGGGCCACCAAGCTTCTTAATTTCAGCGAGTTTAGCTTTCAGCCAGTTCTTGGCCTTCTCAATATCATTCTCCAGTTTCTTTCTGTCTTCAGCGCATGTGCCCAATCTTTCGATCTCTTGTTTGATGAGCGAGGCTAGTTGTTTCTGCTTCGAGGACAGTTCTGATAATTCTGACTCCAATTGCAATTGTTCAGAAGGTTCAAGTTCTGCTTGGATGTTGCTTACCTTCTTCTCCAGAGAGTCGATGACTGTCTTCTTACCGTCAGTTTCTTTGAGCAGGTTGGCTACCTTCTTCTGTCTTTCTTTGACGGACTTACTCTCATAACCGAGAGGTTCAGGATGAAGAATGTTGTCGATTTCCTTCTGCATCCATTCGTTCTGGGCAGCAACCTCACTCTTGGTGCCATCGATAGCCTTGTAGGTAATCTCAAGCATTTGTAGCTTGCGCTGGATTCGTTTAGCAATGTCATTGTACCTACGTTCCACTGATTTCATCTGTAAAAAAAGATTCAATTTAGTAAAAATATTTTAAACTATTATGAAAAAGTGCACAAAACATTTGTAGGTAAAATACTATAATTTCCGGTTCAACAATAATTTAATGACTAATTTCACGGTGAGGTCACAACTACTACTAATATTTGTCATGGTCACGTTTGTCATCTGTTTATCTATTCAATGACTACTTACTTGCTCTTCAACCTGTTGAGATTCCAAGTTGCTGACGATATTGATAACTTGGGATCCAACAGACTTGATGCTGTCAACCTTGTCTTTGCCGGCCTGTCCAAACTCAGAAGACAGTTCTTTAAGCGCGCTGAGCTTCTGAGGACATGGGAGACCGGATCCCTTGTCAGCGAGACACATCTTCTTAAGCGTGGAGTCGAAAAAGTCATGGATCTCCTGGCATTTGTTACGGAAGGCGTCAATGATGGCTTGGTTGCCCTTCTCTCTTTCGATCGCCTTGAGGATGGCTTGTTCTAGGTTATCTAGTTCTTCCTCTAGATTAATTTCGTCTTCGAGTCCTGGACAATAGGAACATATTATAAGTATGGTGCTGTAAATTCATCAGTTATAGTTTGACTCTACGTATCGCACGACACACATAGATTACTAAAATATTTTACGAGTACTAACCTTCAGTAGGAATCTCAGTAAGCAGCCTATTTCTCTTCTCACTAAGAGAAGCCAACGCATCATTCATCGCTGCCATGTCTTGCTTAGCTGCCTCAGGCCTCAACTTGGATGGGTTGGCAAGCCAATCGCGGGCCAACGCAGTGTGGACAGCGATCCATTCTTGGATCTCCAGAACTTGCTTCATGGCTTCTTCCATACCGTGGACTGCATCTCCTAATTCTTCCAAGTGACTTTGTACCTGTAGGTTGAATATTGTGTTTAACGATTTGTGTTATATTGCAAGTGTCAAATCTGGATGATAGTGCAGGTGTGCAAAACATTGATTATGTGGATATTATTATCATAACTGCTACTTACAAGCTTGTATAAATGGTTTCAGAGAATTAATGAGTCTACAAATGAAATCGACAATAACAAAAATACACATTTTATATGCAATTTAAGAATTTGTAGAATTTCTCTCTGTATTATGACTCAGTAATCAGGTCGATGCACATTTTAAATAGATGAAGTTCTGGTGAGACCACCAGAACTTCATCTATTACACTTTAGCTAAATTAGGGTTTTTATATCGTCTCGATTTTTAAATTAAGAATTTCAAGTTTAGTATTTGTCGAACATTACTTTAGCCTAAAAATTTCTGATAAATAAATGATATTTACATATTTTGCAGATTGGTTTTAAAAATACTTTTCACTGACAATTTTTTCTTCAATTTCAACTAAATGAGGCCGGTGTTTCCTAGCTGACTACTCTGAGAAGAAACACCGTAACAAGTTCAATCTCTTTTAATCTCTCAATAGTTGCCAATAGAGTAGAGTTGGACACATTCTCAACTCCAAACACCAAATTCAAAAACCGGCCCAAGTTACGTTAAAACCAAGAATTTGATTTTCTTCCATAGAGTGAGTATTTGTCAAAAATCCATTGACAAGCATCCTTACCTTGGTTTCGAAAGTCGAAAGCTTTTGGCCGAACTCTGGCGCCTCAAGCGTCCTTAGTATTAGGTCAATGCGTGGCGCGCTTCCTACCTCGCTCACTTGCTTCTATGAACAAACCATGCATCACACAGACATCAACACAGTGCGGGTTAGTGTAAGTACAGATGAATTGATTATTGTGCTGACAGAGAAAATATTAGAAGGGGCAGTTTAGAGCCTAAAATTAACTAACAGAGTGTATAATTCAAATCCTAAAATTTTACGTTTGATTAGCAGATAACTTAACTGTGCCAATAAACATGGCAACAGAGATGAGACCAGCAGTGCTATTCTATAAGAAAACCGCCTTGAGCGCAGCGCTGGCCCAGCGACGGAATCCAAATAGGTACATTCAAATCACATACAAATCCAATATGGTTTAAATGTTTGGATTTCGTCGTTTCGTCGGCACTCAGCTCACTCTATTCTCTAAGAAAACCGCCTTGGGCACAGCGCTGGCCTACCGACGAAATCCAAATGGGTACATTGGACTCAAGGCTTTTTTCTTGGAGAATAGTACTGAGGGAAAAGACTAATTTACTGTAGGTAAGGTTTTATCAGGATCTCTTTTCTTTAAGGTTTTAATAGTTCATAAGTTATCTTAACAGTAAAACAGTAATATTTTCTCAGTCATTTCTCAGTACAAACGTGACATGTAGCAGAAGCATACAACACAACATTGTACAGTGGTATTAAGTGATCATAATATGTTATTTGCTTTTGTAATTGTAATAGTGAATGGCTATACGGTTGTTCGTGCCCGTTGTACTTATACAAACAGTGCTCGCCTCACATATTGTCTGGCTTGAGATTATTATTTGTTTAATATAAATATTACGAGTTGTTTAGTAGGTATAGTTTGGTAGTTAAGTCCAATTTTGAGTAACACGTATTGCTTTTGCGAAGAAAGTTTTTAGTAGTAAAAAATATTTAATAAAAATTATTACATAATGTAATTTTGTTTTTGGAGCGCCTGCAAAGAACATTCGTATTCTTTTCTTATTGAACATTGCTATGCGAATTGTGATTTTAGTAATCAATAGGTACGGTCTGCTATTTGGGAATTTAAGCCAAATTCAATGTTTTTCGTCAGGGGCCGCAGATTTGGCTATATTTTTTTTGTAAAAACATTATGCTCAAAATGGATCGAGGCAAATTTTTTTATCTAAAAGAAAAGTAAATTTTCGTTAGATAAGGTTTTAAATTATTTTTCTATGTTAGAGTAGATACATGTTACTCTAAAATGGCAACCCCTTTAAAAGGTTAGGTTAGGTTAGGTAGGTTTCCTAATTTCATAATAATCTCATTTCAGACAAAACCAGGTGCACAAAAGTTACATTGCCAACGATAAAGCCTTTACATTATTATTGAGCTAACTACGTCTATCTACAACAATGTTATTAACTATCTCGTAATTATTATTAATAATAGACAAAGAGATCTTATCTTACATCAAAAACGTTGGTTCTGTTCGTTTTGTCGACCTGGCGGACTTATAAGCATAGATTTATTACTTCAAGTTATTTGCAGAACATTCAGGTTTTAGTAGCGAGTGGATTGCGTTGCATTTGGAGACTTGATTTTGTTGTTACTTGAATTTTTAACTAAAAATCATGATTTTTTATATGTAAGTAAATATTTCAAAGAAATAGGGATAGGTACTCTCTTTATTGCTAATATTTTATGTTTAAAGTTCAATGTTTGTACTTTTGTAAACTAAGACTATAATTTAATGAACACTTTGATATTAAATAGAAGAATTTTTTTATCTTTCTTGATTACTTTTGTACTTTAGTGTTTTTTTTTTTTAAATACATCAAGACTAAAAAAATTGACTTAATTTTTTTTTGCCATATTTTAATAGAAATACCAAAACAATATTTTATATTTTTACACACTATTTAACATTTAATAAGGCCAAATCTAAATTACAACTACTTATCAATAACTTCGTCATAACTCTAACAATTCCAATGCAACACAACCCACCCAGAAAAAAAACACAAACGTGTTGAAGAATGAAGACAACAACATCAAAAGGACGTCAAGACATCGCTGGCGAGTATGTTGGTGGAGTGGCGCAGTACCTGGTCGATGAGGTCCTCGAGCCTGGCGCGCACCAGCAGCTCCTGCGGCGGCACGGGCAGCGGCGCGCTGTCGGCGGGCGACGACGGCCGCGACACCGACGCCGCCGCCGCCGAGCACGCCGCCACGGCCGCCGACAGACGGCTCTTCTCCGTCTGCAGCCGGTTGTGCAGCGTCTGCCGAATACCACCACTTACTATGCTTCTAGGAATACTTATTGATATACCGACACGTGAACTATCTACCTGGCTTGTTTATCAACTAGCTTGAGATTAACTTCTATTGCAACCGGATGCGGCTAAATACCTTTGTTTTACATGGAGCAACTGCCCATATCAGACCTCCACAATCTAATTACTGAGCAACTGATGGTGAGACATCCTAGCGTCTGATTTAAACTCAATTTTTTTTTTCATTTCACATATGCCTACATAAGCACTTATAAAACGTCATATACTAACTCACTACCTGTAATAACAATCAAAGATCTACAAAAAAAAAAAACGAGACCAACGGCTTTACGTGCCTTATAAGGTACAGGATATCATTATTACCTTTAACAATCTTAAGAAATATATTGAATAGTTGCCAATTATCGAATGTAAATGAAAGTGTAACGTCTGATTGAGTAATAATTACTCAATGTATGCAGTTGTCCATAATTCTTAATTTTTCAATTATAATTGCTACACCTTAGCCGTGGTAGTACCTACACATTAAATCTAAAAACTTTATCGTAGGACGATGAAGTTAAAAGCACCGTGTTTTTTTTACTTGGTTTTAAACCAACGCATCGCATTTGAAACACTATATTGGCGCTCCGAAACATAGATAGTTTAAGTGGCTCAGAAGGCTGCCCAGCTTAAGAGGGATATATGTATATGGGCTAGATATAATAATAGAATATTAAATTTCTGTGTTGCGTTTTGAATATTTCACATAGTAACACAGACCAGGACAACTATTTTTTTGTAGCAGAAACGGTTATAATTTTGATAACATTTCCAATGACAGCTTTTACAGGCTTAATTAGCTACAAGTCAATCTAAAATAGAAATGAAATATAAGTTTAAACTCTCTATTGGTACATAATAATGCCAAAAATCATGTAAACTTACCCGCGCCTTATCCAGCAATTCACGTCCATGCGACAATCCATCAACAGGCACATCAAGCTCAGTAATCGCTGGTTCCATCTCATCCAAGTTATTCAAAATGCTCTCTAGAGTATCTTCATACTCCTTAAACTTGGCTAAACCTTCCCTAAGACGTCTTTCAATCTGTAGGGCCGTAGCTAACAGACTCTTATGACTGTCATTGACGTTCTTTAGTTGCTTTCCAACAGTTTCACGAATAGATGGCGTTGTTTTTTCATAGCGTTCGATTTGGGCTTGTCCTTTGCCTTCCAATTCGTCTAATGTAGACCTGTACTTCTGAATATCGTCGAGTAGTACAGCATGTTGGGCTAACTGTTCTTCGGTTTGCTCCCGATTTGCAATGTACAAGGAGTTGTGAGCCATGAGTTGGAAGGATATCTGCAGCAGCCATTTCTCTGTGTCCTGCAAAGATTGGTGGTAGTTGTTGTAGTCTTTGATTTCGGATTCAAGATCTGCCTTCTTAGCGGCGCACTTAGCGCGTAAAGCTTTGCATTTCTTCTCGATTTCCGTTACAGATTCTTTGATAGCTGGTTTCTTTGCCCATGAGCTTAATTCTGCAGCTTCGCTCTTAAGTCTGTCTAATTCAGGCTTCTTATTATCAATTTCGTCTTCGATATGTTTGTATTTCTCTAACAAAGTCTTCATTTCTCCCAATTCTCCACCAGTCGGAGGAACCTTGTCTAAGTTCTGTTCAGTTTCCTTGATCCATTGGTCCATCTTCTTCTTAGATTCTTCAAAGTCCTCCCATTTGCCGATAGCAGCTTTGAGCTGTGCTGTGATAGAGTTAAGGTCTATTTTCAATTGGTCCCAGGATTCCTGTAAGACCTTGACGTCGTTACGAAGACCGTCTTGTTCCTCAGGTGGTGTATTGTTGAGTGCTTTCTTGAAAGCTTCTTGTAACACAACGAGCAAGTGATGTCCTTCAGTCATTCTGTTGTTCACGAGTTTAACAGTTTCCAACTTATCCTTAGTGGTATCAATATCACCAACTCCGATAGAATCTTGGACTGTACCGTGAGCGGTTTCAAGCCATTGTTGAAGATCTTCTTTAGCTTTAATAAACTCAGTGTGATCAGACAAGTTCTTCTCGCCATTGGAAACCAGACCTTGTATTTTGGTGAGTAAGGTTGTGTATTCAGTTTGCAGGTTGACTGTCTTGTCGCGGACCCAGGCACATGCGCTGAGTTCCATTAGGTTTTCACATCTGTCGTTCAGTTCTTCTAGGACATGCTTGTGTCCTAATGCTTCGGATAGCAGCTCCTGTAAATTAACGTAGATTTTAGTAAACTTACACACTAGTAAGCTGTTGGTTAGTAAAATGGCTTATTTGAAAAAATGTTGCTTTACACTAGAAATCGTGGATATGTTCACAAACATGTAAACTCGCATAGACAAAACACGCAGTCGGGAATCAATCTTGCGATAAATAATATTAAAGTTAATTTTTACTTGCTCCTTATATTTTGGACTACGGCATTAACAATCACTTCTTATAAGGATAAACAGTTTAAAAAGGATTTTGTTTGTGATTACATATTATTATATATAAAAAAAATATTATGTAAAAATTGCGTTTAATAAATAAAAGAAAATATAAGAGATAAGATATGTACGAGTATGTATTGCTTTTGATAGAAGCAGTTGGTAGTCTATGTAGTCTTTTTTGCCTTAAATTATTTTGTGTGAAGACAAATAATTAAATAATAAGCATGATTAATCAAAAACATAACTTCTGGCGTTGCATGAAGAAGTATCAAGGATTTGGTTCAGTCACATTGTTTGGGGTTAAAAAAATATTTTCTTCCAAACTAAAGGTCATTTTTTCAGACATAATGCTTACACGCAATGATATATATTATGGCCATCAATATCAACTAAGTAGGTCAATAAGACCCAAAAACAACAAAAATACTCACGCGACACTTATCAAGATGCTCCGGCGTGATCTTATCCACCTTCTGTACAGTCTTCAACTTATTATCAAACTCCTTCACCCACTTGCTCATCTTCTCCGAAGTCTCCAAGTAGTCCGACCAGGCCGAGAGACATTTCTCCAGCAACTTCTTGGTATCCTTGCAGATCTGTTGGAGATTCTCCCATTCTATCTTGAGTTGCTTAATTTCTTGGTTGATGTTGTCTTTGCCCTCGTTTCCAGTGGTCTCCAAGACGGCATTGCTCAGGCTTATTGCCTTTTTAAGTAGAGCTTCCCCTTTAGGGAGGGATTCGATGATCTTGTTCACGTTTTGAAGTTTCTTCTGAACGGAGTCCTTCTCTCCGTGTGAGTCGGAACATTGTTGGATTTCGATCTTGCAGTTTCGGATCCAGTCGTAGAATTGGTCGTAGGATTCTTTGTATTGAATGTGAGAGTTCACGTAGTCTTCCAGTTTCTGTGAATGGAATGTTCTTGTTTATTTAAATTTTTGGTACAATGGAGTTAAATTATAATGTGGATAACATTTTTGGGCTCCAATATTCATCAACACAAACATTATTCGATATTAACTATTATATTGGTAATCAGTTGAAAAAAAAGTCTGATAATAATAGTCGCCCAAATCAATTAGAAGGTTCTGGTGTCGCCTTTCGATAGTTGAAATATTTGAGAGGTACTAAAGAAGGGGCCAGGCAAAGCAAGGGTTAGACCTGGAGCCCTGAGCCAGCTGGTGCGAACTCAACAATGTCGAAACCTAAATAATAGTTCAAACTATATGTATAGAACTGAATGTCGGTTATGGTGAACGTGCCAGATAAAAAGTAGCTTTAGATGTCTTTCCTTGGGGTTCAAAATTATTCTGTACCAAATATCATCAAAACCGATTCAGCAAACAGACATTTACTTTCAAATCTACAATTTAGTTTTGATTACTCACCGCAATCATCTCATTAACAGTCTTCCTGATGCCATCATACCTCTTCAGCGTATCCTCAATACCCTTCGACTTAAGCGACGCATCTTCCTTCAGCTTCTCATTGAGCCTCTTCACGAGATCGTTGTGGGAGTCAATGTCCCTGTTGAAGGTCTTGAACTTCTCCAGTTTGGCTTTCTTCTCTGATAGGTCTTGGAGGAGAGAGTCGTCAGACTGGATCTTCTGGTCGATGTCGTCTAGCCATTCTACTAGGAGCTTGTGGATCTACAAATGAATAAGATAATTATAATTATTTATAGATACCCAGCGACATCTATTCTGCATCACATTATTAAAGTTTTCCGCGCGATTAGAGTATACACAACAGCCCAAAATCAACTATTGAGCAGTTGCCCTGACTAGATATAACACCCGTGTGATCGGAACATCCTCCCTTTTCAATGGAGGTTTATGGAGATTTACCCTCGGTTCCACCTATTTTCTAAACTCCGAATCATTAATTATTATTACTTTCTTCTAAATTAGGACAAAAACTCGCTACATTCTCTTTTGAATTGTGCCCATCACCAAAATATCAAAATACAGATTATTACTAGCGGGATCTAGTTATGCGTAGATAAAATGCTATGTGATGTCTCTTTGTTCAATCATTTAATAAAAATACATTCGGTTCTTCGTTGGTCACAGGTTCAAGTTCACGTTGTTTATTTTTTTTTGTCGGTTTTTTTATTCTATAAATAATGTGAGCCTTACCTTAGAGATATCATCAAACTGCGACGCTCTATTAGTCAGCTTGTTCCTGACGTCCTGCAGGTCTGCTATTAGCTTGTCGAACTCCTGCTTCAAGTTATCAGTGTCCTCTTGTATCTTGGCAGCGCCGGTTTGCTCTGTGTTCATGATTACCTTCTCTTTGAGTTCAAGAAGGTACCTAGAAGCATCACGAAGCAGATAAAACAAGGTTGTAGTAGTAGAAACAGGGTTGACGCGGAAAATTAATGATATATTAGTTTCCAGCGTCAATCAAGGTTGACATGATGACGCAGTTCCACCACAAGCTTCTAAATTGAACTATTTTACGAACTAAACTGAACTATAAGAGAGATGAAACTATATAAAGTGTATAACTGTAGCTCTATTTCTCGCTCGCACAATTGTCATTTGAACAATTCAGTCATGGACGACATGGTAAGTCTTCAGAGCAGTATACAAAATACTCAATGTTTATAAATATTAGAAAGATTTTTTTGTGAATTAGGAATAAATTCGTTTGTCATGATAATAGTGCGCGTAGAAACTTCAGATTAAGACTTTATTAAAATACTAACTGACTCGGCAAAACTTTGTTCTGCCATATAATTTATAAAAGAAAAAATGGGGCGTGGAAGATAGGACGGTATAGAATGGGGCGTGGAAGATAGGACTGTAAAAAATAACTTCAAAAAAAATCATTAAAATCTGTTTTTGGAGATAAAATACACAAAAGCAATGAAGAAAACTATTCCAAAAATACCTCAGTTTGTTCTGTCCTTGCTCCAGCGACTGTCGCAGCAACTTCACGGTGTTCAGCTTGCTATTCACTTCGGCCAGGTTGTTGGGTATCTCAGCGCACTGGTTCAGCTTCTCGCGGGTCCTGTCCAACCAGTCTTGGCATTCGCCGTACAGAGCGTTGTGTTGTTGGTGTTCCTAAAGAACATAAAAATTGTGAGAAAAGCGTGTGCCAAAGGTCTAATATTGGATCATCATTAGAATCAAATTCAATCAATTTGATTCAGTGCAGAATTCAATCATTTTGCGAGTGGCGACCGCGCACTGGAAAACGCAGTGTTCGAAGGCCTCCCACAAGGTGGACCAATGACGGATGATGCGAGACGCACAAAACAGTTCGTTGTGGCGACACTTGGGGAGGCTTATGCCTAACAGTGGACGTCCTTCAGCTAAAATGATGATGATAATGATTCAGAAAAACAAATTACTCATTGCACTTTGTATCTATAAGTCTTAATTAGCTTTTTGTTGGCAGATAAGTTAGTAAAAATGTTTGCTATTTGTGAACTGGTACATTTTACCTATCTGAACTCGGTATAATTGAAGCCCTTTTAAAATCCAAAACTGTTGAAGATTTTTGCGACATCTATGACGTCACATAAGAATTAAACTACGATATCGTGCATCGCGCAACTGGAGTTCTCCCCGCGATTTGAACATATACAACAGTCCGAAATCATCTTTCGGGCAGTTGTTCGGATCCGACATAGTATCCGTCTGGTCGGTGAATCTTTCCTTTTCAACTGAGGTTTACGAGATTTTACACTCTGTGACGCATATCTCTAAAAGATTTCATTGTTGTTTTTTTGCTTGCTTGTTAATTAAATTTTAATGCGATAGTATCTTACTGGACGACGCTGCCAAGGTCGACCTGGGAAGAAGTGGTGATATGACCTAAACGCCTTCCGCAAGGGCTGCTTCGAGGTGGTCCGAGAGAAAATTACTTGGAAGAAGCTGCGGGAGGCCTTTGCTCAGAAGTGGGACAGTATAGGCTAAATAAAAAAGTATCTTACTTGGTAATGCAGTTCCAGCCTCTTCATGACCTCCTTGGCGAGCGAGAGCAGCGCGTTGTACTTGGTGGTGAGCTGCGTGATGCCGTTGGAGATGCGCGTGTCAGCGCATGTCTCCAGCAGCGTCTGCGCGCGCACGTTCAGCTTGTCCAGCTCCGCTTGCCAGTCGAATAGCATTTGGAGGTGTCCCTGTGAAATTTAGGTAAAGAAACTTTTTTTTAAACCTAAACTGTTACATCGTCTTCTACCTGCCCTTGTTCCGTGTTATTCGGGATCTGCGTAACACTTCCTCGGCCTCCTTCACTCTTTACATCTATCCACATGTATACTCATAGCTCTTTTAGTAAAATATTGTGTTTCATCCCTCCTCTTCCCATGACCATACCAAGACAAATAATTCCTCTTCAATTTTTCAGTCACTTTCAAACTTCGTCTAACATACTCATTTTTTAACCGACTTCGAAAAGGAGGAGGTTCTATATTCAGCTGTATGTATTTTTTTTTATTTATGTTCACCGATATCTCGGGCAATTGTGGACCGATTTCGAAAGTTTTTGTTTTGTTTGAAAGATTTTATACTTTCGAATTGGTCCCATAAAAATAATAATATCGTTTTAATTTGATGATGAACTTCGAAGGTATAGAACGAAACTCTTCAAAAAATCATAGCAGAACTGTCGTTTTTATATGTATGTTCACCGATATCTCGGTCAATTGTGGACCGAATTTTATTTTTTATTTTGGTTGAAAGGTTATAGTCCCGAGTTGGTTCCATAGAAACATTGTTTTGATCTGATGATGAACTTTGAAGATATAGAACGGAACTCTTAAGAAAACGACGAACAAATAAGTACTATTGGAAATTCTCACCTGGAACTCTTCAAGTACGACCTTCTTCTGTTCCAAGTTATTCTGCAGTTTGTTGAAGGATTGCACTAGTTTCTCAGTCTTGGACAACCAGTCTAAGGCTTCCTTGTATTGCTCTTCGTATTCTGTCCACTTGACGATACCTCCCTCGATCAGAGCCTTGGTGTTGTTTAGCTGTTCACTGTACCGTGGAAAGGAATATCATGTAGAAATGTTATACACAAAATGAAAAAGGCAAATTAAGTGATAGATATAAGAATCCAGGAGGCTTTTTTAATGCCTCTGGTTAAGCACAAAACCGCTTGTAACTAAAAAAACAGAATAACACAAATTGTGTATGAAGAATTATGCCTGAATTTTACGTTGTTGCATTAGACCAGATATACTCAACCTGCGGCCCGCGGGCCGCATATGGCCCGTCAAGCATTTCCGAATGGCCCTGTAGTCTAGCACAATATTGATAGTGTAATTTTATATCTGTTTTATTTTATATCTCGGTAGCAGTTTTACTGTACGGAAATTTGCTTTAGTTCACACCTTGACGATGTATGAATGATTGATGGACCCGCAAACAATACAAAAAGCTGAACTATACCAGCATGCAGGAATTTTATCGAAAACTGTCCATTTATCAACAATTCAAAAGTCCTATTTATGTAGATACTATTAAATGTTTTCTATTTTACTGTAAGTTATTGCGGCTCATCGTGATAATTTTAGAAGCGCTATGCGGCCCGAAAAGAACAAAGGTTGAGTATGACTGCATTCGACCCATAACGCTCTAAAAATACTGCTAATAATATCACATAAATCGATGAATCAATTTAGCATATTTTCATTTTATAAAAATTATAAAGTACTTACACATAGGTATCGTACTCTTCTTGCATAAGAGCTACTTCTTCCTCAATATCCTCCCTATCATCATGGTCGGCCAAGCCGCAGGAGATCTCGCCCTGTTCCAGAGCCTTCTGCAGCTTCGCCTGACCCTCAGGCAGTTCGCTTTCCAGCACCTTCAGTTGAGATATCTTACTACTCAACGATTCCTTGTCTCCGGTTGCATCAGAGCACTTTCCTAATCTCTCTTTAGCAGCCCTAATCCATTGGACGAAGTCTGAGCCAGCATCAATAAACGCTTGATGTTGTTCCACAGTCTCTCTCTGTTTCTCATACAAGTCCTTGGCTTGTTTGGATAGAGTCTCGTATTTGCTGGTGATCTCAGACGCCGGAGCCTGTTGCATAAGTTCTGAAGCCTTAGAAGTTACAGACTGAATCATGGGTTCAAACGAAACGATATCTTGCACAATATTGTTTGTTTGACGGAGTGTGGCTTTCCTCTCGCCTAAGCTAAGACCCGCCGTGAGGCCGGCGAGGCGGTCTTGTCCCTTCTTAGACTTGGCGACTTTTTGTTCACACACTTCTTGGAGTTTTGCTTCTCTGTCGGATATCCATTGTTGCAGTTGTGAATAGCTTGAGCTGTAGTCGGCCCATTGGAGCAAAGCTGTCTCTAAGTGAACCTTGGCGGTACTCATCTTCTTGACAAGACGGTCCCACTCATTTTGTAGTTCTTTGAGTTCGGTGTTGATCTTGTCTTTGCCATCAGACCTAGTGTTTCGGAGGACCTTTTCTCCGCTGTTGACGGTTGCATGCACCAAGTTCTGGCCTTCTTCGCGGCGTTTAAGCAAGTCCTCGATCTGTTCGAGACGCTTTTGCAGGGCTTCCTTGCTGCTGTTGCTGCCAGCTTCGCTGCCACTGCGAGTGATTTCCCAAGCGTCATCGATCCACTTCTTAGTCTTGGCATAGTTATCATCATAGGTTTGATGTTGTTCATAGTTGGTCTCAACCTTCTTGAGCACATCATTAGCCATGTTCACTAATACTTGATACCTGGAGTTCAGGTGACGTAATTGGTTGTTGACATAGGTGTCCAAGTGTGAAGCTAGAAGACCAGAAGCTGACGCGTTGAAGTTGTCAATGTCAGCTTTTCCTTTATTCAGCTGATCAACTATTTCTTTCACTTCATTAACTTGAGCACCCTTTTCCTTAGCCGTTCCGAGTAGAGCTAGTTTTTGATTCTTGATGAGAATTTCTTTCTGTTGTAACCAGTCAGACAGTCTTTCGTATTCATCTTTGTATTCTCGCCATTGGTTGACAGTATCCTCTAGTTGACTCTTCTGTTGTTTGATCTCGTTGAACAGATCGTCAAAGCTTTCTTTCAAAGCCTTCATTTCGTTCTTGATGACTGTCTGGCCTTCAGGTGACGTGCTAGCAAGAACAACTTCACCAGTGTGTTGCAGATGTTCTAATAACAGTTCTCCTTGAGCCTGTTTGTTGATCAACGCATCAAGAGGAGCTACTGAATTTTCAATTGCCAGTTTGTCGCTCAATGGTTTAGATTTCAGAGAAGGCACCTTTTCACGAGCTCTACCCAACCACTGGATGAGCTCATCATGAGCTTCTTTGTATAGTCTATGGTCTTTATACTGTTCCTCACGGTCAGCAAGGAGTTTCTTAATCTTGTCATACAGATTGTCAAATTTGCTCAAAGTTTCTTGCGCCTTAGATGCGGCCTGGTTTTGTTGGCCACTTGCGATCATTTCAGCTGCTTTAGCCTTCAGCGTATCTACGTCCAGACGGTCACAACGGGCTTTTTCTTCGACTTCCTTGAGTTTTTCAAGTTGTGCTCTCTTGTCTGTCATAGATGCTTCATACGGCGAAAGTTCAGCTAACATATTCTCGAGATAAGTGTTGCTCTTATCAATAAGTTGAATCTGTTCGAGGAATCCAGCCCATTTGGTGACAGAGTCGTCTAGCATGTTCTTAGTTTCAATCATTCGGGACAACAATGCCGACCACTGTTCTTGTAAGGCGACTAATGAGTTGTTAATAGCTTCATGACCGGCTGGCGCAGTGTTAGCCATTACGTTTTGGGCTAACTCAACAAGCGACTGTACTTTAGTGAAACCTTCATCTTTTGTCAGTAGCAAGTTCTGGATCAGTACTAATTTGGTTTCTAAATCATCTTGTGAGCAAGAACTCAAGTCAGCGCAAAAGTCCAGTTTGTCTCTAAGCTCTTCAATCCATTGTGAGCATTCAGTTACATTGCTGGCGAATTCTTGATGAGTCTTGACATATTGCTGCCATCTGTTGGTGAGATCTTTCACCTTTTGTGAAAGTGTTTGGTACTTCACTGACAGATCTGAGATTTGTGATGCACGTGGTCCAAAGACACCAGTGTGTAGGTGCTGAGCTTTCTCGGTAATATTGTCAATCTCGAGTTCTTTAGCGCGCACTTCACCTTGCAGCTCCTGGAACTTCTTAAACTGTTCTTGCTTCTCAGGCAAAGTTGCTTTCAAATCAACAGCATGAATTTGGTTGTCAGTATTTCTGATCCAAGCCAAGCACTGGTCTTTCATGTTCTCGTATTCGTTCCATTGTTGGATCTTGTTCTCCATTGCTTCGATGGTTTTATGGATAAATGAAACAAGGCCCTCCCATTCTTGATGAGAAGCATCGATCTGATTCCTAATATTTGCTTGTCCAGTACTTATGGTTCCTGGTAGGACCTTCTCACCGAGAGAACGTATTTTGTCGATACGGTTCTTTTCTTCAGGCAGTGCTAGTTGTAGAGATTTGAGTTTCTCGCAGTTGCTGCTTAGTGCTACACGTTCAAGGTTGACATCACCCCATAGTTGGGCTGTATTGTGAGTAGCTTCAACCCATTCTTCCAAGTCCTTGACAGCCTTTGTGTATTGTTGGTGATTGTTTACAATGGCTTCGTATTGCTCAACGAAGGATTTGGCTCTCGCCAAAATAGTCTCGTGCCTTTGCTTTAGCTGATCGATTTCCTTAGCAATGTCTTTGCTAACATCAGGGAGAGTTTGGGCACGAGATTCTAAGTCAGCAATATCTTGTTGGTGTGCGATGGCGTCTTGTAAGAAAGTCCTGTAGACGTTGAGTTGGTTGCGCTTCTCGTCTAAGGTAGCCTTGAGTTCAATCTCTTTAGGAAGACTTTTTTCAGCTGACGTCAACCACGACTGCACAGTTTTAAGATTGTCTTCAAATGAGGACCATTTATTAAGTTCTGAGTCGAGGTCTCTCTCGGCTTTAGTGATGTTGTCGTACAGGTTGTCAATAGCTTGTTGGATTTCTTGGAGCTGTTGTTCAATAATCTCCTTGCCTTCAGGTGATGTGGAAGGATACAGTTTCTCGCCCAATTCGAACGTATTATTGACAAGGAGTGTAGCATTACGTCTTTGGCTTAGCAAGTCGTTTAGGCTTTCTCGCTTAGCGCTAATGCCTTCAGGAGTGTTAGATAAGTTCTCATTGCATTCATCAAACTTAACTTGTGCTGCCTTTAACCAATCAGTGCATTGGTTGTATTTTTCTTGGTAGGCATTATGGTCATTGACGGCTTGTTCGCATTTCTTCACAAGCTCCTTAGCAGTCGACTGTACCGACTGGAATCGTGACGTCATCTGCTGCAAGTTCATTGTGATCCTAGTATCGTTACAGTTCTCAATAAGATCACTAAATTCGTCAGTTAGTTTATCGACGTCATTCTCCGTCTTCTTCAGGTTAGCCAAGATAGCCTGAAAATTAAGCTCAATTAGTGTGAAGAAAAAATGTTAAAGAGTGGGATTAAGTTTAAACTGAACTACGACAACTACCATTAGTACCATCATCGAGATAGTTAGACTTTTTATAAATATTTTTTGTCAGCATTAGAAGTACCAATCACCAATGCTTCTATATTAGTATATAAAATATAAATAAAATAATCAAAAATTTGAAGTATCGGATTCATACACAACATATTTTTGTAAGACAGTATAAACTATAATTTTTTTGTTAGATTTCTAGTAATTATTACTTTCGTGACATTAGATTTCTACTGAAAATTAGGCTATATCCTACAGTGCTGATGACAAAAGACTTTTTCTTTCATCAACTCTTACTTGATCCAAGGCTTCGCCCAAAGTAATGACTGCGCTCAAATCATTGTCGTGATTATCAATCGCTTTACATAAATCCTGTTTCAAAATTCAATATTTAAATATGGGATAAAAGTAAAGTGGAGTAAACAAATCAATATTCGAAACTACATACCTGATATTTGTTCAGTTGATCCACCTTCTCTTCTAGGGTTGCTTTGGGAGTGTAGGTCTTCAGACTCATCTCAGTGTCACTCAACCAGTGTTGGAGACGATCATTGGCACTGTCAAACTCGATCCATTGCTGAATCTTGTCTTCAATGCCTCGTTTCACGTCATGAACGGTTGCGGTAAACTTCTCCAAATCAGCTCGGAGAAGACTCAGCTCTCTAGACATACCATCTCGGCCTCTAGGAGAAAGTCTGGCGTTGTTCTTCTCAATCAAGTCTGATAGCATTTTCAATTTGTTGTTTCCGGTTGGAATTGCGTCTAATAGTTCCTGGATCTTAGTTAATTTACTTTGTAACGCAGCTTTGTTGCCGCTGAAATCTGATAATAAATGCAAACGGTCCCAAAGATGCTTTTGATAGTCTTGTAGTGACTTCTGCTGATCAGCGAATTGTTGGTAAATGTCAAATGTGCTTTCATGTTTGTCGATGATACCAGAAAGCCTGTTTGTCAAAGCATTGTATCTATCCCATACTGATTTGATGATAGCACTCATTTCATCGCTCTCTCCTTTTCCTGAGTGAAGAGTAGCAGATACGCTCTTGGCTTTTTCAGTGACGGTTTCTATAACTCGTTTGTGTGAGTAAATTTCCTGTAGCAGAGTCTTGTTCTTCAGCAACTTAGACTTGATCTCTTGAGCAGAGTTGAGTACAGCTTTTTCTTCACCATCAACTATTTTTTCCTTCTCATCTAACCAAGACAATGTCTGTTGCAGAACATCTTGGTAGCTAGACCATTGCAATGTCTGAGATTCGAATTCTTTCTGTTGCTGTAAGATAGCATCGTTGAGTTTGTCCCATCTTTCTCTAAGTGCTCTTATTTCTGCGCGAATGTTTTCTCTGCCATTTGCAGCCGTCTCGGGCAATACTTTGTCACCAGCGGTGGTCAGTATTCCAATCTTGTGTTCACCATTTTCTCTTTCCATCAAGAACACTTGGAGTTTGTTGCCCTTGCTTTCGATGCTAAGCTTGTCTTCTTTAGTCACCATCTGTGACAGTTGTTCTTCCAAAGGCTTCAGCCAATCGTCGAACTCATTACGGAGTTGAACATATTTCCTGTGATCAGCGACTAGTTCTGACCAATGGTTGACAATTTCCTTGGAGATGAGATGCAACTGTTGATAACGGCTGCTTACTTGAGTTACTAGAGGCTTAAGTCGCTCTGTGCCACTAAGTTGAATGAGACTGTGCGACTCATCGACAAACGCATCAATTTCCTTCTCTTTAGCATTGATATTATTACGCAAGTCAACGTACCTTTGCAACTGAGCTTCTTTGTCTTTGAGAGTAGAGCAGAGGCTTTGGTCACGGCATTTTGATTCCATGTCCTTTAACCAGTCAGTGATAGATTCTATTGAAGAATCGAACTTATTCCAAATATCCAGAGTATGCTTGAGTTTCTGTTCAGAGCTGGTAATGTTTTCGACAGCATTGCGCAGTTGGTCATGCAAGTTGTCGATTTCAACCTTGATGGCAGCGTTTCCAGCTTCGGAAGTGCTCTTGCTAACATTAAAGAACACAGCCCTAATTTCGTCTAATTTACTTGAGCCAACCTTTTCAATGTCCTTCAAAGCAATGGCTGACTGCAGTTTCCTGATGATTTCAGGTTTCTCACCAGTTGCATTTTCAATATCGAGAAGTTTTTCAGACTGTGAACTGAGCCACTCTTTGTACTGTTGAATGAGACGCACAAGATCTTCGTGCCTCTTCACACAGTCTTCCAAATTGTCTTGGAGGTTTTGTGACTTCGTTACAATGTTTTGGAACAACTGCTTGATAGATTGCAGGTAAACATTCAAAGAGGCGTCATGTGTCTGGTCGACTAGCTGTTGGGCTTTATCGCAGACAGATTCAACTAATTGTTGATGAGTCATAATCTCTTGGTGCATGATCTTATGGTTCTGCAACTGAGCCTTCTTCTCTTCAAGGGAAGCTTTGAGCTCAGTATGTCTTTGCATCGCTCTTTCCACATCTTTGAGCCATTTCGTGAGTTGTTCTTGAGCAAGGCTGAAGTCTGAGAACTGTAGCAGACATTGATCTAGCTTGTTAACAGTTTCTTGGAAGCTATCACCGAAACTGTCCCACAATGTTCTTATTTTACGAATCTTTTGACGAATTACTTCTCTGCCATCAGGGCTAGTATGTGTGTACAGCTTTTCACCCAAACTCAAGAACTCTTCAAAGACAGGTGTCTTCTTGTTTCTGCTCTCGTAAAGTTCTTTAGCTTTGTTTTGTTTCTCTTGTAAGACTGCGTAGTCACCTACGATTTCATTAAGGTCACCTAGCTCACCAAGCATTCCCATGAGCCAATTCTCCATATTATTGTATTCGTTTTCAAATGTTTGGTGTTCTGATACGAATACTTCATACTTGGAAATAATTTCATTTACAAGATTGTTCAGTGTGTGGTATCTGGTTGCCAGTTTAGATGTCTTATTTGTAAGTTCAGACTCAGTGGCTACATTCTGTTTGGTGTCGGTCAACGCAGCAAAGTCAGCACTCCTTGAAGCAAGTTCGCTCTGAATCTCCTTAACTTTCTGTAAATGTGCAATCTTGGCTTCCAGATTACTCTTAAGACTTTGGTCTCTAACCTGGTTTTCTTTGATCTTCAACCATTCTTCGAGCTCATCCAGAGTCTTCTGACTTTCAGTCCATTGTTTAAGAGTGTCTTTGAGTTTCTTGTCCTGTTCTTTGCATTGTGTTGCTAATTGGTCCCATTGTACCTTGAGCTGCTCGTACTCGCTGATGAGCACTGGATGTCCATTCGGACTTGTCGTTTCAATAACAGTTTCTAGCTGTGATTTAAGACCAGCCAAGTTATTTTGAATGTCTTTAGCTTTTAATGTCACTTTTTCGATTGCAGCAATCTTAGCATCTACGTCATCTTTTTGTGTAACTGATCCATAGTTCAACATGCTGTTTTCAGCAACAATGTGATTAAGACGGTCGCGAACGTCCTCAAACATGTTGACGTATTTCTCGTGGTCGGCTACGTGAGATTCGCTTGCAGAAATTCTCCTTTCAAGTTCCTTAGTCATGTCCCTATATCTATCAATGGTTTTAGACAGGCTCTTTTCGGCCTCTTCGTCTGGCATTAGCTTGATCTTCTCAGTTAATTGAGATAACATTGATTGATGTAATTCAACTTCTTGGTGTAAGATCTTGTTAGCATGGAGCTGAGCCTTCTTTTCAGGCAATGTAGGACAGAGCTTGAAATCACCAAGTTCCTTTTCTTTGTCAGCGATCCATTTTTGAACTTGATTAAAGGTGTCGTCGAAGGATGACCTCTTGTTAATAGTCGTTTCGATGTCCTTAATCACATTGTTGAGTGAATCTACGGAATCTTCGAAATAGTCTCTTAGAGATCTAAGTTCGTTTCTGACTTGCTCACGACATTCAGGTGTGATTCCACTGAACAGAGCTTCTCCTGATCCAATAGCGTTGTTAAGAAGTTTCTGTCCAATATCCTTGTTTTCGTTAAGTTTCTTGATTTGGGCTAGATCAGCCGCTGATGGTTTAGCATGCTTGCTCATCACAGCCAAATCCTTAATCTTACCGTTGGCATCTTGAAGCCAGTTCTTGAATTCAGCAATAGATTTGTCGTACTTAGATTTGTTCTCTTTCAAGTCCTTAAGTCTGTTAAGATGACTCTCCATGAACTTGCCAACAGTTTGATATCTGGACACCAAATGGTTAATGTGTTGTAAGACGCGTGAGTCTGGGTTGCGAGATAAGATTTTTTCTCCGATTTCTGTAAGCTTGCTAACTTCTCCACCATATTCTTTAATTTCTTTATCGAGGTGCTCAACTTCCGCAATTTTAGCATCTATTTCATCCAGGTTGAGCAGATTAGCGGCTTCTTGTCTGACTTTGTTTTCTTTTTCCTTCAGCCACTCTGAGACATTTTCTAATAATACTTCGTATTCTTGCCAAGCATCAATGTTTTCTTTAAGCCTGTTCTTGATTTCCTCATAATTAGCGTTAAGTACTTCCAAATTCTTTTGTGCTTTCTCAGTTTGTTGAGCCGCTTCTTGAGCGCACGCGGGCTCTGCGACCACTTTCAGAATATCACGAGCTTCTTTCAACTCTGCAACTTTGTTTTTACAGTCAGCAATACCGTTTTCAACGTCAGTAAGCGCAGCACTTTTAACTTCTAAGTTGTATTTGTCACTAGTGACGTCAGGCATGCACCACCTTGTCTTATCGTCTAAAATCTTCAGATTTCTGTTGAACATTGCCAACTTATCAGTAAAGAGTTTTTGCAGGAACGTAAGCAGAGTAATTTCTGTTTTGTTTGCATGTACCAAAACACTTTCGAATCTTTTTTGTAAAGTGCTAAGTTCTTTAGGCACTAAGGATTCGTAGAATCCTGGGTAGTTGTCGTTCATCTCCGATACGCTCTGAGACAAGTTATCGATTTCATCGTTCAAGTTCTGGAGCTCAGCTTTGCATGCCTGACATTTCTTCAGACGATCAAGAATCTTAGCGTTATCGCCTGTCATATCATCGCATTTGATAATGTCATCGCGGATCTTGCTAACACTATCCGAAAGACGTTTAATGTGATCTTTCAGTTTAGTTTCCTTAGTACCTAATGAAGATACTGCGCTTTCCAAGTTATCAGCTAGCGATTGGAGAGCAGCAAACTCGTGATCTAAGTAATCAATTATTGAAGAAACTTGACCAACAGGAATGCTCTTATTCAAATTAGTAATCTGTTCACATTTCGATTTGATACTATTCTTAAGACCAGTGTATATGGGTAGTTCTTCCTTGTATTTCGTAAGGTGACTTTGCCCGAATCTGATTTCCAGATTATCACAAGCATTGGCCAAGTTCTGTCCAGTTTCGCTCAGCCACGAGATTACTTGGTTCTTCGTGTCATCAATCTGCCTCCAGACAATCAGTTGAGATTCTAAGTCTTGTATTCTCTTGATGACAGCGTCGTTTACTTTCTCCCAGTGAGTCTGTGATGTTAAAAATGCTTCTTCTAGAGGACTCGTGTCAAATCCTCCTAAGGTTGACGCTTGTTTGAGAACCGATTGTTTGATAACATCCATCTGATCTAATAAACCTTTAGATCTCTTGAGGATTTCGTAAGACTTCTTGGCCTTTTCTAAAGCTTGTCCAGTTTGAACATAATCGTTAGGAGCATTTTTGCAGTCATTATACAATTGCTCAGCCCTGTTCATTTCTCTGTCAAAAGCTATTGTGAAGTTCTTCAGTTCGTGAAGTGTTGAAGACAGTAAAATGTACTTGTTCTTTGTATCACGTACGGCATTCACGACTTGGTCCCAGTTGTTGTCAGCAGTGGATAAGGCATTCTGTATCGTACCCATATTAGGTTGGTCTTCTCTCATCAAGTGAAGACCTTCTTCTCTTAATTCCTTCCTAATCGACTGTTTCTCTTTCATTTCAGCGTCTAATTTGTCTAATTGTTCGGTAATATCCTGGATTGTGGCTTCAGTTAAAGGCACAGGTCTTTGGGCCATTTCATTTAGGACTGTTTGTACGTTGTGTAATACTTCTCCCAAAGCATTGTGTTGTAAGTTAAACTTGTCCCATCTAGCACCGACTTTCTGTACTAAATCTCTCTTGTTAGTCACTTGGTTCAGTAAAGCTTCTGCTTTCATCTCAATCTCTTTGACTATGCTAGTAGGAGACATGATTCTACCAGTGTTCTGGTCGGTTACTTTCACCTTTGATGGTCCATCTAACAAAGCTACATTGCTCTTCCATTCAGGAATTTTAGTGATTACATTCACAAGTTCTTGTCTTAAAATTTCATAGCTTTCAGGAGTAAGTTTTGGTCCCTCAATCTGGTACTGAATGTGGTTTAGTTGTTGCTTAGATTCGTCGTACCAGTTCAGCAGGTCTGACCATTTTTGTAGGATTCCTTTGTTTTGTTGAATGTTGTTTTCAATGATTTGGTAGTGCTCAGCGATGTTGGAATAAGTTTCGCTTAACGAACGAGATTCGTCTGGGTGTGAAGCAAGTGTCATGTTCTTAATTTCGTTGTAAATGTCAGTAAATTCGGGGGCTTTGGCTGCGTGTTCTTGCAAAAGTACATGCATCGACTGTAAAGTTGGTTCAACTTTGTCAGCACCAATCTGGTCATAGCTTTCAGTCTTCCTTCTAAAGTCAGTGATCCAGTTGTCGAAATTGTGCAGTTTGGTCAAGAACTCTTGTCTGACGATGATTTTGTCAGAAAGCTCATTGACTCTTGACCTCACTGTTTCAGCCAGATCGTTTGTGCGTTGTTTGATATCTGACACCTTGTTCTTGAGCAGGGTAGCGCCCTCGGGCTGTATGTTATGGCAAATATTATCACAAGTTTGTGATAAACTGATGATTTTAGCTTGTTGCTGTGAAATCTCATTTCCAAAGGACTTGAGTTTATTTAATTCTCTATCTAGCTTTTCAACTTGTGGCGAATCAATAGACACATTCCTGCTACTTAACAACTTTTCACCATTTTCAATCCAAGATTCAAGTTTCTCGGCTTCTCGTTCAAAGTTCTCCCAGTTGGTAACAAGTTTGTCCAATTTGTTATTCCATTGGTCGGCCAAATCGTGGACTACGGCCCATCTGGAGTGTATAGCGTCTACTTCATCAGGGGCGCTTGTCTTTCCTGATAGTTGGTGACTTACACTTGATAGGATTTGTAAGTTCGTCAATTGTTTCTCACAGTCAGTGATCAACGCTCTAGATTGTTGTTGTAATTGTTGTGCTTCGGGTAACGTAGTAGGTTTGGGTACGTTGCCAAGTTTTAGTTCTGCTTCTTCAATCCAGGGTTTAATTTCAGCAACACCCTTCTGGTATTTCTGATAGGTTGCTAGATCGTGTTCGACTACCTTAGTCTGGTGTTCTGTTGAACGCTGAAGGTCAGCCATCATTTTCTCTAGTAAAGCGACTTCGCCCTTCAGTCTGTTAGCATCTTGAACTCTATGTTCTACAGCCAATTTAGTTCCATGATCAGCAACACCACGAATAGTCTCTAACTTTTCAGCAATGATCTTCTGTAATGATTGCGACTTGATCACTCTTTCTTCAGGTGTTATGTTCTCTGATCTAATCTGTTGTATCAAGATAGGACTTTCCTTCTTGATCCATTCTCTAACATGTTCCAATTTGTGTTCAATTTTGACCCATTCCTCGTTGAACTTTTCTAAATGCACGACTTTAGAGTCGACTTCATCTTGCACTCTCACTAATTTCCGTTCAATGGTTTCTAGATCTTTCTCAATGACGGCTTTAGGTTTGTCTGCTGTGAGAGTCTGTAATTCACTGTAAGCCTGTTGTAGTTGAGGCAATCTTTCAGTCTTGGCCTTTTCGATATCAGTCTTAATGATCTTCGTTTCTTGTAGTTCACGACCGATGTTGGTGACGCCAAGTTCAAGACCTGGGTGTACGATATAGCTTTCGTACTTATCAAGATCTGAAAGCAACTCGTCTTTCTGATATTCATAGTTAGACCAGACCTTCTGCGTATCGCGCAGTTTATGCAAACGGTCGGTGGAGGTTTCATAGGCGGTGTTCCAGCCAGTCTCAAGGTTCCTAACGTCTTCCCTGACGAAAGCTGGTGCGTTGGCATCCTTGATTAAGTCCTTGCCTCTTTGTAGCATAGACATAACTGAAGGACGATGGCGGTCGAGTTTTTGAACGGCAGCTTGTTGTTCGAGAACCAACTGTTCGACATGTTGGAGAGATTGAGGTTCAGGTGCGACCATGGCTTGTTCCTTAGCGCTTTCAAGCACACAGATGACCTCGTGTACCTCTCTGCGGTATGTATAGCATCTTGTGTACGTCTCCGTCTTGATCATCGTGATCTCGATGGTCGGTATCAAGTTCTTGTACCTCGCGATGAGGTTTTCAAGTCTGATTTGTTCTTCTTGAGCCTCGCCCTCTGAGCAGTGGTTTGTGAGCATGTCTAGAGTTTGGACGAGCCACTTCATGTCTTCGCGTTTTTTGTCGGCTTCGCGGCAGATGTTCTAGAAATCAATGTAAATTATAGTAAACAGACGTTATATCGTAAAATTTGTATATATTATAGTGAAAAGAAACCTTTGAACCCGTTTTTAAGTGTTTGCGCGCAGAGTAGTGTGATAATTAGAATAGTCAACGTTTACATACAGTGCAAAAAGCTATCATTTTTAAAAATTACAGTTTAATTTCGGTCACTGGCCATTTACGACGTACAATATACTGTGCTATAATTCTAAATGGGACAACACAACAACGATTCTTACGAATATTTACCATAAGTTCCCTCAACTAATTGTTTCCATAGCAAGCATTAGAGAAAAGAACAAAATTAATAAAAATATACATCATTCATTACATTACATCTTAAATTGAATTACGCCCCACTAAAGTTATTTTCATTATTTAATATAAATCATACCTGGAAGATAGTCTTCTCTCTCTCAAACGCCTCAGCCGAGTCCACCTCTCTGACGATGCTGTCCATGGTCTTATCCACATGATCCATCCAGCGTTCCATCTCCCGGAACTTCTCCCTGTAGGCATCCCACTTGGCGGGAATCCTTTGCAACTGCTGCCTGAAATGCTCCACCCTTTGCACGGTGGATTCCCACATCTGTTCACACCTTCGTACAGACTCTTCAAGGGTTGTGTCATTAGTCTGGTGGGTGTAGCTGGAAGCTATTTTGTGTAAGTTCTGGAGACAGTGTTCCACCTGCATGATCTTGCCCTGGTTGCGGAAGTATTCTTCGTTTCGGATGAGAATGCCGTCGGCGTCGTCGCTTTGGTTATATGCCTGGGGAAGAATAGTTAATTTAATAAGTTATATTAAGTATAAGGGGATTGGTCCAGAAAGTGGACCAGATAAAAAAGGTTTATGATCAGCAGTGTGATGTCCAGTCTGAGCAGCAGTTTTTTTATAAAAGAGTAACCATTGAATTTCTGGCCAGTTCTTTTCCAGAGAAAACAACAAATTGGAACCATGCGCCAGCTTCTGACGTTTAATATGTGCACATCTTAACCTATGAGATTTTTTTTAATGTGTGAAGGCGGGCTTTAAAAGATTATTATGATGAAGTGCATTTCGTTACGTAGAATATGGTGTGAACGAAAACGTAAGATGATAAAGGTGGTGGTAGTAGTCTGTCTGTCTGTCTTCCAGGAGTTATAGTGGTGGGGCATAGTGTGACGGACTTACTACGCCAATGAAATTGTGTTTAATTTTATTAGGTCAAGGTCACACGAATCTTTTATTAAACTGGAGGTCACAGATAAGTGCTTGTAAACACATTACCTACATTCTCAAGGTCGCAAGACATGAGGTAAACATATTTGTACCTAATATTTTATTTGTCTGTAAACAAAATAAGTATGAAGTACTTAATTAGAGTTTATGAATTAAATTATCCTCATCCTTTTAACTAAAATTGTTTATACAACTGTGAAAATTACAGTATTTATAATATTTACTTAAAACTTTATGAAAAGTTACAATGGCGAACTAAGAATATATAGGTTTTAATTGTTTTACGATTTTGATAGTTCTCTTAAAAAAATACAATTTAGGTGACGGAGGTATGGAGTTAAAGAAAAGATGGATGGATTGCGTCAGGAATGATATAGAAAAAAGGGAGTCAGTGTTAACGTGACTGCTGCTCGTACGTTTTCGTTTTCCACCGACCTTAAATGACATGGGATATGGGCAGGAATTTGATGGGGGTATCGTTACTGGGCTATGGGGGAAGAGGAAGGAAGATAGGTGGTAGGAACACTGGTATTCAGCTGCATCTGTGCAAGAGTGGAAGCCGACCTCAGCATAAGTGATAGGTGGTAGTAAAAGACTGAATCTTGATAATTATGTTTAGTACCTGTTCCTCATAGACGATCTCCTTCTCGATGTCTTTGATGCAGTGCTGGAACACGGCCTCGTCCAGACGGAACTCGAGGCGCATGAGGTGCGGCGGCGCCTGGTCCAGCAGGCCGCGCCAGCGCTGCTGCAGCTGCTCCACCACGCCCACCACGTGCGGACGGTCTTCTTCGCTTACCAGCTGGGATAATGATATGGTTTGAGAAAAATCTACACTAATATTTTAAAAAGGTAAAGTTTTTTGTAGGAGGTAATGTCTAAAAGTACTAGTCCGATTGCTCATTTTTTTTTTACCGTCAAAAAGCTGTTGAATGACATAGGCTATGTTTTATGCACGCGGGCAAAACCGCGGGTAAAAGCCAGTATTTAATGTTCTTGTGGTCATGTGTACAGTACATTTATGACCATGCACTTTAGAGGATCTTAAAATGCCACTGACGACGCTATAAACGTGGCCATCGATTAGAAAAGTTTTGTGCTAAAATAAGACGGAACCAGAAGTAAATTCTTAAGAATGAAAGAGATAGATGCATATAATGGGATATAGTAGTATGAAGAAGTGACTTTGTATTTTTGGCTTGCGATTTTGCTATTGCTTTATATGGCCTTGTAGAAAATTTGAAGCAATTGAATAATAAAACGAACTAAAAATGTCGTTGACTTATAGATTTATTGTATTTCATAACGGAAGCAGGTGGAATTGTGTCATACAGTCTCTTCGGCACTGGTGTGTACATAAACAGTTCGTACCTCAATAAGCTCCCGTCCAGAACGGACCAGTTCTGACACAGCCCTCTCATCGGCTCCTTGGAAGAATCTCTTGTGGAAGTCGACGGCCTGCTTGGAATCGACCCTGTTGTCGGCCAGCAGGGCTTCAGCCCGGGAGGCCCACTCCTCGACGGCGCGCTTCTTGGAGTCGAAGTCCTCCCACGCGCGCACCAGCCGCTGCAGCTCCGCCTCGCGACGCGTCGCTTCCGACGACACGTGCGCGAACCTGGGGGGGGGAGATGCGTGGTTGAATTTTGACAAAGACTTAGTAACAAATTACTGTGTTTGTAGCAACATCTATGGGGACACATAAAAATTGATCTACACTATTTGAACATATACAATAGCTTAAAATGATCTATCTGTTGCCCAGATCATCCTTTTGCCTTCTTTTGCATACCTCTAAATGTTTAATGGTAAATCTGAAACGTGTAACTATGCAGTTTTCAACCTTATGGTAGGATTAAAAAGTTTTTGATGACATTTAAATTAACTTATTTATTCTGAATAATAGCCTAATTGGAAAAGGAGGCCATGTTGTCTAATCTTAGCTGATTTCATGGTAACTTCAATGGTTTATACTAATCAAACCATGCAAGAGCTAAACTGGATATTTCTATCCAATTCAGCTCTTCAACCCTAACCAAAAATAAACATAATCAAGGTCCAATTGAGCTTTTATGTGAATCACGGTTTCAAACAAGCATTTCTTTAAGAATGCTCACCTCTCGTTAAGGTCCCGCATGAGCGTGACTTGCTCGGTGACGTCCGCACTCCTGTCAGTGTCAGCAGACTTGACGATGTTCTGGAACACCTTGTTCTTGCTCTCCAGCATGGAGCGGTAGTAGGTGGTGCGCGAGAAGAACGTGCGGTGGATCTCGTAGCGCTCGGAGATTACTTCACTGTGGGGAAGAAGAATAATGTTATTAGTTCAGGTTTTATGATATGCCCCAAGAAGGACGCAAACCAAAAAACTCACACCAATTATCTGATCTCTTCTAAAATAACTCGTGCTGGACCAGCAGCTGTCTGATGACTTACCGGCTGGTCTCTCCGGTAGTCCTCAAAGCCTGCTCAGCCTTGTCCAGCCAGAAGCCGATCTCCTTCTGTCCGCTCTCCAACGACTCTTGTGGGACCAGCAGCTCTCGGTACCGATAATTGGCGATAGACTCCTGATGACTTACCGTCTGGTCTCTCCGGCAGCCCTTAACGCCTGCTCAGCCTGGTTCAGCTAGGAACCAAGCTCCTTATCTCCGTTCTCTGGTGACCTGTGCTGGACCAGCAGCTGCCGTTACATATATTTGACCATAGACTCCTAATGACTTACCGTCTGGTCTCTCCGGTAGTCCGCAACGCCTGCTCAGCCTTGTCCAGCCAAGAGCCGATCTCCTTCTGCCCGCTCTCCAGCGACTCGTGCTGGACGAGCAGCTGCCGGTACTGGTGCAGCTTGACCGGTACGGTGGCTCGCACGCGCACCAGAGCCTCTTTTTGTTGTTTGAGCTTCGCCATGTTGGCTTCCACTTCGTCACGAGGCATCTCGGCGATCGCGTTTTGGAAGGTTCTACACAAAAAAAAAAAATCCTTGCGTTATTATGTGTATGCGTTTCAATCTAAGAATAGACCTCTCATCCAAATGCCATCGAAGATTATAGCTCCATATAAGCTTGAGTGCTTCCTAACTAATATATTCGCTCAAGATCAAGTTTATTGGTAATGAATTCCGCAGTTACTCATCGATCATAATCAGTCCTGTTATCTTTCCACTGCTGGAACTTGAGTCTCCTCTCTATAAAACCATCACTTGAGCCCAGTGCGGATTGGTGGATGTTACACGTCTTCGAATTTTTGACTCTAGGACATGCTGGTCATTATAATGACATTTGAGGGAGACCTACGTCCAATAGTGGACGTCTTTCGGCTGAAATGGTAATTGCTATGAGCAATTATCATTTCAGACTTTACCTGCTGATAGTTTTGAAGAGTTCCTCGTGATGCTCTATCTCGGAGTTGAGCTGCAGCAGCTGGTCGATGTAGGCCTGTATGTCGGCGGTGTGCGCGCGCGGCGTGCGCGTGAGCAGCCCGTCGGCGGCCGCCAGCCACGCGTCCAGCGCGCGCACTCCGTTGGCGAGCTCGCGCCGGTTGCGGAGAGCGTCGCCGCCGCGGACGTACCTGACACATTACAACATCAATTTACAGCACCACAAATAATAAGAATAAAGGTTTATCAGATTATTATAATCCTTGGTACACAAGTTGAACCACCATAGCTGTCGACCTTGAATGCGTAGTAACTGATTTCCGGGTCTCAATTGAGCTGACCTACGTGTAACCGTAGCAACTGCTTTAACTTATTTGCCGCGTACTATACTTATTCGTGAAATATTTTGAGACATTCCATTATGTAGTGCTGATCTCTTAGCATAATAGAAAGACTTTACGCCGACAAGACTTTATTTCGACGAGACTCTTCGCCGACCGAACACTATGCTGATAGGTCTCTTCGTAAAAATTCCGTCATTGCAATACCAAGAAGGTGATTAGACTGTTTTTGCGTATTTTTAGGGTTTCGTTTCTAAGTTGGCAAAAACCTCATCCTTATAGGATTATTATATTATCTGTTTGTCTGTCAAAACTATTTTTCTGAAAAACTCGCGGAGATATGAAGCCAAAACCCCAAGCAGCAGTGAAAAAATCAAACTTCTAAGTCAATGCAAAAAAGACAAGGTCGTTTATGCTCTCAAGCGCATATTTTAACACTCGCTAGGAAAATAAAAACTTATAAGCTACTCCCATTAACATAGAACCGTGCAATTTGGCATAAAGTTTCATAGTAGAAATATATAAATAAATTTGAAAATTGTAGGTACTTCATAAAAAAAAAATACAAATTGTAATAGATTTTAAATAATGATGTAATTGTTGTGACGATTAGCATAAAATTCATTTCATGTATTGTTATTTTGGAACACTATCAGATCTTTCAAAACTATAGAACTATAAAATAATATCATCGTAATCTGTACTGAAGATATTAAAAAATTCTTTCAATATGTTAATCTAAGGCTAAGCATTAATTCTTGGAAAGGAATCGGCTAAATAATTTCATTATCAGATTATGAAATTTTACAGAGAAACTAAAGTGGGACCTACTTTGTATTTTACTGCATTCATGATAAACGAAGTTAATAATAAATGTCTTGGAAACTTACCTCTCTGCTTCTTCCCATACTCGTTCCCAACGTTCAGTAATCTCCACGTATTTCCTCTTCACCTCCTGACTGATCTCCTCAGAGGATGTCGCAGCCAGGAACCCGGCTGCATCACCCAACAGTTGGTGTTTCTCCTTCCACACAGTCAGGTCTTGGAAGAACTCTAATCTTTCATCTTCTGATACTCTTAGCATGTGCTGTGCCTTGTCTAGCCAGATTGTGAAGTCATCAGCTAAGGTGTTCCAACGCTCCCAATGAGCTATGACTTCTTCCAAAACACTTCTTGCACATCTCACGTCAGAGGCAACTCTTCTCCAGGTTTCAGCAACGTCCCTCAAGAACGTATCAATATCTCTCGCTTCAGTCCTATCTACCTCACAAACCCTCTTATACTCTTCCGCTACTTGCTTAATATCAACGTAAGCTCTATCAAACTCCTGGAAAATCTTATTCTTAGTCACGAAATTATCATAATCTTCTAATAAGGCACGTACGTGGTCGATGCGACCGTATTTGCCGGTCCACGCAGCAAGCTTGGCTTTAGTCAGCTCTGTGAAGGCTACAATACAACATTTGTGCTCCAAGAACTTTAATCTAGCCTTCCTCTGTGGCGCTCTTCGACTTACTGTCTCGAGACGCTCCTTCATGTCTTGGAGTCGTTCACCAGGGATTCTCGCGGCGTCAGGTGATCTTAAAGCCGCCTCGAATCTGTCGATAACTTCTGGTAATCCAGCGAAAAAGCCGCTGTGTTCTTCTAATTTCTCGCTGATAATAGCAGCGGTCCTCTCGTCGAAGCTAGTGGGGATTTCGTCAAAGTATAAAAGGTATTCGGCCCTCGCTAACCACTCGCCGATATTTCTAAAGTCTCCAGGGAGTTCTGAGTCTAAGAGCCAGAGCCACCTTCTGTGGAGTCTTTCTAATTCTATCCAGAGGGATACTAGTTCGCGCCAGGACTTGGGCGCGATGGCTACGAGGCTCTGCGTGTACATGAGTTTCTCTAGTTTCTGGTAGATGGGTTCCCGCGCGAGCCGGTCGTTTTCGGCGCGCACGTAGTCTTCGTAGTGTCGCGAGAGAGTTCGCGAGTCGTATTGCCTTTGAACTGTGGTGACGCGCTCCGTCAGCCACATTCTAAGAGATTCGTATTCCTCTTGTACTGCCGCTACGGCATCCGGTCCTGTCGTCTGTTGGTAAAACATAGTTTTAATATTGAGCAAGGACAAACACTTGTTAAAACAATACAGACGTGACCGGAACAATGGAGTTGATGAATGAATTGTTACGGTGATTTATGCTAATTACTATTAGAGTCTAAAGCACACGTTCTGCAAATGTTTTCTATACTTTAAACATCTAGAACCATCACTCACCTTGGGTTCAGGATATTTATGCAGGAATTGGGCTACATAAGTCATGATGGACCTCTCATCAGGCTTGTCGACATCCACATCTTCGGCATCCAGCAATCTTGCGATGCCAAGTGCGTTTTCTGCGACGTCGAACGCATGTTCCAAACGTTGCTTGTTGGTCTTCCTCTTCATCTCGGCCAGGTTGATCAAGTTGGCTTTGATAGCGTCGATGATGGCGAGGAATGCGATACCATCGCGCCAAGATGGACCGAAGTCTGTTACTTGGATGTTTGAATCCCTTGAAAAAAAATAGTTGTTTTATTATAAGTACTCATAAAACTAAACTCGTTAAAAAATAAAAGGCCCATTTTGACATTTTAGAAAGACTCTAGAATGTAACTTGGAACGAAACTGAAAAAATAAAAACAATATAATAATAATTAGGGGTCCAGTGTAGTAGTAGATATTTTAGTAGTAGCTACACTACACCGGACAAGCCGATAGGTACTCAAAATACAAATGTCAAAACGGACCTTTTATTTTTGGTCAACTTTAACATACATACATACTTAAAAAATATGAAAAAAAAACAATTTAAATAATAATTTGAAGTAAAAATGTCAAGTATTTAATTCGATAGGTACTATTCGTCTTCAATATATATCTAAACTTGACTTAATGACCTCTAATTTCATGAACCCAGAAAACCCCCAAACAATCCTACATCAAACAATTTGGTGCAATTGATCTCGCAATGAAGAGGTCAAATTATAATAACTGCAATAAAATTAGGCCAGCGAATATCTCGGGCCACTTGGCAGCGTTTGGTGAAATTAATGATAGAATTAATAACTGTTCAGCCATCATGCATCGACGTCATAGACGTCAAATTTTATATAGGTTAATGGATTCCCTATACAAATACAAATACAGTAACATTTACGTATGTGAACCAATCGATTATCGTAACAGTTTGTTGATGCATATCATGGTTTTTACCACAAAAATTGTTTGTTTTTGAAGCTTTCAACTCTTGTTTGTACAACAGTTGATTTTGATTATACTCCGGTTTTAATTGATACATCATTATTTGATGGATTCACAGTCAACTGTTTACTAGTAAAATTAAATTTAAGAGACCTATATGGGTTTTAATTTCGATTGCATTTACCAATCAGAAATACGATAACATATTGCAAAGATCCCTGTGTACATAAAAGTTCTTCCTACGTCACCGTCAATAAAATAAACTTTCTCATCGTTTTCATTTTACCATTCATCGCCTGCTGCCTATCGATCATCTTTAAGACACCATGTTACTGCTTATTTCAGCAGCTTTTGGCACGTAATCTTCTCAGAACCTGGCTTACAGTTGTCCTTGGTACTCTGAAAGGGAGCGGTGGCTTCGGAGTCATGAGACATGACTGATGGACATCCAAACCCTCTAAGGTACTCTAGAGCCCAGTCTTTCTCTACCTGATGAAGTTTGGTACTTACTTCGGTAAAGCGTTGGCGACCCACTGCAGCAGGGTCTTCTTGGCGCCTTGTTTCCACTTGTCCTCGGCTCTCTGAGTGGGAGTGGCGGCTCCCGACTCATGGGACATGACTGAGGCGCATCGAGACCCTCCGAGATACTCTAGAGCCCGGCTGTTCTCCTCAATCTGATAGGAATGCAGTGGGACAATTAGAGAGATGGCACTGGATTAATAAAAATGGATTTGAAACATGGCAGTTTTTATCAGTTTTTTGTGGGAAATTTGAAATGATTTCTCCTGCTCTGGATGCGAGCGAAAGAGAGGTGAGAGTGTCAGACTGTTACTGACTAAAACCTACCTGTGTTCCTTCAGTTACCCATTCAATTCCAGGGCTGCTGGAACTCTAACTCTTTCAAACAACCGCGTAATCCTAATAAGCGTGGTAGATGTTATAGCACGCGCCAAATAAGTTGAATCATGTCCTATGGCTACGCGCAGCCCCCCGCTTCGATTGAGTCCCAAAAATCGGTTACTGCGCATTCAAGGTCTTGTATGATGTTAGGATGGTTCAACTTATTGTATGGCGAGGATTATAACCGATTTTGGGTTCTCAAGCGATGTGCGCGTAACGATAGCAAAAGGTTCAACTTATTTGCCGCGTACTATACTATAACACAAATCGAAATTGCAATAATGTATTGTGACGTTCTTGGATTTATAAGCATTAGGTTTAGGCATTCATGGGTAACAGCAAATTGGGTAAAATAATGGGCTTCGAAATTTTTTGTATATTTTTCATTAATTAGCGAAAATAACATTCTCCTATTAATTTCGCTTTGGGGTAAAACTTCGGTGCAGTAAATTTTATATACAGTGTACCTGAAACACAATAATAAATTCACCAACATGATTTAGAATCAAAACAGGATTGCAAGACTAAAGGAGAAAAATCTTGGGATACAAAAAAAGTTTTTGTAGTTCAGTAATATTCATTTGTGTTCCAAAGAAGCTGATGTCAAACAAGTTGTATTTAAAATAAGCTCAAAAAAGACATCGCAAAATCTTAATTCCGAAGTTCAAGAGCTGACCTGAAAACCGTATGACGAAGCCATACCGTCTCCTGACCCTGGATACATAACCTGTTTTGATGAAATATGATTTAATGACAGCAATGATTGTAGATGCAAAACAAAATGCTGATTTACATACATGAATATATCAACTGGCGCTAATGTTGGCAAGGTTTTATTTAATGTGTTTACAGAGTTTAATGGGCAGCAAGGACCAATGTTATACTACTTTAATAATATCGAACGGTCAATTATCTTTAATCTTGCAACATCTCAAATTAAACGAGTCCAAGACGATATTTCGTCTGCTCATAAAATAGCCCCATGATAGTAAGTAAATACAAAAAAGTTAATTTGTGTAAACGTAAAAGTAAACGTCTTAGCAGCAAGATTGTTCGAAAAAGTTCCCACGGTCTTAGAACGCAAAAGGCAAAACAGAAAATAGATGGGCATTAGTCAAAAACTCGCTCCACCCGGACGCTGGAGAATGGGATGATTTCCCACTTCAAAAATTAGTTAGAATATCAACCGACCCTAACATATGACATAAGTTTTCAAGCTAAAGTATTCATGACTACAAAGTAGCACATAATGTTAGCGCCAGTCACTATTCATATTACGTAATCAACAAAAAAATCTGCCAATTCACTCCTCCCACACTCGAACTACTATGTGACATAAAGTGATAACAATTACTTAAATGTACATTACAATCTAAAGGTGATGAGAAGTGACTGTGATAATAAGTGATCTCTGTGACTAGTCCAATTAAAATACCAATTCGGTCAACCAATAGCAGTACTGTGTAGTCTTTGGTCTCTGGCTTGAGAATATTAACATAAAATAAAAAGACACCAAAATAGTAATATTGGCTAAAAAGCTTTCTACACTTTGAAAGCTTGAGGGAAATATAAATGTAGGAAATACAACAACTGATATAAAATCTTGTACAAAAATAGAAAGCTAAGCTTCAGTCAATAAGCAAAGAGTTAAAAACAAAATAGCTAAAGTCAACTCAGTTGATACAACTTTCAATACAGATGATAGATACAATATTATCAAAAGGTAATAATATAAAATGCCAAGAGACCTGACTACTTTAGAAGCTGTGATGCGGTTACCCACCTTAGGTCCTCTATCCTGTGGGTCCAATACATTGAGCGAAGCTTGCGCAAACAAAATTAGTTCAAGCCAATTAAAATGAGAACAGACTGAGATGTTTTAGAAACCAATTAATTTTAAAATCATTGAAAATCCAATAATCAATTTTTTTTCGAATATTTTGTAAAGTAAATCCTCATTTTAATGGTAGATGTAGAAATAATATCAGATACAAAGTAACTGGATAGTGCAACTACATCAGTAAAAGGGACAGTTTGTAATAAGAAAAAGATCGGAAATATAAATATACGGGTGGTTACAACAAATGCTGAACATCAACTTTAGGCAATAAAGATATAATGCTGCCGAATAATAGTCTGCTATTGGCTGTTCAATTTAGAAATAACAGTAATTTAGAAAATAATTTAGATCCATACTATGAATGACAATGTATGGAGATGAAGAAAACCAAATATGGGAATAACAGTCTAATTAATTACAATGAAGCAGACTGTGAATATCTAAATAATCTTGTAGTAGTAACGTCTAAAAATGTTCATGATCATAATAGTGACTATACAAATAAAACAGATGAGATCATTAGTTAAGATCACATAAACATTGATGATCCTTTAAGATTTATAATAGTAGTAAAACTTTCTGAATGTGTTGAGCTATTCTACCTACGCAATACTGTGGAAGTTCTATCGTCTATCCTAATTGAAATCTATTTCCGTACCACACGGTGCTGATTCAAAGAACAGAGAGCTACAATAGAGTTACAGAAATACGATATACATAGATTTACTTTCTAAAGTAATTAGAGACATTTGAAGGTGTAGTAATGTTATATTCTTGAGGGATTCATTCGATGATTGTCTTGTTTTAGGCAGTCTAACTAATATCAAGTATCATATCAGTTTGGATTCATATTCAATAGCAAGACTTTTACAATTGCTTTCGATGATTCTAGAACTTTCACTTTGACTCCTTTGTTTTTGGTTTCACTTTCCTAATAAAGGTTCTTTTTAATATATCACCAAACCTTTACATATATTCCAAAAGTATTGCAGTTTTCAGACCTAGATAATGTCTATCAATGTACAGAAAGACTATTGCAGCTCTCTGTTCAAACGCAAGCCAAGAAGAGCGTCTCCCTACCTGGAAGTAGAGGATGATGGTCCATATCAGGCCGAGCACGACTGCAGGCCGTCCATCCACTAGATCTGCTGCGTTGATATTGACTAACTTGATCCTCTTGCCAGTTAGGAAGCGCAGCGCGGTGTTCGCGTTTGATAGGAAGTGTGGACGTCTGAGGACTCGGCCGCGTTCCATTGGCTGTTGGAAAAGTTCTTATTGTAAAACAATTTTTGTGAGAAAAGGTGGTTTATCTGATGGTAAGTACTCACTGCTGCTTATGAACATGTGCACTTCCAAAAGCATGACTATCATCGCTAATCCTACCAAACCATTTAGTAGTCTCAATATTATTACCATGATTTTATGTAACCTTACCTTAGCAACTTTAAAATACTTCAAAATTATAAAACAACGAAATAAGTGGTTAATCACAGAGCTGTAGATAATAATCATTAAGTCACCAATGTAAACTGACCTGAATTTTGCCGTAGTATTTATTCATGTTCATAGATAATAATGCTTTTACTAAGGTCAAATCTCTTTCGATGTTTCACGGTAACTTTCACTTAATTCCTCATTGATCTTTTGGTCGCAAATGTGACATTGGAGCTTACAGTTTATGCATAACAATGAATTATTTAGTAAGTAGTTTTCCCATTAGGGTTGTCTGAATGTTAGCTACAACACAGATAATGTTCTATTTGAACATTACCTGTTCGTTATAATAGCACTTGAAACGAATTAGCGACTTATATGGCTGTATTATATACCTTTGCCTAACCCTGTATGGGTACATATGGGGTATGGCCCATTCAGGCATGAGATTAAGGAACTTTATTTTTTATTATTATTGACAAGCTCCCACTATCTCGCCGCGTAAGCGATGATGTGGTCGACAATGCAGTACGCTCGCCTAGAAGTTACCTATTCACCCGACTTAAAGATCTTCAAATTGAAGCTATCAGTAAACACAGACACCGTCATGGAATTCCACTGTTTCGCTGTGTGCACCATGATATAACTACCGGTATGACCATGAAGTGCCAGTGGTACATCGCCGTACAACTATATTACTTACCAGCTTCTCCCCGGACAACACTTCGAGCAGCGCCAACAATTTGGTTCCATCGCGCAGATCGTAGATAAGATCATCGATGCGTAGTGGTGGTATGCGCTGAAAGAGACATGATATAATCAGTGCACGTCCATAAAGAAATAAAACTTCAGAATACATTCGCCTTAGATTTTGTTTTTCAATATATTCATTGGAAAATCAATGAAATTGGATATTACCATAGCTTAGGTATATTCTTAGTATCAAGATCTACCAATGCCAATTTTTTTAAATTAATACTAAGTTCAATAAATTGAGCTTAAAATTTTTAAATGCTACAGACATACCTAGCCACATTATGAAGAGTTTAAAAAGCAACAAAAAAGGTACGAATTTGACCTGACCTTTGCACCTGTAAGTTGTTTCAATAAAAAGTAAATTTTTCAATAAGCATAACAAATATTAAAGTTGGGCTATAATAAAATATCTGGCTATGCACTTTCTACAACTAAAATTCATGAATTGAATAAAAATTGTATGAATAGCACAGTAACATTTGGAAGTGTAGAAACAAGTCTTAAGAAGTCCAAAAATGTTATTTACCGAGACCTATTCAACAAAAAAGCGTTAACTATATAATACTGAACATAGGCTTTCCTCACACTGCAAAGAAAACTGTTTTGCCATAATTACCTCGCTTGGCTGTATCGTCTACATTGGCCGGGAAGGCAGTTATTACTACCCATAAATTCATAGCAAGCTTTCTTCGCCGTAAATCTTATGAAAACGATCGCTTCGGTTTACCAAAACTGTGCAAAACGTAGTTACTAAGTGCTTGTTAGTTATTTTGATTTCTTACCTTTGATAAATGTGAATTTATCCAATTGACAAACGTTTTCTTCTGTACTCTTTCTTGTTCATCTGTAACAAGAAAAAAGAAATATAAAATATGTGACGCTTCAAAAACTCATTTGTTTATATAAAAGGTAAAGTCCTGACTGACTCATCAACGCTCAGCTCTTGGACGTAGAACGCTAAATTTTTGCACATAGGTGTCTTTTGTCATATATATAAAGATAAGAATAATTTTCCAAAATTCATCCCCTAAGAGAATGAAATGGGTGTGCATAATTTGTATAAAGAAACGTACATTCACGCAAACACGGCAAGCGAAGCCGCTGGCAGAAGGTAGTACAATATAGAGTTCATTATTTATCGCAATACTAAAACAATTATACCTATACCATAACATCAAATAAAAAATAACACAAATTTATATGTAAAGGTAGACACTAAATCAACACACAAATACGACACATATGTAATTGTTACAATTTTATTCCCCCAAAATAGGCTATAACTCAAATCGATCCATAAAAATGGTAACCTAACGCTAAACAAAGCCATAAAAGTGATCAAATACATAACAAGAATAGCCGAGACTACCATAAAATCTTTTTGGCACGTTGTCTAATGAAACTCGGACGCCAGTTTTGGCACAGGGAGACTATCCATCTAAATCACAATGGTCTGAGTCACTTTCTCTATTGCAGACGTTACATCTGCCAAGTTCAGTGCACCAGGAGTAAGGATACTGTAACGACAAGTATTAATTTTAGTTATGTATATTATTGTTATGACTGTGAATAGTGGTGTTATTAATAGGCGATGTAATATCGGCTGTTTTGTCTAAAATAGCCAAAATGTATAGATCATATTCGTAGATTTACTTATCGATGTCTGAAGATGACTTAGTAACTTCTATATCGATAGATATGTTAATTCTAGCTTCAGAATTAGAAGTTACGAGTATTTGTAGACTTTTATAGGTATCATTTTTTCAAATTGACTAAGTGACCCTTAAAATAAGTAATATTTTTTGTGTCCAAACGATCTCTATCAATTCTACCTATAATTTTGTTTTTTTTTTTTTTGTTTTTTTTTTTAATTTTCTAGATCGCAAAATGAGATAAGGCCGCACAATTTTTTTTTTTAAGATTCCCTTTGTGTTATTTGTAATTCTGGTGTAGAATAAAGTAAACAAATAAAATATACGTATTGAGGCTTTGTGACGAATAATATAGTACCGTGTAAGTAAAAAATACGCATCATCATTACAAATTTTAACGATTGGCTTCAGCCTCAAGTATAAATAAATCTTAGTAGCAGTTAATAACGGAAATAAAGTCAATCTCAAATACACACACAGCGAATTTATCAGAAATCTATTTCTATTTTATGAGTTCATAGACTCTGCCTGCCATGCAGAACAAATATTTGGAGATTGCGTTATAAGGATGTTGATAGATTCTTACAGTGTTGGTTAAACGTTAGTGGGTAGGTATATTTTTAACTGAAGTCTGAACTGTAGTTAACAAAGTATCGTTTATTTCCATTGTTGCTACCAATATGTTGAGTTGATCACCAGAATGATTACCAGGCTTGGTAGAAATAACTAGGAATCAATAGTTTACTTAATAAGACGAAACTAATCATCAACTCACCACATTTTGTTAAATGTTTTAATGTAACTTGATAAACGAGTACACTCTAATTGCGATTCAAGATAGTTGATGCTTGTACTTAAACGAGTATAACTTATAAGCATCGTGTAAGATATAAACAAGACTAGTCAATAGACAGGATTTATAGGTTTCACAACGTTCAATATTTTTGTTACAAGAATGTGGTGAAATTCCATAATGGGTCTGAACTATTTCCCGTAAACGCGCTGTTGCCATGGGGTTCCTGTAGGCTTTCTGTCAATTATCAGTCACGCATATCTGTCTGTCACTTGTAACTCCGAAACGGAGAAGCGCACGCATGGCACGACCAGACACGGACAATGGCCTATCTTCTAAGTTGGAGCAGGGCTGATAACCTTTCGTGTTCTATTTGTTTTAAGCAAAATAAGGTTCATTTAGTTTCGTAAATGTTGCATGGATGAGATATTGCCCAACTCCATTGCTGACCAAGCCGAAGTCTGAGCTCTGCCCTGACTCTAAAAGTAAAACTATTTCTTCTGAAACATTCAAGTCTATCGTGAACAGAATTATATATATTTTAACTTTTAACAAATAATGCTTCAAAAAGTATTTCTTAAATAGAAAACTACTACCATTTTTATATTCAGATTTTCTTCAGTTGAAGCAGCCCTATATTTTTATGATAAATTTTATAACAGTGATCGCGTGCCTGATAAGTCTACTAGTGAATTGATTATCTGGAGGCATATTTTTATTTATGTCAACGATATTACCGATACGAATTATATCTTCTTTATGGCTAAACATAGTCACGTCATTTTCATGCTGCAAGCCATTTGTTCCTTTATTTTTCGGGGAACCATATCTTCTCAATTAGTCTTGTAATAAAAATACCGTTGCCATCATTCTTTCTGCTATCTAGTGGATCATTGTTAACATAAGTAAGGTAGTGTGTGTAAGAGTCAAGTCCTCAGAATACTACCACAATCAGCTTCAAAAGCTGTGGCATTACCATTAGACGCGACTGTTTATCTTTCCTTTTCTTATCCATAACTCGTTTTTAGTTAATGTTATGAAAAAATATACCAATCTCACTTTGAACTCTTTCTGGTACGGTAAGAGTAGTCATATCTTTCCAATCAGATTTGGCCGAATTCCCAACGGGCACAGGCCAATGGCTAGCCAACCAGACATAATTATGAAACAATTATACCTTGGGAATCGTTAAGTTTGAAGTGAAAGTCCGTTATTAACAGTTGTTTTGGAAACTAACAATTTAACACTAATTATGTCAATTTCACGAAAAGTACTTTTATGGAAGGTTAGAGAGTTTTCGAGTAATTAGGGTTTATTTAACTACACGCAAATGGGTGAATATGTAAAACTGAAACTAAACGATAATAATGAAAATGGTAGTAAAGTGTTATTAATACATTAAAATAATTTATATAGGATGAAGATCAAAATATTTAATTGTTTGAGAAACTTTTTCTAATTTCCAAAAGATACTTTATTTTCTCATTTTGGTTTGTGTTTAATAGCCTTCGAAACTAAAACTGCCACACCCATCACCCATCTCAAAGGCAAACTATGCACCCTACACACGTAAGCCCCATTTGACATTATACTGGCGCCGATGACGTCAGCCCCATTACTGTGACCATTAGTAGTAGTCACACTATCTATGGGCAGATATGCATAACCCTGACACTGTCACATCGACCTCAGTAGATGAATTGATTGAGAGATTTCTAAGAGTACGTGTTATGAAGAAGGAATTTCTTGAATGCATAATGGCTTCGACATTTAAATTTTTTAGTCGATAAGGAAACCCATCTAACGCTCTTAGGACGGTAATGGTATTTATAGTATATTTTTTTGTATTTTGTTAAAGGAGAACCACTCCTTTACCGAAATACAAAAAAAATATACATATTTATATCGTCTGGTAGTTATTTTAACATGTTTTATTTTGACCTTGATCATAAGCGTTCGTCTACTTAACACTGAACTACCAAATTATTAGTCTAGATGTCTTTTATTATTAGTGTAGAGTCTGAAGACGGTCTAGCAACAAGGTTATTCCAAAAAAATCTTATTAAACCCAGACTGATCTACAATCGTAGGTATATCTTCGACAAGGTGAACGTGGTAATTGAACGCTTCATATGTTAGAGCACGTCCACAATGTGATCAAACTGTGGATTAAAGTATAAGAACAGTTCATTCTTCGTTACATAAATAATTCAAGAACTCACTATAATAAAAATATACTTATGTATAGTAAAGAACATGTCCCGGGCTAGTATAAGAACAATGATAGAAAATGTCACGATATTCAAAGTCAAACATCACTGGGATTTAAAAATTACAGTCGTTGATAGCTATTTATACATTAATATCTTTGCTTACTATAGAAACCAGTTTCATTTCATTATCATAATACAAAATATCACAGCAACTGATCTCTCTTTCTAATACTTTTACAAAAAGTATTTATATAACTGAGAACCAACCTACGTCCTTGATACAACAACTATTAACATCTAACATTAACTCTAAAAGAAAAAAAAATCAGCGTGAAATGAAAATGAAAACTCGCACGATGTGTCCACACGTTTACTAACAGACGAAAACGAATCGATGCCAAGGTCGCGCGATGTAAACACGCCGCGAGATGAATCTATTTCTATGTCTTTCTCTGTAGTGACAGGTGGCTTGAAGTTCACATTTGTAAAGATACCTTAAGCTAAGGATTCAAAGGCAAAGATAGGACTTGAAGTTGAAAAGCTGAAAAGCAAAATATTAATTCTGAACATCAACAAAGGTTTAAAGGGCACTGATAAAACATAATTTAAGAAAAAGCTTACAGAAAATATTGTTACATATTGAATTAGAATCTTAGATCGGTATTTTCCTGTATGATATTTTAAAGTAGAGAGAAACGAGAAAAATAAAGTGATTTATAAATCCGGATATCAGCTCATCGCAACAGATGATATAAATTATAATAACGAGATATATTAAGGCCAATCTTCTTTAAATATCTTAATGAATTAAAAAGACCTTTCATATCTCACTGGACCTTCTGATGTAGGTAATAAATAAAAAAAACAAGTAAACAAGCCGACCACAAGACGATGATCTAACGTCAACCTTGGCACGTAACGGCTTGACAGAACTTATTAATATTGTGCTACACTCGACTGTGTACGATCAATTTTATTGAGTTTCGAAATTAAAGGTGGTCAAAAATTTAAAAAGAATGTTAATCATGTTCTAGAGCCCTTCTTTTCTAATAAGAGTTGTACTACATATTTAATGTAATTTAATACAACCCGGTCTTACCACTGACCTCGACGTGCAACATTATTTGCACCATCATTTGTTTAAACTATCAGAAAATGTTTCCCCTTCTTCAATGTTCTCACTCATTATCTCCAAAATATTTTTATTAGGCACAATATATTGAAGAGATGTTTTTTCAGTACCATACTTGCCAGCCTATCTGCTTAGTATATACGTTGTGCCCACTTTTGTGTAACAATAGGAAATGGGTCAATAGGTAGCCGACAACATCGTTTAGAAATGTTAACATAACACTGGAAAGTTCCTACTTTGTGGTTGAGTATTCGCTTGGGAGAGGCACATATGTATAATATCTAGAGCTAGCTAAAAATGTCGCAGTATAGTTGAACAATTTTATTTTTCAGGGTAATCGAATCAAGTGTCTTTGCTCAAGTGTACAGTTCCTATCATAGACATTAACGAACGTGTATGTGAAGTTCCGTAAGCAGCAATAATAATAGCAAAAACATTATTACTAATGATGCATTTATTCAGGTTAAGGTTAATATTGCAAGCATAGGTATCCTTGCTATTGAAAGTAAGGATCTTCCTTGCTTTTGTTGTTGACATCATCAGTAAAACTTAAAAGAGGAAAATTGCAACGCTTTTTGGTAACAAGGATGGTAAAAGACATATATAATATACCTAAACCAATAGATAGTTGAGTCTAATCCCAGAGTTGGAGAAGAAGTATAATTTTACAGGGTTTTCGTGATAAATTGATCATTCATCGACGCTGTAGTTCTAATTGTAGGTATTAAAGATTTTCACCATTTAAAATCGAACGAACCAATCAATGCTTCATCTTAGGCTCACTCCTTCAAAATTCTAAACATATAATTGAATGTACTTCCACTAGTAATAAGGCCCAGAGCTGTATAATTAATATTATTGTCTGGACACTTATCATGCGTTGGCTCGCTGGCACAATTTATTTTTTGTCAAGTGAACCTTGGCTTCGTGGCCCTTGACGGTCATCGACGCCCTTACATCATAGTCTGTGCGGATATGAACCTCAGTTGATTTGATCACAGTTTTAAGTGTTGATTGCTTCAGAGTCTTTTGATGGTGTTTTGTTGCTGTTGTCTTATCAAATATAATATTATACTCACAACACCACAAATATCATGGATATAGGGTCCAGGAGGATGATCGTTGTCAAAGTTACTATAAGTTAACAGTTTAAACATTTTATCATCAATTCCGTTTGGTGACTAAAATAATACTAAGATTCCTTGGTTTATTTATTGTTCGTCTATGTCAATGTTTTCTATCTGTTTCAGTTCAGAGTTTCTTGAAAAATATGAAATGATTTGCACACAATTACTTGTGACTCGACGTATTTACGGGAAGACGCGATAGTAACCTAATAGATATATGTTTTTTTTAATTTTACAGATTCCGATACCTATAAATCTTATATAAAACTAATAATTTAAAAGTTGGATTTTCTCGAAATCCATGGGTTTATTTTTTGCCTCAGTTGCTTAATTGTTGCAACTAAGTCATACTAACACGTCCTACCTAGAATTTACGTTACAGGTAGCCCTGTTATAGTATACAAAACATATTATACTCAAATATTATCTCAAAATGCTATTGTCATTGAAAACTTGTATTTATATAATGTTACAACAGGTTTGGCAGATTCAAGGTCAAGTTTTTTGCGATGCAGAATTTGTGATATGTTAGGAAAACCTGTTTTGTTATTTTACGAGCTTTTTGTCGTACTTTGTTGTTTTGACATGCATTCTTTGATACCAATTTTGAATAATAAAAGTTACGTACAATGTATAAGTTATTTATCTACTTTTTTAATATTTTTAAGTAACAACATAATACTTTATGTTACTATACTCAACATATCAGCAGGTACTGAAGAACCAACATCTAAAAAAGCATAATATTATTCAAATTATTTAAACAAAAAATACTAGCAAGCAAATGAATCAGTGCTTCGGATCATGACTATTAGAGGAACGGAACTGTCTCTTAAATGATTGATAGTAAAGACAGCTGAGCCAGAAAGCCTTTAGACTATTAATCTTAGTTCAGTTAAAATAACCGCTATAAATTTAGTTCTAGATACGTTTAGAGAAACTATTTGTTCGGTGACTAACTTTCTTTGTTGAAACTTTCTACTGATGTCATTAATTTAGATTTGATTAAGCTTTTGTTAGACCAGTACCTACCTGATTTGTAGTGTTGTTCAATCGAATTTACGGAATGGTACTTAAATATTAACAGATACTAGTATTAAAATCAAGAGCAGTGGTGGCCGAGTGGTAACGGCCCCGACTTACCGAGTTGTAGGTCGCGGGTTCAAACCCACCCAGGCACATTCCATTGTGTTATTTATTTCATCACCACTGCTCTCAAAACGATGAAGGAAATCAACGTGAGGAAACCAGCATGTCATAGAACCAAAAATTCGAAGACATGTGACATCCACCAACTCGCACTGGGCCCGCGTGGTTGATTACGACCCATTCCCTCTCTTAGAGAGGAGGCCTGAGTGTCCCAACAGTAAGAACATTATAAGGCTAATACTTTGCTATGCTATTAAAGTTAAAATTAGTATTTTCCTGACCTCGGATTACTTTTTAGCAAACGGATAACACCTAAAAAAATACCTAACTAGATTTTACATAACATAGGTTATCATCTGTAGCTGACACTAACTCCCCACGTTCACTTGACTAGAAAATCCTAAAAATTATTTGAATGTATTGACGGCAAGGTTGACAGTGTTCGAGTGATTGGCTGCTGCACTGCGTGTCGAGGGTTTGATTCCCGCACTGAACAAATATTTGTATGACCTACAGATATGTTTTCCAGGTTTGGGTATTTTGTGTATGTGACTTTAAATGTTTGTAAAGGCATCTATGATACAGGAATAATAATTCTTAATGTAGATCAACGTTTAAAAAATTAAACTAACTATAATTATTCCTTTTTTACTGAATGAAACGTACGCATGTTCCTTTTGCATTTCAGGGCGACTGTAACTCTTTGGAATAATCCCACTGCCGACATGTATATGTTTGCATACGGCCTTGTTTTATCTAGATGATGATGAGATGGGAAATCATCTAAAGACTTCTCCCCCTCTCCGAGAGAGCGTGTCAGATTTTTACTGACTAAAACCCACTCCTATGTAAATAACATAGTGGGTTTGCGTTTTGCGTTGCCTTGCATTACAAGACCCCGGGTTTTTCTTTCAGAAGCGAACCCATGGTCCTGGGGCCATGGGACCGCTTCTGACTTCGACCCTGCTGGGATATTATAAGGAGGTAAAGTTTGTTTGTAGGAAGTATTTTCACCGATAGAAAGCTGCTTTATTCCTTAGTGACATAAGCTACATAAAATATTATGTACGCGGCTGAAGCTTCCTGTAATTACGTGTCTACTTTCTCAGATAAAGTAATTTTTTTAAGGAAATACGCTACTACTCAATATATCTTCATAATCAAATGCATTGCTAGATACGTCGCTAGATATTGCCAACTCATAAATAATAATATAAGTAGCAAAGGCCTTCAGGTAGTCAAAAGACCAATTTATGGCTATCCTGTCATCGGCTCTTAGCGAGAACGATTTGTTTACCTACGATTATATTGCCAATAACATCTTACACTATGTTATTTGTCTGCGATTTCTAAGAACATCTTGAACGATCGCTTGGATTAATTGTACCTTCGTCTTAATTGGTGGTGATGGATTGTATAGTTCTAGCGAATTTTGAAGATAGGACTTGAGGATGTTGTGATAGTAATAGTTTTGTCGACAGAGGTAAGTGGCGATTTACTGAAGACAGTGAAGAAAATATCAAGGCATGATTTGCAAGACGATAGAATTATGATATACAATAAATAGTATACTAGAAGATATTACGTAAATGAGTAGTCACATTTTGGACATATTATTTCTGTCCATGGATTTTTATTGATTTTTTTGAGCCTTCTTGACAGCCATGGAAATGAACTATTTTTTTAAGAAAATCAGAGTAAACACTCAACAATACATTGTAGTTTCCATGATCTTATCATCAACTGGTTAAACTTAGTATGAGAGAACCAATTTACTTTGTTTTAGAATTTAGGTAAATATACAATTTACATATACCACAAATCTTTATTGGTTTGTAAAATGTTTGCCCGTGACCACCATTTCAACCTGGGTCGTCGACGGCGCGTACTGTTCCCGCGCGCCTCAAGGAGTAGTCAGCAAACCGTAGAGACCCAGCCTGCTAGCTGCAGGCAGGCAGGGTCGAAGCCTACTGGGGCCAAGGTCTGCTTCAGAAAGGAAGGCTCGGCCCCGGTATGAACGGAAATGAAGGAACGGGGTGGGTTTTTGGTCAGTAAGAGTCTGACACGATCTCTCGCTCCGCCCAAGGGCGGGAGGTGTCATTGGATGATTTTACCCACCACCAAAAAAAAACTACATTTCAACCTTGTCTAAAAATTACGCAGTTGACCCAAAAATTAGGTTAGTGGTTAGTAAAACATGTTCAATTACAGGTTTCGCCATGATTATAATCGATATCGTTACAGCTGATAGTAATCATTATTATTACTTAAGAGTTATCGTTTATTGAATTTATATGATAATTTGAGATAGTTATATTATCCAGTGTAATAAATGTTGAGTTGTCGACATATCAAAATTAACTAAAACTAGTAGCAGTTTTGGCAATTAATATTTATAGCTTTAGAATATAAATATCTGAAAGGTAAAAATAACTCGAGCAATAATTTCGGGTGAAGCTAGTCTTACTAAGCATTAGGTACTCTAAAACAAAATATTCATTAGAAACTGCACATGTAAGTTAGGTCATAAAAACAAAATTGACAAAGGGGTAGGCTTATTGAGACTTATAAAATACTCAGAATATACTACAATGTGCCCAGCCTTCAAGGTAAAGACCTTGAAGGCTGGGCACATCTTACACACTGAATTCCAAGAATTTTCTTTTGAAGTAATTTCTACCTGACCGACTAGTAACAGCATGGAACAGGCTGTTGTGAAAACTCTCACGTTGAACTGCTTTAAAAATCGGTCGGACAGACTAAACGCCTCCCAACTATTTGAAACATACGCATCAGAATAGCTGCTAGTGTATCTTACCAAACAATAATACATTATTATAGTTTTTCAATTTTTTTTCCAACGTTTCATGTATCGAAAGTTTTGTCTAACGGTTAACTTAAAACAGCAAACACTTCTATTTATAATAGCGAATAATGACAGAGATCCATTACCACATTGATTGACATTTAAGTGCTGAAGTCTGATGACAATGCGTCATAAAACAATATTATAGGTAGTAAATTTCATACATAGGTAGTATTTTTTAGTAACTGATTTAAATAGGTATGCAGCAAATGTACAACAGACATTACTTTTGACTCTGCCAATCATAAGCTGTTCATACATTATATTTTCGTTAAATCTTAAAACACCGAGAAATAATTAGCGAATGAAGACTGCGTACCTCTGACACACATAAGAGCTAAGTAATATCATACAAATCTTTGGTCATTTCATAGAAACTAGTTTTTTTTTTTTGTGTTGGCTGTAAACCCAAGGGGGAATGGATAAAGGCGTTTTTTTCTCTTTTTAAACCAAAATGTTTCCTCGTCCCTTGAATAATAATAATAATCGCCCTTGGATGTACTAGCATTGCGCGTCCAGGGATAATCGTCGGTTGGTATCAAGTTCCATTAAAAGCATGTAAAGGGCCTCTGCGAGTTGGTTTCGGCTCCTCGTACGCCTTATAAAGATCCAGAACCTCAGGGTTCTGAGATATACTATACAAATAAAAATAATAATAATATTCCACAACTATCACGCAACACCGTCTAGTCCCAAGCAAAGCAGAGCTTGTGTTATGAACTTATGAGTACTAGACAACTGATAAACAAACTTGTATATTTCTAAATACATACATATTATAGATAAATTACACCCAGACACTAAACAAATGCTTGTGCTCATCACACAAACATTTGTCCTGGGTGGGAATCGAACCCACGACCTCCGGCATAGCAGTCAGGGCCTCTAACCACTAGAGCCACAGGCCAGTCAAATGTTCTCTTTATTGCTATATTGTCTCGAATAAACTCGATGTTACATGCCACATAAATATTACATGAAAATCAACATATTTCTTAAAATCTACAGTAAATGTGTGTGTTACAAATGTGTTGTTTCTTATTATTCAGAGCAGACAAAACATGGTCTTTATAATGAATCACACTATTGTTCTGTGCCTTGCGGTTGCAACACATCTTGCACAAAGATAAAATCACTACTATTTTGCTACGTTCTTTGGATATTTGTTAGACTCCTTCTCTTGGTGAGAATTTAGATTACAATTTTCTTATACAATGGTTACTGAAATGCCAATCCATACCACGACTTTTTATGATAAATCTTTTACTATCCAGGCCTCTCGGCTGTGGAATGAGTTATCAGACACGATCAAACGCGCTCAATCGTTGCCTGTTTTTAAAAAACTCGTTAGAGAATATTACTTGTCGCTGTGAATATCATTTATATTTCTGTCTACAAGTTTCAGTATGTATATATATATATATATGTATCTATTATATAGCATATGTATATATCTGTGTTTGTATTATAATTTATATATTTGATACTGGTTTTGACACACCATTGACAGCCCCATTTTTTGTCCAGGCAATTACTGTCCATTCCATACCTGGAATGGACAGGCAACCGCCTGGAAGAGATCGCTGAATGCGATAAGGCCGCCCATTGTATGTATGTGTTTTCGTTTTTAGTTTCCTTTTGTATGTGTAATGGTGTACAATAAAGTATAAAATAAATAAATAAAATAGGGAATACGTATGTAAGAAAAAATATTTTTATAGTTCATCAATAAACATACAAAAATAGTATACTTATTGTGAAAACAATGTCCAAATTGGTAGATAAGCAAACGAGATATAACAATTTTAAACAAACATATCTGTCTCAAGGCGCAAACGCAAGTCGTCGTTTTCTATGGTAGCCGTACGTGTGTGCCTTTGACGTCAACTACCATGTCGAACTTTGAAGTTTTATAACTTCGGTGTTGTTGATTTTTTTTCTGTTTACCAGAGGTAACATTTAATTTAGTAAATAAAATAAATCCATGCGTATTTGAAGTGGTAGTGGGCAAGACACATTTCTCGCAGAAAAGGTGGTCGATCGAGCCGAAAGGTTCTGTCGTGATGACGACGTACCGGAAGACGCAGTATTGGAAAACCTCACAAAATAAAGTTGAACCGATAAACTGGAGAGCGAAATGGGAATCCGATGGATGCGAAACGCACAGGACCGGCCATTGCGGTGACACTTGAAGGAGGCGGTAGAGAACTATCGGCCGAAATAACGATAAAAATGACTTTGAAAAGCTAGAAAACTTTTACAACGGGGTATCCAGTAGTATCAAGCGAAATATTAAAATGACGCAACCATATTTTAGGCAATTAAATCACGTAAAAACTGAAATATAATATCTAACGTTATTCGGCATTTGTTTATTAATTCCAATCAAAGAAGAGGAAAATAAAATCATTTATAATAAAATATATTCTCATCATTTACCTGCTGTTTCAAATTAAAATTGATCATTTATCGACTACACAGGTATAACATTTCCATATTAAAGATAAAATAAAAAATACAGTATTTTTTTTCTAAAACCATGTACGAAATTAATTTCTTTAAGTAAACAAGTCAATGACCTTGTAGGTAGTTGTCAGTCGTTGCGTACTATAGACTACGAAGGAACGGGGTTTTTAGGCAGTAAGAGTCTGACACTACTTCCCGCTCCGCCCAAGGGCGGGATTTGTCATTGGATGATTTAACCTACCACAAAAAAAAACTACCTACAGGTCATTGAACTCGCCCAGCTGACGTTTACTTAAAGAAATTAATTTCGTACATGCGTATATTTAGTCGAGTTTAAAAAAACTACTTTATTTTTTAATTTTATCACAAAGCGATAGCGTTTCATGTACCGAATCGACCCTCCACGGGATTATAACGATCAAAATTTAACGGTGTATAAGCTTTCACGGCGATACCTTCACTACTACTGTGCACTCTTTGAACCCCTTTATGTTTTTGTTTATGCAATGTACAATAAAGAATATCCTTTTTTTAAACTTAAGTCTCTACACGTTGTTTCTGCATTGTGTGTGTCTATTGGCGGGTTTCTGAATTGAGTATTTTGAGTTAAAAACGACTCAAACTATACTTAAATGCCAAATTTTGACAGGTTTGCAGGCTAAAGTAGTGTTTGAGTAATTCTCAACTTCAAATGCTTAAATCAGAAATCGGGGGTATATGTGTCAAATAAAATATTTTTCTTTCTTTCTTTCTTTTTTAATAAATAAATTTCAAGCTCCCTGTCAAGCATCACTATATCAAACGCTTGTTTTTCTTTCATATCATTTCTAACACAAACCTCGATACCAAATTGTTGTCATGCTAATATTTTTACTACGGCAATTGTGTTTCCCATACCCATTACGTAAGTACTAAGCAGTTTCGAGGAAAGATGAATATTCTCAGATAATTACATAAACCTAACCAATCAAAACATTATTTACATTCCGCGCCGAGATTAGAGATAACACGCGAGATAATATAGAATCTTTATTCATTCACAATAAAGATTAGATTTGTAGACAGATATCGTAATCATATCGCTCCGTTTAAAAAGGTCTATCTGTTTATTTTGATATATCGAATGTAATAAATTAGATAATATCAATTTGATACATATCTATTATTACATTAATGTCTGGGTAAGTTGATATATACTAGAAGTATTTCAAAATCTGCCTATAATTGGCCGAGAACATATTATATGTTAGTTAGTTAGTTTAGCCTATTATGCTCCACTGCTGGGCGAAGGTCTCCCTTTTCCACACACGTCTATCCTCGGCCATTGTGGGCCAGTCCCTCCGGTAATTGTCTAGCTCATCTCTCCACCTTCACCTTGGTCTGCCGCGATGTCGCCTTACGTTTACCGGGATCCAATAAGTGGCTCTTTTAGCCCACAGCTCATTTGACATGCGGCCGACATGTCCGGCCCAATTCCACTTTAATGTAGCAGCTTTTTAGGTAACGTCTTATATCTTAGTTTTGGTGCGCAGCATTATGTTTGTGTATTTAAAATAAAACCTGGCCAAGTGCTAGTCGGACTCGCACATGTAAAGTTTCGTAACATAATATTAAATCGAACAAAATTCGCAGTCAAAACAACATTTCTCTTATGGGATCCCCTTAATTTTTTAGCTATATTTTAATTTCATTATTTGTTATTGTAGTAGCAATTGAAATAAATATGCGGTGAACATTTCACTATCTCTTACGGTTTTGAGATACAGCCCGTTGACAGATGGACAGAGGAGGCTAGTAATTCGGGTAAAAGGAAAGAAAGAAAAACATTTTATTTGTCACATAAAGATCCCTAAAAACCTACAGCCGAACATAGAACCTCCTTCTTTTTAAGGTCGGTTGAAAAGATATATCTAAGCCAGATCGATCCGGTTCAATCCAATTTCATTATTAAAAACTTTTTAACTCTGAGGCCGGGGTAACGCTTGTACCCGACCCGGTTTCCAATCATCTATTCTAATTCGTCTATGTGGAATTTTAGACCTCAACAGTTTGAAATTGACAGTTGCAAATAATAGCAGTAAGCCAGTCAGGGCGTTGAATGACACCCACGCATTTAACGGTAAGTAGTATGATAATGTAGAATCAGTAGTAGTTCAATGATAACGGTCCCGACATATGAGTACGTACGTCGGGTTCAAACCCAGACAGGCGCTATACTTTTCGCAATTTATTTCATCACCACTGCCCTCAAAACGGTGAAGGAAAACATCGTGAGGAAACCGGAAAAAAAAATGTCCATGAAACAAAAATTCGACGGGTTTCGGGTGGTTTTAATAGTTTTGTGACCATTGCTATCCGCTGTTTTGATTTAATCTAAGTTTGTGATGGATGTTGTCCTAAATTAGTGAGTAAGTATTTAAGTTATAATTATTGTTCTCAAGTAAGCGACATGCTTTTTTTTATTGAGAATAAAGTTTCTTTAAACCTAAAACGGCTGTTATTCCGGGTGAAAACAGGCCGGAGTTCCCGAGTTTGTTGATGTTATACTATTGTATGATGACAGAATTAGAAACGATTTAGAGATTACGAGGCACCCCCCAGAAATAAAGAAAAATACAATATAAGAGAACTGATTGGTCACATTTTACATATTATTTAGATTTAATATTCTTCTGACCAATAAACAATGGCAGACAGAGATTAAACAACCATTTAATAAAGCAAATCAAATCAATTCGTCGCGATATTGCGAATTTCATTTCGAAATTCAGCTCAGCAACCAAATATGTCACACGATACATTTTAAAACGTATGATATTTGGTAGAATATAGAGTTCAAAATCGGTTGTTAGAAAGAATTGAATGACAGACAAGATGAGGTCATTCAGGTAAGTGGACATTTACGTAATGCATTAACATGGTATAAAATAACCGGCACAACTCCTTGACTAGGTCACAATGGATGTGCTTCGTGCCTGAGTTGACTGCAGTCTTGAGAACCAGGTCGATCTAGCTCCTTGTATTAGTCTTCTGTGGAGTTTAAAGGAAGACTTAATCAAGGTTGTAAGGAATATCTCAATAGCTATAGGGGCAGAAACACATAACCGCGTTGCGGCACCGCGCCGCTAAAATCGACAGTGCCGCCCGCCGCTCTTTTACGCGTCACCGCAACGCAACTTTTAGCGTTCATTGTCGTATCCTACAAGAATACCCAGTTTCTCGAGATTTTCGAGTGTAGATAGACGTTTTTTTGCCACGGATCCTAACAAACTTATGCTTATTTGTTATTAAGAAGACATTACTCTATTATAAATAAACGACAAAGAAGATACTGGTTATACCCATTTAATAAAGCTACGGTATTCGCGCCGCGGTGCACACCACAAAATTCTGCGTTGCAGCGGCTGGCACTGCCGATTTTAGCGGTGCAGCGCCGCAGCGCGAATATGTCTTTCGGCCCTAAGACTGTCTTACTTAAGAAAATCGATGATAAGTTGCCTGAACCATGACTACATAATATTAAAACAAGATTTGCAACCATCCAAATAGACACTGGCTGCTTGTTGTCAAATTGGGCAAGTTGACAATTGTCTCAAATCATTATTCTTCAGTCATAGAGGGTATGCCTTGTATGACGCATCTAATGAGGCAATAAACGTGACCGCATACTGGGCCCAAACAGTATAATTTTATGAAATGTCGACACGAAATAAAGGAGAAAAAGAATAACAACTTGATAAGGAAATTAAGAGATAGGAGAAGGGAATATAATAGAACTGCCATTAATTATATCAACTTACAAAATTAAACATTTGTATGGAAATTTCCAAAACGTGCGGTAATGATGTCATATTTACAATGACGCTTGATAATAAGCGCAAACCATAGAAGGAAAAATTTAACTTATCTTCAAAGCATTTTCGTTACACCTTTAAAACACTAGTTATTTCAGATTTTTTTAAATACTAAAAACTAGTGCTTGACTGCAATCCCACCGAATGGTATGCAATGATGCATCGTTGATGGTGAGACGCACTAGTTTATTAAGAGCCTATTCAATCTAGCCTTGAAGACACCCAAATTATAATCGGACGGGAAAACCGCAGCAGGTAAAGGTAGGATTCTATAAATCGATGAATACAGATGCATATAGGTTTAGGTTGCATGTTGTATTATATTTTGCTGCATTTTGTGCATGTACATCTTTTTGTGAGTTGGATGTTGAGGCTGCAGCCTGCATCCAAGGCTGATGCTATGCTAAGCTTGGGATATTCCTAAGGACGTATTCTTAATTCTGTTACATGTAAAAGAACTAATCTTAACTGTAGAAAATAGTGTGATTTGTAATAAGCTAAAAAAAATTGTTGTTATTGACATAAATTCCATATTATCATTTCTACATACGTTTAATAAGAATGAAAACAACAACGACTATGATGCAACACCCAAATGTCTACGTGACAAGGACAGTGCTCCTATATACATACATATATTAAGTACCTACTTACGTGATAAGTATAAATTAGGTATTTCTGTGACTAAGTATAGGTTACTTAATGAAAATGAAACCTTTTTTTGTTGGTAATTACCAACAAAAAAAGGTTTCTCCCGCTCTGGGTAAGAGAGAGTATCAGACTTTCATTGACTAACAGACTTTAATAACTGACTAAAACCCCCTGCGTTCCAGGCCAGTTACCCTATCAAACAATCTCGTGGCACAGTAAGATACAATCCTTGGCCTGATGTCACCTATGGAGTATTATTTACATTAGGTATTTATACAGTCAAGCCCCAAGCGGACACCGGTGTCCGCACACCTATTCTTAATTCTTTATTGTAAACAAAAAAATATAACATAGCATATAGGGATACAAAAAGTTTAAATAGAAATGTTAACACTTATTCACTTGTTTTCTACCTACTATCATGATCCACGAGTGCTATTGCATAGTTTTGCTGGAACCAATTAGGGGTTTACTTAATTTATGTTTGATGTTCAAGTTGCTTCATCCAGGAGTTCTTTACAGAATATGGTTCCACCTAAAAAAATCCGCTGCTTTTAATTAATTAACTATCATCTAATAGGTCTTTACTAATCTCCAAACATAAAATATAAGTCGTGATTTCCAACTGTGCTCATGGCCAATTTTCTCCAATTGCCGAATATCCATTAAACCGTCAACACTGCCCCTATAAAGACATTTAACATAAGTACTTACATACAATGCCTCGTTACCATTTCATTACACCAATAGATTGTATAAATAGCCACATTATCCTTAAACAACATTATGCACAATGCGCAAGAGCACAGATAGCGCTACATTCCAATTTTATCTTCCATTTTGAATTCCAACCACAGCGCGTCTGGACTTTTAAGGTCGAAATTTCAGAAGCACACCAAAACCTACCTTACCCATTTACTATAAAGTTTAATTTAAGAAAAGCACTCTTTTCCTTGGTATATTTTTTAAAGCAAAACCTTACGAAGGTGCACGCAATATTATTGATTCCGAAGCGTGATTAGTAAGTTTTTTAAAGCTATTCCTAGAGTGGCTAGGGTTTATCTAAATCTGGTTATTCTGGTTAACGCTTAGTAATAATGCTAAGTGTCTGCACTTTAATGGCTTACGATCTAATGTGAAAAGCAGATATTGCAACCATTAATAGAATAGAATCCGATCGGCATTCGTTTATGCAGTCTTAAAATCTGTTAGACTTGAAAAAAAAAAGAAAACCGCGTAAGTGCGATTCGGACTCGCGCACTGAGGGTTGCGTATAAACTTACGTATGAAAACAGTTCAATTCCCGAATTGAGTTACGATAATTTTTTCATGACGTAACTACAAATTTACAATTTTCACATTTTTTTTTCTATATTTTCATGCAAAATTTCAGAATTCTAAGCCAACAGGGACAAGTCAAATATCCTTTTTTTGCGATATAAATGGCCACACCAATTTTTTTAGTTAACTTACAAAGATTTTTTGACAGCTACAAGGGACCGCAGACCTGAGTACATGGTTTTAATTTGAACTCGATACCTCCACGTGTTCCCGATATAAAGAGTCTTGGCAGACAGACAGACAGACGCAAAACAAAGTCATCCTATAAGAGTTTCGTTTATTCCTTTTAAGGTACGGAACCCTAAAAGTATTGAAAGAGGTAGAAATATTTTAAGTGTGCTTGTAAAACTACTTATGAACATCAGTTAATGATTGTGATTCACGTTGTAGCGCCAGCAGTAAAAACATGTAATGGTACTTAAGAGGCAGTGAGGCGCCGAAATTTTAGTACTCCCGGAGCCAAGTGGATCCTAAAAAACTACTGAAGGTATTTTATGTATCATTCAATTCAGCCATAAAGAATGCGAAATAAATTATTATTTTTCATATTTGCCTGTACCTACTTACTATCACACTGCCTGTCAAGGTCTTTTATTTTAATTAAATGATTTGCCGCAAATTAAATTACATATTAAAATCAGCATATTAAACCACACTTAAATAAATTATTAAAACCTATGCTAACAAAAAAAAAAAACCTTAGTCGCATAAAACATGTATAAGTAACCATAAAATATACGTAACAAAATATATCGCTAAAATAAAAGCGTATAAAATGATATTAGATCATCATGCAGCGTTTGACTGGTTAGTTGCGCAAGCGCGGTGAGGTCACCCCCAACGGCCGACAAGACAAAACGATATGTAAGAGTGAAAAGGCAAACTTGAAATTAGGGTGTTACACAACAGGTTATAGAAATCATATCGCGTCGAAAGCTTCGTATGCATTTTGCATTTCTCAAATGTAGTCGGGTTTCGCACGAAAATAAAACTTGAGCCTCGATTCTGCTGAATTTAGTTTGATGAACTCGTATGTTATACTCGTACTGGCTTTTGCCCAAGGTTTCGCTCCCGTCATCTGAATATAATTTTATTCTACTCTACCCTACCCTACTCTATTTTACCCTACCCTACTCTACCATAGTCTACACTTTATATTTATAGATTATTACTACAAGAATAACCCATCATCATCATCATTTCAGCCTAAAGACAATCACCACAATGAACGGTCTTATGCATCTCGCATCCATCGGATTCCCGCATCCCTTGCCAGGCCATCGGTCCACCTTATAGGAGGTCTTGTGGTACGCGATCGCCACTCCAGAACCTTTCAGCCCCAACGCCATCTGTTCTGCGAGCAATGTCATGCCCATGACTAACCCATAAGAAATTTTTTTAGGTGGGAAAACATCTACTGACTTCTTTCGCTCTTGGGCGGACCGGAGTCAGACTTTGGCTGATTAAACCCATTCCCATGTTCCTTCCTTGCCTTGCGTTCCAGAACACCGGGTTCACTTTTCAGAAGCCAGTCCATGGCCTCAGTAGGCTTCGGCCCTGGTTGACTCTTACGCGTTTTCTGATATCTCTATGTGATCGATTACTGACACGCGGCACGTCGGGCGGTCCGCCGTACATTACCATATATTTATGTTTGCGCGAGCGATGACGCGGCCCGCTGTTGCAATGTACGACGATACGCCCAACGCGCCGCGTCTCCGTAAACACGGCCTATGAGGTTCGCGTGGAATACTACGCGCCGTCAACGATTCGGAATCGGTTCAGATGGTTACCGGACGGCGAGCTACTCATTGCTTGCCGTCCGCAATCTCACACTTCCGGTGAACCCATACGAGGTAAAATTGTTGCTTAGAGCATTCAAAAATAAAACGTCAATAATACTCAGAGACTGTTACTAATTGCTCCCATTACAGAACTACCTAATCGTAGATTTTATTTCATTTCTTATTAACCAACACACGTTTCATCCATTCATACGAATTTAAATCGTGGAGTAATTCTCGCAATTTATATTATTTTTAGATCGATCAAATCAAAGTATTTACTTCCGTCCACATTAAAACCGGATAAAATATTTTCACGATCACAACAAGAATTTTAAAGACAATCATCATGAAAATCAATTTCACTTCAGTCTGTATTGCTGTTTCAAAAAATTTTTGTTAACTACTTTCCTGATCATTACAATTTTTCATCGTTTTCCCTTATTACCAATCTTTTCTGCCCTAACCACATCAAAAAGACCTCTATACGTTTCATTTACCATGGCAAGGCTTTTATGTAGATTCATGTCGAATAAATCCCTTTTATCTTCTATAGATCAACTCCCACGCACGTCTGGTTTTATAATGGTTATAAAAACCATTAAAACCGAACAAGCGACGCGGAACACAAGGCCAGGGACTCTATGCAATTTAACTGCGTGGCCCATTTACCTATTACATTATTCTCAATGTTTGGCTGACTTTTTGTGCAGGAAGTAGATCACTGTCAGTGGCGCCATCGAAACCAGTTTGATTTTGAATGATGTTTCTGTCTCAGATGATGAACTAGCTTTATCTGATGTAGATTTAAATAATAAAATATGTCGTTGATTTATATGGTACCTGCTATTAAAGACCACACAGTATTACTAAATGTCTAATATTTTGTACAGGAAATATGTCAGTGATAAAGTAGCCCACCGTCGAAATTTGGCAGATTTTGGATAATTTTTTAGTCTCTGTTAATTAAGCAGCTTTATTTGAGGCAGACTTAAGAGATAATTTTGCCTTGTAGACGAAAGTTTTGAATATGGTATCCAATGATCGGAAGTATATTGCAAATGATGAGTTCTTGTTTCTTCATCTCGATCTATTTATTAATGGCACAATGGCCAATATTGACGTCAGTTGTTGTAGAAACCGTTTATTCCACGTTTCCTCAAACTCAAGGCTGCATTAAAAGTTACCCAGTTGTTATCGGTATACATACCTGATGATTGCACAACGTTACTAACAGTTCATGGCTTATCACGACTAGCAGTAAATAGGCCAAGAAACCGCCTTATTTATAAATATTAATAAAGATACGTACTACGTGTGTTTGTTTCTGATTGTTTCCATGGTGATGAAGTTAAAAAATTTAGAAGGTCAAAGTTGTAAAACGTTTGAAGGGCAGTTAGAAATACGTCTTAAACATGTATTTTCAAGCTAAAAATATCATGCATTTAAAGATAGATAAACATAAAGGTGAGCAAAAAGTAAATTCGTCAACAAATTCACAAGAGAATTAAACTAGGGATTTAGTAAAGGAACAAGAAAAGCCCCATACTAGTATTACCGCTTAAACAGAAAACATTCATTTTGATGAGACATATAACAGTCTTCTTCTTGAATCGATGGTTTCCATTTTCCTCAGAGTTTTTGGGCCCAGTAGGTTGCCACGTTTTTTAGGTCCTCCAGGGTGCATTTGTAAGGACATTTTGGACACTCCAATAAGTAGGCCATTGTTTGGTCAGGAGCACCGCACTCGCACTGGGTGTCGGAGTTGTCTGTAATCCCCCATTTTGCCAAGTTGTGTCTGCAACGGTCTACTTGGGTGCGCAGTCTATTGATTGCTTTCCATATAGGCCACTGCAGATTGCATCCGGGTGGCAGATGTTCCTGGGGTTGAACTTAATCGGGTGGTGGTGAGTGGTATTCCTCCTGTTTACGACCGTCATAGTTCATAAACAAACATGAATAAACTCAATGTTTTATTAGAGTTGACACTTTGTTCGATAGATGGCGTTGGGATCAAATTAGATCTCGATATCGTTTTGTTACCGTGATTTGGTTAGGGTCTGCAACAAACATATAAAAATATACGATTGCTATAGATCAGTATACAGTGGTTTTATTTCGTACCTACTTGTATACACATTAGAAAGTTCAACAGTTCAAATTATAGTACCAAGTGTTTCCGCTGCAGCGCTAGGTGCTTTACATTGGTCCATCGAGCCAGGATAGATTAACCGTTTTTTGATTTATCTCGTGCGGCCGGTTCCGCCTTGCCCGTGGTACTGCAGTGGATCGCTGCGGCAAAGTACCGGGTTCTCCGCGTCGGTCGCGACAGCTTCGTCCAGTGTTGTGGACGGGGGGTCAGCAGCAGCGGTAGAAAAGTGGTGTAAAGGGCACCACTTGCACCAGATCAACCGAGGTGATAGTTTACGTCATTCTCGGAGTTCAACGGGTCGTCATCCAGATCAACGTGACCGTGACATCAGAGCACGACGTCACGTACTAGTTCAACGTGCCACCACCAGGGGGCGCCACCAGTCATCAGCATAGTTGACGTCAACACCAGCATTGAACGAGTGTGTGAGTGAAGTGCAAAATTGTAAGTACAGTTCAGTTTTATTCTGTCAAAGTGCAAGTTCACAGAGTTTCGGCAATTTGAACCTTAGTGTCATCACATAAATAACTTAGACAATTTTCAAAGCTTATTCGTGATCAACGAAGTTAGAATAATTTGAAGAAAAGACTTAGTAGATTTTAAGTGATTATTGTGTGCATGTTTAGACTTAGAATAGTTTTATAAAAAACGAGGGAACGGGGAACCTATGCCCGATTTCCCCCTAGTAGAAATTAATCGCCAAACACTTCTAAAATTTTAAGCAAATCTTTGGACTTGTAAATTTTTAGGAAACACTTTGTTCTAGTAATTTGTTTGTTTACAAGGACTTAGAAAATTTGCAGTAGATTTTAGAATTGCTTTAACACTTAGAATATATTGCATTGCTGTTTGTTTTATAGGTTTTTGTTTTATGTTTTTATTTGCTTCGTTTAGAATTAGGATTGTAGTTTACACACTTTATTGATACGTATTTAAATCAACTTACACGAATATTATTTACACGTTCTATTTACAATCTTTATTTAGTTAATACTTTGTTAAAATGGAAGGATTAATCAACGTTTTAAAGGAATTTCAAAATGTAATACAACGAGGCTTAACTAACTTTAAAAAGAGTCCGAAAGAAAGGTTGACAGTTGATTACATACAAACTAAAGAAGAATTATTAGAACGAGATTGGAATTTATTTACAAACAATTATACAAAACTTCATGAACTATATACAACTAAAGATAATACAAAAATAATAGAAATGTATGATAGTACAGAGGATATTTACATTACTTATAAGTGTTTAATAAAATCAGCGCTGAGCAAATATAGTGTTGCAAAAAAGACTGATAAGGAGTCTAGTTCATCAAGCAGTGTTCCTAAGTCATGTACATTTGTAAAGTTGCCTAAGATCGCCATTCCGGTATTTAGTGGCAAATATTCAGAGTGGACGACATTCCGGGACCTGTTTGTTTCACTAGTGCATAAAAATGATGGGTTAGACAATGTACAAAAAATGCACTATTTAAAGAGCCATCTCAGCGGTGAAGCTGAACAGCTAGTGAGACAAACACCCGTGTCTGACTCAAATTACATTCAATGTTGGGCTACGTTAGAAAAGAGATATAGTAATAGAAAATATCTAGTAAGCTGTATATTACAACGACTATTTGGCCAAAAACGTATGCAAGTAGAATCTGCATCGTCATTAAAGGAGATGCTTGATACAACTAACGATTGCCTTAACGCTTTGAAAAATTTGAAGGTTGATGTGACAACTTGGGACATCTTGATCATTCATATAAGCGCCTTTAAACTTGATTCAGAAACCCGTAAACAGTGGGAATTTAGTATTAGCAATTTAGACTCTGATGAATTGCCCACCTTTGAGGGATTTGCTACCTTTTTAGAGAGTCGTTTTCGTGCTTTAGAATTCATAGAACCAAAACGAAATAATCAGGTCAATAGTTCACACAGTCCAAAAGCTATGGTAGTGAGTTCAAGCAACATTAAATGTGAGTATTGCAGCGATTCTCATAAACTTTGCTTTTGCAAATCATTTGCAAAACAATCAATTGATCACCGTCGTGATTTCGTAGCAAAACATAAAATTTGCTTCAACTGCTTAGGTGGTAATCATATGGTCGCAAATTGTAAAAATTCCAGCACATGCAAGCTTTGTCACAAAAGACATCATTCGTTGCTCCATCCGAATGGAGAACTAATAGACAAAGTGGACGCTTCAGCAAGCATGCCTGCGGTTGAAACTAGTCTGTCGACTAGTTCCACTCCAGTAGTCTCTTGCCTATCTACTAATAAGGTCCCCACTCCTGGGCAGGTTTTACTAGCCACTGCGCTAGTAAATATCGAGTCTAAGATGGGTTATCAAACGGTTAGAGCTTTAGTCGACCAAGGTTCACAAGCTTGCTTCATTACTGAGTCCACAGTGCAGTTCCTCAGATTGAAAAAAGTTCCCATACACGGAATTGTGTCAGGATTAGGCCAAAAGCCCACCATGACTAAGCATATGGTTAATGTAGATATCCAATCCAGGGTTGATCCAGAGTTTAGGTTAAACATAAACGCATATGTTATAAGTAAAATTACCTCTTACCTGCCAGAACGAACCATAGATCAAAATTCCTTTGACTGGATCGACTTCAGGAGCCTGAAACTTGCCGATCCCTTATTCTGCAAACCTAGTAAAATTGACTTACTGTTAGGAGCAGATGTTTATGGCTGCATGGTGAAAGAAGGCATAATAAAGAGTCCATCATCAACTCTAGTCGCACAGAGCACGTGTTTAGGATGGATCTTGTCAGGGATGGTTGGTTCAGCCACTAGTTCACGTCATACACAACCTCATGTCAGTGTAATGCATATTAATCTCACTACAGATCAACTCCTAAGACAATTCTGGGAAATCGAAGACCATATAAGTTCAAAGAAACTGCTAACGCTTGAAGAACAAAAATGTGAAGATTTATATGCGGGCACTACCAAGAGGACACAAGATGGAAGATATGAGGTCTGTTTGCCATTCCGCGTCGAGGATCCTCCTTGCACGTCAGGCGGGTCACGCTCCATCGCTGAAAATAGATTAAAATCATTAGAGAGAAGACTAGGAAAAAATGCAGAGTTAAGGAAAAAGTATACAGAAGTAATACATGAATACTTACAGTTAGGACACCTTAGACCTGTAAAAGAAGGAGATAGTAAGAAAGAAATTGCAGTTTACCTACCTCATCACGCCGTTATAAGAGAAGACAAATCGACTACTAAAGTGCGAGTGGTGTTCAATGCATCTGAAAAGAACAAAAAAGGAGTCTCTCTGAACGATACATTGATGGTGGGACCAACTTTGCAAGCCGATTTGAGGCATACAGTTTTGAGATGGAGAAGACACTCCATTGGTCTAGTAGCCGACATTATCAAAATGTACCGTCAAATCAGAGTCACAGATGAACATGCCATGTATCAGAGGATTCTTTGGCGAGATGACCCTGAAGAGGAGATCAAAGACTACGAATTAGTTACAGTCACCTTTGGCACAGCCTCAGCGCCATACCAAGCTGTAAGGACTCTACACCAAACTGCGTATGATGAAGGTGGCCAGTATCCATTGGCAGCTGAAAGAGTCTTAAACTCATTCTACGTAGATGATTTTATGACTGGGTGTGAAGACGTCACAGAGGGCATGGAAATATACAAACAAATGAATGAACTGTTAGGCAAAGGTGGATTTGAATTACAAAAGTGGAATAGTAATAGTAAAGAAATATTAGAGAAAATAAGGACATTAAAAAGTAATCAAAGCATAAACAAAATAAGTACAAAAGAAAACAATGAGGAGGACAACGAGAACAATAGAGCAATAAATAATAACGATCAAAAAGAAGTAACAATTAAAGTAGATGATACAATGAAAATATTGGGACTTACCTGGGACCGCCAAGAAGATTCCTTCCGGTACACGGTGTGTGTTCAGCCATCAAACAATCAACCTGTAACAAAAAGAGCTATAGTATCAGACATTGCCAAATTGTTCGACCCATTGGGGTGGTTAGCACCCACCATTGTATTAGCAAAAATCTTCATACAGAAGTTATGGCTAGCTGGTTTTGGGTGGGACGAACAATTGACAAGTGATCTGATCAAAGAGTGGTACACTTACCGAGAAGAGTTACCTCTACTTGCCAAAGTACAAATACCGCGTTGGCTCGGTACAAAGACTGAGAGCGATATAGAGCTCCATGGCTTCTGCGATGCTTCTAAGGCAGCGTACTCAGCTGTGGTATACTTACGATTAAAAGATTCAGCAAATGAGGTCAAGGTTTCACTGCTAGTTGCAAAAACTAGAGTAGCACCTATAAAGCAAGTCAGTATACCACGGTTAGAGTTGTGTGGGGCAGTATTGCTGGCAAACTTGTTGTCAGAAACTGCGGAGATTCTAAATGTTCCAAAGGAAAAGATCAAAGCATGGACCGACTCCACCGTAGTACTTGCCTGGTTGAACAGCCACCCAAGTAGATGGAAGACTTTCGTCGCCAACCGCACTTCTGAAATATTAAACTTTATGTGTTCTTCACAATGGCATCATGTAGCGACAACTGAGAACCCAGCTGACTGCGCGTCTCGTGGACTGATGCCAAGTATGTTTATTCAGAATAAATCTTGGTTTTCAGGACCACAGTTCTTAAAAGAGAGAACTATTATATACAAAAAGCCTCAGCATTTAGCAGTAGATTTAGAACAGTCCATTAAGACTCACGTTGCAATTAGTCTCAATAGTAATAATGATAATAATGTATTAGATAGATTTTCTTCTTTACAAAGGTTATTAAGAGTAGTAGCATACTGTCGTAGAGTACTGAAGAGCAAAGGAGATAGGATAAAGTATTTACAAAAAAGGGAAATAGAAGAAGCTTTAGAATGCTGTCTAAAGAAAATACAAAGGGAAAGCTTTACAGTAGAATACACACAATTGAAAAATAAAGGAAACTTAGATTTAAAGAGCAGCAAAATTAAACACTTGTGTCCCTATCTTGATAGCAATGGTATCATGAGAGTGCAAGGTAGAATTGGAAGATCGACCTTGGACGAGAGGATCAAACACCCAATCATTTTGCCAAATGATACACATTTCACACGCCTATTAGTAGCAGACGCCCATCATAAGACTCTCCATGGTGGCCTACAATTGATGACTAATTATTTAAGATCAGCTTACTGGATCATTGGGGTAAGAAACTTGGTGAAACAATGTGTCCGTAAATGTATAACTTGTGCTAAACAACAGGCAACCATCAAAAGTCAGTTTATGGGATCACTACCGACTAGTCGATGCTCACCAGCGAGACCATTCTTACATAGCGGGGTTGACTATGCTGGCCCCATAAATATCAGAACTACAAAGGGTCGCGGCCACCGTTCATATAAGGGATACATATGCCTGTTTGTATGCATGTCTACACGGGCTCTACATCTGGAAGTTGTCAGTGATATGACTACTCAAGCGTTTTTAGCTGCCTTTAGGAGGTTCGTGTCTAGGCGAGGTCATTGTGCCAAATTGTGGAGCGATAATGGCACAACCTTTGTAGGAGCGTCAAGAGAGCTGCGACAGATTGTAGACCATTTACATGCTTCAGTTGCAGAACAGTTGGAAGCAAACAACACTGAGTGGCATTTCATTCCCCCCCACGCACCCAATTTTGGCGGTCTCTGGGAAGCGGGTGTGAAATCCACCAAGTTCCATCTCAAACGTGTCATAGGAGAGTCTACACTCACGTATGAGGAACTCAGCACACTCCTTACTCAAGTAGAGGCTTGCCTGAACTCACGTCCAATGAGCATTATTAATTCTGAGGATCCAAGTGAACCAATGCCATTGACTCCGGGTCATTTTTTGGTAGGTGAACCTTTAATCTCCGTACCAGATTATAACTACGAATGCTTATCGGTAAATTCTCTAAGTAGGTGGCAATTTGTGCAACGGATGCTGCAATCCTTTTGGAGACGTTGGTCTCAAGAATATTTGGCTAATCTAATGAACAGATATAAATGGAGTTCTAGAGTTCCTGAACCAAATATTGGCGACGTCGTTCTTATCAAGGAAGACGATCTGCCTCCTAGTCGTTGGGCATTAGGACGAGTTCTTGAAAAACATCCGGGAGATGATAAGGTCACGCGAGTTGTCACATTACGCACCAAATCAAACACCATAAAGAGGCCAACCAACAAAATTTGTATTTTACCAATGGCTGATTCTTAAAATGCCATTTACATTTTTAAACTTTTACATTGGTTTTATTGTTTTACATTGTTTTTATTCTATATACACTGTTTTTTGTTGCTATTGTAATTATACACTATTTATTTTTGTATTTTACATTTTTGTTACTTTATATTCTATGTTTACATTTTTACTATACTTAGTCACATGTTGTAAAGGATGCAATCCTTCATCAATCATCGAGCCAAATAGCATTTGCTGAAGGACATTTTGTCACTAAATGTCCTTGGTGGGCGGTATGTTTACGACCGTCATAGTTCATAAACAAACATGAATAAACTCAATGTTTTATTAGAGTTGACACTTTGTTCGATAGATGGCGTTGGGATCAAATTAGATCTCGATATCGTTTTGTTACCGTGATTTGGTTAGGGTCTGCAACAAACATATAAAAATATACGATTGCTATAGATCAGTATACAGTGGTTTTATTTCGTACCTACTTGTATACACATTAGAAAGTTCAACAGTTCAAATTATAGTACCAAGTGTTTCCGCTGCAGCGCTAGGTGCTTTACACCTCCCATAACTTACATCTAACCGTGGATGGTCGGTCCCGAATAGCCTGTGTGCAGCGAAGAAAACTCTTCCGACTTTTAAGTCTACCCGGAGCTGCTGTGTGTTTATAAAGAGGATACATGTGTTTATAAAGAGAATATTACAGTATCCAGATATGAATTGAACATATTACTACGAAACAACAGACAACTAGCTATTTTATTATTCCATATTGGTGTATCAAACCCGTAATCAAACCCGAGCTATGAATGGGCACATGTACACATATACAGGTCTTGCTCAGTCCTGCGCGATAGACATGAGTCATCTGTACCAATTGACTATGGTATGGTGTTTATAGACCATGAACTAACAACCTGTCTCTAATTGAGCCTGTTTACAATGTATCACGACAAACATTTGGCAATTTTTTTTGCACTTTTATTTTTAATAATAGCATTTAGAATTTTATTCTCTGTTTAATAATAATAATTAGTGCTACAATATGAGTTATATACTGTGCAGTTATAAACAGTGCTACGTTATGTTTATGTCAACAAATCAACGCGTGGTTTTACTATTGTAATGACCGTAATGACAATAGTGCCACGCTATGTTCTCGTAGTAACTTGTTTGAGCATAGATATCATCCAAGTAAAGCTAATAGATATGTGACTTCAGCCAAAAAATATATATTTGTCCACAGCTTGAAACGCCAGTTGTTTGTATGATAAGTCGTCAGCAGCTCCTACACAATGGAAACAAATTCGTAATGAACAACTAAAACATTCACGCACGAGGCGCGGCAAGGACACACAAGTGATTGACACTCGATCAAAATCGATCGATCGTATCTTACCAACTTGCAATTAATTTAATTACAGTGGCAGAAAAATTGCATTCAAGGCATACAAATTAGATAATAGTATTATTTTTAAGTGTATTACAAGAGCAGCAAACTTAGATATCTTAACAACTAAATACAGACGCATCAGATGATGAATAACGAAGAGATCCAAATAAGAAAAGCCAAAAAGAGAGTACGAAAAGAACATATTCTCCTTGGAAAAATTTACCTTGATCCAAGTATTTTAATGAATACTTAGTGAAGTTTCGCAGAAATATGGTTAGTTTGCCTCAAGTCCAAAGTTAGAGACATAGGTAATAAATTATATTCATACTATGAATGGTTACGATTTTTTCCCACAAGCAGAGTTCCAGTTCCAAATTGCGCCAAGTTTTAAAATATGGCCGGAGGCCATATACAGCAGTTACTTATTGGTCAAAAGATGAAAAAAATAGACAGGCAATCTAACAGTATTCATGAGCCTAAGTACTAATATGTTGTTAAGACTCTAACTATAAAAAACTAAAGTTATGAAATATGTGATGATAAAAATTAACACTCTAAAAATCACCATCACATATTTATTTTTTTATGTAAGAAGGGAATAATCCAATCTAGGAGAAAGGATGATTTGATTCCTACATGACGTTAGAAAAAAATATTCTCATTTTTCGTGCTATCATATGCTTTCTATTCAGGAGTCATCCTTGTGCAAGTACACAAAATTATAGACACGTGTACTTCTTGTCCTTTCTACATTGTTTCTAAATAATAAATTATTATTGACAGACTTACACGTTCCACGTGGGTGGGTAATGTTAGTGCGTGAATTTTAAAGCAGGGTTCAGACTAGACTTGTAAATTATTACCTTGTATTTAGGTTCTGAATGTACTTCAGTGCTGTGTAACTTTCTAAGCCATAATTGTAACCAAAAAACATTTTATGAACTGCGTGAAAGATGGATAAGAAGAAACTTACTACCGACGAGACGAGAAAAAGAATAAAGACACGGTCCGGCGATGAATTGAGATAAGATGATGATGGTAATGATGAATAGTGGGATATTAACATAACCGATTGCCAATTATACAAGTAAGCATTAAATAAAGATTTTTTTAATGATTTTTTAGTCAGTCCCTGGAAGACGAGACTCGAGTTAATGTAAATAAAACTTAAGAAAAGAAGTGATGTAAAGAAGAATTTCATTGTAGCGACATCTCACAGATGCCTTTACAAATATAGCTATTCTAAATTGCTACCTATTAACAAGACAACACTATGAAGGTCATCAATCGATATCTAATTAAGTTTGTAGACACTATTCCTAAAATACTACATACTACTTAACAATTCCACTTCTCTATTATTTGTAAACGTAAACAAAGAAACATATTAGTTTCTCGAAAAAAAACATCATAATGTTAGACCATGTCCTTGTAACATTTATAACACACGGGGAAGTCGTTACGTCTGAACAAAATATTTATTTAGGTGATAAGAATTCTCAGTTTTATAGTTGCTTTGTTAAAAATTATCTACGAGGTGAAATTTTGTAGAATCAGTAAGAGTATATTCATCGTTTTCCTGATCGTATTCTTCTTTCATACATTTCCATTAGCAGTCATATCGGTACTTACATCCTTCATAAACATTTATGATCTTTAATACAAACATATTTTCTTCTAACTGTCATGGTTGAACACCAAACATAAGGTACCACAATGTATTTAATGTACCCTGAGCTCATATTTGAGTTTTCTCTTATATTCATTCTTAGTAATATCCTCGTTTAAGTACCTTATGTCAGTTAAAACTTCTAACTCAATATCGTTTGTCATATCTTTTACACCATCACAACAAAAGATTAACGATCCAGAAAATTGCGCCTTTCTTTAACAAGAAAGTACCTCAACAATTTTCTCTATGGTTCAAAGACCGCACCGTAGGTGTTATAGCCATATTTAGAGTCAGCTATAACTAGACGGTCTCTAGACAGACATCTGCTTGTAACTATCTGTCCAGATGGCCAATAAATACAGTGGTTTGACAGGGAAACCTTACGTCGCTGATAGAAATCGACAAGAAACTATAAGACTGTCCTACTTTGTTATGTAGGTTGTGGGACCACCCAAGTTGGATTAGAGAATTAGTTGCTTAGTCTTGGTCAAAATATACTGTATTATCTGTTGCTTGCGGCTTCATACGCTTATCTTGTAAAAACGTATCAAATATGTCAGTGCAGCTGTTTGTATTTATTTGATAGATTTACAAACATAAAGAAATTTTCACTAACATTGCTATTTAGAAAAGCTGTTAGTAGTATTACATTACAAAACTACTTGAATTAAAAACTCCAAGTCATGCTTCTAACTAATGAACCCTTGCGAATTTTCATGCATTCAGCATAATGTTTCTTTCATAAGAGACTGTCCCGATGTACATATTACGCTATCAAATTTCCATACGTAGGTCGTCGTCGTTAAAGGCAATAATTTTCCCCTATAAAACAGTCATCCATCAAGCCACATCCGCTTTCATACGATTATCTAACGCTGCTAAACCAACTTCCTTGGATATAACTTCACATATGTAAATATAGTGAAGCCTATAGGCACCGCGTACATAAACCTATAGGTATACAACCGTCACGGCAAGGCGCCCGCTTTCCGGAGGGTGAGACAATGGCGTCATTCTGGTAAACCACGAGTTAACTCTTTGAATGTCCAATTACCCTCTTCCCCTAGACACAAAGAAAACTGCCAAATGAACAGGACTGAATGAATGAGCGTAGATCGTCGTTCGCTTTGAATGAAGAATAGTGAGAGATTGGAAGAGATAAAGAAAATGCTATAAATGTTTTTATTTAGATCTTCAACGTTATAGCCTTTTTCCATATCATAAAAATGAACAATTCAAGAATACGTGACATTTTCATAGACAAAGAAGAAAAACATTGAGCTAAGATGACGTTAGATAATTAAGCTATAAAGGATGTGATTATAAGTATATATATATGTAGGTATGTATATAACTGGAAAAAATAAAGCCTGCTGTGCCGAAATGGGAATAAAGGCTAGGAGGAAGCTGACGAAAATTTAGACCGAATAACTACTAGTTCCTCAGAAAACAATTACAATTTGGGTGTCTTCAAGGCTAAAGGGAATAGGCTCCTCATTAACTAGTGCACCTCACCATCAACGATTGCATCACGGCTTACCATCAGGTGGGATCGCAGTCAAGCACTAGTTTATATCATTAAAAAAAAAAACAGAATATTGTAGGACGTCATCAATACTAACCTAAAGCAATTGTTTTTTATTGCGATATATAAGCAATATTTTGTACAGATAGATTTACAAGTGCGATACATAGATACATACATGTTAATACAGTGATCTACAGCCGTGACGGTTTTGTAAGTCTCGGTTTTGGTTTTGTGTTTAATTAAATGGCTTGTAAGCACGCAAGTTACCATAAATAACGTGGTAAATGGCAGGAGGGTTGTGTTACAAAATACTAGAGACTGATATGTTAGGGAATCACAAAAATAGGTACTATATAACAAAGATAAAACTGAAAAAAATGTTAGTAACAATTTAAATTTAGTACTAGTGTTAGTAACATAGAGAACAAATAACACTGTATTTATTCTAAGCTGGGTGACGCATGCCAAAACATGGGAAGTGTCTATTTGACTGTGTGCAGTCGTATCTACCGCCCCAAGATAGGAGACCACTTGTCGGCTAGCATTTTAAGAACAGTAAGTATCGGGCTGGCGTGTAAATGGCGGCATAGCAAAGAGGCATACACTATATAAAGATAGGGTGATAAGGTGTATATGTATGCCTCTTTAGGTACCACGGAGGAGCCTGAACCTAATTTATTGTTAAAGTCACTGGTTTTTAAAAGCTTTGGCAGTAGAACTGCTTATTTTTGCAAACGTTGACATATGAAGAAATCTAAATGACCTTCAGATGGTAATTGAGACTTAAAAGATTCTGTTACTTACATTTTTGGAAGGGTGCTTAACTCTCTGATCTGTCTATCTCCTTTCAATAAAATTATCTACCTACGTGATGGATGCATAAATGAAGTCATAAGTTTATATATGTATATATATATATGTTCAACTATAGGTGCCAATACTAAGTATTGTTATGAGTAAATGTTTACCTATTTTTTTAACGCCACTGACTGTTACACACTACGTCAATGATATCTGTTACTATCTGAACGAGTCTAAGGCACATGTACTCGTAGTGTACAAAAAATGAACAAAATCAGATGAGACTCTTTTAAGTTTCGAATGGAGTTTCTTGGACATTCTTCTCTTCTAATGTGTAACCAATATATTTTTTCTGACTGACTGCCTCCTTGACAATTCTAAAGTGCCTTTAAATAGTTTATTTTGAAATAAATGCTTTGATTCTTGAATTTCTGTCTCCAGGCGTGCATGAATTACATTACAGTATGCTATTAGGTGAGGTTTTGGTCAGAAGCAAGCTACCTTAGTATCGATTCAAATCATGAATGATGAATTGAACACACACCGCTATACCTACATTCCACACTCAATTTACTTATTCGGAATGACGACCAGACTACAAACACATTAGTTACATAAATATTTTTTCCAAGTACAGTCAGATCACCTTTATTTTCGCTGTCCATACATGATATAAAGGTCGCTCGATAACCGCAACTTGCTTAATCACGCGCAGATGACATCATTTCATTAACACGCGTATGAGCTCCTAGGTTAGTAGTACTTTTATGATTTATTTTTACATGTACATGTAATTTGTTGTGAATGAGATTGTTTTGAATAAATTCTAGGACAGAACGTGTGTCGATAATTTATTGAGTATCAATATTGACTGTATTGTTTTATAGTTTATATTAAAAAGAGGATTTTGTGATTCGTTGATTATAACATGCAGTTCATAATTCAATTATTTTCTGGCAACTAATTCTTGTTCAGTGTTACCAACTGTAATATTATTTTTTATAGCTTGGTTTCTATCTTTTTTGTCATCCTTTACTTTCTGTTTTTCACATCAGTTATCGAAACTATTCAAAACATTGGAAAAATATTGCTAACAATATCTTCCTAAGAACAGTCACGAACTACAAGTTAATTATCCAAGAAATATATTATTATATGAGTTACTACTCTCGTCAGTCAACTACAAAAACTATTAATAGTATCTGTAGATAATTTTGTTAAGACAATTGCTAACTAGAGAAGAGTTCGGTTAACGACAAGGAAAAGATGATACAGTCGTAAAAGGCTAATATCAAATGGTTCAGAATTTAGCGAGCATTCAAAAGATTGGTCCTTAAAAAAATCTTATTATATCTCTGATTTTGTAGTATTTATAACCACATTTGTATGATTTCATTTTATAGTCATTCTCTTTAGAAGTTTATCTTTGTTCTCGTGCCTTGTTTTGTCGTCATAATGTCTTCTGTTTGCTGCTTAAAATTTTATTTTCTTATAATTTTTGTATTTTATTGTTTGTTTACTTTCTGTTTGAGATGAAAGGAACTTATTTTTTATTTAGGTGAGGAGGACTCTTTTTTTTCAAAATTCATAATTTTACCTCTGTATAACTTTACAATGCTTTACAAAATGGTAGATAATTCACATTGCTATTAAAAATAAATATAAAATTGAACCTTATAAAATTAATAGTAGGTATAGTAAGAGGTTACGAAGCCCTCTTTCATGTACTGTGGGTAACTGAGGTAAGAATCCCACACTCCCTGGTCTTTCTCCGAAAAGTCCAGGCGCCTTTTGAAGGTTTCCCCCCAAAAACAAAAATAAGATATAGTACGTGGCAAATAAGTTGAACCGTTCGCTATGGTTACGCGCAGCCCCAAATTCGATTGAGACCCGAAAATCGGTTACTGCGCATCGGTCGACCGTCATGATGGTTCAACTTGTGTAACAAGGTTTATACCGGTTTCCGGGTCTCAATCGAAGTGGGGGGCCAAGCGTAACCATAGCGACCGAACAGTTCAACTTATTTGCCGCGTATTATAAATCCTCCAAACTGTAGTATCTATCAATTATTAAACTTTGCACGGAGTTATTGCTTGTACTCGGAATATTAGCATTTTTAATAAATCTTAATTATCATATTCAAATTTACACCATTGTTCAGTCAGGCAGAGTTAATTCATTAAAAAATATTAAACTTAAATCTTCGAGGTTGAACCATACATAATGATAATAATAATAAATAATAATAATAATAATAATTTATTGGACTGCATCATATTGTACAAGCAAACACTTACAAACAACACAAAAAGCAAAGACATATATTAGAGAATAAAAATAGTATGATCGTGTGATATTGAATTTTACAAGCTTTCTATTAGCTTGCACTGTATGTAACTATGTATGTTCGGCTCAAATCTTGCAACTCAAGTTTGAAGCAGATATCTTCAACCGATTGAGCTGAAATTTTACATACATGTGTAAATCGGGTGACAATGCAACATTATGATAACATGGAGCTGATCTGATGATGGAGCTGGAAGGTAGCCATAGGAACTTAGCAATAAAACAATACAACCCCATCGAGTTTGGGCTCGCTTGATTAGTATTGACGAGTACTTGGATCCTATATGGTAACCAGGGTCTGATGATGGAGCCGGAAGGTGATCATGGGAACTCCGCAGTAAAACGATACAACTCCATCGAATTTGGGCTCGTTTGATCCGTATTGACGAGTACTTTCATCCTATATGGTAACCAAGGTCTGATGATGGAGGTGGAAGGTGGTCACAGGAACTCCACACCTAAACGACAAAACCCATCGAATTCGGGCTCGTTTAGTTTGTATTGACGAGTACTTTCATCCTATATGGTAGCCAGGGTCTGATGATGGAGCCGGAAGGTTGCCATAGGAACTACGCAATTAAAAGATATAACCCCATCGACTTTAGGCTCATTTGATTAGTAATGACGAGTACTTTGATCATGTATGGTAGTCAGGGTCTGATGATGGAGTCGGAAGGTGGTCATAGGAACTCCGCAGTTAATCGACACAATCCCATCGAGTCTGGGCTCATTTGATTTTTATTGATGAGTACTTGGATCTTATATGGTAACCAGGGTCTGATGATGGAGCTGAAAGGTTTCCATAAGAACTCCGCAATTAAACGACTCAACCCCATCGAATTTAAGTTCGTTTGATTTGTATTGACGAGTGCTTGGATTCCATATGGTAACCAGGTTCTGATGATGGAGCTGGAAGGTTACCATTGGAACTTAAGTTAATAACCGAACACGGCAAGTTCGCGAAGTACCTGTACAAGATTCGTGCGGAGACGACGCCCGGGTGTCGCCACTGTGCGGAGCGCCCGGAAGACACGGTGGAGCACACAGTCGAGGTGTGCCCCGCTTGGGAAGAGCATCGCCGTGTACTTGTGCGGGCGATCGGTGGTGGCGATCTCTCGCTTCGGGGCTTGGTTTACGCCATGTTTCGGAGCGAGGAGGAGTGGCAGGTGGTCGCCTCCTTCTGCGAAGTAGTAATGCTAGCAAACGAGGAGGCCGACCACATTAGGCAACGGCGCACACGCCGCCGCCACCGCCTGGATTCCGATCCCGATTTCCGGCCACAGTAGACGCGGGCTCGCGGACGGCGGGCAATGGGTAGCTCGCTGTCCGTCCGTCTGGTAACGGCGCAAGTCGTTTACGGCGAGCACTGTTCCCACGCGCCTCAAGGAGTTGTCAGCAAACTGTAGGGGCCCAGCAGGGCCGAAGCCTACTGGGGTCAAAAGTTATGTGAAAATGTCACCCGGGGCCCTGGGACGAAGGCAATGAATGGAACAGGGTAGATTTTTAGTCAGTAAGAGTCTGACACTATTTCCCGCCCCACCCAAGGGCGGGATTTGTCATTGGATGATTTTACCTACTATAAAAAAAAAACCATAGGAACTTCGTAAGAAATCGACACAATCCCATCGAGTTCGGGCTCTTTTGATTTGTATTGATGAATACTTGGATCCTATATGGTAACCAGGGTCTGATGATGGAGCTGGAAGGTGGCTACAAGAACTCCGCAATTAAACGACACAGCTCTCTCGTCTTTGGTCTCGTTAGATTTATAATGACGAGTACTTTGATCAATATGGCAGTCGGGATCTGATGATGGAGCTGGAAGGTGGCCATAGGAGTTCGGCAATAAAACGACACAATCCCATCGAGATTCGTATCGAATAAAATAAGTTCTAACCGGTCATAAGCGACTTGGACTCGCGTAACTTGAAAAATAAAATGACATAACTCTAAATCCAATATTCTCCTTTTTCTCAGTCATACTCTTGGTGGAGTGGTAATGGTCTTCTGGTAGGTTGGTTGCGGCTTTTGCGAGACTTCTCTATCTCTCTCTATTCATGGCGCTTCGTGTACATTCAATGAGGGAACACTCTGAAGATGATTTAGTGAGGTCTGTCCATCTGGTAGGCGATTGGCCGCGAGAACGTAGGCCATCTACTCTTTCCTGTACCACTAAACGTTCCGAAGAGCTTTCATTGCGTATGATATAATCCAAACAGCTTAAAAATTCGCTGTTGCACAATTGACGAAAGTTTTTGTTTTGATGCAAAGCTCTTCAGGAATGGAACCGTTAGTGCGTTGAGCAGTCTGTTTTATCCTCAGTAAACGCCTCCTGCGTCACATTTCAAAAGCGTCAATCGTTTTACGGTGCTTAAATCTTCTCCGCATTTCCTAGGATTTGTGATTGTGGACCCCAGGTAGATAAACTCTGGACAACTTCGCAATTGGCTATTTTATGTAAGTTAGGTTGATTGTTAGTCTTACGATCCACCACCATCATTTTGGTTTCATAAATCCAACCTGGTAGACTTCTCACGTGGTCGCTTCCTTTTGCGTAGCAGTAATGCTAGCCAAGGAGGAGGCCGACCGCATCAGGCAATAGTGCTTACGCCACAGCCGCCGCCGTAATTCCGATCCCGATTTCCTGCCACCGTAGGCGCGGGCTTGCGGACGGTGGGCAATGGGTAGCTCGCTGTCCGTCCGGTAACAGACCGAACCAAGCCGAAGGGGGGGGGGGGATGTCATTGGATGATTTTACCCAACATAAAAAAAAACCTAGCAGAATTCTAAAGATAGCAGACTAAGTTTCTTATGCTTTCCTATGATATGGGTAGCAAATGTGAGGATTAGCTGAAAATACAAATGTGATTTAAATAAGGTATAACTAAAAAGTAAAAAATAAATTACAAATAAAAAAACTTTTTTAAAAACAAGCTTTCAATTAAATGGGCTAAAAAGAAGAAAATAAACTTTTCCTTTATAACTTTTACTATCAATTTATAACGACATTACACAATTTATATGATATAAAAGCTTGTCGCGAGATTTAACTGTGTAAATACACAGCTAAATAACTTCATTAATTAAATAAGTTAAATAACTTCATCTATTGATTTTAATATTTTCAAAATCTCGCGACAAGCTTTTATATCATATAAATTGTGTAATGTCGTTATAAATTGATAGTAAAAGTTATAAAGGAAAAGTTTATTTTCTTCTTTTTAGCCCATTTAATTGAAAGCTTGTTTTTAAAAAAGTTTTTTTATTTGTAATTTATTTACATATGAGTAGCTCGGGCAAGAACATAAGATTTTGAATATCATATCGCTGGCTGGCTGGTCAGGCTTTATTGAAATTGAGAAAGAAGAAAAATACGACACGAGTAATAAGAGTTTATAATTTATAATATTTATAGTTCTTAATAAAAAAGATGTAAAAAAAGAGTGACCTTCGAGAATATTAGATAAAAGTTACAGAATGACACAGAAGTGATTCATTGAGATGCACCTTATCTCTAATAATTTCAGATTTTCCATTATCTAAATGAATCACCCTGTAAATCATCCAGTAATAAAATTATCTAAGCTATTGCACAATTAACATAATCCAATCCACGTCACAACGCATCACGCTTCAAGTTTACAGAGCCGAGTGCAGGCAATGGACCAGGGTTGCCTGCCCGGTTGTCTGCTGAAAAACTGAACAAAGATACCAAAGTTATAAAGTAAAATTGAGCAATAGAGCCGGATTTTCTTTGATTATTTTTTAATTAAAATTAAAATAAATTTAAAAAATGTGATGGATTTATTTGGCTCTATATTTTGTTTGTGTGTCTCTGATAGGCCTGGAGTCGCATCAGTTAAGGCTCAGAACGTATCATGGCTTTTATTTATTGCCCATTTTCACAGCGCAAATTTAGCAATGTGACTGAAACTGCATGACTTTTAAAAGACCCATAACGCGTTGAGAGATTTTGTTTCGTTCTTAATAAGTGACATATTAAATATAATTTTAAATTCGGGTTTCTCAATTCTTTATCAGAAAAACCTTATAAAAACGAAAACACAATTAATCAATCAGTCGCTAAAACAATAAAGGTTTTGAATTTTGCAAAACATAGTTTTTTGTATGGGAATATTTTTAAGGAAAATTAAAGTTACTGGTAAAATGTAAAAAGCCGTCTAATTTTCCCCGATACACATATGTTTGGTTTTATTCCAACGCCTGGCAACCCTCAATGCTCCGATAGCACAGATTACTTCGATAGCTGCGGTTTAGCGTTACGCGATACACTTCAACGGCCGATGCCCATCACGACCAGCTAAATGGGACATTATAGGTGATGGCAATTTTGTGGTTGTCATTCTCCCGGTGGTATTTTATTGGTGCTTCTGTTTATGGGCCTGTGTTACCACTGCCAAGCACTTATATATCCTATAATCCTATAGCAACTAAATCCATATAACCGGAATAGGTCTAAAAGAATTGAATGCGACGGTTTCTAAAAGGTGTCGCCATTTTGGTATAATTCTGCTCTGAAAACGTCTGTTTTGCTAAACTTCAGCAGCACTGAAATAAAATCCAAGAAAATATTATAGAAAAACTGTATACCTAGCTATCGCAATTTGGCGGACGGAGAATTCACTAAGGTAAATATTATTTTCCGAAACACGTTATATTCCTAAATTGAGCGGAAAGAAACCTGTTTGTCCAAAACCAATAAAAGACGTCCGATATCAAGTTGCAAGGTCAGGCATAAGACTGAAGAAAATAAGAATCGAAAATATGCATGTTTACGTGCTAGCACCGAATGAGACGAGGATGTCAGACAGGTGTCCATTACCATTAATATTTAAATCATAGTTCTAGTTTTTTTTTTTCAAATTGGTTGATAGAACAGGACTAAGTAATGAATTTTTTAATTTCAATTTTGTTTTGACTTATATTTATTTGCCAAGTCTACCAAGACTTTTTCAAGCTTTGTCATTTTTTTTTTCGATAAATCCCTTTTCGAACCGAATATAACTCTTACTTAATCTTTCTTTTTTTTACCTTTTTAATTCCAGTGATCTTTCGTCATCCGTTAAAAATGTATACGTACGATTGTTTTCTTGACTCATTGCGCACCCAGTCCAGTATCATGAATTGAATCTCACACCTGTGACGCGCCTGCGCTGGCACACATTGCATATATGACTAATCCTAATTTTCAAATATGTCTTCATATTTAGGCCAAGAACTTTTTTTAGGTGGTTTTAATTTTTTAGAATGTAGTCACTAACTTTTTTTTAAATTGTTTTCATAACCTATATTACTTACGGAAATTTTGATTTAAAAACCAAAGTCGTGGTTCTATTGGATAATAAATTGGAAATATTTGGACGCCATTGTCTAATTCATAGCAAACAGGATAAACACTAAATAAGAAATATAAGTATACCCTTCTTAGCTGCTTCAGTTGACAATAGACGAAAAAAGGGCAGAAATTAATCTTCTTATCAGTACATAGTTTAACAAAGGACAATGAATAGTCCCCTAAGTTAGTCCATCCAATAAGCAGTAAAGGGAATTGGCTCTTGATTAAACGCAATACATTCACTAACTTTTAAAGCTACAAAGATAAACTGGATTGAAAGAGATCCTTTGGTATTCGGGTCAATTAACTTAATTGAGTTAATCTTAAAGTGTGAGGTTCTAATTGAATTAAGTACCTAATAAGAAGGCTTAGACAATGTGAAACTCTATAAAGCTAATGTAAAAAAATATGAGGACGATATTCCTTGAACTTTTGATAATATCCTTCGTTGATTGAATGTCGATTGTGTTTGTAAAATCTCAAATCTCACAGTTAGAAAACAAAAGTTTTGACACGATACTTACTGAAACTTTGTATAAATTTTATGTTCAAGGTTCTATATTTTACATAGTTTTTGAATTCAAAATATAAATCAATAGTAAATTGTATCTTTATTAATATTATTTTTCCTTTCCTCGTATTTCTTGCTCATGCCCAAATCAGGTTGTTTTGAATTTCGATCATACAGTTTTGAATGTTAGCATACCTAACTATGTAGTTTTATTGGTATATATTCTTCAAGTTCCTGATTTATAAGGACCGTCATAATTTTCTAGCTTAGTACCAATTTATTTGGGGTTGACACTACTAATATGTCATCAGCTGTCACCCAATAAACTGGTAACTTATCGTGAATGGCAAGAATTGGGATGATTATTATTTTAGTGATTTAAGAAGATAGTAAAATTTTAGGATTTACAATATTAACGCAGGATAAATTCATAATACTGGTAAGAAACAGGAGAAAAACAAGTTGCACACAAGAGTTACGTGATCCGTAATCAGCAAAGCTATAAAAGAGGATATATTTAGCGCGCGGTTATCTTAGCTAAACAATGTTCTGTTGATACACTCAAGTTTATGAGATGACCATGTCCTTCTTCAAGTGCATGTGAAACATTGACGTACGACGTACGTAGCATTAGAGCAATACTTATGTTTCTGCTCTTATTTCATATGAAAGATATTCATTAGGGCTTCTTCAAACCTTTATGAATTATAACTGAAAAATCAATCAATCAATTAATTAATTAATCAATTAGTCATCAATCAATTAATGAATCAATTAGTAAGTAGACTAGGTTTCGGTACTACCACCGTCCCCGAGTGTTATAAAAAATTTAACATGCGTATACATCATATACCACCTAGTGCATCAAAGGTTTAAAATGATACATCAGTATATTACTATATAATAGTACATTAGATGCATCGAAACAAATCGTTTGACCTAACACCCTCTTACAACTCTCCTCAGCTTTATAACACCCAATTTAAAAAGTGAACATACACATTATAACCAACGGATGTAATGTGTTTGTTACTCAAAGTTTCTACCAGTTAGTGGCTGTTATTCAACACAGTGCTAGTTTATTGAAGGAATGACATCACGCTAATTATAATACGCGATTATACATGGCATATGACGTCATGAAACCATTCAAACGCGACAATTCTACTACCAATTTTCTCAGAAACATTGAATAAATGATTCTTGTGTTATGTCTCCCAGAAATTTATTGATAGAATTTATGCATGCGCTAAATCCTCGTTAGGATTACAAAAGATATATAAATAGCAGATAAAAATCTTTCTCACAGAATTTCGAAACGTTGTTCCTGTTCTAATATTCCGAGGGTATTTATGGCATTGGTCGTGACTTCATTAGCCAATGCAAGTTTAGTTTCTGGTATTACGAAGGGTGATACCCATCTGACCTATGCAGCCTTTAGTTGGGCTAGATTACCATAAAATGATAACATATGCGATAGTTTTCAAAAGAGAATCAATAAAAGGTTTTTGGGTAAAGATAAAATAATACAATATATAAACAACAATCAAAAATTTTCTATACAGAATTTTACAACAAAAAACCACAAAGAAGAAAAAAACCAAGGACAAATCAATTAGAAGTCAAGTGCAATATTTATCAATGCGCTAATATCTAAACTGCAAGATAAGATAAAATAACAATTTAAAACAACGCATCGCAAAGGAATTTTATCTCTCTTACGTTGAAATTAAGAAGTTAAATTGATTGATGCATGGATTTGCAAAATTGCTAATGATAATATTGGTAACGTTTAATATGTACTTTGCTACACGTGCTGACATTGAAGCAAAAGTAAGTTAGCTGGTTGATGGTTATCGTGAAACAGTGAATGAAGAAAATGCAAAAGCAACAAGTAACAGTCACATCGATTGAAGAAATGGATAAGCAACAGGCTATAAGGTATATATTTGAATTCTGTTCTACTTTTTAAAATACATATTGTTTTTTAACAAATGTAAAAAATTGATTGGCCAGGAATCTAAATTGCATCTTTAAGGAATCTAAAGATTAATTCGACATTCTAAGAATGGGACTATGGGCCGCAAGTAATGAAGATTGATGTGTCCAAAGTATAGCTAATTGAATTATAGTCCGAGACAAATTTGTTAAAAGAGAAACTGAACCAACGGCTGCAGTAAACACTAAGTCATAAGCGAAAGCCTGTTTGTTAGAAAAACGTTATAAAAGATTTACTGATAGTTTGAATGTTGAAGAATTTTGTTTATTGGAAATATGAAACCTCTCTAGAGTCGTTATATATAAGACTATAGTACCATAAATGAAGAACTACATGAAACTGATACAAGTAACATCATACAGCTAAAATCTGGTTTCTATTCTAAAGAGTTGCGTAGGTAGACCCAGCGCTTCTTGTAAAACCAGAAAACCGCCATCTTACGAATAAAGGAGAGATAGCAGGTACCTACCTGCGTAGGTATAGGCATTCCTCGCTCAAGACAAGATTTTGTAGAAACAGATCCTGTATAGTAGTTATCTACTGTATTAGAAGCCTACAGTTTTTGTGGCGATTCTTAAATTTTACTCCAAAATGGACGTGATTCAGTTATTCATGATTAAAATTATCGTCAAAATTAATGGCGATATTCTAAATACAAAAACTAATTCTTTATTTATTTATTATATGCACTTTGTAGATCTCATAGTGTGTACAGGATAAATATTACAAAACTTAGTGTACAATGGTGACTCCGAAATCCGAATTGTGTTTAGATTTCTTAAGGCTACGAATATATTCTAAAGAACCTTGAACTTCATTTGATTCACAGCTAATTTGATTCAGCCTAACGTTTACTGAAACATACAATTAGTTCCAGTCGTCTCTGAATGGTGATTCACTGCCTCACATAGTAATGCATTGTTGCCTTTTTTTGCAATATAAAATGCTTATTCACGTGCCTAAAACAGCGAAGTAAAGAAACCAAAATAGTATAGTGAAGTTGGAGTACAAGCAATGAATTCACTTAAGCTAAAGGATGACACAGACGAAAATAACATCTTGTTAACCAAATAAATTCAAAGTATGACGATCACACATACATATGTGTGATCGCCATACTTTAAAACGACTTTTAGATTAAATAGCAATCTATTCTCAATTCTGATCAGCTCCAAAAATGACGAGTAAAATGATCCATACACTATGAGGCCCGATAGATTATACATCAAGGCCTCTCAGTATTTTAGTCACGGAGATCAAATATGAAATAGGTAATAGGATATAATGACTGTTTAACATTGTGATTAGTATCTAGTTGAGAAATATTGCTCGAAATACAGTAGCACTATAACTTATCTAATTTAAGGAATATTTAATATCCGCTTCACTATTCTTATAAATTAATGGTAGCTAAAAAACCTTTAAAATTTTAAAAACCTAAATAATAAAAATTCTCTTACAATATTTTTTTTTTCAAAATTATTTATTTCCTAAATCATTTTGGAATCATCTCCTGCCGTCCTTTATTTTAATACATCACAGGATCATATCACAAGGTAACCAACTTCAAGCAGAGATCCTAATATTCAAAAGAAAAATAATTAGAATAACTTAACCACTAATGATACCCCATCTGACATATTCGTAGATCGTTCACTAGAATTACTATTTTTCACAATATATGGCATCTGTTTGTTGCTACATATATAAGCTGATAAACACACTACTCTCCTTTGCGTTGCAGTTTGGTAAATATCGTTGTCAAAGTATAATATTTTAACTGCAACATTTGGATAGACAGGAAGCATAGTTGAGAAAAAGCGTTGAAGTCTAATAAGAAGAATCAAGTGACGATGCGTTTTTCTGCAATGACCTATTGTTTCACAATGAAATTGAAGATTCATGTAAGAACCAAGGTCAGTACCTAATAAATTCCATTAAGGAAGAACTCACATTTGTTAAACAATTAATAACAATGGCTACTTGAAAACACTCGGCATTATCTAATCTAATCAAACGACTTTAAGAGGAGAAACAAGGCGTAAAATACAAGTCCGCTTAAATAACTATTCACATTTTGACCTTAAAAATCGTTAGGAATGATGTCATTTTGGGGCTATTACAGAATGAAGAAAAATACATAACGTTTTGTTCGCTGATCAGTCAAAACTAAAATTAGAATACCAAATCAAGTTGTTTACTACTGTCGATTGCCAAGGCCAAACGTACTTTTGACATTTGCCGGTAGTTCAAAACCATAAGAGGCTTTAAATGCTGCAAAACTGCATACAAATAAACCATATTGTGTACTGGATCTTCATTTACCTAATTAAGTAAAAGTTTTTCACAGAATCTTAATTTATCTTCAACTTCAAGACGTTCAACTTACTGCGTATTTCTGCGATGTGTGAGTCATATTCCGATTTGCTCCTGAGATATTCCTTCCTGGGAGCAGTCTGCCAGGTCTGCTGCTTGTACTCCGAGTACCACTCGTGCTGGGGCGAATCCGCCCGATCCTCACTACGGGTCTCGGTCACAGTCCTCTTAACCACCCGCTCGAACTTGACGAACCGAACACCGGCAGCCAGGTCGCCCTCCTCGACCTGACGCTCGAAGTTCTCCAGTTCTTCAGCGGGCTCCACATGTCTAAGCTTTAAGTTAGGGAAAGTAGATTCAAAAGTCTTTGTAGGAGATTCTCCATCACGAGTGTGTTTAAGTTTAACTTCGATTTTCGGCGAATCTGGACGCCGCTTGCGCTGCTCTATACGCCGCTCTATTTCGTCTACATCAGTGGTAGCATCTACTGTGTCATTACTAGATTGTCCACTCCATACTTTCTCGAAGAAATGGACTCGGTCCCGAAGACCGCTTTGCGACGGGGAGTCGCGACCGTCCGACATTGCGACATGACCTCTCCGCACGGAGGCTCGCTCGATACTAGCCGTTAAGTTGGAGGTTTGACTTAGCGCATGCGCTATGCGTTCCCACGTGTGGTTGTAGACATCGCCTAGACGAAGCCGGCAAGCTTCAGGAGGCTTTCGACTGAGGTCTTTATGGGTCCGAAAAACTTGGTAATAATTATTAAGTGCCGAAATAAGAATAGTCAAAATTACATAAAATCAGTTAAGACTTTGAGTTTCAATGACATATGGCGCGTGCCGGTTGACAACAAACAGGAAAACAATGATAATGTAATACACGAACACAATGTAGGTTACTGTAAACCGTCAATTAAACCTGTTTTTTTTTTAACTTTTTGTGATTTAGGTTCGTATCTTGCTGTTATCAATTCGCCAATAATAAAGCTGACGTAATCCGATTTACTCACCAATTATGTAAGATATTTTTAGATGTTATCATTATCAACTGCTTCTGTACTCTTACTGATAACTTGCGTTTATTTTGACGAACTTTGTATTGTTGCACAAGATATCGATTATTATTTTTCTACTAAAAAGTACTGGGTTCAATAATAATTTTATTACTAATCACTTTTCATCTCATTTTTTGCAGAAATATACCACTTTTGAAATATGTAAGTACTACATGTCTAGATTCGGACCTATACGACAAACTACATGTCTAAAACGCATATTAGCTGTGCATATTTAAACCTCACAGAAACTTTTCTGGACTGAAGGGTATTAAAGATCATTGGACATGGACACCACCGGCTAGTACATACGTAGGAAAAGAGGGAATCCAAATAATACAATCATTATAATTCAATATTAAGAGGAGCTCGTGGCTAAGTAATAAGAGCTGTACAAGTAAATCTCCAAGGCAACGCATGCCGAAGAAAGCTTGTTAAGGACCTGCGCTGGACAATAGGCATCAGTCTTGCCTAGGGACATCGTGTACTAGGTTTTAGAGGACAGGTAGGTAGTATCCCCATGGTTCATACTGATATTTAGCTGCATCCGGACTGTCTGAAAAGCCGACAACATCACAATTGGTAAAACCCTAGGCAGGCAATTGAACTTTATTGACAAACGCTTTAATTTTCATCCGAAATCAATCCACCCCGCACGATTTATTCCACGGTTCCAGTATAAACTGTACATATAAACACAGTAAGTAATAAGTAATTCAACAACCAGATCAATTTAACTAACTTCCCCCTACATGCAGTAACCTGTAGTATTTCAGTAGCAGGAATGGTAGCCATGTTCTTTTGGGCGGCGGTACATTGAACCCGCTTTATGTGGCGCAGTCACGGAGGCTCATGTACGAGAACGGAACGGGACACTGGTGTCGTGTCGTGATCGTATCGCAGGGACTTAGGACGTAACGTTAACTGTATCATACAGGATATAAGATTTGGGTTCGTAGATCACCTGAATTTAACTAATGAATCCAACTATTTCTTTTGAATCTATTTAAATTTTAGATGGATTCTAAATAATAGGTATGAGAGCAGAAGGAGGAACAGCATAATCTAAGCTAGGGAGTTATGACTGATGATCAAAGGTAAGGTCAAATACTAATTGGAACTTAATAAACTTAGATAGCCTAGGTCTCAACTTCTTGATCCCAGCTTTTATCATAAACAACATGGATTCATTAACAATCTCAATATCCTAAGAACTGTAGATATTATTACCACAAAATTAAAGACAGATTTGAAAGGCAGTGATAACTATATGATTAAAGATCTAGAGCATATCAAAAATAAAGACACCAAAAAAAAAAGTAAAACATGCCAATCCAACAGTTCCAGTCTGCTACAAATCCAATAAATTTACGATTTATACCACCACATACTTCTCAAACAATAAAATCCAAAGTATCATAAAATGAGAAGCAATAACAGAGTTACGTTCTAATGCATATGGCCCAGTTATTGGCATAAAATTTATTGTAGCCTCCGCTAAGGCAGTCTCACTAAGTCATCGAGACAGTTCGAATTCTCCATAGTTTAATGCCGAAAGGTTTCTGGAACAAACTTGACTTTCATTAGAAAACATATTTTAGACTGCAGAGATTTCTAAATAAATTCTGTAAAATAATTATTTCACAAATACACTGAAGGAACGGTTGAAGATGTTCAACATAATAAACGAGATGCATGACGTTCCATTTTAACATACTCGTATAGCGAGCGAAACTATTGCATTAAAAAAATATATTGTGTAACAATTTTATCACCGTCATTGTCCTAAATAAAATACATATGGACAAAACAACGATGCCAAACAAACATCTGTAAAGCATATATGTGTCAATCCGGAAATTAAACTCACTATTCCGAACACAAAAAGCAAGGCCTCCACTATTATGATCATAACGTATTACCCAATTCTATCATTGGTCTCTAGCACTTTATAATCTGCTTCCAGTTAATAAAGTCCTTGAATATAGTCCTGAAATCGTTCTAACCTCACAATTGTTTTTTCTTATCCAGCTTTCTATTTTTTAAATTACAGAGTACAAACGACATTGATTGTCCATGTATGCGAGACGGACAAGTACTGTCCAGGATGTACATAACCTTTAGATAACATTGTACCCCTTTTTTACGTGTGAAATTTTATATAAAATGACGGGAATGCCAGGCTTTTACTGACTAAAAGCGACCATGAAAAAAAAAGAGGAAAAAAAGAGTTATCTTTGGAACAATGCGTAACCCTGGCAGGAACATTTTAAGTCTGGGGCCAATTTTTTAAAGACTCCCACTTAAAGCCAACCACCAAAAGGGGTGTTCCAGCCAAGACCACCAACCATAACAAAATTCCGTTGAAACATCACTAAAATCAGCTGATACAATCGTCATGCGTCCTTTTCACACCTCTTGGCATTTCAATCATGCGTCCCTGTCTGATGCCAAAGGGCCAAAGCCCCAGTGCCCTTGATTCTCGACCTCTAACGCTACAGACTGTGACCCATTTTGTTGGCTAATTGTTAAATTGGTTCATTGTGACTGGCGAATGAATTAGTTTCACTTGTGTGTTGAATGACTGATGTATCGTAGATCTTGGTACGTATTTTTCTTGTCTCGTTTTAGCTAAGGCAGACATACAAGTGCAGTATCCCATTTATCCCAATTGTCTTTCGAGCGTTGAGTGTCAAAGGACCGCTCAATTTACTACGCAAAACGTTGGTGCTGCACAAAAGGTAAATGGGGAGGGAGAATTACTGTGTGTCACGTAATATCGAAACATTGTTTAATATAAATCAATTAGATTGGGTTAGATTCAATTCTGATTGAAAATTTTAAAGATATTCTCATTACATATCAAAGCAAAACTGATTTTGTAACAATTGTGGGTTAAGCAAATACAATCAGAAAACTGTTAATTCAAATCTCCTTGGAAACTATTTCGCATTTCATGGGACATTTATACGGCAAAGGTACTTGATCAAAGACCCTCATTACTACCACTACTACAAACTCTATAGAGATAAAGGTATTTATAAACGTACAACCTACTCTCGAACAAACATATAATTATAAATAATTAATAAAATACATCAGATAAACGTATGATTGAAATCATATTTAATTTTGCTGTACCCGATAGGGTGCATATTGATCTTTGACTATACTATACCATCATGCCATATGTTGATATAAATACGGAATGTAATAAAGTTTGAACACAAAGTACACATAGGTAACCATGTAAACCTTACCACACGAGTTTATAACGAGCCATAATAATATTTATCTATAAACTCCGAGGTTTTATAGAAAGCAGTCCTACCTTGGCCTGCTATAAGATGAAGTTTTATTAAAAGCTTAGTGAAGATTATGAAACTGCAACAATAACGACTCAAGGTGAATAAAACAATGAAGTTCGATTACATTTACAAAAATCTTGTTTAAATTGGAGGCCGACCAAACATTATTTAGAGAAGCCGAAGAAAGACGTAAAAAAAAAGAGAAACAGCTCAACTCACATACTGAGCAGAGCTAAATAGGCTAGTTTTAATCCCTTGGAGGGTCGATCCGATAAATGAAACACGATTGAAACGAGTCAATGACTTTGTCGGGAGTTATCAAAAGAAATTAATTTCGTACATGCATAAATTAATTCGAGTTTAAAAAAAGTACTTCATCTTTTAATTTTATCTTTACAAATCGATAGTGTTTCATGTACCAAATCGACCCTCCACGGGATTAAAACGAACAAAATTTAACAGTGTGTATGTATTTCTATAGTAATGCAACGTTATCCCACCGCGCACCGTAGAAATTGATTGCCTCCTAAGATACAGGTTCACTATTTAGTTCAACAGTGATACTTGTTTGAAAATATTGATGATTATTATTATTATTATAAATGATCATTATTATTCTCTTTATTCATTAATAAACTTATAAATTATATTTTTAAATATTTCTTAAAAAAAAACACATAAAAAAAAAACATTTAAAAATATAAAAAATAGTGTCCCACCGGTATCGGGAACAGGGTCCAAGCTACCGGCGGTCAGGGCTCCAGAGAAAGGAACCTCCTAACAATACGAGCCGTGTCCAGGAGTACCGCTTTCTGAATCAAGCCCTTGATCCAGCCGCCTAACGAGAGCCTCCTAAGGTGTTGGTCGAGGCTCTTGGCTATTAAGCTATTACCCGACACGACTATCGGTACAATGATCGCCGAATCCACTTCCCACATGTCGACAACCTCGCGAGCCAAGTCAATATACTTGATTTGTTTATCTTTCTCGGCTTTCACGAGGTTCTCGTCATGCGGAACGGATATGTCAACAATCATTGCACGCCTCTCGTTTCGGTCCACCACCACTATATCAGGCTTATTGGCTACAATAGTCCTGTCAGTGATGATGGACCGATCCCAGTACAAAGTGATATGACCATTATCAAGAACTGGGTCGGGCTCATACCTGTAGTACGGCACTTCCGATCATTATTATTATTATTAAAGAAAAACTTAGAAGTGGGTGTAGGGGGAAAAGTAGCCTTCGACCTCAAGCCTACCAAGTATACACAAAAAATGATCAACCCGTTTCAGAGGAGTTTGTTTGTTTGAACGCGGTTATCTCAAGAACTACTGGTTCGAAATGAAAAATTGTTTTAGTGGATTTATCGAGGAAGGATAAAGGCTGTAAAATATCACGCTACAACCTACGGGAGCGGAACAGTAACAAAAGATGGGGGTGAAACCACCGGAGGAGCAAGTCTTGTAGAATAAGTTGTTTTTAAAAATAATTGTTCAGTAAAATTCAATTCAGCCACTAAAACTTTAAACACTTATAGCTCTCATGTCATGTGTGGGAAAAATTAGCACTAAGTCTCGACATTATTCAAAGTGTACTTCTGAATAAATTAGCACCAAGAATGTAACTAAATTGTCTGAGTTGAAGTCAATGCTAATTGCACTGCCGTCTCTGTGGAACCGGTTTTGCACATTTCATTGATTTAGCGCTTGTTTCCGTTCAATAAACATATTAAAATTTATGTCTGATAATTAATATATTTTGTAGAATGTCACGGCTATCTTGTAGGTGGGAAGTCATCGAACATTATCTCTCGCTCTGGGTGGAAGAGAGGGAATGTTAGACTTTTATAGCACGCAGCAAATAAGTTGAAACATTCGCTATGGTTGCGTGCGACCTCCTACTTCGATTGGAACCCGAAAATCGGTTCCTGTGCATTCAAGGTCGACCGCCATGATGGTTCAACTTATTCGAGAGATTCGAGGATTATAACCGATTTTCGGGACTCAGTCGAGGTGGGATGGCGGATGGTTCAACTTATTTATCGCGTATTAAACTAACTAAAGCCCACCCGTGTTCTTTCTTAGAGTATGTTAATATTTGTTAGTTATTTACGTTCGAACAACTGATCGGATTGGGACGAAAATTGGCACACGGGTAGACCATGACCTGGAGTAGCTCATAGAATAATTTATTTTTATCCCATAGGAATGTTCCCTTGGAATAATTTTATAACTATGGAATAACATACATGTCATATAAGGTGTAAAAGCGCACAGCCTCGCGGCAATAAATAAATGGTGCGGGGCAGTGCGCTGTGGCTTTTAGCATGGTTTTGCTACAATATCCTTTTTTCTCGCCTTGTCGAGTATTATAAAATTTAACACATCATTCTAAGATCTATGCGAAAGCCTAAAATCTCCGACCGGACCGAGCCCAAGTCCGACCGGACCGAGCCCAAGTCGTCGACGGCGCGTTCTGTTCCCGCGCGCCTCAAGGAGCTGTCAGCACACCGAAGAGGCCCAGCCTGCTAACTGCAGGCAGGCAGGGTCGAAGCCTACTGGGGTCATGGGTTAGTTCCGAAAGGAATGCTCGACCCCGGCACGATAGGCTACGAAGGAACGGGGTAGGTTTTTAGTCAGTAAGAGTCTGACACTACTTCCCGCTCCGCCCAAGGGCGGGATTTGTCATTGGATGATTTTACCTACCATAAAAAAAAAAAAAAAAAAGCCTAAAATCTGAATTCCTATCTAGAATAGATAATGTGGTAAAATTTTATAATACTTGCCAAGGTGAGAAGGAAGATATTGTAGCAAAAGTCAAAACCATGCTAAAAACAACAGTTACATCAAATAAACTAGTGTGCCTCACCATCAACGATTGAATCACTGCTTACCATCAGGTGGGATCGCAGTCAAGCACTATTTTAAATCAATTAAAAATTCCTTAACAAGTCTTTTAAATAAAGGAAAAAAAATGGCAAAACCTACCTCGCTCCGTCATTGCCTATCGTGCCGGGGCCGGGACTTCCTAAAATCGATACTTGAAGTTAGTGGCGATAGATTCAAATTACTTCTAACTAGAATTTCAAGTATTGGAACGTTTAGTCCGCATTTCTAGCCAAGCATGTGCCTAACCCAGACTCCGAGATGAAGGAATGTCAAGGCATTTCTCTACTCAGTGATTAGAGGTTCCTCTCTCGTGTACGTGTAGTGATTGAGTACGGATGTGTTTGATTCATGAACAGAATCGTACGTACTGTTAGCTAGTTAATAGTCGTAAGCTTTTGTTCTTGTTAAGTGGCCACTTTCTCTTAGCAAACTGTGTCCAGCTAAAAGGGGCTAGATAAGACTCTTTTATTACAACATGACATAGGCTATATAATATTTTCTATATTTACGCGGACGACACCGCAAGCAAACGCTCATAGCTTTCATATAATTATAACATACTAGCTGACCCGGACAACTTCGTATTTCCTAATAAGGATAACGCCATCTACGGGCATTACCAGAACCAGCATAATTCATTTAAAAATGACATTTTAATTAGAGATGGCGCTGTACTCGAACATTTTTTTTCGTAAATTTTTCCATATTTTCTCACCGTTTAAACCTTCCCTGGAGTATCACTAATAATTCAAGACCGAAATTAGCCAAATCAGTTCGGATTAACGAACAGCTATTCATTTTTATATATAAGAAGATTAAGTATGCAAATCTTTCATATTTTCTATATGAAATTTGAAGATGTATTTTTTTGTAGTCATCAAATCACTTCTCCAGCTCAGGGTGAACTTTTACTGACTTAAACCAACATGTGTTCCTTCAGTTGGCCTAATAACAATGAGTAAAAATTCAGTAACAAATAATATTATGCAAATGCCTATCAATCTTTTTTCATACGCTTACCACCGACCTGATACAAATATAATAAAATGTGGCGGGGACCGACTGCCGCACATTTCCACACTGGTGCGAAAAGCACTCTAAATTGCGATCCTGAAAACGGTCGGGGATTACTTTTCCTTCGATTAGTCCTACAGCCCAATTAAAAATAGATTACAATATTATAATCTAATATCCGTTCAGAATATTCAAGACACGACTATTATTAGACATCAATGATGCTAAGCTAAATGATGATAATAAAATACTCCCTACATATGCATAGTGTGTGCTAGTCAAGTATTTGCAATTGAGATTTTATACGGAGTTGCGGTCTTGTTATGATGAACACGATAACAAATGAAATGTTGGAAGCTTTTCGGAATATCGTTCTTCTAAACCATAAAAGGAAAAGAAGATGAATGAAAGACTAGGAAAACGCTTGTTCAATAGTTAAAAAAAAACCAGAAAGTCTATAATAATAATAATATAAATAAGATAGAATTTATTCAACGCATGCAAAAAAAAAAAAGAAGCTGAGTACCTACAGAAATACAACTACAATTGCACTGAAAGTACTCGAATTAAAAGGGTATTCTATAATATGAATAGGTCTTTCTCTTTTGCTTAGGTACTCTTATATTGATAATGCGTTTCCTACTGCAATATCAACACACTAAATACTAGTATTTTACATAGAGTATCTGTCTCTGCCCTGATTTAGTGATCAGATGATGGAATGGGTGACACAAAAGCTTCCGGCAAGATTGATGTCAGATTTCATGGTTTATCTTAATTTGTTCGATATTACTGACAAAGATCTACAAATGAGAGCTGGGACTAAGCATGGAGGTATCTCGGTATGTTAGGATGGTCACCCATCCGCAGACAAACCTCAATAAGTGTTACTTAATCTTGGAAATCAAGCCGAACAGCCATTATTATTTTAGCCAGGACCTCCACACATAGCTCAAGTATAAACCAAAAAATAAAGGAACACACAAACTAAGCTCATAGCAATGCAAATTGTCGAAGAAATAACACTGAAAAGAAGTCGTGTTCCTCGCATTTAAGCATACTATAAATAAGCAAGTAATTGCTTAATTTCAAACCTGCTGCATATTTTATAAGTAAAATTGCAAAAAAGTTCATCCTAGGTAGACCGCACGCGAGCTTGGAGTATCCAAGGTCTTTGAACTTTTCCTGTGCCAACTTTTCTTCTATTTTCTTCAAAGTATTTTAAACTCTATGCAACAAAGTTCAAGATCGATTTCAGTTTAAGTTTATTTTAACTGAGTTTTCTTTAAAAGCTCTCAAAGTATTTTGGACTCTACCCTGAGAACTTTAAAGTTGATTTTCATTGTGTAAAATGTTTTTAGCTCGTACAATAGTGTCCTATCGAAGAGTACGTAGGTGTCTCTAAACGAGCTTGTCACTAAAGTTAAGGAGGTATCTGATACAGTAGGGAGATAAAAACAGCCTTATTATGGTATTTTATTAGATTTTAAATTATGAATGCCCGTACACAATGTCATGATCGTGATATAAGTGAAAATTATCAGCCATCCTTTAGTTCTTACAAGCAAATAGTTAATTGTAAAAATGTACATGCTTCCTAATATAATCAGCCTTTTAATGTTCCCAGGGTTCCCACTCCTGGGACTAAGGCCTCCTCTTTAGGAGAGGGAATGGACTGTAATCCACTACGCGGACACAGTGCGGGTTGATGGATTGCATCGAAATTATTCTAAGTCATGCCGTCAAAATATCGTTAGGAAACCTAACGATATTTTCCTTTACCGTTTAGAGAGCCGTAGAAAATAATAAATTACAAAAAGTACCTGGCTGGGTTCGAACCCGTGACTAACTGACTGTTAGTAATTTTTATTTTAAGTAAATGTGTATTTTTAGGGTTCCGTTCCTCAAAAGGAAAAAGCGGAACTCTTATAAGATCATTTTGTTATCTGTCTGTCAAGACCCTTTATCTCGAAAACGCGATGCGGTATCGAGTATAAATGAGTATAAATTAAAACCATATTTTTAAGTTTACAGTCCCTTGAAGCTATGAGAAAATCAAACTTCTATGTTAACGGAAAAAAGATATCCGTTTATGTCGCAAAAACGTATATATTTCGACACTCTCAAGGGAATCTTCTCAGGGTAGTCAGCTAGGAAACACCAGCATCATTTAGTTTAAACTGACGAAAAAATTGACTTGTAAAAGTGTTTTTAAAAAACCTATTTGCAAAATAAATATCATTTATCAAAACTCATAGGGTACTTCCCGTTGACCTAGAACCCTGTTTGTCATGAAGCAAGGTCTTACAGCACAAGTATAAGAATAAATCTGAAAACTGTAAATTTGTAGTTACGTCACAAAAAAAATACTTTTTTGAAATCGTCAAGACTCGATTCTGGAATTAAACTATTTACATAAGTTAGTTGGTACGGAACACTCAAAAGTGTGCGAAACAGACTCGCACTTGCCCAGTTATTTTTAGCGTAGTTACAGTAAAAAACATTAAACCTTCATCAAGAAATTGGTAAACTTTGAGTTCAGCGATTACAACTTATGTGTATGACCACAGGAGTCGAAAGAATCGTCGAAATTCTTTTAGTATATTGAAAATGTCAGCAGTAACTGATGTACCAAAGGCTCCTTTACCATTACAAGCATATTAGTTAAAACAAATTCATGGCCTGCTTGTGCCGCAAAGGAGGTAACTGTACACCTTACTCGACTCCGCTCAACGGACCCTTTATTGAAGGCATAAAAGGAAATCATCACTAAAGATGATATTACTGATTCTTAATAAGGATTTCATCTTAGGGGCCATTCAAGTATTACGTAAGTACTACAGGGGGTGGGGGGGTCTTTGCTTTACTTATTTTTGATGATATGGGGGATGGGGGGTCTGGATAGTGATTACGTCTGCATTTTTTTTTTTAAAGAACAATCTCGATGTTCTGAAATCACATGAAAATGAGTAGACAGACACTGAGCAATGTTTACGTAAGTATTTGGGGGGAGGGTTGAATCTTTGCTTACTTTTACTGACGAGGGGGAGGGGAGGGGTTAATATTTGCTAAAAATCTGCTTACGTAATACTTGAACGGCTCCTTTTAACAATAATTGATAATGTTTTATAATACTACTAGTAGTTTCTTGAGGATTCTCATCCTGGCGCAATAAAATTATCACCCGTTTTTCCTTATCTTCATTTGGCCGCTGCGTTGAATATCACGGGTTCGATTCCCGCACAGAACAAATATTTATATGGCCAGACAGATGCTCTGGTTCTGGATGTCTTGTGTATGTAAATTAAAATGTTTTTGAACGCACCGATTATATAGGTGTAATTGCTAGAATTAATAATAAAAAAAAAAATTGAAGTTTTTGTTTTTGGTTGCGCCTATTTGCTATGATCCGCGACTTTGTTTTTTGTAATTTATTTTTTTGGCCTAGCAATCCCATACCATCCGTTTCCCTTCCCGCACGACCTCTAGAAAATGAAATGACATTGACGTTTGTGCATCGATTGTGAATGTGACCGCACCGCTAACAACGCCCGCTCGAAATTACAAGAAAATGATTCACGATCCTGCTCGTAGGACCAAAAGTAATGGTTGCGCGAATTTTGCTGTGGACCTTTCCTCGAGCAGGCCAGGTTTCTTGGGCGACAGGCAACACCTGTCGGGCATCAACGCATCTGCGCGGCGACTGAGGTGAGGTGAGGACCCTTCCTTCCTCTACCTGGGTCGGCGGCGCGCCAGACGGGATTCACACAATAAGCTACCCCAAGGCTAATCGTGCTTCTCAAGGGGGGTGAAGAGTGGGCCCAACATAGAGCAACGGTTGAGTCTGAAAACGCTACAATTCTCTCTATATTAATGCGAGGACGACAAGTTTTGACTATAGATGTAATCAATTGAACCAACATAAGAATAGCGCAGAGTTCGAGACGAGCAAACTGCAGCTTCACCCGCGTCACGCTCTGCTAGATAGCTTAGTTCAGTCCTTTTGGAAGCGATGGAGGACAGATTATCTGCATACGCTGCAGTCGCGTCAAAAGTGGAACACTCCTTCAGATCCAGTCACAGTCGGTACTGTGGTGATACTGAAGACATTTCACACACACACACACACACACACACACATCACACACACACACACACACACACACACACATTCACATTTTCTTGTAATTTCGCAATATAGTATTTGTTCCATAGGGAATAAACGCAACGCGCCTGTTTACCTAGATATAATAGTAGAAAACCCGCATCTAGGCATTTAGGCAACTATACGTTATTTCGCTCGTATAGTTAAAGAGTCATTGATAATTACGGTACCTACGCCGTCAACCGCACCGCATAATTATAGTTAGCTACGTAAATATCAGCGTAGATATAAATCGATCGCATTCTTTTTCTTGACAAAATTCATTCGGAAGTCCTACAAATTGCATGTAGGTAGACGCATTTCAAAAATACCCGTTCATTGTTGAGTGAATATTTGTAGGAAACGGATAAACCATAGATTATATACGCATATGAACGACGCCGTTCACTTTGTTGTTTACAATATTACCATATTGTTATCTGATAATTATCGCTTACTTAATAATTCGTTAAGTGTTTGTTTGAGTGTATAGTGTGAATATATCAAAACAAGATGTCTCTTAAGGGCAATAAGGTTAGTACTGATTTAAAGGTTCAGTTAAAGCTTTTATACGCTGAAAGGGACTCACAGTTTTCACGTGTTCAATCAATTTGTGATAAATCTTTGCAAATCTCGGATCTGACGATTAGAGATGCTTTCTTGTGTTCGTTGGAAACTTTAGATAGTTTGCGCGCGGATTTTAAATCTACAATTAAGGATATAAACATTTTAGAGTTGGAGTTAAATCCTGATTACTGTGTGAGTTATCAGGCATTGTCGTCCTTTGATGACTTGTATTGTCGTATCAAACGTATTGCTAGGAGTTTAGAGACTCCCCCCCCGCGAGTGGTTTATCCAACCCTCCTCGCGAACGCCCACGATTGCCGCCAATTCAAATACCTGAATTTAATGGTGACATTCGAAATTGCAATTTATTTATAGATAGTTTCGAAAATATAATACATAGGAACACATCGCTGACAGATCACGAGAGATTGCATTATCTCTTAGAAAAATTGACCGGTAAGGCAAAGGCTGTCTGTGCTGGAATTACGTTTAGCGCTGAAAATTACACTTTAGTTTTGGACACTTTAAAAACAAAATACGAAGATAAGCGATTAGTAGCCACCGCATATTTAGATCAATTATTCGATTTGAAAAGTTTTTCCGTTTGTAACGATCATAATTTAGAGAAGTTTTTAAATATTTTCGCATCATCTGTTCGTGCAGTAAAGAACCTAAAGGTCAATGACCTCTGTGACTTTTTGTTTTTGTATATCGGTTTAAATAAATTAGATCCTGAAACTGTTCGTCTGTTTGAAACGACTCAGCGCGGCAAAGAAATACCTAAGTTCGAAGATTTAGAATCTTTTATTCGCGACCATATTAAGGTATTGCAGCGCACGTCGGCACGTCATGAAGTCACGAATAGGACAGGTTCCGATCGCCGTATAGACGCGTCATCGAAGTCAGTCAAGACTGCACATACGCTAGTTAATACCGCCTCAACACCTGACTGTTCTCTGTGTAAGGGTAGCCATACACAGCTGTACAAGTGTTCGGGATTTCAGAGATTATCGCCTAGTGATCGTTACAAGTTTGTCCGCACTAATAATTTGTGTTTTAATTGTCTAAGTGACAAACATCTGGTTACGTCATGTAACAGTGGTGTTAGCTGTCGTAAATGTCTAGCTAGACATCATACCTTCTTACATTTTGAGAGTAGTAAGCTGCCATCGCAGCAGCAGCCTGCGCAGACGCGCGACGCTTGTGACGCGCGGCCTGCTGCAAGTGCAAACGACGTAACATTGTGTTCGCTTTCCGCCGCTGGTACTCAAATCACTACCGTTTTACTTGCGACCGCGCAAGTTGTCATTGTAGATGCCTTTGGCAAACCGCGCACCGTTCGAGCGCTACTAGATGGCGCTTCCCAGAGTAATTTTATTACTCGGGATTGTTGTCAACGCCTTGGTTTTAGTTTTAATAATTGGTCATCCCGCTCAGAAGTGAAAGGTTTTGGAGGTTTAAAGGCAACCATTCACGGTTCCATTAAAATAATATTTAGTTCACGTTTTAATCGTAATATTTCGTTTGAAATGGATTCGCTAGTCGCAGATAAGATTACGGAACGGTTGCCCACGGTACCGGTTGACAAGTCCAAGCTGACGGAGTTTAAGAACTTGCAGTTAGCCGACGGAAATTACGCTTTCCCTGGAGATATCGATCTATTGATCGGTGCTTCGATTCTCCCGCATCTCCAGTTATCACGTAAAATTCAAGGTCTTCCGATGTACCCCGCTCCGCACGCACTGGAAACAGTTCTCGGGTTTGTTATAGTTGGTTCCGCACCCGCTTGTTTAAATAGTTACTCGACTGTGTCGCACTGTTGCACCGTCGAGCCGCCGCTTGAGTCTACCATCCGCAAGTTCTGGGAGATTGAAGAGGTCAATGTCCCGCCTATTCTCAGCCCTGAGGATCAGGTCACTGAGGAGATTTATACCCGCACGACTACTCGTGATAAAGATGGTCGTTATGTTGTCGCGCTCCCTTTCAAGGGTGATATTTTTTCGCTCGGTGGCTCCCGTGCCTCCGCAGAAAACCCAGCTGATTGTCTCTCACGTGGTTTGCTTCCTGCGCAAATTTTAAATCATCCGCTTTGGTTTTGTGGCCCTCCCTGGCTTCATACCACTCCTAACGAGTGGCCAAATGCTCCGTTTAACCCCGCTACTGTTTCAGAGCCACCCGAGGAGAAGAAACATACGCTTGTAGTATCAGTTCCGCGTGAAGAGTCAGTTGTTTTGTTGTTGTCTAATCGAGTCTCGTCTTGGTCGAGACTATTACGCTGTGTAGTTTACGTCCTAAGATTTTTGAGATTATTACCATCGCGTGGTTCTATAATCGCAGCTGATTTGGATAGAGCTGAATCAGTTGTACTTCGAGAGTTGCAGAAATTTTATTTTTCAATAGAATTTCGTAGTTTAGAATCACATAAACCTTGTAGTCACGCACTTCAACATTTGAAACCATTTTTGCAAGACGGACTCATTCGTGTCGGTGGCCGTCTGCGAAATGCTAAGTTAGAGTTTGAACAAATGCATCCAGTAGTTCTACCACGCAGGGATCACGTTTTGGATTTGTTGGTGGACTATCACCATAAGGTGAATTGTCACGCTGGTCCCGATTTATTAATGTCCATTCTTCGACAGAAGTACTGGATACTTTCCGCTCGCAATTTGATACGCGCTAGAGTGCACAGATGTGTGCCCTGCTTTAAGCTCCGCCCGCGTTTCAACGCGCCGGAAATGGCCGACCATCGTTCTTGTCGTGTTGTACAGACGGTGAAACCTTTCATACATACTGGGACGGACTATGCTGGACCGTTTAAGGTCACTATTGCCCGTGGTCGTGGTATACGTTCCACAAAGGCATACATTTGCCTATTCGTTTGTATGACAACTCGTGCGGTTCACATAGAGTTAACCAGTGATTTGAGTACGCAGGGTTTTATGTCTGCATTTAAACGATTTTTATCTCGCCGTGGTCCCGTTAAGCGCTTATACTCTGACAACGGCACAAATTATGTTGGAGCGCGACGCAATATTTCGGAATTACATACATTCTTACGCTCCAAGTACTACCAAAGTGAATTCGCCCATGTCTTAGCTGAGAATCGCATTGATTGGTGTTTTAATACGCCAGCGGCTAGTCATTTTGGTGGCAATTGGGAGGCGAATATTAAAAGCCTTAAGTCGCACCTGTTTCGGGTCATAGGCGAACAGATTCTCTCGTACGAGGAGTTGAGCACCGTACTCGCTCAGGTAGAGGCGTTGATGAATACGCGTCCGTTGTGTCGGACTTTGTCTAGTGATCCATCGGAGCCACTAGCGTTGACGCCGGCTCACTTCTTGACGACGACTCCTCTTAAATATTTGCCCGCTTTAGATGTCGAGACTGACAAACTGCAGCTTCACCCGCGTCACGCTCTGCTAGATAGCTTAGTTCAGTCCTTTTGGAAGCGATGGAGGACAGATTATCTGCATACGCTGCAGTCGCGTCAAAAGTGGAACACTCCTTCAGATCCAGTCACAGTCGGTACTGTGGTGATACTGAAGACTGAGAGTGCGCCTCCTCTGCACTGGCCTCTTGGTGTAGTGGAAGAAGTTTTTCCGGGTTCGAACGGAATAACGCGAGTCGTAAAGGTTAAAACCGCAACTGGATCGTACCTGCGTCCGGTTATTCGCCTCTGCCCTCTGCCTAATCAGTAGTAGTGGCATAGTTAGTTATAAGTTGTTTCGCTACCTAGTATTGATAGTTTAGATTAGTAATAGGGTTTAGTTTCGCTTTTGTTTTTTTTCTTTTCTTTGAAGGTAACCCTTCAAACCCGGGGGGAATGGTTGCGCCAATTTGCTATGATCCGCGACTTTGTTTTTTGTAATTTATTTTTTTGGCCTAGCAATCCCATACCATCCGTTTCCCTTCCCGCACGACCTCTAGAAAATGAAATGACATTGACGTTTGTGCATCGATTGTGAATGTGACCGCACCGCTAACAACGCCCGCTCGAAATTACAAGAAAATTGACTATTTCGTGATCCAACCAATCAAAAACTCAACAATAGTGCAGTGTAGTGCAAAAAAGGACCTGGCAGTGGTTAAATGTGCGAAGTCGAGGTCCGCCGGCCGGCGCCACGTGGAACCTTCGAGGTTAAAAGGTCAGTGTTCCTCCTAATACATTCATCCCATTAATAAACGCTAGACGCAGTACCTGCATATTGTTAACAAACCTTAGATCGCTTTTTCAAACATACAGTCCATTAAAACATCAAGCTTATTTGCGCAACCAGTTTTGCTTTCATAAATCTCAACCGTCGTCATCTCAATCAATAGTTTAGAAAACCATGCTCTATATCTGCATTTTTAATTCCCTTCAACCATTCGACACTCGACATTTTACTTACGAAATGTTTCTCGAATTGATTTGAACTGAATTTCTCGGCATGTCTTGCCGAGAAATACGAAAAAAACATCAACAGACACAAAATTAACATCATCAACAACAACAATAATAACAAAATCGTCAACATCATCAAAAATAACAACAACAACAATATTGTCAACATAAATGGGCGCTGTCAGTTGAGACTGGTCATCTCTTAGCTGCCAGTAGTTTATTTTAATATCTTTTAAATAGAATGTCTTTTTTTTCCTCTTTATTTTATTGACATTGTTCTCACATAATAGCAGCGACAAGAAACATGTAACCGAGATATTTGTTATACATAAAATGATTGAAAAGAGTGTTCATGTTTCTTGCACATTCTTCTCCATAGAGATCTACGCTTTGGAATGTGCAATTAGCATCACTTTTTTCTGACAGACTTACTCCTTGACCTTTCAAAAGTGCCTGTAAATGGTTTATTTGAAATAAATGCTTTTGAATCTTTGAAACAACAAAAAACTTAAACAACAATAACATTGTAAACATAAACAACAACAACATTGTCAACATAAACAACAAAAAGATCGTCTACACCTTTTAGATCACCATTACCTAACTTCCTCTTACAAACTTTAGATCCCAAGGGAACAACTATATCATAAATGAAGATATCAAAAAACACCCTAAGTCGTATTTCATCGTCATCTTCATCACTTCAGCCGAGAGACGTCCACTATTGGACATAGGCCTCCGCCAAGTGTCTCCACAATGAACGGTCCTGTGCGTCTCACATCCATCGGATTCCCGCAACCCTTACCAGCGGGCCTAAAAAGGTCACATGAGCAATTCATCTAGAGCAAATCATATTCCGAATTCCTAGCAGTTCATAAGCAATTCTTCTAATGTTCGTAAAATCGTTGCACAAATTAGTCGAATCATACTCAATTCATTGCTTATCAGAATCACTATAAAAAAAATATGATTCATATTATGATTCTACAAAAGTGGCCTTTTTAGACCTGCAGGTCATCGGTCCATCTTGTAGGAGGCTTTCCTTCCAAGTCGTATTTATCGATATCTAATCCAACAACGCCAACGACGTCAATAATTAGGTGAAGAGGAGAAACAAACAAACAGACACTTCCAAATTGATGAATTTAGCAAGAATTACCATAGCTAATGAACTTATTATTATTACTAAAATCATGGGTCGCTGATAAAATCCCTTGCGTGCCTGTTAAGACGCCGCGGGAGGAATCGTAATCGCCCATTCTTGACTACTCGCTTAAATAAATGTGCACATAATCAACCTACATACATTAGATGGTAGATAGTTTAGAATTGCAGATATAGAAATGTTTGTGAAATTAACACAAATCCAATGAATGACACAAGAGAATCGAGGCATCTTATTTAAGAGCGTTTGCAGCTCTCGATATTTTATACAAATTATTAGGTCAATCCGAAATTAATGAACCGAAAATATTCGTAACTAACTATTTAGACCTAAATTAACTTGTGTATGATTCAAAATTCAAAGCATTTTATTTCAAATAAACCATTTCCAGGCACTTTTGAAAGGTCAAGAAGTTAATCTGTCAGAAAAAATGATGCTAATTGCACATTCCAAAGCGTAGATCTCTATGGAGAAGATTGTGCAGGAAACTCCACATGTGTACCACATATAAAAAAAAAATCGGCTCATTCCATTTTGAAAATATGGACTTGGCAATTTATGCGTGAGGTGTAAACCAGAATAGTTTGTCTAACCGAACATAAAAATAAAGCTTTTATTTACCGATGATTTACACACAAAGACATATCTAAACGCTTTACATAAATTGGACCCATGGCTCGTCCGAAAGAGAACCCCCGGGGGTCCCCTTTTAGGTTCCTTTTCGGTTCCCTTTCCTGAGACGCAAGACAAAGAAGGAACATAAGGGTAGGTTTTAGTCAGTAAGTCATAGTCTATACAGCGTAGAATTGCTGTCACATTTTGGGCACATTACTAGTTAACAGCGGTGAAAAAGTTTTAAAACTCCTTATTTTTAATTGTATTTTCTTAATTTATATGGGTGATTCTTTGAAACCGAGAGGGTGTCTCATTCACCTGGCCTAGATTTTTCTTTACAATTTGATATTTGCATATTAGTTTTCCCCAATCACACAATGTATCAAAGGCACTCATTTGCGCTCAGTGCTTTACGACAAAAAATATATAGGTACGAAAGCTAGGCCAGATGAATAAGACTTTCTCTCGGTTTTAAAGAATCACCCACATTCGTGAAGGGATTTAATTTATATAAGTATAATTAAATTTAAGTATTTTATACGTCAGTTTGGTAACACAATTGCGCAATGTAATCAGGTCAACCATTTGGAAATGCCAATGCCGCAGAAAAAAGCATAAACACCAAATAACAGTACAAAACACGAAAAAGTCGTAGTCAGAGTCTCTTGGTCTTATGGAACATATTGATTGAAGACGAAGCTTAACTACCTACTTCTCCAAGTAAATCTAAGTACGAGCATACATACAAAAATGTGCCAATCCGGTCGGTCCGGTTCGCAATACGACACGGACGAGAGACGTCGCATTGTCTGAGCATACTAACTTTACGTGTGCTTGCTGAGATATTATTCAATCTACTTACATGAGTTTGACTTCAAAAATATTCATTAGGACGTTGTTTCTGCTCGGAGTTTCAGAGATAATCAGAAATGAAGAACCGCAGGAGAACCAAGGTTGCTGACATAGCACGAAGAATCGCCAAACTAAAGAGGCAATGGGCAGGGCACATTGCTCACAGAACAAATGACCGTTGAGGCCGATAGATTCCGGAGTGACGACCGCGTACCGGAAGACGCAGCGTTGGAAGGTCTCCTACAAGGTGGACCGATGACCTGGTAAAGGTTGCGGGAATCCGATGGATGCGAGACTCAAAGGACCGTTCATTGTGGCGACATTTGGGGAGGCCTATGTCCAAGAGTGAATGTCTTTCGGCTGAAATGATGATGATTATTTATAGGCTCGCGTTTGACCACTATCTCATCTGATGGTAAACGATGTTGCGGTCGGCAATGGAGCATGCTTGCCTAGAAATAACCTATTCACTCTTGACCTACAGACCCCCAAGTTGTGGCTGGACAAAGACTTCAGCAATTCCACTCCTTAGCTGTTCGAGTAATAAATATGTTTCCTTAACATTTTGTGCGTATGGGTGGCACTATACACCTAACGGTGGCACACGTACGTCTAGTGGTCCGATGATGGAACGAGGTGGGTGGAATTTAATTATAAATCTTTTGGTAATGTTTACAAGTGCAACTCTCAAGTCTTGGAAGAGAAAAATGTATGCAGCAGTGGACTCAAACCTTCAATAGAACCTAGTAAATTTGATAAAAGTACAAAAAAGAAGTTTTCTTAGTCAATGTTAAACACGTTTTTGACCGTAAATTCTAAAATAATACTGCAAAATTTATAAAATAATTAACATAATTTGTTGGTCGTTTAAGCTAATACTTCTAAATTATCCTCCACAGCTTTAATTCCATGTCCAAAACACACGCACAGCCACACCCACGCTCTCCAGTCCCAAGCTCTACAAATCCGAGCACAATGCTCAAAGCGAACGGATTCGGCGACACAATACCAGACGAAAGTTTCGCACTGGTTTGAGATCAACGCTCTCAGAGGAACTTGAAACCAGATTATATTAAGACGCGTAATGTATTTATTTATTCACTAGTATAGGTAGTATCGTTGCTGGGCTGTTGCGGCGGCCGGTGTCAGGATAGGTCAGGCTATATCTTATGGGGGCGGGGATGAAGTATCAGGTGGATTAATATGCTTTGATTAAAATTTTTCATTATCTTAGAATCGCATGGTTCAAAAAGCAAAAAAGGAACATTATGTGACTTTAGTTTACGTTGTTAGGAACACTCTTGAAAATTCAGTTGATAACTTGATTTTGACATCAATTTTTTTTTTTTTTTGACTGACCGACATTTTGACAGTTCAAAAATGCCTGTAAATGGTATATTTGAAAAAAACATTTCTGATTTCTGAAATCATGCTTGTTGTACAAAACTTTTTAACCGACTTTAAAGAAGGAGGTTCTGTTTTGGACGTATATATGTATTGTAATGATTCTGAATAACTAATGATCCAATTTGGATGGAACTTTCGTTTTTTAAATGCATACTTTTCAGGGAAGGTTTTAGTGTTATAACATAATTGGGTTTTGTTGAAGATATTCCATTTGTAAAATATAAAATTTTACCTCGTTTCTTTATGTTTATCGAAGAATATAGAACAGACATATTTTGATATTTGAAGTTACCTGTTCCATAAAATTTAAATCACTTCATCTTTACGCAGAATTCCGTCTGGATTCAGCAAATAGGTGACTGTTGTGAGATCATCGCCCCGCAAAGGAACCGGAAAGGCGATAAGTCGTTCTAATACATACATTATTCTACAAGGAGGATCGTGTTGCTATGCTGCCTGCTTGCCGATGAGGCTAGCCTTTCACTGATCTGATCGTAATTGTTTACACTAATGTTCGCTTGTACTACAAGGGGATCTTCTGTGTACACAACCCGAAAAGTCGCATTCATATTACACTAAGTTAAAAGTTTTCATATTTTTGTAGAGGACACAATGTAAAATAATGTCCAAAAATACCTCAGTTATCAGCAAGCTCAGCTTAACTAACTTGACTTAAACTTTTGGTTTGCAAGTGGTATTTGTTTTAAAATCAAATTCTACCATGATTCAAGATCCTATTTTTGATAACTCCTGCTACTCTAGAAGGAGCGAGAGGGAACAACAGACTTTTACTGACTACAACCCACCGTTCCTTCAGTTATCCTTTAGATCACAATAACTGTGGCTGACATCGGCCCTCAGCGGTCCGTCAATTTGTCTGACAGCTTTTTGAGCTGTGCATGGAACACAACACGCCGTCCAACTGGGCTTGGTCTTTATCGGACGGTGAGGTACCTACTACTCGCCTTCGCCCAACGCCCAAACAAAATCATCTTCATAATATACCTACAGTTACGCGTGGTAAGCCATCGATTTCTATAAGGTCAGATTCAATCTATTCGTTACTAAGTTACCTACCTCAAATACTGTAGAAATCACAGTGAGAAATTCTCATAAATAAGCACAGGTTTCCTCAGAGGCTAAACAAACACCAATTAACCTTTAACTGTTATTGAAAGATATCTTCATGCGATCAATGCCTTCAGGCTTTAAACTTGTTTAGATCCAACGCTAAGATACACTAAATTATATTGAAGTAACAACTAACTAACCTAGAGTGTTGATCAGAGGTAAAATATTATTTAGCATGTAAATTAGTTTAGGGATCACCTTCATTTGCATCTTTATCTTTATTGAATAAAACAACATCGTCGTCATCATCATAATTTAAGACAAAAGACGTCCACTGTTGGGAATAGGCCTTCCCCAAATGTCGCCATAATGACCAGGCCTGTGCGTCGCGCATCCATCGGATTCCCGTGACTCTCACCAGGTCATCGGTCTACCTTTAATAACATTAGTGATATTGCTATTGCTGTTGTTTTTAGCAAAGTAGCAAAGCTATTGTTGACAAGTTCACAAAAAAGTACAAAACCAGTTCATTGGGGTTCCTATACCAGCGGATGCACGGCTATTACCTAAGCCTCTATCCAACCAAATTTCTATTGTGTTGCCTTGGATATAACTCGCTAGAGGTAAGACGAGCACAAGCTCAGCTCACTATAGCCTGCAAGAGGCTCCGTGGCACTATTGACGCGCCTGACTTACTTGCTGTGCTGACTCGGCTCTTTGTCACGAATAAATACCTCCGCGGCAAAAAGCACAGGATGTTTACTGTGCTTCAATGTCACACTGTTGCCCATGCTTATTCTCCAATACGTCGCACTTTGGCTGCAATAAATGATCTTTAAGATTCTAATCCAACAAACGAACTGTTTGCGGATGAATCGAAGATGATTTTATCGGCATGTCAGAAGTACTGTAACAGGGATTAATGTACCTACATGTTGTTTATATATTTTAATTGTCAAACAATTGACTAATTACTGTCCACCGATGCGTAACTTCATACATTCTTCAAAATACGCCAGACAGCTTGAGCAGCACACGAGGCGTATTACACGCGTACGTTTTCAATTATTTGTGACAATGCCGTCGGGCGAGGAAGATGTTCCCGCTATTTTTACATAAATAAAAACGTGTTTTCCCTCGATGTACGCCCCGACGTATGACTTGCGGTACGGCAAGCGTCATGATTGTCATGAAGCCTGCATGCAGCGACATGAGTAGGACGACATGCCGCTCCATCGACAGACTTTCATAGTTTTTTATGTATGTAAGCTGTGAGCAGGCTTACATAAAGCGTATAACGAATACGCGTCATTGAAGCGATGCGTCCATGAACAGTAATATTGCATATTTTTTTGCGCATAGTTCGTAACTCTTAAGTGGAGAATGGCCAACATATTTGGACCGTACTATTTGTTACTTTAAACATTTAAAAATAAAATCGCATTTTTTTTAGATATTGATTACTTTAATGATGTTTAATGAAATCTTAGAATTCTCCATTTAAAGTCACAAAAGTCGTGCAAAGCAAGAGCAGGACGCTAGTTCATAATAAAGGGCGCCACATATCTTAACGCCTACGTATAAGAGGTGTATCCAGACTTGGACAAAGCAGATAGCCGAACCGGTTGGACGGGCTGAGCTAGAAATCTGAGCTACCATTGTTGGAGCTAGGTCAAGTAAGATGGTGGATATGTACTTAGTGTATGTATGTGTGTTCGTGAGCCATGTAGCAGAAAGCTTGTCAATCAGTTTGTATGTATGATTGACAGTCCTTGTCATGGTTTAGAGAGTTGGGTTGTCAGGCAGTTTTGTTTAGGTGATTTCGACTCTTGTGTGATTTACTTTCAGATTTCGATCATTTTCTCCTCTCAGAATATTCTGCTTCTAAAGAGAATATTTTGTTTTGCTGATTTCATGGCAGTAACTATTAAATTGCAAAACCCACATACATATTACAGAGTGCACATACATAAGTATTATTATATAATTTGTAGGACGCGACCATCTTTCACCTCGGTCGTTGCAACAAAAGTCTTCTGTATTCCGTGTTTGGGTATGTGTGGGAACACTAAAGCTGTGAGACATTGACAAATATACCTAGCATTCAGCATTCACAATTTCAATAAAACCGTAAGCCATATTCTAATCTAAACCTGCCGCAGAGTCTCGCCACTAAACGCTACGGTACCACAAAACAGGAGTAACATAAGTATAAAAGCGGGTATTTCCTTTCAGAGCGACGGCGACGCGTGATCGCCGGGTGGTTAGCAGTCACGTTCGCTAGGAACCCAGCTACCAATACCTAGGTAACAGCTAGGATTTACTGGAACGGCTAATTGAGAAGTGTTTGTTGATTTAATTGTAGGAATTTAGTGTTGAATGAACGTGTTACACGTGTTTATACAGTTTTTGACACAAAAAAGTTTGTTGCAACTAATAGCACGTTCTTTCGTGAAATTATATTTTTCAGGCTTCAAGATGTAAGTAGAATCCTGCTGATTTGTTTATTTATTTATTTATCAAAAAAAAGCTGTATAAAGGCGGACTTAATGCCTTAAGTATTTTCTACCAGTCGATGAATCATCACAAATCGATGTTGATGTATAAAATTGGCGAAAGAATTACCCTCGAAGAGTAACTGAACTATATGGTAGCTGGTCTCTGTCGCTGCACTCACAGCGGAAGAAGTTATTTGATGATTTCCCACGTAAAAGAAGGAATGCTTATCACTTAGATAATGTCAGTTTCTGAGACATTGCAATTCAACTGCCCGAGTTGATGTATGATCTGTATTTTACAGAAAGCATAACGCATACATAAAATAAGAAGCTCCCTAAGATAAGGTAAATCTATTTGCCCGCTGCGTTCTTCCCGTCCGATCATAATTTAGGTGTCTTCAAGACTAGAGTGCTCTTAATAAACTAGTGCGCCTCACCACCAACGATTGCATCACTGCTTACCATCAGGTGGATCGCAGTTAAGCACTAGTTAATATCAATTTTAAAAAATCATAGGGATCTGTTTTTCTTTTAACCAACTTCTTGTAAATCGACAGTTAACCGGCATATTAATTTGGGTTCAGTAGGTAACCACGTTTAGGAAGCTCCTGACTTCACAGAACCTAATAAATCAGATTGTCTATCTACACAGCTTCTCGTCATGTAGTTACCCAGATAGTGTATGAACTATAGCACAAACAAAAGATATTTTTAACCGACTGCGATGAACTCTCGAGTGTAATGTTTTGTGTACAGGCTAGACGTTTAGTCTGGCCGGCTTAACGACGCTTTGATGGATTCTGGCCTGTATCTGGGAAATTAGAAAGGCTGAAAAGTTGGTCAGTATATTTTGAATTGGCTTTTACTCGCGGCTTGGTAGGTATGTGTGGAAGCTAACCATTGAATTACTTCAGGCTACCTTGTTATGTACTAATACAGAGTAGATATACTTTTATTGTAGGATACACATGACCTAAATTGTTTTTTACCACTTCAACCTACTTGGCTTCAGCTGTCCTCGGAGTTTCCTTGCGTAACCTCTGTTAAGTTACCGACATAACTCATAGAACCGCCAAAAAATGGCAGTGGGCAGGACATATAGCTCGCAGAACCGAATAGTCGACGGAGCCTATAAGTTGTGGAATGGCGACCGCGTGGAAAGATGCAGCGTTGGAAGGCCTGCCACGAGGTGGACCGATACCCTGGTGAGAGGTACGGGAAACCGATGTACACGAGAAAATCAGGACCTGTCATAGTGGTGATACTTGGGTGTGGCCTATGTCAAACAGTGGTGGTTTTTTAACAGAAATGATGACGATCGACTCGCCTAATCATAGGCAGCGCTACAAGAAAAAGCTAGCTTTAAATCCATATAAACCTATATATATCACACTAGATTTTTCTGTGGCGCCATTGCTGTGGCCTATTTCACAAGAACTGTGCATTTTCCGAGACCTGTAGCATTCAGCGACAGTATAACTTCTTTTTATCAGCATATGAATTTCAAAAACCATAATTTGGAGGCCTCCAAAGTGAGTTTTGTACATATATTTCTGTATATTCGTAACTCCTTAACGCTAAAACAACTGAGCGGATTTGGATGAATTTTGGTACCAGGATAGCTTCTATCAGGATTAACAGATAGGACATAACTCATACACGTGGAAAGTACTAATTGCATGCGGATGGCAGCTTGAATCTAATAATTACTAGTTAGCCAAATAAATTTACACGTGAAACATGATAATTTCGCACTTAGTATGGCTTATAATAATAATACAGTTATTGAACTTCTGACTTGCTCGCATTCACCACTAAAAGGACATATATTTTAGGACACATTTCCATGCAATTACTATTTGATAAACTATCACACGACATAATCAGTTTCGTAACACGATTTTACACTATTCGTACACTAGAATTAATGAGTTTTTTTTATTATGCATTGGTTCGTGTTTGACCACTATCTCACCGGTGCTAAGCGATGATGGGGCCGACGATGGAGCACGCTTGCCGATACCTATGCATGTTTTTAACCTATGACTAAATTATTAACCATTGCATACCCAGAGCGACAAGTCAAAGCTCCTTAACGAAAATGAAGAGCAATGTGTACGATACGTTTATGTAAGACATTGCTATTGTTTACAAAAGTCACAAAGCATTACAGAAATCTAAAGATAAATTATTATTAGCAGATGTGAGTGACCTCACATAAAGAAACGAGAAATAGGCCACAAATAACATTGTTTCTCTATTTTCTAACAACATAGTTGCACTTACAGACTTACAAAATCGCACATGACAGCAATCGATGAAACTTTTATGAACAACAATGTGAATGAATTTATGTGCATCGTAACACTGAGACTCTATCTTAACGATATCTAATATACATATTTTCACACGACAAGAATATGGTCAATATTGTTAAAGCTGGAATGAATGAATGATTCAAGAATAAAATGCTTGCTGAACGATAACGACGCATAAGAAATTTTGTAAATAGCTCTTTGGACTGTCACAGAATAGGCAAACTTTAATTCGGACAAACGATAAAGTAATGAGATTATCCGGAAAAGAAGAGTCACAGATATAGATAGCTTGCAGGATTAGTAAAGCTAAAGTGGACCTCAGCTGCAACTCATCCTCATCTTTCTGTCGTTGTACAGTGCCATTCCGTCCTGTTTGCCGTCAGACTATCACTGACTCTCCTTCATATCACTCTTCACATAATCCACCTATATTTGCTTAGGCAGTCTCCTCCATTCATCCATATCCCTCTTTTAGTATCATGCATTTCATCCCTCCTGTTCACATGATCTTACCTAAACAAACGATTCACTTTATCCACTCTCATCATACCACACATTAATCTCAGCATTCTCATCTCCGTTAAATGCAATCATTTTTCATCCAAGATCGCTGCAATTAATAATTAAAATATCATTGAAACGGAATATTAGCAGCCGATGTAAATAATTTCACATCAAAAAACAATTTAGACAAAATAAACACTCAAATAATAGCTTTATCTATTTTCAAAACAATATAGGAGACGAGATCACACATGGCAGCGATCGTAGAAACATTTATGAATAACACGAATACACATTTACGATAGCCAATCTAATTTCAAACGACAACAAACTGTCTTCGTCTCTATTAGCTACAATGTTGCCACGCTAACATAACATTGAAATAGAAACTACACGCAGTATTCCTGCACCGATGACATCAACCTGCGTGCCTGCATCTGCCAAGGTTAACCAGCTCGTAAAAGGGTTAGTCGTGAGTTTGTATGTAAACGAGATGACCCAGACCTTATAAACTGTTTGTAGACAGATAACTCTTTAATGTATGCCAAGTCTAAGAGAGATAGTTACATAGCTATAAACCAAGCCAATAATAAAACATGCTACTAAAACTATAACTTAAAGTCACCCAAAGAGCAATGGGAGGGCTGTGCTCTGAGTTTCCTTGCGTGATCGAATCAGGAATGAGGATATCTACAGGAGAACCAAGGTTACCGACGTAGCACGAAGAATCGCTAAACTTAAGCGGCAATGGGCAGGGCACATTGCTTGCAGAACGCATGGCCGTTGTGGCCGAAAGTTTCTGGAATGGCGACCACGAAGCGAAGACGTAGCGTTGGAAGGCCTCCTAAAAGGTGGACCGATGACCTGGTAAGGGCTGCGGGAATCCGATGGATGCGAGACGCATAGGACCATTCATTGTGGCGACACTTGGAGTAGGCCTATGTCCAACAGTGAACGTTTTTCGGCTGAAATGATGACAATGATGTGTTTGATGAGAAAGAGTACTCGATAGCTTTAAGTACTAAACCATTAAAGCTTCAAACTTGAAATCGAACAGGATGAAGCAAGCTTTTAAATTAAACAAAATTCACATAAAATCACTACAGTATGTCGAACGCAATATCCAATTGCTTAAAAGAAACATTCAGGACCGCGACTTGTATCAGGAAATTTTCAGATTAAAGCGTATATAGATATTAAAATATCATTGATAAATTGTCTATTTACTTATGGTCCTGCTCCCAATTAATTGAGATGAGAACAAATGGGTGTATACAATGCCAAAAGCATTAAAGATTTCAAACATTCTCGATCAGGGTAAAGCCCAGGTTTTCGCCATTCATCGTTAGGAAATGTAATAAACCGGCTGAAGAGTTTTGACCGTCGCTCGTCAGTCATCGCTGTGACCGCATTCTACCGAAGTTTCCTATGGAAGTTTCTATTTTAGAATAACTGAGAACAGGGACATTGACCTCGGCGACAGTATTGTGGATATTGACATTTGTTAGTTACGAAGACGTTCACAAGACACTTCGCAATTTGTAATGACAGGCTTCCCGAAATACTCGAGTTTTCACTTCGATGACTAACTCTGCTCGAGTGTTTTCTTTTTATTATTTAAATAAGATACAACGTCTAAGCCCTTTTTTGTGAATGGGAAATCATTATATAATTTTCCACTCCGAGTGGAGCAAAAGAGATTGTCAGATTTTTATCAATCAACGCATTTATTGCTAATAAACCATTTACAGGCGCTTTTGAATTATCAAGTCAGTAAGAAAAATGATGAACCCCGCCTATGTTTCTTCAGTTAGTTGCCCTTTGGGTTTGCCGCGGTGGCTCAGTCACACAATTCCACTAGCCTTAAAATTAAGAGATATAACATATCTCGTTAGACACAAAAAAATCATCCACAACGCTATCAATTTAAAAATGCCCAAAACAAATGCCGCTTTGACTGCTGCATTGAAACTTTAAACGGCAAATATGACTTTTTTACTGAAATAAAGGTCAGTCCTCTGATTATCCACGAAGAATTACTGAAAGAAAAACCGTGGTCTAAAGACGCAAGGGGTAACTGAAAGACACAGGTGGGTTTTAGTCAGGAAAAGTCTAACATGCCCTTTGCTCCACCATAAAGCAGGGAAGACATTGGATGATTTTCTATATAAAAAAAAACCTTTGCTTTTGTTTAAAGATTTTTTTTAATAAAACTTTACTTCGCGCTAAGAATAACTTCTGTATCGTGGGTGCACAAACATGTAAACTCATACACAAAACGAGTACGAGTATAGGGTATTTGTTCCAGCCATCAAACCCGTGACACGCAGCGCAGTAATCAATCTACCGCTGGCACTAATTATTATTTATTTATTAAAACTTTATACCTTAGTAATAAAAAGACTTAATGGCTTAGACATTTTCTACCAGTCGCCATTAGAGTGGTGCAGAAACATAACATGGCATGTGCTTAAAATCGCAAGCTTACAGTTTTACAATTGGGTATATGATGTGTGTGGGTATGATAGCAGTTTTTCACTCTAGTAACTTTTAGAGCTAGAACTACGACATGCCAAAAAAGTAGAAATCAAAATGGTTAGCAAAAATGAAAACTGAATTCTTTACTTTTATGAAAACGATCCCTTCGTAAAAGTTTATGTTCTAAGAACTGTCACAGCACCACTTCAAGGAATGAATATTCTTATTTTGTGCAAAGTACTTGCCGACTAGCGAGCGACTACTGGGGAGTGCTTTTACACTACCGATGCATTTCTTTCTACAACTTGTCGAGCCAGAACATACTACTCTCTACATTGCTCGCAAAACAAATGTCGATGGGGCCAAAAGATTCTAGAATGGAAGACGCATCGTTAAAAGGCTTCCTACTGTTGTGTATCTAATATTACAATAAGTGGGTAGAAGAATATATGCGCGTGTCGCGCTGGTTAATCTTTCCAACGGTGTCAGTTCAATATATGCTTGAGTTGAATACACGTCTTTTATTTAACAGTGGCGACGAGGATAATGGACTATATATTCTGGAGTGCCAAGTATTAAGAACATATAGAAACAGTGTGTAGTGTGTCTAAAAAAAAAAAATGTCAGTGGGCAAAGTGCGCGACTTTGACATTAAAAACGGCAATTGGTCAGCGTATGTCGACCGGATTGAAATGTATTTCGTTGCGAACAAAATAACGGAAGAATTGAAATTGCCTACACTCATAGCATTGATCGGTGAGCAAGCTTACGAACTTTTGGCAACTTTGGCGAGTCCAAAAAAGCCATCAAGCCTCTCGTACAAGGATGCAGTAGATCTACTACAAGCACATTTGCAGCCGAAACCGTCTATTCTAGCGGAGAGGTACAGATTTCGTCAAAGACGCCAAATGCCAGAAGAAACAATAGCAGAATACCTGGCGGACCTTAAAAAGATGTCCCGCTATTGTGAGTTCAAGACCACCCTTGAGGAGAACTTAAGGGATCAGTTCGTATGTGGTTTGCGTAGTGAGTTCATTCGTCAAAGGTTATTTGCGGAAGATAGTCTTGACTACAGGAAGGCACTGACTTTGGCCAATACCCTGGAGGCAGCCGAGCGGGATGCCGGGGCCGTGGAGGGTTCGCGAGAAAAAGTCTCAGAACGAGAACTTGGCGAGAGCATACACAAGTTGGGAATGGAAAAATGTTCAGCGTGCGGCGATGATAGCCATCAGAAAAAAAAACTGCAGGTACAGAGACTTCGAGTGCAGTTATTGTCGAAAAGTGGGTCATCTGCGAAGAGCATGCCTAAAAAAACAATACGATCAACGGAATTCTAATTCAAATGTCAACGGTCTGCGGGGAAGGGCAAACAGAGGTCGATCGGTCGATCTGAGCCGCGGCGCAGGCGCGAGGCGGGGCGGAGCTGCGGAGCGGGGTGCGCGCGGGCGCAATCGTGCCATCGAGCGGGCTTCGAACGCTGCCGGTGCGGCGTACTGGCTGAGCGAGCCAGCTGGGTCAGCAGGAGACTCACATGAAGATGGCGACGTGTGTGAAGATGACGATGACCAAGCTATGTACCAAATGTCATTAACAAATTATAAACCGGTGTGTATGACACTTACTGTTAACAATAAATTGTTAGATATGGAAGTAGATACAGGATCAGCGTTATCATGCATAAGCAAATCGATGTATTTGAATCAATTTCAAGATTTAAAGTTAAAACCATGCACATTAAAATTAAAGTTCTATGATGGTTCAGTAATTCAACCAACAGGGTTCCTGGAAACCTATGTCAAATATAAAAATAATATAAAAAAGTTAGATTTATATGTTATCAATAAAGGTACCACCAGTTTATTAGGTAGACAGTGGTTATCGGAGTTAAATATCGAAATACCAAAATTTACAAAGTGTAATACTATTAATAACATTGTCGTTAGCAAAAATAAAATGCTTAATAATATTTTATCCAGACATGAACGCGTTTTCGACGGCACATTGGGCAAATATACGGGTGAAGAAGTGAAGCTGTACGTGCGGGATGGAGCCGAGCCAATATACTGTCGCGCGCGCCCGGTACCGTACGCCCTGCTCGCGCGGGTAGACGCCGAGCTGGATGCCATGCTGCGCGCCGGCGTCATCGAGCCCGTTGACCGGGCCGACTGGGCCACGCCGCTAGTCATAGCGAGGAAGGCGGACGGTGGAATACGAATATGCGCAGATTACAAGGTAACCCTTAACAAGGCATTATTGGTCGATAGGTACCCAGTTCCAAAAGTTGAAGATTTATTCAGTAACTTGTGCGGTAACCATTACTTCACGAAATTAGACTTGTCAAATGCATATAATCAATTGGTTTTAAATGAAACTTCAAGGAATTACACAGTAATAAATACGCATAAGGGACTATTTAAATATAACCGTCTCGTGTACGGTCTTTCTTCCAGTCCAGGAATTTTTCAGAAGTTTATGATGAATCTCTTTAAGAATGTCCCGGACGTAGTCATTTTCTATGATGATATTTTAATAAAAAGCAAGTCAGTAGAATCACATTTAAAAAGTGTAGAAAACGTTTTAAATATTTTAGAGAGAAATGGATTAAAAATTAGAAAAGAAAAGTGCGAGTTTATGGCAGGGCAAGTAAAATATTTAGGGTTCATAGTAGATAAAGATGGGGTACGTGTTAATCCAGACAAAGTCAAACCAATATTATCTATGCCTCATCCAACCAACGTCTCGGAGCTAAAATCGTTCCTGGGCATGGTTATTTTTTATGGGAAATTTATTAAAAACCTGAGTACACATATCGCACCATTTTATGAATTGCTCAAAAAAGGTAAACATTGGACATGGACTAACACACATAGATCGGTATTTAATAAAATTAAAAATCTTTTATGCAGTACCTCGGTACTGACGCATTTTGACATGTCTCTAGAGAGCATAGTAACATGCGACGCCAGCTCGCGCGGACTGGGCGCGGTGCTGGCGCAGCGCGCGCGCGACGGCAGCGAGCGCGTGGTGGCGTACGCGTCTCGAGCGTTAACGTGTGCGGAGCTGCACTATAGCCAAATTCATAAAGAAGCACTCGCTATCATTTTTGCAGTAGACAAGTTTCATCAATATTTGTATGGTAGGAAGTTTACTTTGCGGACCGATCATAAGCCGCTCGTCACAATTTTTGGGCCAAATGCAGGTATTCCTAACACAGCAGCTAGCCGTTTACAGCGGTGGGCTATCAAGTTATCAGCCTACGATTTTAATATCGAGTATATTCGTACGGATAAAAATACGGCGGACGTTTTGTCGAGGCTTATTAGTAAACATAAAGAAGCGTCTATAAACGAAGAATTAAGCACACCGGAACAAACGTACTTACATTTTGCGGCGGAAGCGTTGTTGCTAGATTATCAAAAACTAAAAAAAGAAACAGCAAACGATAATATACTAAACAGGGTAACTAGATACATTAATGACGGTTGGCCAGTCGATGTAGAAATAAAAGAATTAAAACCATATTTTAATAGAAAAAAAGATCTTTATATTGAATTAGGATGTATAATGTGGGGACATCGGGTAGTTATCCCTAGTTCATGTAGAAGTAAAGTAATAGCAGAACTTCACGAAAGTCACATGGGGATAGTAAAAACAAAGTCGCTGGCGCGTAGCTATGTGTGGTGGCCCGGTGTGGACGAGGCTGTGGAGGCAGCGTGCCGCACGTGCGCTGTGTGTGCCGCGGTGGCGGACGCGCCGCCCGCGCACGCGCCCTGCGCATGGCCGTGGCCTGACCGCCCATGGGCCAGGATTCACTTAGATTTTTTAGGGCCGTTTGCTGGCAACACTTACCTTATAGTAGTGGACGCACATTCAAAGTGGATTGAGGCCATTAAAATGAATAGCACCACAGCACAAGCAGTAATAAAAGAATTACGGGATATGTGGGCGAGATTTGGCTTACCAAAACAAGTAGTTAGTGACAATGGGCCTCCATTTTTTAGCGCGGAATTTAAACGTTTTTTAAATAACAATGGCATCGAGCAAGTTTTTTCTGCCCCATACCATCCAGCTTCAAATGGAGCAGCTGAAAATGCCGTAAAATTATGCAAACGGATTATTAAAAAGGCGTTAAAATCTAAAACTGACATTCATTCCGCGATGTGTAGATTTCTATTAGCGTATAGAAACACACAACACTACGCAACCGGGGAAAGCCCAGCTAAGATGTTACTGGGGCGTAACTTGCGCATGCGTTTGGATTGCTTGAAACCAGACCAGAAGGAATTAGTTACAGCTCGACAGAAGCAGGTAGAAGCGAAAGCTGGGGGTGCTGTTAGGCATTTCAATTCCGGGGACAGTGTATGGTACAGAGATTACCGTAGCGAAGATAAATGGTTGGCAGGAACAATTATAGGCAGAAGGGGTAGTACGGATTATAATGTTAAATCGACCAATGGAACTGTGGTACATAGACACATTGACCAATTAAAGTTAAGATTATTGACTGAGGTAACTGAAGAGACTAAAAGTACACGGAATATAATTGAATGTGTTGACCGTCGACCAGTTCAGCCTGTTAAGCGGTCTCGCCCTTCGTTGGTTTTCCCAACAAGTCCCAAGGAACCGGAGGACAGTTCGGAGTCGGTTGAGGAGAGCGCATCGAGTCTGGGGGCATCAGACACATCCCGCATGCAAACAGAACCAAAACAAAAAGTGTCATTAGCACCCGTTATCACTTGTGATGTGCCCGATGTGCCGGAGATAGTTAGTCAGGGTCCTGCTGTCCCAAACATTAATATATCTCCTGGTAAGGTAAAGCGTATACGCAGGCCGGTAAAAAGATACGGCATCGATGATGGTTAAACTTATTAATTGTTAAATGTAACTGAGTGTAGTTAGATTTCCTTATTTGTACCTATTCTGTTTTACTCAAAGTAACTTTGTTAATAAGCGTATCAATTTATAATGTTGTAATTTAAGGGTGAAGGTGTTGTGTATCTAATATTACAATAAGTGGGTAGAAGAATATATGCGCGTGTCGCGCTGGTTAATCTTTCCAACGGTGTCAGTTCAATATATGCTTGAGTTGAATACACGTCTTTTATTTAACACCTACAAGGTGTACCGATGATCTGGGGACGTTCGCAGAAATCCGATGGATGCGAGACGTAAAGGACCATTCATTGTGCGATACTAAGGGGAGGCTTATATCCAACAGCAAAGTCCTTGCACACATGCACGACAAGCGCATGGAGATGCAACGCCGGGGCGAAATTCTGCTGCCACGACAAGTCGAGGCATGGCGGACAGAGCTCCGGCGGGATCTCATGGCGAAATGGCGTCAACGACTATCGCAACCTCGTTCGGGGCGCGCCACAATTGGGGCGATAAGGCCCATCCTTGGGGCGTGGCTGGAAAGACCTCACGGCGTTCTCAACTTCCGCACGACGCAGGTGCTTACCGAACACGGAAAGTTCGCTAAGTACCTGTTCCGGATTCGTGCGGAGGATTCGCCCGGGTGTCGCCACTGTGCGGAACATCCGGAGGACACGGTGGAGCACACTGTAGAGGTGTGCCCCGCCTGGGCGGAGCATCGCCGTGTCCTCGTGGGGGCGATCGGCGGCAGCGATCTCTCTCGCCGGGCCTTGGTTCAGGCCATGGTCCGTAGTGAGGAGGGATGGCAGGCGGTCGCCTCCTTCTGCGAAGCAGTAATGCTAGCGAAGGAGGAGGCCGACCGCATCAGGCAGAGGCAACGGGGCGCTCGCCCCAGCCGCCGCCGGGATTCCGATCCCGATTTCCGGCCACCGTAGGCGCGGGCTAGCGGACGGCGTGCAATGGGTAGCACGCTGTCCGATCGTCCGGTAACCGACCGGACCGAGCCCAAGTCGTCGACGGCGCGTTCTGTTCCCGCGCGCCTCAAGGAGCTGTCAGCACACCGAAGAGGCCCAGCCTGCTAACTGCAGGCAGGCAGGGTCGAAGCCTACTGGGGTCATGGGTTAGTTCCGAAAGGAATGCTCGACCCCGGCACGATAGGCTACGAAGGAACGGGGTAGGTTTTTAGTCAGTAAGAGTCTGACACTACTTCCCGCTCCGCCCAAGGGCGGGATTTGTCATTGGATGATTTTACCTACCATAAAAAAAAAAAAAAAAAAAAAAAATATCCAACAGCAATGAACAACAAAAAATGTCTTTTGGCTGAAATGCATAGCAGAGTTTAGCATCAGCCTTATTATGTTCCCACTGCTGGGACTCAGGCCTATTCTCTAGAAGAAAGAATGGGCCGTAATCCACCACGCGGGCCCAGTGCGGGTTGGTGTATGTTACATGTCTTCGAATTTTTGGTTCTAGGACATCCCGTTTTCTCGCGATGTGTTTCTTCACCGTTTTGAAATCTGAAATGAATGTGATGAAACTACTTTCAGAATAATTTAGGAGCTAAAATTATGTGTAGAAAAGACGTTTTACCCAATTACCTGCAGCGAAAGCCCAAAACAGAACCGATCAGGTGCTAAGAGACAGGTTATCGCTCTATTAATACATTTGGCAAGTCTAAACCAAAGAATTAGCGATAGATTAGTCGCCGACATGTGATGGTTTATTTTCGTCAGTGAAGTAAGGTTGAGGCCGGGTGTTTCACGAACAAACACACACGTTAGTATTGATGTCTCTACTTCTATAAGCGATGGACTAAACATTTCAGTTCTGGGGTAGGGTGTGGAAGGATGTGGGTGTGATTCCATTTGTTTTATCGCTAGGTGGAATGGGCTTAGATTTTGGATGAAGAGGGAATATGCATGTACCGTTTGAGATTATTGCCTAGGTGCTAATGCTTTTAGTATAGTGGTTTTCTTTGAAATATTCTATCATAATTGTATTATTGTCTTCAGATATCAGCCGTACATTAGTCAAAAATATGGATTGGATTTTCCGTTTAAAAACTTCAAATATATTATTTTTATATTTTTTTTATATATTAAATTTTTCTCTATCATTTTGTTAATATAAAAAAAAGAATCTTTTATTTACAAGCTACATAAGCCCATATTATGTTAGTGATTAATACGAGTAAAAATAATAGTGGGGTTAGGTTAATACATAATAGTAATATAGCATATACTTAATAATAATACCTATATATATATTTTCCCTGAGGGTCTCAGGGCTGGAGCAAGGAAAAACCATCGGGGGAAACCCGAGTAGAAAACGACTTTTTCAAAAACAATAGTAATAATAATACATACATAAATAAAATAATAATATAGCATACAATATATAAATATGTCAACCGCAGATTGATTGTATCAAGCCCCATGTAGGACATGTCGCTTGATAAGTACCTGGCTTTATTTACAAAAAAAAAATAACCATATGATTAGTTTCAAAACAGATTAGTAGACCGTTAAGTTTTTTTTAAATCGTTTGCTGTGCAAAGGATTAAAAAAAAAAACACATAATATCTTAAATGTTAGTATGAGTGTTATCTGGCGCGTCTCAAAGTTTGTACCTCTGTAACATTACCCGCCGAAACTTACACCACAGGGATTTAAAAGTAAGTCAAGGATAAAACATTCTACCAATTCTCAGTATTGAAAATAAAAGAAAAAAGTCTTACTAACATACACAACTTGTAAGATTGGGCCATGAGAAATGGGTTAGTGTGTTGGTTGTAAGCAGACGTAGGCGTCCGACTATTAATACAAGCGAAATGTTGGGATTTTTACACAAAGTTTATTGTTTCGCTTGCTTTACGATATCCTAGCGTTACAAAATAAAAAAGCTGGTTGGGCGATAAGCAAATAAATAACAATACTATATTGATTTAAAACCCTGGAAAACAGAATATACCTTCAAGGTTTAGTAACTATGTAATCCCAACAGGTTGTGATAGTACGACCTATTTGTAACAATTATATATATTATAAGTATGTTTATCAGTTGTCTAGTACTCATAACACAAGCATAGCTTAGCTTGGGACTAGACGGCGTTGTGTGATATTTGTGGTATATTATTATTATAATTAGGCACCCGAAGAAGCAGAAACCCATTGGTATCAATAACTTTACTCAGAATTCTACACTAAATTTCATTGTACATCAAAACTGCAAATTGCAAACAGTTCACTATATCCACAAAATCTAACATTTATTATAAATAACATTACAACTAATACTTCACCTTATTGATTACAAAACATCTCAAGTTAAGGTAAAAGTTGTATTTATTTACTCAATCATAGACAAGACTAAAGTTAGGGAAAGTTTATTCAGTTAAATGAAGTATATCAGACATTAGTAGATAGTTTCACCCTACAGACCAGACTGCTTTATCAGATAGAGGAAAAAGACATGAACATAAATCGCATTGTTAACATTAACGTTACATAAAATTGGTCTGTACGTAAATAATAATAAATATGACGAGAAAGGGCTTCATGCTGAGATGGCAGATGAAAGAGATGATATATTGATGAAGAAGGAATGCTACATAAACACTGATAGAGTATTTTTTTATTATTATAACTGATAAGCTCGTGCTCGACCACCATCTCACCTGATGGCAACCGATGATGTAGTCGACGAAGATAATGAAATAAACAACCAATACAATGATGACAAATCTAATCTAGATTTATTCACTATAAATAGATTCCTTCGAATACAAGTCTAATCGATAAACAAACAGAGGTGACCGAAGACTGATTCGCAGAAGCCATTTGAATATGTTTAAGATGAGGTCACCGTAAGTTGCAAGGGCGAAAAGAACAGCGCACGACTTACATGCGCTAGCTTCTGACGTTTTATAAGTGCCCATTTAGGCCTATGTAAAATAAACTATTTTGAGTTTAAGTTTACGTAAATTAGGATTAGCATAAAACAAGAATTCATTTATTGAAACTGCTCTGCATTTGCCTTATATATCCTGAAAACTAGAACTAGGCTTCTTCAATGTTTTGTCAGACCATTCATACGATAATCGTAAAAGTATTTCAGCACAGGTATGTGATTGAGAGTTTCGATGAAGTCATAGTTAAGCATACCTAAACACAAACAAACTTCCTCGAAAACAATCTAAGACGTCGATAGGTTGTCAATAAATAAAAAATAAATAAACCGCAAAAAAACTCCGACGGACCTGGGTTTTTTAATGATCTAACACCACCTTGACATGTATTAAGGAAGAATGATTGCTTACGCCATTGATCGTGCCATCCATATAAGAGAAGAATGCAGTGGTCCAACTACAGCTGGAATTTTTTGCAAAAGTAAAATAGTATAAAGTAAAAATAATAGCCAATATTTCATCATTCATCTTTAGGCACGTGAATAAATTTCTAATGTAACAGTTAAAATGAAGCCGGAAAATTTAAAAGTTCAAACAAAGTGCACCTCATACCAACAAAAGTCCATCAACATGCTCAAACATCACCACAAAGCAACGACAACGCGATCCCAATACTAACATTATAGTAATTCTTAAAAATAGCCCAAGCGACGTAGGCGGCGTTGCTGACGGTACTTTTCTATATAAATAACTTTATTTATAAAACAACCACGTCTTTAAGTAGATACAAATTCGACTGGACGTGTGCAATGGGATTATGATGTCACATGCAAACGAATTTATGCTCTACTACGTCTGTTTTAGATAATGTTATCACTTGGCAGAGTGTTAGTTCTGCGGTGGAATGTGAGGATTTCCTAATAGGGTGATCAAATATAATTGGTGATAATTTTGTTTTGATTACTGCTATAACAGTTAATTCTAATATGCTATCTGTTAATAAGCTAGGGATCAGTATTTTAAAAGCTTTAGCGTACATAGTTCAAGCAGAAGGACAATCAATTAGAGTATATTCCTTTAATTAAGTAGGTTGAAGTTTAGTTTCCGGTCTTAAAGGAACATTATAATATCAGTCCACATAAAATTACGAATCTCCATTGCTTTTTCATAAGCTCTAAGCTTTGTTTAACTACGTCATTACCACGGTGTTTAAAACTCTATAACATAATTATTGCTAGCACAAACCGAAAACAAATCCGATTTCAAAGGTTACTGCATAAAAGCATATTTTACGAGTAGTGGAGCGTATCTTCATGACTCTATTTATTGGTGTCATACTATTGTTACTGCTTACTGAGTTATGTTGTGTAAATTTTTGCTATTCTGTCTAATAGAAATAGATTAAAGGCTATTGATTTATTGATATTAACTAGAATTTAAGGAATATTATACCAAGAGATTATTAAACATGCACCAACAGAAAAAAGATTACGCCAATGACGAATTGTTGAGGAAGATTAATAAGTACTGAACAAAATTGTCTAAAGAACCTACTATAGTGCTTTCATGACCTGCTATTGTGGATCCGTCAGTATCTTCCTGCATTTGTCGAACGCATCCTTCTGGTTTTCTTGCCTCTCAATCTTCAATCTCTCCTATTTCACTTCTTTTCTCTACACAATCCATATATCTTTCTTCATCTCTTTTTGCTCTTCTCTACTCTTGCTCTCCGTCACTCTTTATTCATAATTCTTCAGTAAACATGCCTTTAATCGTTAGTGCTACAGATATTGTGAGAATTATTATTTGTTTTATTGAAGCATATCTCAATCGCTCAATCACCTCAAAATATTGACATGTCCAGAGATAGTAGTTCCCAATACATATTTTTAGCCAGGAATTTAAAAAATCTAGTTTCCAGAAGATAGTGGGTTGGAACCTGTAGGCGTTACATTCCCCTGCTGCATTACATTATCGAATATAATTTGTTAGCGACTTCAGGCGCCACATTATTTATTTTCAGAGCTTACCTTAGTTCGCGACAAGACATGAATAATAGAACTTCCATTTGTTTGACGTCTCCAAATACAAGATGCCTTTGCCAGCACTATTTGACCTTACAAAGGTTTTGGCAAATTCTTAATAGAACAGTCATGATAGTATGAGAGGTTCTTAGAAATCTCTCATTCATAGCCACTGATTCGCATTTAGGTCAGTCGCAAATAGCAAGTAGCACGTGACAAACGTTACTCAAACTTTGTAGAAATCTTAAAATGCCACAGCTGCTTTATAGCGGTTACGAAATTCATAACAAGCATGCCAAATATTTGGCAAAAAGGAGTCTAATTTCATAGTTTTGGCCCAATGAATATGTGAAATTGGATTTGTTAGACAGATCATATTCAAAACGGAAATAGTTTTCGTATTTGCATTATGACAAACGATTCTCACACAGTTAGTCACATTGCAAAAATAAAACTAATCGGTATAGCAAAAATCTTTAATTCGGAAGAGTCGTTATTTGCGTCATCGTCAGAAAGGTGGACTAAATAAATAAAATAATCTTTACTCCGGATAAGTTACATCCATATCTAACCCATATGGATGTAACTGATCCGAAGTAAACCAAGAACAATAAACCTATGTTATTAAAACCAGTAACACTTAATATCTATCTATTTTGACACAAGGTGGTTGTTCACGATGCATCTGTGAATAACATCGCTTAACAGAGGAGAATCATACCTCCCTGCTATAGTCTTCAGGATGGAGTTGGAGCTAGCCCGCACTCTGCAGAGCAAAGAGGCAGATTTCTGTCTGACGATGGCGTGGAAGCCATCAACGCATGCCTCTGTGAAAATACCTGATTTACTGCAGAGGCGGGGCAGCCCCATTAACATCCGGAACCCATTATTATATTGGACCCGCAAGGCGCTGATAGTCCGCGGAGTATAGTTGGTCCGCAGACTGCACGTGTAAAACACTTGACAGTAAGCTTTAAAAAGTTTTAAAAGTGAAGAAAACCATTTTATTGCATCCTAAAACATAGATCTGGCAATACCTATTGTCTTTACCTCTGAAGTAGACGTTTTATAAAACGGGTAACTTTGAGCTGTGATTGATATGGAATTATAAGTTCAAATACTTTTTATATTTAAGGTGGGCCTCCCCACTCGCCTATCGTCATCGTCGAGCATGGTTTAATAACTGTTTGTTTCATCTAACGCAATCCAACGCGATGTTTGATGAAAAAGCAACGCGAAAAAAGAGAGATAACGCCTGAAAACTCTGTTGACATTCGGTAATTCCGTGATTTACTCTAATATTTCATAAAACGGTTTAAAAAAAATACACGTATATCCTGGAGCACCTAGCTCCTGGATATATTTTTTTTTTTACCTGTAAAAGGTTTTGAGTAAATTCGGGATTCAGAATTTCGATTAAATGTACAAAGCTTCTATAGAAGTATTTTTTTATATTTTTACTATCCGAATATAATATACAGGGCCAAAGTTCACGTAAAATAGCAGATTTTCAGAGGTCTTTACTGGATTGAATTTTGAATTTTATATATTATCACTAGGTGCATTTATAACCATTTTCATGGATAATTTAAGAAAACTCGAATTAGAAAAATGAGTTTTCTCATAATATCCGAAGTCGGAGATCGTACATATTATATCTAAATATAATTGAATAAATTATAGGTTTGTATGACGGTTAGACATATAACGGTTCAGAATCAGAACTGCTAAAGATTGCACTGTGTGTTTTGTTTTAATCGCTACTTGAGTAATATTGTCTCACATGCACACATCCCTTTTCTCCAGGTGACGATTGGGATAAAATTTCTAAAACGAAAGCTATTAAACCAAAAACGTTCGTTCGTTCGAAAGAAGTGGTGGGTACGATATTTATTTTGAAACGCATTAGTTCCTCGTTGGAATTCAACCTCACACTACTCATTCTTTAATTTTTTTTTTTTAATGTTGTGATTATAAATATGCCGATTTATCAGAGAAATCAAAACACAAAGAAATAAATGAATAAACTTAAAAAAGAGCTCTTTATATTATATACACTGTACAATTTTGGTGGTTTTAATGCCGAGGAGGGTCGATTCGGTACATGAAATACTATCGATTTTTAAAAAGAAAATTATAAAAATTAAGTACTTTTTTTAAACTCGAATTAATTTACGCATGTACGAAATTAATTTCTTTAAGTAAACGTCAGCTGAGCGAGGCCAATGAACTGTAGGTAGTTAGTACGCAATGACCGACAACTACCTACAAGTTCATTGACTCGTTAGTTTCAAAAAACTGCAATTTATTTTCTTTGACCTAATATTTTTCGTAGCTTCTAAACCAGTGCGTAACTTCGTATGTATAGACTTTTTCTGAGTGATGGCTAGACTTTTTGGTATTTTTTTTTTCTTTTTGGCACGTTAATTAACTGTGCTAATGTTTCTGTTAAAACTAACCCACATTCATCAAATGTGTCAAGACTACTGAAATAGAACTAACCAGCCACAATGTACCACAGCTTGTGCTGGATTTTGGCACTAATTTACTCGCTCTCGTTGTTAACTACATACAATAGCTAGCTAATGGACTTAACTAAAAGCATTGTCTTTCATTATATTCCAGAAAGCTTCGTTGTGACAGAATCAGTTTTCAGAATCATTCCTGTAATGTGCGATGACAGTCCTATTTGTAAATATTTAACCGTAAAAACTATAAGGTAGAATGAGCTGTCAACGCCAAACGTGTTTTTGTTGGGGAATCATCAACAAATTCTCCCGCTCTGGGTGAAGCAGCTCTTTAAAATGATACCGCAGCTTGGGCTGCGGAATATAAAGAGAGAAAAGACAGGCTGATTAACTTGCATTGTAAAACCAGCAGTAAACACATTTCCTAAGCCTCCCCCATATATCATCAGAGACGCAACATTAACTTATCACACTAGAGAAAACGCAGACAAAACCCAATTTATACTAGACGACGAAGACAAACAATAAAATCAGACAGACACAGCTTAGCTAGAAATATCTTACGATAGGTAAAACATGCAATAATAGAAATGAGACGAAGGAAAATAACGAGTCGTGCATCGACCTCGAATTTTCTAACTTTCCGTATATCTTATACACGATTAACAGGTGACGTCAGTGGGATCAGCGCGGGGGCGGATGACGATAGGACCAGACTCGAATCAGCTGCAAGAGATGGTGGTACCGATATATTTGAAGGCAATTGCGCATGCGTATAATTTATGATGATACCCACAAATTTATAACAAATGATACCGGAGGTAACTGAATTCGTCTTGAAGATTGATGAAAAGCTCAAAGAAATCTGAGGCAACTGGCGACTAAGTGCTGTCAATTTGCGAAATAATAAATAAAAATCTTTTTGGGTGGAAAATATCAAATAAATTCTTCCGCACTGGCTGGGGCGAAAGGGAGTGCCAGACTTACTACAGACTGTATAAAACCAACTCGTTTCCTTTAGTTATCCTTTGCGTTCCAGGACCGCTGTAACTCTTTCGTGCGACAAACAAACATAATGTAGCGTTATTATTATATTATATTATTGTTTTGTTATTTTAATTTAACTCTTAATGAGAATGAAGAACGAAAAGCATTATACGTGAAAACGAAACGAACAAGCGAAATGTGCATGACATCAGAATGAAAAGCGGCTGACATGAAAAGTCGAGATAGAGCTGTACCTGCATACTAAACTTTCCAGTTGTTAAATCTTCAAGAATTATCATTTACTATAGTTTAAATTGAAGTTATTCATTCAAAGCTCACAAAGTCTAGCTGGCTACCGGCCAGGAGACAGAGGGTAGTGCAACATTTAAAATTGGAGGGCGCCGGCGCCGTCGCTCCGGCTAGACAGGGACGTAATTCAAATGAATCGCCCTACCACTCAAATATAAGCAATAAAATTTTAATAACTTTTTTCGTGTATTGGGGAAGTATGACTAAGTATTAAAGGGCAAAAATTTTGCCTTACAAATTCTGATAATTTCATTTAAATTTATTGCTAATACTTAATTTATTGCGACCACTGATACTAAACTTGCCAGCATGACAGTACGTCAAGCCGTCATGCTAGAAAGTTTAATGCACGGAATTGACCCCAAGATATATGATTATGACGACATAAACAAGTGCTAAATCTTATTGACTTAGTCGTATTTCGTTAACACTGGGTACTTAAAAAAATTGCGTAAAACCGTTTGTTTAGCTTCAATTTGCCCATATTTTTAACGACAAACGACGCGATGACGAAGCCCAGTGTTAAAGATTTTCGATAAAATTATTTAATTCGACTGGTGATGCAACTTTAGACCTGAATTTATTCCATTGACATTGAGATCTTTTTATATTACCTGACTACATCTAATCTTGTGACAGCATTAGCTAGCAAGCCAAAACTAACCATGTTCTTATGTGCCTACCGGTTTTACATAACTTTAATCGGATTGAATGAAAAGGCCCCCAAGAAAGGGGAGGGGCGAATAATAGCTTATAAAAAGTTAGCCATGAGTAACCTAACCTAACCCATCCCACTCTCACTGATCCCACTCTCACTGATCCCACTCTCACTGATAGCACCCCTCATGCAATTTGATATTATATCAAAGCGAGCGAGAGCGGCATACTAAAAGTCTTTTACCATCAGAAAAGTTTTCATCCAAATCAAAACAATTTAATCCAAGTCCATGCTCTCAAATAATCCCCAATTATTCGGCGCTCATCAACATTCTGGCACACATCCGCTAATTAAGCACAACATGTGATTATGAATCAGTTCTCTGAACCATCGATGATTAATGTTCAGCCTTCCAACTGCACTTTAGTTAAAAATAACGCATGAACGCGATGAAAGAGACCGCCAATGTCATTGTTATATCACATGATACTCGTTTTGATGTTGATATCAAAACTAAAGAAAACAATTATGTCATGAAAAGAACTCATAGAGCTTTAAGTGCCAAATGTGAAATGCAATCACAAGTTTGTTCTGAGGGTGACATCAAACGAGGATGTGAATACAAAGGTTGGAGCAACTAGAAATGGAGGTGAACTAAATGAAAGTCATGGAGGTCACACAAAATTAGGAATGATCATAGAAGTGACGAAAACAGGTATTAAGTAAACATTCGATCTCGCCAAAGTTGTAGGAATACAATCTGCTATCTGAGAAAAGACAAAAGAAATTCTTCTTTAGAAAAGAGAATAGCAAATATTGGGTAACATCCGCATACATTTTCAAGATAACCGAGTAAGAAAAACATCTAAACCCAATAGAAGGAAGCAACATCCGATAGCGACCTTGCCAACTCACCAAAAGTAGACCAACTCCAAACGATAAGTAAATTAGAATAGAAATGTCGTAACACGGGAAGCGTTCGTCATTCGCTGACCGATCCGACAAGGTGGATGAGCTCACAGGTTCACTGCTACATGCATGTGCACGTTACATTAGTTGTGTTTGTTTTGGCGACTACACTGATTCTTTTAGTACTGACATAAGAGATGCGTATGCTACTGCTAGAAGTGACGATGAAGATGTTATTGAATTAAAATTAGGAAAGTATGTTATTTTAAATGAGTATCCGTTTAAATTTGTGTGTGATAGTTATGTCATAGTAATAGCAGTTGAATAAACTGCTTTTCATCTCTTGCTATAATGCCCACAAATTTTAAGATCCTTTGATACTTGTAGACATGGACAAGCCTTAGTGGAACATATTCCGAAATTGTTATAATTTTACAGAAACGCACATAATTGGAAATAATGACCACTAATAATATAGAAAGCAAATAAGAGGAAAAACTGCCAGTGTCAACCCGAACACGGAACAAAATATACGATCCGAATATGACAAAAATCAAACAACTTGAAACAGATTATGACGAAATAAAGATTTGGCTATTGGTAATGATCGAGACAATCAAAATTAATTGTGATGTTTAGTAACGTTCCACTTCCACCCTGTACATCCCGAAACTTCAGTCCAGACAAAAACTACAAATAACCCGTACGCAAAATCGCAAACAGAGCGTTACCCGCAACTGACGCATTCTACAGACCATGAAGAAACTCAAAGTATTTTACATTTAGTAGAGCTGCATCTTGACTGACAGTAACACACATGTCCCCGATAGTGATTGACGTGGTGTCTATGCGTACACCGCCTCGCAAATTATCGCTTTTGGCATACCACCAAACTAACTCTTCTAGCTTACTGATGGTTATATAGAGATTTAGTTAGTTCTGTCTAGTGCTTACGTGTTAGTGTCATCAAATACATATTATATATGGTTCTGTTTATACTTAAAATTTATATATGGTTAATTTTTGAAATGTTTGTGAATGTGTGGTTAGCATTTGAGCATTAAAATAACTTTCAAGAGTGAATACAAATCCGGGACAACCTAGGAAACATGCGCTAACACTTTTTTGACTAGTTAATCTTTTCACCACGACATTCATACAATGCACGTAACGAACGGTTAACTGGCAGATAACATCTCGTGATATGTGCCACTATCGAACATAAAAATTGAAAGAATAAATACAGGAGCAGCATTTGTTAACGCGCTCAAAATATAGGAGTTATTTATAATGAGGCAATTGACCTATAACTAAATGGACGGCGGGTCTAAACCAAAACTCATGAAAAATGTGTCTCAAGTCAACTTATCTAAAGCGTGGGTAGATGTAACATCTTAATCAAACTGTAACATCATTACTAAACAGCTTAGTAAATGTTTATAAGTCTACGGGTGAAAATAACGCGACACAGGATTAATAGAATAGTTTCTTTGTTTTGTTGTTACAAATTTTTTGCCTATTTCACTATTTATTACTTTTTGATTCTGTTCAATTTTACACATTATGCAAATGAAGCATGTGGTCCAAGATCCTAGTGTTACTTATTTTATGATAAACAAAATGTTTGGTATTGAATAATGTCCTATAAACAATTAGTAGTAAATTAAACAAAAGAGGAACAATCCCTCTGCTTATAACCAAAACAAAAGCAAAAGCGATGACAATAATTTAGCTTCTAAATGTTGACCTGCTACTACCCATCTCCATAATAAAGCAGTGAACATCAATACACAAATATCAAGCAGCAACATTAATCAACCTGTACATGAAAGGGGAAACGAACATATCCCGAAACATAGCGTGACTTTAAGCAATAGAACTGGTGCTCCAAAGAAATTCGATAATGTACTGATACGGGAAGCCATAACCAGGTAAAGTGAATTGTTCGTAGATAAAATAATGCAATTGGAATTACTAAAAAGTACCACAGTTAACCGAAATGAGGAAAAAGGCCATGAAAGAAATACGAGTACCCTAACCAATACGAACAATATTTTGGTGTTGATTTCTCTTTTGACTAATTTATTTATTTATTCACAAAACACAGCTGTTTTACAAATTTCACTTAATAATAAACTAATGTTACAGCCAATTATGGATTTACAATTTATGCATCAGAAACAAACAGAATAAAACGCTAGTACCATCTAAACGTAGTAGTAGTGTGTGGTGGGTGTGTTGGAGTTAGTGTGAAGAGTTGAAGTGGTGTATGAATTAGTGTATGAATTCCTGTTACCAATTATATTACTATTATTAATTACTTTCTTTTGGTATTAAATAAATCGAGATGAGATAATTTCTTATTAAAGTTTCTCAATATCCTACCAATGACAAAATTTTGAGCGTAGTTTATCCTATTGCGCTAATGTTAATAAAATGTTAGAATGTTAATAGTATAAATATTAAACGAACTACTCGTGTGATTAGTGAAACACATATACTTACAACCTATCTTACTTCCTACTAATGGTAAAAAGTAAAAATTCACGGCACACGAGTATTTTTTATTTGGGATATCTTCAAATTACTTCTTCCGCCCTAGGGTAGAGCGAGACCGCATGTCAGACTTTTACTGACTAAAAACCATCTGTTTCCTTCATTTGTCCTTTGCGTGCCAGGACCACGGTAACTCCTTCAAAATTTCCCGCGGCCCTTGTGGGACTTCGCCATTACTGGGACCTTACGGTTTTGCTGCCATACCTTTGAGACGCACGTGCAATACTACGTGCTGTCGGCGACTCGGGCTCGGTCCATACTAGACCGGACGGTCGGACGGCGAGCTACCCAATGCTGGCCCTCCACAAGGCCGCGCCTACGGCAGCCGGGAATCATCCTGCGACACCGGACGCCTCGATGATTGAAGTAAGGATAAAGGATACTTTATCCTAGTAGTAGTTCATTAACAAAACGCCTTTAACGCAGGCGAAATTGTGAGCAGAAACTGAATTTCGGAGATTCATTTTGTGTTAATTCTTGTCAGCAAAAGATAAACCGAATTCTAATAAGAGCTAACAAACCATAAAGACTTCACACCATAAAACCGCACTTACAAACAACTGGAGCAAAGCAAAATATCGTCAACATAAACAACAATATCAATAACTCCATCGGGTTTCCACGTCATCACACATTATCTTGGCCATGAGAAGCCATCAAGAGTTCCCTATCAGGGTGTAGGTCGTGGGTGTAATGACGTACATGAAATGTTTGAGAGTTCAATTTTCCACATGATCGCCTACTAGACGTGTTGGCGAAACATTATTAGCATTTACAAGAAAGAAAATATTATATTGTGTAAAATATTATTCTGTGTAATTTTTTGTTTTTAGTGTGACTAGGAGAATTTGTCTTAGAAAAATCTAAGCCAAATTGAACGTATGCAGGTAAGGATGTTAAAAATACTAAAAAAATGCTAAATAACCTTAAATTCAGATGTCGATGTTTCTGTTATTTCGTTATTTAAAACGACTCCTGCAATTATTGGTATTTTGTTCAGCAAAACCTAAATATTGCACAAGTTCTATAGTAAAGTATACGATCCATTCAAAGTGTGTCTAAGTATAAGAATTTATCAGGTCTCAACTTAAAATAAACAAAAAAACCAAATCGATCCAAGTGTCCTCCAGTAATCGGGGAAAATAACTAAAAAAGTTTCAAAAAACTTTAGAACCTCCTTCATTTTTGAAATCACAAATGAAATAAATTCTTTTATCTCTATAACTTTCGGTAATACATTTATCAGATGTGTTTTCAAAAACACATCGAGATTCACAAAAATGTAAGAAATAAAGACGTAACTTCAATACTTAAGGATGCAGTAATAGCCCACAAAATAAGCCAAAACATCATCAGTTTCTCACAAAATAATAACGCTATAAATAAGGCATGTCACCACCCCAACAAGCAATGAGCAACGTTGAGGCATAACTCCAAACAACTAACGTCACTGAGCTTGTAAATATAGCCCAATCTGTTTGTTTATGTACTGCTTGCAATTTGTTGCAACCTGCAATTTGGCAGCGAGCAGCGAAATTTTTCAGATGTGATGAAATCTACAAAAACGCAAGAGAAAGACCAGAACGTGGACGAAAATCGCAACGAACTGAGATTTATTTTGCTTCTTATTAACTTTAGCTGTACTTGCAAAATCAAAACCATATTAAATACTACATAAATTATCAGAATCACTGACTTTAGCAACAGTTATCTTTTCTTTAGAACACACTGGACCTGCGTCTTAACTACATATTACTAACCGCTCTGATCAGAGTGAACGCCTTTTTTTAAGATGGGAAATTATGCAATGTCTTTTTCCGCTCTAACGTGTCAGACTTTTACTGAATAAAACCACACCTATATTCCTTCTTCGGCCATCGTTCCTGGGTTTGCCTTTTGGAAACCAAGCAGTCCATGGTCCCAGAGAGAATGTCTGAGCAAGCTTCTACATGTAATATGTGAAAAAATTTTGCCCTACTACAAATAAACTCCAGTTAGAGCCACTAGATAGCTAATATCACTAGATAGTTTAGCTTTCACTATATTTCGTAAAAACGTATAACGGGAAGTTCCACGGCGAGTCAGCCACTATCTCTGATCCAATACACATCTGCCATAAAATAAAGATCCCGTCACAAAACATTTCAGGATCATGCTCTAACATTCCAGCTCAAACCAGACCAGACGTTACGAAGCTTTGAATCAGAGACTCTCGAATGTCGATATTGTTCCAAAATTAACATCTAGTTCTAAAATTATTCGCCGAAACATAACGGCTACATGACCCACCTGTATTCAAGAAGCTATAAAACTGACTGACGTCTTAGAAAATCGATTGGAAATAGGAACCGTGACCTGACGTGGGTTTTTCGACATATCTATAGTCAAAATCTCTTTTCTATTGCATAATAAACTTTACTTTGAAGTCACGCAGAGTAACAACGTATCAAATTTTAAAGCCGTAATAAAGGTTGTAAGAGCCAACATTAATGACAAAACAAGCGATTTTCCTTCGTAATTAAATCTATAAGTGGGTAACTTGGTAATGAACGTATAGTTAGTCTGGAAACGCTAGTTCTAAAATCAGCCGGTACCTTTACCAAATAGAATCAATTCTTTATCTACCAGAATCAGCTACGTTAAGGCAAGATTATTATAAGCCGCAACAACATTACATGATGGTTATATTGTAGACATATTGCTATTTATAGTCAAATTATGATTTTTAACACCACCGAACACCATAACCCTGCCACATATTTTTTATTTATTTGTGAAAATCTTTTAGTAACCTGGTTTTTAGTTTACTGGAAGATTTTGTTTATTTTTAACATCTGTCTTTCCCTTCTGTTTACTTTAAACGGAAACATGCCGACAAGAAAGTGCTAACTTTTGAGCAACGAAAATAATTTGTTAAAAGTATAAACCAGAACTTTACAGTGATTACTGCAGAAATCATCACTTCAATAACTTTTATTACAATTTAATTAAAGACAGGAATTACGTTTATTAAGTAACTTATTAAACAAACACGCGATGCTACACATTTTACAAAATAAGAAACAAGAGAGACTCATTAAAACGATGTAAACGCAAATAGAAATAGTGCTTTACAAATAGAAGATAAACTTACGACATTTTTTTCACATTCTTATCATTCAAGTAAATTCTATCTTTTACCACTCACCTTGCAATAACTGAATAGTAGCCTGATACTCTGCTAACTTCTCGTCCACGTAACCCTCCTGCGACTGCTGGGCGATGATCTCCGCTGTGGAGGGACCTCGTTCTTCCTCATCCTCCTCATATATCATGGGTCGCGGCGGCGGAGGCGGTTCTAAAGGCACTCCCGCGTAATCGTACTCCCGAACTGGCTCATAAGGCGACGAGTAATAATACTCCGGACTTTGCCCCAATATAGGAGACATAGGATAAGGAGAGATGGAAAAGTGAGAACTAGGAGATGGAGAATGTTGTCGTAAATTGTGAGGGGAGTGTAAAGGTCGAAATGGCTTTGGGGATGGATGGACTGGTGGTGGTGTCACAATAGCTGTGGAGTGCCTGGGTCCTGAGATGAGCGGGGGTGGGCTGGGGGCCCATGGTGAAGGGGGACGATAGTTGAGGGGGGAGGCAGGGCCTGGGGGCCGCGCGCGGCCGCGCCCTGGCGGCTGGGACATCTCGCGGATTGATTCACGTCAACCCGGTGTCACGCCACCATGTGCATCGCTGAAACAATAGAAAAGAACTATGAGGAAATGTTCCAAGATTCTGTAACATCAAAGAGCAAGCAAAAGCATTCATAAATTACAAATCCAATCCAAATAAGAAAACTCATTAAAATACAAAATACCACCATGTTAATGGCTCAGTAGATATCTATTCTTGTGCGTTTTCTTCAGTCTATATCGAGGTGTTGGGAAGGGGTTACGACCCACATTTACACCGCTATATACGTACGAAACAGATGGCTCAATACTTTTATTATGTACAAATGGCTTCTTAAGTGTATTTATTGAATCGTGATAATGTTGGAATGTCTGGGCATTGAAGGTTTGAGGCCGCTGGGAGAATTTTGGGAGCATCAGTTCAGCTCTTGCCAAATGTTATACAAGGCTTGGAAGAAAAACGAAGTAAAAAACAAAAACATATGTAAGTGTCCATCACTCAGTTTTTATGAACTGGCCAGACATTGAGTTAGTAACAAGACAATGGGCAGGTTATACCTACAATCTAGATTTTTAACTAGAGTCACTCATTCGGAATTAAAACACATTCTTGTTATAAACTTGTCATTGGCGGCATTAACTCTGAATACAGTGAATGTGTCGTTTCAACTAAATTAATGTGACTCTTTGATTTAGTGTCTACTAAAGGAAGTAGTAGTTAACAGATTGGGTGCGTAACAGCTATTTTCGGCCATAAGGTGAAAAGTCTATAGGCGGAGTAGCAGTCCAAAATTATACATTATTAACTTTTCCATGCCGATTGACTCTTAATTATAAGATAACGCGAATGATGGACCACTCGTAGTACCTACCCCGCAGCGCCGGAGTAATAAAGTAAATGAAAATGGAAAAATACATAAAGCAATAACTTGCGAAGATAAACCAGACAGTCTAAAACAATAATTTTATGCCTAAGGCATCACATGCTAAACAAAAACCACAAAATATAATAATTTTTCCAATTACATAATCAGATCTGCGTCAAACTATAAAATTAAAAAATAAACCCACCATAACACCCAAAATTTATCATCAATCTAACAAAATGGACGTATCAAATTTAATGTTTAATCATTTATATAAATAGTCAAGCCCATAGAACCTTGACGTCGGCTGCACAGTGCAATGGTGATATTTTGAAAGACATAACAGTTGAATAAATTATATTGGACACAAGCCAATGTCAGGGAGAGTGAAAAAACTGTTTAGAAACAACGTGGTCGGTGACAAGAAAACTAGAACAGTTTGTATTTGAAATGTTTAGGGAATCCAGACGTGAAACGCTTTTTACATGCACAACCAGTTTTCAAGTTGCCCTTGAGAGAAAGAAGAGAGCCTTCGTTCCATACGGAACTCAATATATATTAACCAAAACTCTGGTATAGAAGATTTAATTAGTGCACGTGATCAAGACAAATTGTTAAAAAAAAATCGTAGAATGAAAAACAGTATTCACAGATTACAATGTGAATTTGAAACAAATCACGATCAACAATCTTCTTCCAAGAAATGTCCCAATGCTTAGTTTAGATTATGGCCATACAGACAAAATGCCATAAACAAAATAATACATTAGGCAATTTAAATCACGCTTGCTTCATTCCCACCAGGTAGTAAACTTGTTTTGGTCCCTGGCTAGCGCTAAGTTAGTTGTATCGAAATTCTGCCGTCCCTCACTACCATCACTGATGAAATTACACCTCTGAGCAGAAATCAAACGTGTTTAGCCTCAGTTTTTTCGATCGGATGCAAGAAGATTATTCACATTCGCATCCATCAGAAGAATACTGCATTGTCCGTAGAATACTACAATTCTTCTGAAAACTTAAGCGCCTGAATTATCTCAGATCTTAACATGTTTATTTCGCCAATCGTTTGAGACTGGAGAGATTCAATTTCTGAAAAATAAGCTAACGGTCAATAAGCTACTGGCCCATACGATACTAAGACGTTCATTTTTTGTAATATTATAGAACGGGTACACAATAATAAGCTCCTGGCTTACCTAGAAGCTAACGACACTTCAAAGGCTTTCAACAGGGTCTGACACGAAAGCATTATTAAGCTTTCATTCTTCGTTTACCTAAGCTATCAGAGTGGTCATAGATACTCGTTTGTCCGGTATTGTCTATTAATTCCGGGGTCCCTCAAGGGTTGTTACTTTGGATGACATTGTTCTTGCTGCCTTTTAAAACTATTAGATATGCAAACGACAGCACTATTGCTTAGATACGTGTCCAATACTAGAGTTAATGGGTCACATACCCAACCTATGAGAGAGGCTATGATTGAGTGCTTCAAATTTTCCTTGAAGACTGCCTCTGAATAAGACGATGTCCATTTGGTCAAATTGAATGTTGCTAAAACCCAGGCATGTTTTAACCCGTAAAAGAAGTAAATTCCACCCAATTTATATTACCTAGTAACCGTTCCGATAACTGACTAGCTTCTTGATGGAACGGGTTTGTGAGTATCAGCTCGGTACGCTTGAGTTTATCAAAAAACGAGCCACAAGGATCATCGGCATTGATACACGGTCGAGTCAAAGCTGCTAAGTCCTTGAGCATTTCGGGAAGTGTGCGTCGGAATTGCATAGTTTAATTTTAACAAGCTCGTTCGTTCCATCACCAGAGACGTTCGTTCCATCTATGGTGGAAATCCCACCAATATGAAAACTTTTTGAAACATTCATTATCGTACAGCTAAGGAGTAGAATTCCCCATCAGAGCCTTTATATCCTGTAAGCTACAACTTGGGTGTATTTAAGTTACGACTGTATAGGTTTCATCTGGGCAAGCGTGCTCGAATATCCACCGTGTTGTCGATTAGGTGATAAAACGCGAGCCTATCAATTGTAAATAACTAAAAAACATTCCGGATGATGAGATTCTTCTATGTCGATAGTAAATAGAATAAAGCTGCTGAAGAATATGGATAATCCTTGCATAATATCTTACAAGTTTGAAATCAAGAATTTTCTGATTATCAAAATAGTCAACGAACTTATACAAAGATATTGTCAAAAATGGCCACAAGCCAGACGTCAAAAAAATTACTCTGGGCAATGCACGGGGTCTGGCCGGCCTCCAACCGTGCCAGCGTGAAGACCTCTTATGTAAGAGCCTGGAGCAGCATGTGCCAACGATTGTTATGGTTAGAAATAATGTGAATGATCAACGACGACAGGTGACTCCAAATTAATAGGCCTTGTGGCGTAAACATTGTAATGATGGGCCATTAACTGTTTAAATAAATAACTTTTTATTTTTTATGGCTTATAATATTTAACACAGCACTACTTAGCGTATAAGCGTTTGAAATATTGAAGCTATAAAAGCTCTTTACTAAACACTCTTTGGAACTATTGGTGACTTTAGAGAAGTACAGACATGTTTCTTTGTATAAACTTTTGCACTCAAAAAAGACGATCAATTAATGTTTAACTCATAATAGTCTGTAGACTTGACAAATTCTTTAAAATAAATATTTGACATGTGTAGCAGGAGATCTGTAAATCTCGAATAAAATATTTATAAAAATGAAGTAGGCGTGCGCGTGGGCAACCATCAAAGTAGCAAAAACTATAATCAATAGTGTTTATGAGATAAATCATAGGAATGCACACCGGGATTCGGAAGAAACAGATGAGGCATTAAACATTTCAGACATGATTGTGTGTTGTTTTCTGGTATATTATTGTTTTATGTATTAAAGGAAAAACTTTGCCCACACTAGAAAACACTCCTGTGTTGTGGATGCACTCACAAGCATGTAAAATCACAAACACAAAACACCTATCTTTAGGCCATACATATCTTTGTTCAATGCCATGCATTTGGGTATCGAACCCACAAGACCACAGCGCCTACCGTGCGTTCCTGATACATAACATACAAGCACAGACATACTGTACAGAAAAAATACTCATCTAAGTAAATTATGGGTTGATTATATTACAGTGAAACCTGGATAACTGAGACTTCAAGGGACCTGCAAATTTGTCTCACTTATAGAGGTATTTCACTTATCCAGGTGTCTCAGATATCCAGGTATAAATATATCGGTCTCATTTACAGAGAGTTTCATTAATAGAGATGAAAATTGAGGTTATTTCAGTTAAAGAGGTGCAAATATTAAATAAAATTAACGTATTATATAAATTATAATACATGCGTTGTAATCTTTATTCTGGATGATTCTACAAAGAGTAGATTTTGGCACATTAAATTCGGCACAAACTTCATCGCGTGTCTTTCCACTTTCATAAACGGAAATTAAATTAAGTTTTTCACGTATGGACAAAGACTGCAGCCTTCATTTCGGCATTTTTTGAAATAAACTTCCGGACGATAACAAAACCAAACTAAAACTGGAGGTCTTTTAGGCACAATTAGCCAAGTGTGAAATTTTCGGGTAGACTAAGAATTAGTAAACGAAACGAAAAGTTATCTGCAACAAGGTCCTACTTAGAGAAGTAATAAATTAACACAATTTAGCAAAGAAAACAATTTAGCAAAAGTATTATTTACAATTAGTCTCAGTAAAAGAGGTAAATAATCTTGTGGTCTCACTTATAGAGGTAATTATGACGATAAAATCGAAAGAGCTAATCCCAGATATAGAGGTTTGGTTTGTCTCACTAACAGAGGTAATTCAGTGCTAAAGTGTCGGGACCTCAGTATGAGTTCCAGTTATGGAGGTTTCTCACTTATCCAGGTCCCACTAAACCAAGTTTCACTGTATTTGTCTTACGACACAAAAAGTAGGCGATGACTGACGTGCTAATGATAGCACTGTATACTGAAACCAAACTAAAAACATAACTATAGGTACTTATGTCTCTTATCCTAAAATTTTTTTTCTTTGTTGATAGGTTTGCGCTTGACACGATGCGGTCGACGATGGAGCGCGCTTACCTAGAAGAAACCTATTCACTCTAGACTTAAAGATTCCCGGGTTGTAGCCATCAGGAAAAACAGACTATTAGATAATATATCTTTGGGGAATTATCACAAAAGCATTTAACATTTCCAAGCAAACCCTCACATTAAATTAGTTCTAGGATCTTCAAATTCTGACATGTCTTCAAGTTTTTCTAGATCACTATGTCAATCTCGGCTGGAGTCAATACACTAGTCTAATATTGGCATCGCTTTCTGCAGCGATGTGCCAATGATATAATCGACGGAATTAGAACCAAAATCCTATCCAGATCATGATGTATGGCTAATTCTGTATCTTTTAACTTCATTACGTTTTTCTGACGTACCGTGGGTTGGTTTTCTCGGCCATTGTCGAAGTTTGATGAATAACTGATTATATTTATAAATAATCTGTTCTAGAAGGGGTTCTTGACCTTGTGGATCTTGTGATCTTGATCTCATATGGAAGTAATTATAACTAAGTTTGAAGAATTACATTTATACACGTTAAATTTTAGTCATTTTAATCCCGTGGAGGGTCGATTCGGTACATGAAATACTATCGATTTGTAAAAAAAAATTAAAAATAAAGTACTTTTTTTCTAAAACTCGAATAATTTGAGTTCTTTAAGTAAACGAGTCAATGACCTTGTAGGTAGTTGTCGATCGTTGCGTACCTACTAACTACCTACAATTCATTGGCCTCGCTTAGCTGATGTTTACTTGATGAAATTAATTTCGTACATGCTTAAATTGATTCGAGTTTTAAAAAAAAGTACTTTGTTTTTTAATTTTCTCTTCACAAATCGATAGTGTTTCATGTATCGAATCGAACCTCCGCGGGATTAAAACGACTAAAATTTTACGGTGTATAAGCAGGTTCCAGGATCCTCAAGACCTTATACAGATACCTACGTATCGATCGCTATTCAACCGTCGTAATCATCTTATTTTCAACTACCTTATGCCAGCGGCTGCGCTCGCATGAAGGTAGGTTTCTCCATACAAACTTTAGAACCGCATTTTATTCCCTTAAGGGGTGAATTTTAGAAAATCCTCCCTTAGTGCTCGCCTATATCATATAAGGAAACCTAGTGCAAAATTTCACACTTCTTGTCCCAGTAGTTTCGGCTGTGCGTTGATATGTCAGTCAGTCAGTTTCTCCTTTTATATGCGAAGTACATAGATCATCTTATTTTCAGTTACAAGACGATGTCAGTTTTAGAGAAGAAAATTGCAACAGGCGAATATAAAGCAAATAAGGGAGGTATTAAAAACTATCCATGTAAATAAAAATCTTAAATCCAAAATTATTAATGTTAAATCAGAAGATATTAAAATAGATAAAATCAGGATCATCGTATAATTCAACAGTTAGTGGGTCAGTGACTTGTCACACTGAATCACTCGCATATTAACAATCTCACACAATGATTGCATCAACTTCTCAGCGGAGCCCGTTTCGGTAACAGTTCAAAGATGTAAAAATAATTTCATGCATAACATTATAATTTTCATGCGTGTTCTCGGAAAAACAACTTTGTGTAAGTACGCTTGTTTTATGTTATTTTTATTACACTTAGTACTACGGTATAATTTGTTAATGAAGATTTATTAGAATTACAAAACTATAATGTGCAAAGAAATTGCACATTATTTTTTACTACATTTATTATAGTACCTCCCTATTCCTCAATCAACGGAACATTTGTGCAGACTCTAAATTCTGGCGGCAGCAGAAGAAGTAAAACATACGTAGGCAGGACAGTAGACCGTACCTTGATTCTCGTAGATTCGTAACGCTGCTACGCGACTACTAGCTACGAAATTCTAAACCTTTTGTAGCGGGCCATAAGGCGCGCTACGAATATTCGTAGCCAATTGATTAATTATAGCGCAACACGATACTACAATTTAAACTATATCGAAGATACCGTTTATGATAGTGATTATCATTATTGCATCAACATTAGTGGTTATCCAAATGGTCATATCAGCCAAATTTGTCGCTTGCGGAAAATACAAATTTTGTTTAGCTCAGCACTAGCTAGCTTTAAAATAGGTTTGAATTGATAAGTGCTTCATTCCTGTTTACGTGAAAAAAAGCATAACATAAACAGGAGTAGAAAATACGTGGAGAGAATTTAAGAATTGTGGTTTTTTTTACCTAGAACTATTAGAAGATTAAGGTTCCTCTAATAAACATCAAACAGCTTATGTACTAAAATCATAATATTATACAACAAGAGCTTCGGACATACATTTTTCATTCGTGACAGAGTGATACCCAATGGAATTAGTTAGTAGTAGTTTGGCTGTCCGCCAGAGAGTAGGCAGAGCTGCTGAACTTCATTTTAAAATGTACCGAACCTTCAAAAGAAATAACAACTAACGTAAATCCTGATTATTTTCAAAGTTATTTTAGTAAAACTGACCTAGTTGTTACAATTACATGTAGAAATAAAAGTGATAGCCTTGAGTTTGGCGCTGTCACACGTTGTAGCAAAATGTGATTAACTAATTTTTTTTATAGGGTTCATTCCAATCCAATTAAAGTATAAGTGAAATCAACATAACTACGAAAGCCCAATGCAGCAGACAAAGTACCCCTACCCTCTGTTAAAACAATTGCCATCAACAAACAAATGCAACCATCAAACGACAGTACTTATAGTGAACATAGTACTAAAAACCTTTTTGATAAACAAAAAAGCAAATCAGGATTAAAACAAAGCGCTAGTACTATGGAGAGTCCTGTGGCCAGAAATAGACATCTATTAGCTGAAATGATAGTGATGATATAGATACTACATTAGATGCAGTAAATTAAGTCAAACATCCAGCACAAACAAAAAAATACGCGCGTGGAGTTCCGGTCACCAAACCAACAGTAAAATTCAATACAGTAGATACCCCAAACCCATACACAGTGGAGCATACGATGGAAGTCTGCTCCGCTTGGACAGGACCACGTTATCTCTAGCCCTGGTTTAGGTCATGCTACGGAGCGAGATGGGATGGTAACTAGTCACCTCCTTCCAAGAAGCTGTAATTAGAGTAAAGGAAGTGGTGGAAAGCGTGGGGAATGGGACATCCTCATGCCATAGCCGTCGCAAGTCGCCCCAGGTGTCGGAAATCGCAGAACAGTTCCCGGCCACGGCAGGCGAAACAAACCACGTTGACGGTGAGATGTCATCCATGCGCGCTTCAAAGAGTTGTCAACAGTTTGACGGGTAGCGACCCTATAGGACTATAGGGTTTGCCAGGGTTGCAGTACTGTTCGAAAGAGTTAACGTAGCTGGAATGCAAGGGGAACATAGAAAGCTTTAGTCAGTAAAAGTCTAACATTCCCTCTTGCTACACTCAGAGCTGCACGGATCGTTTGATGATGTCCCTCTACATGTATAGAGGTTTATGATACCACTAACGATTATTACTAGGAGCGATGACACGCTGTACAACAATGTACGTTAACAACCAAACCGTCAGACGCAGCCGGTTTACGCCAACAAACGAGCCACAACGTATCATAGACATCGCACGTGTCTGGTCAGGCGACCATCTGACGCAGCTTAGCTGCAGCCGACGCATTGTTGAAATCACGGAACAATCTGTATGGCATTTACTATCTGTATAAGGTCTTAGCGCATCTTTGACAGATTTTATGAATGTTCTTCATATCTTTAGCATAAATCCATCATAACACAAAGTTTTTATGTTTTATAGATAAACTTCGCAGATTTTGTGTTGGTAACAAAACAGGTAAAGTGACTGTCTCGTCGGTCTAGTCGGTTCTGAGTTTAAGGTCCTGGCTTAAGGTGTGAGTCTGGCTTTGGAACCCAGGTCCGGCAGTGTCATTGAGTTTTTCAATCTGGAATCTCTTAGCAGTAGCCCGGTGTCTGGAGTAGTTCCCTGTTACCGGTACATTTACTGGGTTATATTTGAATTGAGATATAAGAGTGCGAAAATGTAGGTAAGTGTATTACAGGTAGAGAGTTTTTAAATTCTTCGACATTTAACTTTTTTCTAGAATGACACACCTATGAATCTGCGACCTCAATCCGTGTGGATTTGTTTGGATAGACAAATATATCATCGGCTCAAATTCAGTTTAGCGTTTGATGTATTGAAATTGGATCAATCATATTTCTTAGTATCAAAGTGTGAACGATGCCAACGGTATGAGGAAGGCTGACCATTATACTAATCGATCAATTGCTTGTACCTACACATGATGGAATATTTAAAAGGAACATTGATGATTGATTCTGAACACATATAAATCATCTTCTAGAAATTTCCGCGCTATTGCATCGTTGAAGACAGCCCATCCAGCTAGAAGGCACGGCACGTATTACACTAAGAGGTGCAGTAAAGGATCATAAGAGGAATTATCCATAGATAGCAACTCTTTTAGAACATCACAGGAGCGACAGTAGCAGTAGTAGTGGTAACGTTTTTATGTAAAACGTCTATACCTTTGAAGACCAGCGGAACACAGATCTCGATGTCAGGCGAGAGACCATTAAAAATAATTTACCCTCAAACATCAAATACTTATACATCATCTTTAGACTACATCAATGGTGCTTTAACGTGTCGTGTCATGTGCACCTTTACAGCGAAGATAAGCTATAATGGCGATATTAGCCATATTTAATATTGTAAGACAAACCATTTTTTTAAAAGAGTAACCATAGAGTTTCTTGCCGGTTCTTCTCCATAAGAAACGACCAATTTCGAACCGTGCACTAGCTTCTGACGTTTTATAAGTACCCATGTAGGCCTATATGAAATAAAATATTTTGAATTTTGAATTTTTTGAAGACCACATGATCGAAACCCGTAGTTGCACTGATGACAGTAACTGGTCACCGTAGCCGAAATCGGCAAGGGAGTTTAAATATATATATATATAGTAGTGATGAATAGTACTACCCTACTTAGCCAAAAAGCGGTAAATCAACGAAAATATTTTTTCTAGAAAAAAAGGATTGTGTAAAGAACGATTGCCGTCATCTTTGTGAAGTTATACCAAAGCTGCTGCCTGCAGCTTCACCTTTTTGGTATTTTGATATAAACTATCTCAAGTCCTTTTCCACGTCCTAGACTATGTCTCAAGCCAAATACTTGATCGGTTTAGCAGCTTAGGCGTGAAGACGTAACCGAGTTACTTTCGCATATAAAATATACACCGTTAAACTTTGATCGTTTTAATCCCGTGGGGGTTCGATCCGGTACGTGAAACATCAAACGTCAGCCGGGCTAGTTCAATGACCTGTAGGTAGTTAGTACGTTATGACCGATAACAACCTACAAGGTCATTGACTCGTTTACTTAAAGAAATTAATTTCGTACATGCGTATATTAATTCGAGTTTTAGAAAAAAAGTACTTTATTTTTTTATTTTATCTTTACAAATCGATAGTGTTTCATGTGCCGAATCGACCCTCCACGGGATTAAAGCGATCATAATTTAACGGTGTATATACGGATAACCTATTTTTTTCAAAAAAGTTACATGTTTTTCAAGTAGCCCTTGTGATGCGAAGCATTTTAAACATTTTAATGCAAAAAAAAAAACAATAGAAATATTTTGAGATACTGCTTTTGGGCTTCTGCAACGCCTGGAAACTGCCACTACTATAGGCAACATTCAATCAGTAAGGTCAACGTCCAACTCCAATGCAGATTCATCAGGTAAATAACTATCCCAGTTCGAAAGAACCCCAAAACATAAACATGCACATGATGCACAAAACTACTAAGGAACTTCGCCCTAAATACCCATCCGAAATTACACTCCCGTATTAAACTTTTGTTAGTAAACAAATGAAAGGGTGACTTTATTTACAGTAAACACGCACTGCTTATAAAAGAACGATAAACAGAATTCGTTGAGCACAGAAATGCTCTATAAATCAAATATTTTGCTTTTACGTAACCAGTTAAATGGGACGATCAGCGATACTATTTTAGGAGTCCCACAAATACGACCAAATGCTCTTTCACTGTGTAAGCAACATGCGTGTCCGCAAGAATGCATTTAAGTTTCGATCAAACTTTCGTATTGATCAAAGGGTAAACTAATTGGTTGCTCCTCATTTGGAGCAGTGATTCGTTCAATACCATTCTCTATTTGTATATTTCTTTTCTGTTTATCTCCTAATAAGTTGCACCTGCCATAATTATGTTTCTACACCACCCTAAGGTCGACTGGCTGGCACAAAATGCCTTAGGCATCAAGCCCGACTTTGTATTGTGTCTTCATTAGTATCTAAATAGTTTTAATAAATTTTGATACAGATTACATTAATGGGTCCTTTCTTATATTAGTAAAAAAGTGGGTGATTGTAATTACTAACAAACCCCCTTCGGCAACTTGACATTACTTATACGGAAGTTCCCATAACTCATGATTCTCTATCGCTCTGAGATCAGCACGAAAATTATCATAATTCGTCCGTATTGCAGATATTTCTCCGGAGAAGTAATTAGCACTTGTTATCATACATGTCAAGGTTGTATCATTCATTAGATCATTTGCAATTCAGTTCTAATAAGTGTGCATGACGAAGGAACGGAAATAACGCCTTGTTATGCCAATACTGTACGGTGACTGCACTTTGGCCTTTTTACTGTTCCGTGCCAACATTGGCAAAATGGTCCACTTACGGAATGACTTTGATGTGCATCCATCTGTCTGTGACAGTTTTAGTCTTTCTACAATCTTTAGGACCGAAGTGCTTTTACAGGGATTAAACACCGAGCTGCTAGCCTGTCGGTTTTCGGTCGTTTACATTTCAGGGAGTGTACTTGTAGTTGCACAATTTAATTCCGCTAAGTCCGTTCCATCACCGGACCACTAGACGTACGGTAATGTGCCACCGGTACATGGTGAACATCCCCCCCATACATACGTACATAGCGTTTTGGGAACACATTTATTGTGCTTACAGCTAAGGAGTGGAATTCTCTACCGGAGTCTGTGTTTCGTGATAGTTACATCTCCAAAGATGTAGCCATCAAAAAACACAGAGTCCGGTATTTAAGTCAAGAGTGAATAGGTTACTTTTAGGCAAGCGTGCTACATCGTCGGCCACATCATTGCTCACCATCAGGTGAGATTGTGGTCATACGCGAGCCTATGTATGATAATTAAAAATAAACATTAAGCCTCAGATACACTAGGAGACAAAATATCCTCCAACATGACACGTATCCCGCAACTTGTCCCCAACATTTTACGACGCATTCACGTGAAACGAAAGATGTTGTTGGAAAATTTAGGGACATTCTGTCCTACAACGTTATGTGCTCTTTTGTCATACGAAGTTTTCGGATAAAAGACTAACATTTTCTCACTATACTATATGTCTTAATGAGTTACACTTACAAGTGTCCATAATCATAAAGACCAAAAATATACTGAAATTTTCGAAATAATACCCGTCTCATGCATAAGTTACGAATCCCAAACATGAATCATTCAATTTATGAGGCGTAATTTGCAACAATATTTTGTCCTCATCAACATGGAAATTACATTTTAGGGCGGCAAGCTAATACCATTTGCATTTAGTCACAGTATTTCACGAGGCGATGAACAATACAAGTAATTTCCTGGTTGAAGGAGCCCTTAACAGCTGTAACTATGAACTATTTCTCAATATAAATGAAGTATTTAACAAGCCTGGAGCATGGCAAATTCAATTACTGGGACTCCGTAGCTTCAAAGAGGCTCATTTATTTGACATTATTTTTTAAGATGTGGTTTTTCCGAAGGGTTTCATTCTTTACAGGTCCGTGATCTCAAGACGATGATTATCTGTATCTAGTTCTCTCAGTCAAATATGGATTATTGGAAAGATTCTCTATCAAAAGGGATTTGATTTGACCATTTTTATTAAAAGATGATTGATGATTACAGTTCTATCAATTTTCTCAAGGAAAATTACTAAAATCTCTGTATACAGAGTAAAAAGCAAATAATTTCGGAAAACAAAGTATTCAAACCAAACAAGGAATGTAAAAAAATGCCACACAATAATTCAATTCTTAACGGAGTCACGCAACTTGGATGATGTAAGTCGCTAAAGAATTCACCAACAAAACCTGATAAAACAATTCGAGGAAATGAAAGTTCTTCGCGAAAAGCTTTTTTAGTATCCTGCAATTAACCATTGATTGCTCTGCAGACTCGAAAATATATAATCCACCAACCAATATCAGGTGGGCTGACGAGTACAATCAGAAAATGTGGCGTTTAAAAATAGACAACACTCTATACTAGGTAGATTTTAAATGGTCATGACAACTCAATTCGAATAATGAATTGAAATAGTTTACTTCTAGAACTTTGAGTTCATTCGCGTAAAAGTTTTCACATTATCATTCACCCGTTACTTTCTTAAACTTTATAGAGTCATCAAACTATAGTTTCAAGTTCAGCCATTCCTAAGTTAAACCCAATAATAGCCTCATAAACACACAGTATTCATTCGAATTTGAAGTGCTGTTTGAGACTTTCAGGTCTTATAAAAGTAGTCACAAAACAGAAAAGTTTTTCAAACTATGAATTATACTAATTTTATAATATTCAAGAAGTTTCTGGACTTTTGTACTAAAAAATATCAAGACAGAAACATGTAAAAGATGAACATGAAAGAAAGGCTGAAAAAAAGCGACGGTAATAGCAAATTTGCGTGACTCTGACAAGGCGACGCAAATCAGAATGAAAAGACACGTGGTCGTCTCAAATGTAACCCTACAATTTTCAGAAACTACTTACGCTCACATTTTTTGCTTCTAGTTAACATCTAGATAAAGACATTATATTACATGCTCCTCCAAACTTAAATATGAACAATCAAATTATTAGACTTGGATAGGGACCTATTTGAAGAAGATATTGATTGGTGTTGACTAATATTTCTGTGATAGAAATATTAACATTTAGGAGATTTTTTTTCAGAAATAATGATACGATTTAATCGCTCTTGAAAGTGTTTCCACTAAACTTATCACCAATGCATCATTATTGAAGTGTAAGGGAACCAAAATAAACTTTACACAGAACGAAAAAGCACATAAACTGATCAAAGACCACTTTACGACATTCTAATGGATCTTCAAACTTCAGTAAGATGTATTTTTAAACAATGTTTGATTACTTTAAAACACAAAACAAAAATAACAGGAAGCTTTGTTTCTATTGAGAAGTAAACAAAGGTAAGTTTACTGCATCAGAAATCGCATTTCAGTCATGCAGGTGGTTCCTAATATCATAGGAGTGTTTTTAGATCATGCAAGTAAACTCATAAGCAGTATAGAGGCCAATAAAGACCTATATACACATGTGCACACTTATTCTAGCTACCCTCTTTGCCAGTTTTACTAATTCGCGGTTCCTGAATAGAGAATTAACTTCAAATTCTCTCTCTCTCTCTTATATCAAACTCTACTTATCTAAACTTAAAAGGTTTTCACGTTTTTATCCCCAAATATTCAGAAACTGGCCTTGACAAACATAGGTAGTTTTTATTCAGTAAAAGACTGATAGGAGCATCGCATCACATAGAGCGGAAGAAAATATTTGATGATGTCCCACCCCCGAAAAGGTATCAAGATAGGATGATGATCATTTCAAAATGTTACAAAAAGTATTTGAGAATAATTTGGAGTCAATTAAAGCACTGGAATAAAAATATGATGAAAATTGCGCAATGTTATGACAAGTTCAGTCTATTTAGGTTAAGCCAATGAATCACTTTTTAATTTTATTGGTATAGCAAGCAGCTGATTGATAAGGAAATTATAGTTTAAATTAATGTATGAGTGGTGACCAGTGATTATACACTCGACTCTATTACCTCGCTTGTATAACGTAACTGGCGAAATGTACATGAAGTCACTAAACACCTCTACAATTCCTTCTAGGAAATACCGGCTTGAAATTCTCTTCTTTTTCCTTTTGACTAGACAAGTCACGTACACCGTGTTTCAAAATAAACACGGACGTGAAATCTCTTTGAGTTACCGAGCGTATCGGTAGTCTTGCAGGGTGCTATCCTGACCCAGTTATTAGAGCATTATAAACAAATTTTCTAGTAATGAAAAAAAACTAAACTTTCATCAGGCCACAAGAAAAATTTAATACAATGAGTGAAAAATACATCTAAGTTTCCATCATTCAACAAATATACTTAGGGAATTTCCCTTCTCAAAGTTTCAATATCACACAAAAGAAGATACAAAACAAATCTACAAGATGCTGGGAGAGTAAAATCAATACGGTCAGCCTCCGTTATGTCTAGACTAAAGTCATGACCGGCGTCCCGAGTAACCTACAAGGAACTTAGGCGCAATGCGGGGATAGAGCGCAACATAATGCAGGAAATGCACTACTCCCCAATACTTCTACACATGCAATCAACAAACTTAATAACAATATGTAACAAACATTTAGAGGTTAGGAAAGCGACCGGTGCAATATTAACGAAAAATGAAGCAAAAATCACAACGATTAGCAGCACACAGGGAATGACGGAGAAAATAATTTTGGAACAGGCAGGCGGACATATTGAAACTCAATACTCTCGCTTCCAGAGCGATAAGCGAGTTGCCGGCTTACCCGCAGTTAGTAAAGCGTTTAAACTCGAACAGATGAAAATTCGTAAAACTATCGTATAATCACTACGTTACCGGTAACAGGGAACAACGTTCAAAGGTCCACAACACTGTCACTTCAAACACCGATATCGAGAATTCAAATTCACTGGATTTTTATTTTTTTTTTCACGGACGCGTTCCAAATTAGGAATTTGAAAATTTTTCGTGTGTACCGTCGAATGCCGTATACGGTGTGACCTTACCAAGTGAACGTTTCGTTACCGCGCGTTCGGTTGCGATGGTTTGGGAATGTCGGAGCGGCAGTTAGCGTTGGACTGAGGCGGGCGGGCGGATTCGGACGCCTTCGGCTCTATTCGGCCACATTTATATTTAGAATTTGGCTCTCTCCCCGGTTTTATATAGCAGTGAGTACATCGCGTATAAAGCGTATCCGAGATGTATACGTATATGTAGATATAACTGGTATATGTATATATAGGAATTACGACTTTTTATTGAGTGGATTGTAAATTTTTGCATACCGTCCGTTGGTACGAGATGGCCGATATTTCTGGGCGGACGGGACTATTTTTTTGGCAAAACTAAACGTTCTCCCACACGCTGCATAAAACGAATTCTTTTGATTCTCTACTAAAATAGGTCTAATAAATAGTCTGACGTAGTCGGTAAATAGGTGGAAATTAAGTGTGTGAACAACACACAGTATTATGTAAAGAAGTTTCATGTGCTAATTGTGCATCAAATACGATACTCTGCTTTACTGTTTTTTTTTTTTTTTTGTTTTTATACAAGTAATAACCCGGACTAATAAGATTGTCAATCGAATTAGATTGACAATCTCATTAGTCAACAACAAAAATGACGGACTAACTTAGAAAAACTTTACGTATAATTTCTAAGTTAATTTCTTGGACAAAAGTCAACTAATGATGGACTATTCCTTTGATCGGGGCTACCACTGACCGCAAAGCTATTCCAGTAACTACACAGAGCTCGCGATCATTTCTAGTAAAAACGAAATATGTTAATTGGGCATGTTTATCATCTTAATTGAAAATCTTAATTTTTAAAACAATTTATTTTCGAAGTATAATTGACGTCCTTTTTTTATATATACACCGTTAAATTTTGATCGTTTTAATCCCGTAGAGGGTACTACTCGAACGTGACGGGACGGGGGGACGTGGGGGGATACTCAAATTATTATACACATGTACAAAATTTCTTTTCGAGTTTAAAAAAAAAAGTACTCTATTTTTTAATTTTCTCTTTACAAATCGATAGTTTTTCATGTACCAAATCGACCCTCCGCGGGATTAAAACGACCAAAATTTAACGGTGTATAAACCAGTACTTAATTGCGATCACACCTTATATTCTTATATTCTTTATTGTACACAGACTAAAACAGTTTACAAAAAAATAGGACAGGTGATGTACACAGGCGAGCTTAACCCATAATTGGGTTTTCTTACAGCAAACCTTGAAAAATTTATATAAAGAAATGTTAAAACTTGAGGATATTACATGCACAACAAAAACTTAAGAGATATATTACACTTAAAACTAAAAATAAACTACATAAATAAGTGCAAACATACAATACATAAATATACCATATATATATATATATAATCTATAAACCATATTCATACATATAACGAGTCACATAGACAGGAAATGTTCCCTAATTCTTCCTTTGAAAACTTCCAATGAGGGGCTAGCCCGTAGTGTGTGAGGAAGAGAGTTCCATAGGCGCACAGCACGAACAGTGAAAGATCCACTGTAACGACTAGAGGTATGGGAAGGAAAACGTAGCAGAAGAGAAGACGAAGAGCGACAAGGCTTTCCTCTCGGAACAAGATACTCAAAGCGTTCACGGAGATATAGAGGAGAGTAGGGATTATGAAGAACAGAGAAGAGAAAAGAAAGAGTGTGACAATCCCGACGTTGCCGAATAGGTAACCACTTCAATTGCCTTCGAAATTCCGACACATGGTCATACTTTCGAAGTCCAAAAATGAAGCGGATACACAAATTCTGCAAACGCTCCAGCTTATCAAGAAGTTCCTCAGTCGCATCAAGGAAACAGACATCAGCATAGTCTAGGATAGGTAGAAGAAGAGACTGAGCAAGAGTAACTTTAGTTGAGAAGGGCAGGAACTTCTGGAGACGCTTTAATGACTGAAACGAGCAAAACACCCTCCTGCTTACTTCAGCAATGTGAATCTTCCAAGACAGGCCACTATCAAGGAAGACACCTAAGTTTTTAACTTTTTCTGAATAACCTACAACGACGGCATCGTACACAACTGGGGGGAGTGTCTGGTTACTCAACGAATTTACGAAATATCTACCGCCAATAATGATAGCTTGTGACTTTGTCGGATTCACTAAAAGTCCAAAACTTTTAGCCCATTGACAGATATTGTTGAGATCATTATTGACGGCACTAATAGCGTCAGAAAGCTCTTCAGGTTTAAAATGGCGATAAAGCTGCAAGTCGTCTGCATAGAGATGGTAGTGTGAAGATAAGACCTTTGTGATAGCGTTAATAAAAATAGAGAAGAGAAGAGGAGAAAGAACGCCACCCTGAGGAACACCCGCAGATAGACCGCACCAGTCAGAGGAGGTCTCTCCTGAGCGAACCAACTGCGAGCGACCACGAAGATAAGAATTAAACCAAGCAATCACAGGAGGAGATATATTGAGTGAAGAAAGGATACCCAAGAGAATGTCAAAATCAACTGAATTGAAAGCACTGCTGAAGTCCAGTAGAATCAATATCGTAAGAAGTTTGTTTTCCATGGCCAGCCGGATGTCATCCGTTATCTTAACTAGTGCCGAAACAGTGCTGTGGCCGGGGCGAAAACCAGATTGATAAGGACTCAGCAGGCTATTAGAGGAAAGGAAATGAGACAGTTGATTATTGACAACACTCTCAAGGACTTTGGATAGGATTGGGAGTATGGAAATTGGGCGAAACTGGGAAACTGACGTGGGATTAGGAACTTTGGGTAGAGGCAGGACATACGCTTTCTTCCACGCAGAAGGAAAGCAGCCAGTGAAAAGGGAATAGTTGATAATGTGGAGGATGACAGGAGTAAGTTCATTCAGGATAGGAAGAAGCATCTGGAGTTGAAGACCATCATCACCCACCGCTTTCGTGGATATAGATGTAATGGCCCGTTTAATATCCCCTTCTGTAACCGGGTGAAAAGAGAACGAAGTACAATTTGGCAGAGGAAGTTGAGAGAGATTGTTAAGAGTGGAAGCTTTAACGTTGTCATCCAGAACAACAGGAGATTTGGAAAAATGAGAATTAATTGCACACCTGATGGTAAGCAGTGATGCAATCGTTGATGGTGAGGTGCACTAGTTTATTAAGAGCCTATTCACTCTAGCCTCGAAGACACCCAGATTATAATAGGACGAGAAGACTGCAGCAGATCATTTTTACCAATCCTTCAATGTTACGAGGTTTAAGCGACGAGGCGAATTTTAATATTTATAAGATAGATAGATGTACTTATAGCATATTGACATTGCGCTGATTACGATTAAACACTTCAGGTTAATTTTTAAATGGAAAAACAGAAAATCACTTGTTGACCCGGGAATCAAACCCTGAACATAACTACTTAGTATTCACGCTTGCGTGCACGGTGTACTAGACGAACTAAATGAGTTTTTCATAATATTATTTAACAGATATCATTAGTAGCAAGAGGAATATTGATGTTATATAATTCCTTGGTTTTCGGTAAAAATAAGCAATGATAACCTTGTGGTGTCGCACAGAAACGCGAAATACAAATGTTTGTATATTAATGTATGATATTTGTATTTAAATATTTGATTTCCAACTTCTGTTGAAAGAACCGACCGTCGGACCGTTAGTTCTTCTTTAATGTTTGAATATTACTATTAACTGACAGCCAGTATGGTTTAGTGGTGGCTGGCGCAAATGTTACCAAAGCTCCTGGTTTTGATGCCCATGTCGTGCAGTGTTATTAAAGCTAGGTTCTATTCATTTTGAACTTTTTTAAACCTCTGGATATCCACAAATATAAAAGAGAACACCATTAAAAATTATTTTATTAAAATTGACTATATGACCAAGCGCCGAACAAAAATCGAAACATGATGTAAGTTAGTTGGCTGTATCACGTACGATTAAAAGACGCGAAAAATGAAATAAAAGTTGAGAGCATCATTGTGCCATATCTTTGAAAGCCGTTATTCGGCCTGATGAGAACTGAATTAGTAATTCTGTTCTAATGAGGCCGAAAAACGACGACGGTTGTATTTTATGATAATCGAGTGAGAAATCATCAAATAATTCCCTCCCACTCTGGGTGGAGTGAGGAGTGTGGAATTTTACTGCCAAACATAACACGAAAGAACATATTTCAGTTGCCTTATGGGTTCCAAGGCAGTGGTAACTCTTTCGAACAATTCCGCAATTCCAGCAACCTCAGTTATAGCCCCGAATCTGGATTAGTGCCTGAGGGTCTTATTGATGGCAAACATATTAGGTATTACATGGGCTATTGTACTAAACACCTCAGCTCAACCCTTTAAAGTACAGTTGATGTATATAAGGACAGCAGTGGTGGCCGAGTAGTAATAGCCCCAACTTACTTTTGAGTTGTAGGTCGCAGAGTTCAAACCCAGCCAGGCACATTACTTTGTGTAATTTATTTCATCACCACTGCTCTCAATACTTCGAAGGAAAACATCGTGAGAAAACCGGAATGTCCTAGAACCAAAAATTCAAAGAAATGTGACATCCTCTAACCCGCACTGGGCTCGTGTGGTGGATTACGGCCCATTCCCTCTCCTAGAGAGGAGGCATACTGACATTAAAAAGGCTGGTGATGATGATGATGTAGGTATATTATCTTTTATTGATTAGAGCTATGCAAGATTTGGATTTTAAAAGCTATGTACGTTGTGCTTTTTACTGCAAATGTTTCTGTTGACGTAAACCACTTAGCTTTTAATTGATGTAAAATTGTGGTTGACTGCGATCCCACCTGATGATAAGCAGTGATGCAATCGTTGATGGTGAGGCGTATTAGTTTAAACAGAACGGCCCAAGCCAATTACACCATTTAAACACAAAAAAGTAAAAAAAAAAAAAACAATAAACTATAAAACCAAAATTAAAAACAGACCATTCACAAGTCGCGCAGGACTTTCAGGGGTTATGAGCCTATTCACTCTAGCCTTGAAGACATGTAAATTATAATCGGACGGGAAAACCGCAGCAGGCAGATTGTTCCAGTCCTTCGATGTACGCGGACTAACGACGAGGCGAAACGCTCAGTCCGGAGCGTAGAGGATTCAACAACGTAAAGGAGAAAATTCGCCGTACGTCGATTTGTCCGATGGTAGAAATGAGATGGCGGAATCAAGTTATGCAATTCCTGGGCACACTCTCTACGATTAACATCAATGGGTGTGCAATCAGCTTTTTATCTATCGGCGATGGTGCGTGTTCATCCAAATGGATATTATGCACAGAATACAAAAAGCCTATAGCTTACTCGGCGATTCATTAAGCTGTATATTCCTCTCGGAGGCCTGAGTCTCAACAGTGAGAACATTATAAGGCCGATTATGCTTTATTTTTAGAATAAACTAGCTACACAGTGTAAGCTTTTCCAAAAAAAAAACAATGTCACCTGTATAATATTGTATTGTATGTAACAATTCGAAGTTTTGTTCAATAATAATTGTAGTCTCATAGATGCAAGACCATTTTCTTTTGGTATTTAAAGCACGTAGAAACCCAGACGAAAACGCGGCAGCTGGAACGCTGAAACGTCTGTGTATCAACTAGTAAGTGTTCTCGCCACTACTGTCGCATAGTCTAGTTATCCTGTAGTATAAGGATATGTAGACATTTCGGTTCACCCGCAATCAGTCTCACTGCGTTCCTATAAATTTTCACTGGAAGAATTACGCAAATTGCGGCGGATTTGCAGACTTTTCAAAATTAAGGACAATGTTTTACGAATAAATAATCAATTTGCTTTATTCTTTGTTTTTTTTTTCGGTGTGTAAAAATCATCCAATGACATCTACCGCCCTCGGGCGGAGCGGGAGATAGCGTCGCGAATTTTTGCCTACGTCGGGACCCCTTTAGGGGCGGGGGCCCCGTATCATTGATACGGCAGATACGGCTGTAGCTACGCCTGTGATAATATAAGTTAATATATATAAACCGATATGTTTTGAATTACACCGATATTTTTTTGTTTTGAATAGGTTTACCCCTAAAGTGTGCCATTTAAATTTGGTGAATGTAATGAAGATCTTCGAAGATAAAGCATGAAATTCTTCAATAAATTGGAAATCTACAGCTAATGCTGAAATCGCATATCTGTTTACTGTTAATGCAATTTCATAATATACAAGGAACATCACGCTAGTACGCTCCGAAGGGGTACCGAAGATGTTTAAGGTTCACTTTAGTCTATCCTCAATTCACTAATCATCAAAATCTTTAAATTTAACGGTTATCAATTCGCGCATAACTTTTTAAGCAACAATTTTGATAACAACGTGATAATCCTTTAGATAATTCAAGTAACTATGGTTATTTTGTCAATCCCATAGGTAACTTACCACTTAACATGCTTGCCATTTAATTAAAAAAACCTTTAATTTTTCTGTTTAACTTTTAATACAAAATTCGACTTCAAAAAAAAACGAGAACTAACAACTGTAAAATAACGTTCGAAAGTCGATGTCAAAAAAACGAAAAACAAAACCAGAAAAACCGACTTCCAAACTTAAACGTTATTTTGCAATTTTTGTTTGTTTTAGTGTAACAATATTTAGCATTGAATACGGCTTAATTTCAGGAATCGGCTTTAAAGCCTCAAAAGGTGGAGTATGAGAGCGTGTTAGACATTTACTAACTAAAACCCACCTATGTTTCTTCCGTTGCGTTTTAGGATCGCAAGTTTCCTATTGAAAATTCCCTGTTGCCCTAACACCACTGGGACACTACGGTTTTGTTGATATCTCTTTGAGCCATGCATGGAACCCTATACGCCCTCGAAAATTTGGGCTTGGTTCTTACCGCACAGGAGAACGGTGCGCTCGTCGTATGCATGCCTATTTTTTCGGTAACCGGGAATTGTCCAACTACTCCCGACACTCAGGGCATGTCACTAGTCGCGGCGGCTGGGTATGAAGACGTCGGTTCTCTCACGCTTGCGGCCATATCCTTCTCTAGCATTACTGCTTCACAGAAGAGTCAGCTGTCCAGGGTCCGGAGCGAGAGATCGCCGCTGACGATCGCCTTCACGAAGTTCGGTTGTACCACACCCAAACGGGACGCACCTACACGGTATGCTCCACCGAGTTCTCCGGGTGATACCAACAATAACACCTGGGCTTTTCTTTCGCCTGAATCTGAAACAAGAATATCTCAAACTCGCCATACCCGGTAAGGATCTGTGCAATGTAAAAAGGGCGGACGCCAAAAAGAAATACCGTAAATTTTATAGACATATACTAGGAACGGATTTTACGAAACTCCACCCCTAAGAGGGAGGTTGGAAATTTGTATAGAGAAATTGACTTTCACACGGGCGACGCCGCTGGTAAAAGCCAGTATAAATATATATTATACTAACAGACACTCGATAAAAGATACCCCTCCTTCTGGCTCGGGGTGAAACTCCGCTGCCGCGACAAGTCACGGCATGGTGGACAGCGTTTTAGCGGGATCGCATAACGATATGGCGCCAGAGACTGTGGCAATCCAGCGCTGGGCGCGCCACGATTGCGGCGGTGGCTGGAAAGACAAAACAGCGTCCTTAACTTCCGCATGATACAGGTTCCTGAGTTTTCTGGTTCAGGATCTTTTGCACGAATTCGTCGCGATGGTAACACCATTGCGCGAACCTCGCGGAGGACACGGTGGAGCATAACATTAAAGTATGCTCCGCTTGGACGAAGCACCGCTATGTACTAGTGGCGGTGACCTCTCACGCCGGACCCTGGTCCAAGCCATAGTGCGGAATGGGATGCGGTCGCGTCCTTTTGCGAAGCAGTAATGCTAGCGAAGAAGGTTGCCGAAATACACTCTCATCAGAAAAATCGAAACACTCGTTTTTATGGTTTCTGTCCTAATTTAACACAAAAGAGTTTTCATTCGTCGTACGAGATTATGTTACCGAAATCGGTATCTCCATTATGGAATGCAAGAAGCCCAGACATGAATCCGATTGAACATCTATAGGATGAATTAAAGAGACGAATTCGTGCAAGAGATCCTGCCCTAGTAAACTTAGCCAGCTGCAAAATGCAATCCAAGAGGAATGAAATGGAATGCCAAAACATTTCATATTGACTCTCATTCGATCGATTAAGAACCGTATAAAAGCATTAATAAGAGCTCGGGGATGGGAATACAAGTTATTAACTAAACGTTTCTAGGCCTTTTTTCTTCCTATAGGTACACACCTATCTTATCAATTTGCTTCATACTCCATACAGGGTAAAAATGCCCTTGTTAAACTTCAATGAACATGTTTCATCGAAGTTGTTAAAAAAAATACGAAACCTATGAAAATTTAATTTGAATTTAGAACATTAACATTAGGATTTGAAAACCTCATATTACTAAACGACATTTGACATAAATATTCTTAAAAATATACACATTTTTCTGATAATCCTTACAAAACATAAACTTGCAAGGTGTTTCGATTTTTCTGATGAGAAGTGTAATTAGAGAACGAACATCGACCTCACTCCCCAGCCGCCGTGAATTGCAGAGCGATCTCTGACCACCGTAGGCGCGGGCTTGCGGACGATGAGCAATAGGTAGTTCACTGTCCGCTCGTCCTATAAGGATCGAGCCCGTTTCGTCGACGACGTGCAGTGTTCCACACGCGCCTAAAAGAGATGTCAACAAACGTATGGGTCCTAGTAGAGCTGATGCCTGTTAGGGCCATGAGGAAAAGTATGTAAGGGATATGGTCCTAGAATCTAAAAGGCAACTGAAGGAACATAGGTGTGAATTTAGTCAGTAAAAGTCGGACACGCCGTCTTGCCCCACCCTGCGACCCCGAGAAGTCAGAAGACGATTTTCCACCTTTAGAAAGCTGCCCATGTGGCGTAGTGGGGTAAATAATAATGATTATTATTATTCCATTTTGTTCGCATGTCTACTAGAGGGCGCCAAGGTATCGGTAGTACACGGGCGTTCCGAAGTCTTGAGCCGCCTTTGGTTGAACCATGGTTGTTAGATACTGCGCATCGAAGATCTATCGCCATTTAAGTTCAACTTCTATGCCGAGTATTGTAAATAGGCAAAAAATAATAAGAAGCATATCTCGCTTAGCTAAAAAGAATGATGATGCATCATGTATTTGATGAAGCACGAATTACTCACAGGTCGTTCGACGGTTCTTGGCACCCCCGAACTTTGCGCAGAAGGCTGCGCACAAACGTTTTTTAGGAACAAAATGGTGGCATGAGGCGACGTGCGCGGGGCGGAGATGTTGGATAGAGATTGACACTATGAAAACACAATCGACCGTTTATCGAATCAAATATCGTAATCGATTTTTGTTTTTAGGAGATATTGAACGAAATAGATATGCTAACATAGTGAATTATCTTGTTAGTAAATAAAATTGTAACTTTATCAATAAAAAAAACTAATGCAATTTTATTTTCTTAGTTATAATACCTACATGATTTAGTTAAATATCAGTTACCTATACACGGCTACTAGAATAACGACTTTTTGGGAATATATTAAACCTCTTTAGAATATTGAATATAAAAATATTATTATAACTTAATTTCAATCGATTTGAACAAAAATCGATTAAACAACACCCTCAGACACGCGTATTGGACATCCCTTTTTGGTTATTTCGAAAAGCTTCGTGAATATTCGGCAATGCTCGGTACAATAATGTGTTCTCTGTCACACTTCAGCATTCCTGTCGACTATCTCTGTCTTAAGTACACGCGGTTAAAAAGGTTTTATTTTCTATTCTATTTTTAAAAAGCTGGCAAATAGAGCCGATGTCGACTATTCTGCCAATGTCAAAAGTAAATTGGATAAGCAAGTATGTGAATCATTAACACAAACAATTAATATGCTAGAAACGAAGTAACTATGGAGGTGTAAGTCTTCGATTGATACAATTGGACTTCATGTGTTAGTACTGGACTGAAACAAACACAAAATAAAGATACATAAATATTAAATTTGTTAGAACATTAATTATATACACGTAACCACAATTACATAGAATTCAGGGCTCATAATTTGATGTTATTGTGACGGATGAACTTCATCAGCGCCACAAGTAGTTCTGGAGAAGAATATGTAAGGAGGGCGGGGACATTAATCGGGAGAGGAATTTTGAATTTTGGGAGACGGCTATAAAGATCTAAAGGAGGGACGTTGTTTGTGCATTCAAAAAATATGTGATCCAATGTACCTTCTTCTAGGCCACACTCGCATATAGAAGAGTCGCGAACTCGGATTTTTTCCAAGAAGACAGGAGTGCAGCAGAACCCTAAGCGAATTCTGCAAAGGACGGAAATGACTGGTTTGGACATTTTTTTGAAAGGGTAGAACCAAGGTTTAGATTTAATGGTTGGCTGTACTGCGTAGTAGAATTTACCTTTCTTCCTACCAGAGGCATTCCACCGCTCCTGCCAAGCACATTGAAGACTTGCTTTTGGCAGGTTCAGCAAGTCGTACCCCTGATAAGAATAATGAGAAAGGTCAGCTGTGGTTGACGAACAAGCGTCTTTTGCCAAGGTATCAGCATATTCGTTACCCTTGATGCCACAGTGGCTAGGTATCCAAACTAGCTGAACTTCTTTTTGATTATTAAAAGACGAAAAGAGAGACTTTTTAATTTTTAAAATTAGTGAGCTGTGCAATTTACTTTTAAAGGGGTTCTGGACCAAAGCTTGTAGGCAGCTAAGGGAGTCTGTGAAAATTACGGCTTTGTCGATGTTATGGTGTGACTCTATGAAAAGACAAGCTTCTAATAAAGCCACACATTCGCCCGTGAACACAGAGGACTCCTTGGGGCATTTAAATTGTAGGATAATCCTAGAATTTTGGTAGTAAGTTGCAGCTCCAGTGAAACTGGAGTCAGTGAATTTCGAAGCGTCAGTGAAAAATTTTTGATAACCATTCCATCGCTCGCCCACCACCGCGTTGAAGGCCGAATCCGCCGAAGGAGAATTTTTGGAAATGCCGATGTTGTAGAAAATTTTTGGGGTGAAACATAAAACTTCATATTCAAAATTAAAAAGGGGTAGTTTGGGATATTGGACGATCGGACATTCGAAGTTTTGAGTAATACGAAAATATTTTAATATTAAGGGGATTTCTTTATTATTCCAGTAGTTTGAAGATCTGTATAAGTTATTTAGTGCGTTCAGTTTTGAAATAAGGGGATGGGAGGATCTACATATTATCCGAGACACAAAACGGGAGGCTAAATATTGCCGCCTTAGGGCTAGAGGTGGTTCAGCGCACTCGACCTGCAACGCGTTAACGGGGGAGGACTTCATACACCCAGAGATGATCCGAAGGCAGTTAGACTGAATCCTATCTAGTCCGGCCAAAGCACCTTTATTGCATGGTATTAAATGAAATGTACCGTAATCTAATATGCTGCGTACTAAGGCGTTATATATAAGTTTCATGGTGTAGGGGTGGGCACCCCACCACACACCCGCAAGGACTTTTAAAATGGCAATAACGCGTTCGCATTTTTGGATTAAGAAATTTATGTGGTACTTACCTGTTAATTTTGAATCCAAAAAAACGCCTAAAAATTTTGCTTTGTTTGTCAGCGGAATGGGTTTTCCGGAAATAGTTATTGTAATGGGAGGGATAGTTCTTTTGCGAGAAAAGACTACTGCAGAGCTTTTCGGTGGAGATAATGATAAGCCGTGGTTCAACAGCCAGTGATTCAAAGAGTCCAGAGAGAAGCATAGGGATGATGCAGCGTCAACGATGGAGGAATCTGACACGTACAGGACTAAGTCATCGGCATACTGGAGGATGTGGCAGTTATTGTTGAGACAGGAGCCAATTTCGGCTGTATAGAGATTGTACAGAATAGGGCTGAGGACGAAGCCCTGTGGGAGTCCTCTCCAAGTAAGCCTTTCATCAAAGTCCTCTCCCTGGACCCTCAAAGTCAAAGCGCGACAATACAATAGTCCACATATGCATTCGATCATCTTTACCGGGATGCTCAGCTGGTGCAGTTTCTGCCTGAGGACGGGAAGAAGAACGTTATCGTATGCGGAGGAGATATCTAAAAAGCCTGCGACGACGGACTCGTTTTTAGAAAATGCCAGACGGATATCTGTCACTAAAACTCCAACACTATCCATTGTGCCAAGCCCTTTTCTAAAACCGAATTGGTAGTTCGGCAGTAAGTCTCTGGATTCCACTATCCACTCGAGTCGGTTCTTAATAAGATGCTCCATTAATTTAGCTAAGACTGAGGACAAAGCTATAGGTCTAAGGCCGTTCGGATCATCTACATGTTTGCCCGGTTTCAACAAAGGGATAATAATTTGTAGTTTCCACTGATCTGGAACCCAACCATTATCATAACAGAAATTAATAATATTGAGGAAATATGATTTAGCTTTATCCCCGGAATGTTTTATAAACGAGTATATTACACCATCGGCACCAGGTGCCGAGTCACGGACATGGCAGAGTACCATGTTCAACTCCTTCAAAGTAAATGGCGCATCAAAGGGATCGTTGGATACAGTATTTAAGGGAACACTATGATATTCAGATGCAAGTGGAACATACGGAGGGGCTATTTTGTCAAAAAATAATTCAGCTGTTTCCCTAGTAATTGGCGATGATATTGAAGGTGAGCAACCACATCTAAATCTTTTGATGTTCTTCCATACTAATGAGATTGGAGTGGAGGGGGACAAGGATGTACAGAACTTCACCCAACCTGCATGTTTTTTCCTGCGGAGAAGACGTTTAGATCGGGCATATGCTTGTAGATACGCCAGCAGATTTTGGGTGGTCATCTCCCTATTGTAACATCTTTCAGACTCGTTTCTCAACCTAACTGCTGAGGTGCATTCTTGGTCCCACCATGGAGGTGACGGGATTTTGTTTCGGGCACTGTTTTTTAATGGGAAACAAGAATCTGCACTAGAAGTAACTGCTTCAACGAAACCTTTATAACAGCTCTTGGCATGGCGGTGATCAGAAGGATCGGATAAACTTGAATTTAAATTTGGAAGAGTATCAATTTTCTGCTCCAGTAATGAAGCGAACTTTGTCCAATCTGGATTGGACAAGTTGTACTTCAAAAGTGGAGGGGAAGCTTTTTCTAAATAAGTTCTATTAATCAAAGAAATGACAATGGGGTAATGGTCACTACCATGCGACAAGGTTGTACATTCCCAATGAGTCGAAGCAGCTAACTCAGCAGAGCAAAATGTTAGGTCAACACAACTTTTCTGCTGACCAGGGGGAGACCTGCGTGTTGGGCAACCATTGTTTAATATACAAAGGTCCAAATCATCCAGTATCTCTATCAGAGCCGAACCAAACGCATCGCAACGCTCAGACCCCCATCTATAATGATGACAGTTAAAGTCACCCATGACCAGAATAGGACCTTGAATGTTTGAAAGAATATTTCTTAAAACAACTAAAAAATTTTGTTGAGGATGGGCAATATATACTGATAATACTGTGATACCTTCCATCTTTCCAGCTACAATACTCATATCGCCAGTAAGTGAAGGCAAAGATAAGGGCAAAAGTGGAACCCGATTGTTAACAAAGAGAGCCGATCCTCCATATCCGTCGGATCTGTCACATCGGAGGACATTGTAATGTGGTATACGGAAGCTAAGGCTTGGGGTGAGCCAAGTCTCAGCTATGGAGCAAGCTAGAGGTTTATATTTGTTGAGAAGGAATATGAGGTCGTGCTTTTTATGCCACACGCTCCTCACATTCCACTGTAGAAATGTTTGGCTGGACGCCATTTCTAATTGGTAAAAGGATTTTTATTAGTTGATCGGCAACGTTGGACGGTAATTGGGGATTAGAAGAAGATGAGATAAGGGTAGGTAAGAGTTTGATAAGGAGTTCAACAATGGAAATATTATTGCTAGGTGATGCATTGTTCAGGTTGAGGGCGCAGCCATTTGGCTGTGTGGATTGGGGAGAGCTTACTAAATTGTTGTGGATACTTTTGTTGTATGATGGGGAAAGTGGGGCATGGGTTTTGGGATTGAGTGTGACTGTTTTGCGGTATGACTGAGTAGTTTTGGCAGCATTGGCATAATTCTGGGAAGGAACTGGAACTATTTTGCTAGCCTCCACATAAGAAATTGACTTCTCAGCCATAATGGTCTTGATGGCCTTCTGTCTACCATGCTCGGGACATGACCTGCTATTGGCGAAGTGATTGCCCGAGCAGAGCACACAAAAAGCCTCGCCCTCAGCAATGTTGCAACCATCACCGGGGTGATCGTGGCCACATTTACTGCAGCGTGGTTTGGACCTACATAGGTTGGCCACATGTCCGAATCTACAGCACTTACGGCACTGTATTGTAGGGTAAATGTACTGTACAACTGGAAGAGATGTATAGCAGCAGTATACTCTTGGTGGTAGAACTTGGCCATCGAAAGTGATGACACAAGTTTCTGTTGGTTTCCATTCAATAGCACCGTCATTGTATATTTTCCTACTAATGCGTCTAACTTTTAATATTTGGCCACATCCAGAAGGCACAGATAAAAAGGATAAGGCTTCTTCCTCTGAGATATCAGTGGGAACACCAGAAATAACACCCATCCGAGTAATGTTGAATGTAGGGATGGATGCTGAGTAGCCATGTTTCGGTAAAATGTTATTGGCTAGAAACGCATTTGCGTCCTGAGGAGAAATAAACTCTACTGAGACACGGTTTCGGCCAACTTTATTCACACCGTCTCGGCGAACATTTGAAATTTTGTTAAATAATAGAAACTTTCCAAAGTTCACGGGGTGTAGCGTGGCGCCTGCGTTTGGCGCAGCTTCCAGTCGAGAAACATGCACGATGTACGGACCTTTATCCACAGCAGAGTATTTCACGCGACCTATCTGACTCTTAGGCTGTTTGCTTGGTGGGGTAGGAATGGGAGTCTCTTCGACATTTGGGCGTTTACGAGTACTCTGGGATACTTCCATATCTGTAATGCTACAGACAACGTCGGCAAATTGTGACAGTGGGTTTTGGGAAAAAACATTTGAGGAGGATTGGACGTCAGGGGGGTCAGGATCGGGAGGTTTGTTCCTATCCATCTTGGATAAGACTGGTAAGATATAGACAATCACAAAGCAAACCTGTTAACGAACACAAAGACAGCACAAAATAGGTCACGAAAGTCACAACAATCACTCGGAAACACTCAAATCTAAAAAACTCTCAAAACACACGTGCTAACCAAGGAACCCGTGGCGAGAATCAAGGTTTTATTTTATTGTTCATGTTGATAATTGTTTCGTTGACTGTTGTTTTTTTTATTAAGATTCTTCTATTAACTTCTAATGGACCCACGGCTATAGTTAAGGGATAAATACTAAGAGTAAACATGTACAAGTATATAAAAAATTAGTAAAAGTATTAGGAATGTGATTCGTATCGCGGTAAAAAAAATATGCCACTAACAATTCTTTTTACGAGTGTACATGCGCAAAAGTTCGCAGAGCCTAACTTCAGGAGTGCCCAGATCCGCTTATGGGTATCGGCAAAGAATAGACAAATATTTTATCAATAGCCGAAAAGTTATTTTTTTCAATGATGATCGGATGTTGTTTCAGCAGAATTTTACGCTTTTTATACATTTATAATAAAGAAAACAAATGGAAAATCTTACTAACCTCATTTCGCTGGTACAGGACAATTATTTTACAACAATCCATTTTGTTAATTTAAATGTGAAAAATCGGCAAACTTTTCGCAAACAACACACAACACATAGTTTTATTCAACACTAGCGGCCCGCCCCGGCTTCGCACGGGTGGACATGATTTTTTAATATTTTTGCCTTTCATTTATATTTTTTCGTTGTTTCATTTCTATATTATTTTTTTTAAACACAGTATAACTCCCGCACTCCGATTTGGACGGACGCTTGTTGTGAATAATCAACCTGCGGATCATATCCGAAAGCCAGTCTGTTGCTGTTAGCTAAAATTCGATTGCGAACTCTATTTGTGGACAACTGCTGTCTCTCTGCCTGAGCTCTAAGTCGCTGCAAACGCTCGACATTCGACTCTCTTACGCGCAACTGAGAGGTCCTTACATTTTGTTCATGAAGACGTTGGGAACGCTCCAGCCTCGACTCTTGAGCGCGTAACTCGGAGGTTCTCAGACTTTGTTCGACACGGCTTTGCGAACGCTCGACACTTGACTCTCGTTCGCGAAAGTCAGATGTCCTTACATTTTGTTCATGAAGACGTAGGGAACGCTCCAGCCTTGACTCTCGTGCACGTAACTCAGAGGTTCTCAGATTTTGTTGTGCAAGGCGTTGCGAACGTTCGACACTAGACTCTCGTGCGCGTACATGAGAGTTTCTCTGATTTTGTTCAGCAAGGCGTTGTGAACGTTCAGGTGAAGATTCTCTCATACGACGTATTCTTGCTGCCAGTGCTTGAGAACTAAGTTTAGAAAGTTGAGACCTGACTCGCTTAGGCATTTTCAAATGTTTAAAAAAATGTTAATAGCGTGTAATATTCTAGCTCTGAAAAGAACTGTTGTTTAGCCCTGAAAAGAACTGTTGGTTAGCCCCAGTTAGCCCTGAGAAGAACTGTTGGTTAGGCGCGGGTACCTTACTCATAGATCTAAACTCCCCTCCCGCACGCGCACCCCCGCCTTGGTGACACCCACTTCGCAACGGGCCGTGCAGCAGAAATCGAAATATTTTAATTTCGCCATTAGGTAGGTACTTCAGAACCAAACGTCCAATTATTTTAATCATTCAAAGACCAAATATTATCTAAATAAACTATACTTAGTGATGGAATAATTTGTTTTGATAAGGACTAATAACATGAGTAAAATAAATGCGTTTAAATATAGTCCAAAAAAAATTCAAGTTTTTTAATTAAAAAAATGGTTTTTGTGCTTTACTCGACATAGATAGGTATAGTGTGTCGCGGACTTTTTTGTAGATATTTATAAGATCTACAATTAATTACACCATTTTATGGTTCTATCTTTTATAGTTTAGGCAACGTACGCAAAATGAGTAACTTTTCTGGTTGATTTTTTACACCTTGTGTCCGAAAAACCCAAATATCTTACGGAACCCTATTATTTTTCAGAATAAAATTTAGCCCATGTTACTTGTGGATAATGTAGGTTTCGAATGGTGAAAGAATATTTAAAATCGGTCCAGTAGTTTTTGAGCCTATTCATTACAAACAAACAAAGTTTTCCTCTGTATAATATTAATATAGATACGGCTAAAATTCAAATTTTACCATAGACTAATATTGTAATCAGTATTTTTCATAATACATTTCAAATTGAATGGGATATTTTGAATTGAGGAGTAGGTATTAAAAAATAATGTATACCTAAAGTTGAATTCATTCCCAATTGAACATGCTAATTTTATTATAACAATAGTATTTCGGCCTGTAAAACTTTTTTCTTTACTTGCTACACTCAATGTTCAATGTCATTCTACGCCTTCGAAAGCGTTCCATTACAGTTTGTACAAAATGAAGCATACAATTTATTAACTTTCTGAAGTTAACAAAAGTTGCTGCTTACCAAAAGTTGTTTGACATAATCACACATTTTTAAATTAGTTAGTATATTTTTTTAAGTAAAATTACACAATAAAAAGAGCATCTGAGCATCAAAACTTAATTTAGTTTTTTTCCTGATTCACTTTAGAATCTCTGTATCGCATGGTCCATATTCGATTTTTGACTGTTATTATGATTGTGGACCGCGACTACTGTCAAATTGTCACACAATAAAAACATTGAGTAATTTTATTTTGTTAATTATTTACTTTTTAATAACACTGTCATTTTGTTGAATACTATTGTTAGATTAGAAAATATCTTACCCATTATGTGTTATTGACAAAGGGAGCATTAGATTAGCATATTTACAATATTTCCGACAAGTATTTGTGATCGAAATAAAATGTATAACCCTGATATCAATGACTATCAACTTACTTCAATAATAACAGAGTGTTGTGGAGGCGTAGCTGTTGTTTATTCAGCGCTGTACAAGCCCAACAATCAAAATGTCGCTATCAAGAGGTATTTTGTTGACAAAACGAAAGAAAACGCAAGTTTGATACAGGTATGTATTGTAATGGTTTTATCTTTTTTTACTCCCTTTTAAGACTAAACGCAAATTTTAATAAGTGGCTTGAAGCATTCCTAGTTAATCATAAAATCTTTGTGTCCAGTTCTTTTTTTCCTGAATATTTGAGCACATTCTGTTTCTAGGTCAACCAAGGGCTTATAAAGGGCAATGCCTAACTAGTTGTATAAAATTAGCCATGTTTTACTGACCCAAAATGTTCTTTTAGGTTTAATCAATATTCTTTCACTGTACATTATCATCTTCCTGCCCCTACCCCACTTTACTTGGGGTCAGCACAAAACATTTTTTATAATATTATTTTAAATGACTATTACTTACTCTAACTTATTTAAAATAATCTGTAAAAAATCTTTGCAGCAAGACATCCTCACAAGAAAAGAACTACAACATGTAAACATACTGCCATACTTAACATCCTTTGTTCATGGACGTGAGCTTTATGTAGTATCTCCACTCATGACCTTCGGCTCCTGCCGGGATATCCTAGACCGGTATTTCCAGGAGGGTCTGCCGGAGCTGGCCTGTGCTATTGTGTTAAGGGATGTACTTCAGGCTTTACAGTATTTGCACAAACAGCTGTATATTCATAGGTAAGTGATGCTCATAAATTGTTTGATATCATGAAGTTAATGCCTTCTTGTGAAGTTAACATTAGTGATGATTATCATCAGGTGTGATAATGGCTTTTAATTTGATAATAATGCTTTTTGTAAGCAGAAAAAATTCAACACATCACTCTTATTACATGTCATATTTATCGTCCTGATTGTAGATAGTAAAGAAGAATGTTCCAATATACTAACATTATTAAGATGAAGGTTGAGTCTGTGTGTCAGTCTGAAAAATTATGCTAATTGCTCATTCCAAAGCCTATGGAGAAAAATGTGCAAGAAACTCTTTGGACACTCTTTTCAATTATGTTATGTATTAGAAATATCTTGGTTACATGTATCTTGTTGCTACTACTATGTGAGAACAATACAAATAAAGTGAAAAAATAAATAAATATCATTAGATATAAACAAATTCTAAATAATTTCTTCTCGGGAGTATGTTCACTTGTGCCATGTGCACCTCAAGGAGTTGTCAGTAAACAGTAGGGACCTAGCAGGGTCAAACCCTACTGGGGCCAAGTATCGATGTCTGAAAGGAAGGTTCGGCCTTGGTATGAAAGGATTGAAAGGCAACAAAGCAACAGGAGTGGATTTTTTTGATTGTTCTGAAAAAATATTCCCTTGGGAAATTTTTGTACTATACGCTGACAAAGCTGCTGGCAGTAGCTAGAGTGATCTTAAAAGAAAGAGAGCCTTTGTGTTCTCTCAGAATACTAGTCAACAATGAACATAACAGTACCGGGTATAATGTGTATTGTCATCATTCTCACACTCACTAACGCTTGTTTTCCTAGTCTGAGTCACACAATTAGCATTGCTGATTTTAGCTTCCTATCCCTACATTGTTAGGTCAAAGTCTGAACACTATGATACAATAAATGTTTAAGTATATTTAGTGCGCCACGTATTCGAAACATGAAAAACACGAAATATTCAAGCAAATCTCGGAATCGCCGTTTGCAAACAAAGTTTTGCCTCTCTATCAGACTGGTTATCACGGTCGTTTGGTTTATCGCGATTGTTTTAGATGAAGCAACAAGCTTATAAAGTATGCTCGACGTTAACGATTACAAACCTTAACAATTGCATCAATGCTTACCATCAGGTGAGATTACAATTAATTACATTGCAGCACTAATTTATATCAATAAAAAAAAATATTTAGGACTAACTGCAGTCACAGATATATATAAAATCAGCATCAATTTGTCATCTTGAATTCTGACTGATCAGTTAATTTTATTAGGGTTCAGCGCAACACGTTTTTTCCTCCGTTCAGTCCTGCCAACTGTTGCACTATCACTGACTCTTTTCTTTCATATTGTTATTCCAGAATAATCTTTTCAGTTAATTTTACTCATTGATTCATTTTTCGCTGTATTCCTGATTGGAAATGTATCAGGTCAAGGGCGTCGCCAAGGGGGGGCGCGGCTACGGCCTAGAGGCTTTTAATTTTTTTTTATTATTCTCTATACTTCCAATAGACCCCCCCCCCTTGATAATCGGCTGGCGACGCCCTTGTATCAGGTTATTGATAGGATAACTACTGAGCTTGGGGTCCTACGTTCAACACCCAGGTAGAGTAAACCACCAAAAATAAGTCCTCATAACATTAAAAAGGATTTTCATCAAGTAATTCTTAGTAACTTAACACAAAGCATTTCTTTCAATTAAACCATTCTTAGATACTTTTGGATTCTCAAGGTCAGTCAGTCACACAAAAAATGAAGGTACTTGAATGTTCCAAAGTAAATTAGTAGTTAGAAAAATAAAATTAAAAAAAAAGTTGGGACTACTAATTAAATGTAGGCTTTATTTAACTGTATGCCCAGTAAATGGCTCTATAGCCACATCGGCCATATCTGCCGAAATTCGAGTTACTTTGCCTACTAGGTATATGGTAATCTGCTTGAAGCACGTAATTGGGAGAACCTACGTATAGTAAGGGTTTTTCGGTTAAACTAACAATGGTCTTATTCTTTTTCTTTCTTCTTTTTTTTTCAAAACTTTTCCACACACTAGGAATAATTCCTGTATCGTAAGCGCGTTCACAAACATGTAAACTCACATACACAAGACACCCAGACCTGGAACACTTAGGTAAAGCCATACAAATATCTGTCCCATGCGAGAATCGAACCTGCGACACGCTGCACTGCAGCCAATCGGTCAACCACTGCGCCAACCGAGCCGCCATAATAATCATAATATTCCACCTTCAGGAGTGTCCGCGCAAGCCATGTCCTAGTCGGCGCAAATGGCGGAGTCCGTCTGTCAGGTCTGCGCAGCGCCGCATCACTGATGGTGCGCGGGCGCAGACAGAGGCACCTGCACCAACTGCCTCCACCAGATGCCGATAATACTAACCTCATGTGGCTGAGCCCTGAACTGCTGGAACAGGTAGGAGGAGTTTCAAGCTTATTGTCTTAGAGTCCTGATGATGGACACAAACAGAAACACTTGAGTCACTGCTGCCGTCCGATGGGGATAATACCAAAATCATTTGACTGACCCCCAAAATGCTGGAACAGGGGCCTTATCAAACCATGTTAAAATGTCAGTCTTGCTAGCGAGAAAGAGGGATAGCTGTGCACCCTATATGGCTCCATCCTTTGAACAAATCAGTTTAGGTTGTAAAATAGATTGCGCTAAAAGCTCGCGGCAGGGATTCAGGTTACAGCGAGCGTCACTGATGGACGAAGGTAAAGGAAACTGCCGCACCCTGATTGAGATAATTATGTGTGACAAACCCTGTGTAATTCTTTACGTAAATCATCGTTATTTATTTTTATTTATTTAACCTTTATGCACTAGTAAAACACTATGTACAAAGGCGGACTTAATGCCCAAGAATTTTCTACTAATCGACCTTAGGGTGGTGCAGAAACAGAACATGGTAGGTGCAACTTATGGTAAACTAGATAAGAAAAATACAATAACAAATATATACTTAGATACATACATACAAATTAACAATGATACGAGTATTATGAAAAACGAATCCAACAAATCAACGCTGTGATGATTACAACAACTTTCTGCGAATGTGTTCACGACTGGAAACCGTCCTGTACCTCTACCATGAGTTTTAAGCAATAGTATTCGTCGCTACTCGATATCGATGCCGTAAATATTTTGTATGGCAAATTTTGCAGCGCCTCTAGCGGTCACTTGCAGAACCAAAATTTGCCACACAAAATATTTGCGGCGTCGATATCGAGTAGCGACGAATACTATTGCTTAAAACTCATGGTAGAGGTACAGATGTGTTATTGAGTCAGATCGCGGACAAACCCGGTATAAAAAGAGATTAATGGTAAAGGCAGCTTATGGTTCTTATTATTATTATTTATAAGCTCGCGTTTGATCACTATCCCTCCCGGTGGTGAGTGATGATGTGGTCGACCATAGAACACAAGATTTCCTAAGCTGGCTACAGATAGTTGTAACGTAACATGCAATGAAAGAATTTGCCGTCCACATTGCCGCAATGTAACAGAACCCATAGTGTGCATTTCAATTATGTGAGTGTGTACATGCTCGGATCGTACGCTGCGTCCACACTTATGAAATGCTCTTTTCATGTTATGTTAAAGCAGTCTGTACCCGGCTTTAACCTCGGATAGAAACAACAAAAGCAAGGCATAGACGGGTTAGAGACGCGTCGAGAGTGCAAATTAACGTGTTTTAATAGTAAATCGCTTACTAATTTTTTGTTTTCAGGCAGTTTTTTTGTCCTCCTGTTTTGATAGGCAGTGAAAAACACTTCAATAAGAATCGTATTTTGTCCTTTGACCATCAACACATCGATTTCTGCCCTAATCCCAATTTCTTATGGGCCAGCAGCCTGTCTTCTTCATATTTTATAACTTTTATGTTGAAAATGGACAACTTTTTGCTCAAATCAACCTCCATTCTTTCCAGAACCTAAAAGGCTATGACGAGAAATCAGACATCTATTCCCTCGGAGTCCTGTGCTGCGAGCTGGCCAATGGCGCGGTGCCGTTCGCCGAGGTGCCCACCACGCTCATGTTCACGGAGAAGGTGCGCGGAAGTCGTCCGCAGCTGCTGGACTGCTCCACCTTCCCCGAGCCCTGCCTTGATGACAGTGAGATGAAGAGTGAGTATATGACCCATCGTAGTGACGAAGTTTGGTCAGCCAAATGTATATCACATTTTTAACCGACTTCAAAAAGAAGGAAGTTCTCTGTTCGTCTGTGTTCTTTTTTATGTATGTTCACCGTTTTCTCGGTAAATTGTGGACCGATTTTGAAAATTATTGGGAAGCTTAAGGAAGAGGGAGAGGGGTTAAGGTGTATGCTACAGAGCCGAACATTGCTAGCGAGAACATCCCCCTAGCGAGAACATCTCTCTAGATGGCGCTGAAATCAATATTTTTAGTTTATCTTTTTTTTTATTGCATGGAAGCATTAATAAGTCAAGGAAATGCTATTTACTAAAATCGAATATTCCACTTTGTTAAACTAATCAAATTATTCTCTTTAATTCACCTAATTCCGGCTGTTCATGTCTCTAACCATAGTGCTCACAATAATTAATTTCTTTATCATCATTTCAGCCGAAAGACGTCCACTGTTGGACATAGGCCTCCCCCAAGTGTCGCCACAATAATCGGTCCTGTGCATCTCGCATCCATTTTATTCCCGCAACCCATGCCAAGGCATCGGTCCACCTTGAAGGAGGCCTTCGTCTCAGACTGCGTCTTCCGTTGCGCGATCGCCACTCCAGAACCTTTCGGCCCCAACGGCCAACTGTTCTGCGATCAATGTGCCAAGCCCATTGCCACTTAAGTTTGGCGATTCTTCGTGCTATGTTGGCAACATTATTCTCCTGTTCTGTCCCACTGCTGGGCAAAGGCCTCCCACCACTCCCATTTTTTGCAGCCCCACTTTTCTTCTTGCCAATTCTAGCGAAATCTATCCTTTTCCGCGGCCCTATCGACAATAACTTTGTCCTAGTTTGGGCCTTTTTTAGTCTTGTTACGGCTTTTAATTTTATATCCGTAATGTTCCAGGTATGTACAACACGGACAGCGGTGTGGGCGACAGTGCGGACGCGGTGTCGCGCCTGCGGCAAGTGTACGCGGGCAGGAAGCTCTCCGACACCTTCCATCATCTCAGCGAGATGGCGCTGCAGAGGTGAGCCTTTCGTGGATAACTTTATTCAATGTTAACTGTGATAAATCTGACAAATTGATTGCCAGTAATTTGAGACCTAAGCAGGGGCGTAGCTACCGCTGTATCTGCCGAATCAATTATACGGGGCCCCACGCTACAGGAGCCTCCTCGTGGGCAAAAATTCGCAACATGTAAACCACAAACGTCTCGTAAACCAAGCATTTGTAAAAAAGCATTTTTTTTATACGGGCTCCTGTGGGACTAGCTACGCCACTGGACCTAACGCTGGTTAAGTCAAAACTGAACCTTGAATCTGAGCTACAGAGACAAATAAATCTTCACTCAGGTCATCTAGTTGCCATAACTTGACGACACAGGGCTGTGGGTCGCGGGTTCTATTTCCGCACGGAACTAAGATTTGTATGGCCTACAGATAAGTGTTATGGCCACACACGATACAGGAGTAAATCCTAGAATGGGGCAAAATCTTTAAAAAAAAACTAGTAAAAAAAAAAGTAACACCACACGATGAAACACAACAGAATGCTTTGCTACCTAGAAGCAGTTGTGGCCCGGTGGTATCAGCCCCGACTTACGAGTTGTAAATCATGAGTTATACACATTACTTTTTGTAATTTATGTCATTAACACTGCTTTCAAAACTGTGAAAGAAAATATCGTGAGGAAACCGGCATGCCCTAAAACCTAAATTTCGGTTGGTAAACGTCTTCTAACACACAGGGGTTAACAGGTCGGAAAAGTTGAGGTAAATATGTTGCGCCGACCGGTAATTGCCTACAAGTATCGTGGACCAAGTGGGAAGATAATGAAGATTTTTTGTTGTATTAAAAAAATATTGCCTCATATCTCTGGGAAGGAATCCTGTATCGTGGACGCATTCACAAACATGTAAACTCACATACACAAGACACCCAGATACACAACCTACAAACTATACAAATATTTGTTGCGTACGGTAATCAAACCCGCGACACGCATCGCAGCAGCCAATCGCTCAACCACTGCGCCTACCGTGCTGGCTCCTGTTCATTTGCAATTATTTCAATCATAACATTTGCAGGGACCCCGACAAGCGGCCATCAGCGACCCAGCTGCTGAACCACCCGTTTTTCAAGCAGATCAGGAAGACAGACTACCTGCCCGGCCTCATCGGACGAGTCAAGCCTATCAAACCGGATCTCGGTGAGTTAAGCAATCTTTGCTCACTAATAAACTTCGTCTTATACAAAAATATGGACCGAGATAAAAACTGACGATCGATGTCTCGTTATTGACACCAACGCTATGTCCTAGTTACGCGGTTCAAAGCGAACGCCATTATGAAGCGGTGACACGCGAATTCAATGCGATGCGGTGCCATGCGGCGGCTATGTCCTACGTGGACGCGAATCGTTTCACACAGCCGCCACCGACGCCGCCGGTCGCGCGAAAATATCAAGCCAACAGATCGCGTTCGCTTCATTTGGCGCCGCTCCGCTCCGCTCGTGCGCGTGGTGCCGTGGGCTTCAATAGGCTTCTCGTGTAAATCGCACACGCAGGACGTCGCGTAACTTCGACTTCGCCTGCGTGAATTATTTTTTTCAAACTTTGCCTTCCTCTAGAAATAACTTCTGTAACGTGGGTGCGCTTACAAACATGTAAATTCTTTTTTATTATTGTTATTGATAAGCTCGTGTTTAACCGCGCTAACCTTGCCGGTCAATAATTATTATCCCAAGAAAACATACTCCCGACATATAAAATATATTATTTGCTATTCCAGCATTTGGTCATCCCTTGTACACACGGTGACTTTGATAGCGTAGCAGGGCACACTAACATGATAAATGTGTGCGTAAACGCTAGCGCGTGAAACACAACAGGTATTATCGTTGTGTGATACAAAGTAACTCGTTTCTACACTCACACTCTTGAAAAAAAAAATAGTAGCCGTCTAAGTTACACGACTATGAAAATACAGCAAAAATTGGCTACTGTTATTAATGGCGCTGTGGCGCAATGCGTATGATACTTAACTGACGAGTAAGAGGTCCCAAGTTCGATTCCAATCGTCTGATGTAACAAAAAGTTTGCTTGTTTTTATTTTCTTTTTGATTTACCCCTGTTTTTTTTTTAATAGTAATGTTATAGTTACTCTCATAATAATTAAAATATTTTGAAAATATTGTGACAAAGAAAACTGCGATAACGATCCAACTATGTTTATTACAACTTATTAATTACATACATTAAACGGAATGGTCACAATTAACGAATCTGTTCATGATTATCTTTAATACAATATATAAAGTGAAAATATTCTAAGTCAGACAAGGATGGACGTCACTTTTTTAAGTTTTTTATTAGTGACATAAATCAACATGTTATCAAGAATGAATTATGATAGATATCGCAACTCTTGATCTCAATAACAATAACATCATGTCACATAATAACAACAATAGTATAATTACCTACAGCTTACTTCTTAGTCTTTTTTTTTTACTTATAACATATCAATCAACATGTTTTAAAAAATGAACTATGATAGGTATCGTAACTCTTGATTTCAATAACAATAACATGATAAAAACAACAACAACAAAAACAGCATACAGTAATACAGCTTTTTAAAAATATTTATAATTGGATTCAATTTAAATCAAAATTAATATCTAATTGGTGCACCTTCATTGTCGATTACTTCTTGTAACCTCGTTCTCATGCTAGCCACCAAATTTTCACACAGGTCAGTGCCGCGAAACGATTCCCACATGGATGACACTAAATTATCTAAATTACGTTTAGATCTCACATCAGATGAATCCCAGTTGAGCACCATGTGACCCCATAGATTTTCTATGGGGTTCAAATCGGGACTTTTAGAGGGCCATTCAATAACAGTCAAGTTTTCTTGGACACTTAACCAGTCTTGCACCATTCGTGCGCGGTGCACCGAGCAGTTATCGTGCACGAAGTAAATATGCTCGTCCGGGTATGCCACGCGCACGGTCGGCAACATAACATTTTGCAAGATGTCCAAGTAACCTTGACTGGTATTGCGACCCCCTACCTCCACTAACTCACCGGGACCCATCGATGACATCCAGCCCCAATAACCTAACGTAATGCGACCACTAGACCTGCATGGGAGAATATTTTTCTGATGGTAACGTTCTCCATCTTTTCTCCATAATATTTTACGCCCATCCTTATCTGACTTAAAACACTTTTCATCACTAAATATAACTATGTTATTGCACCAATCAAAATCTATAAATTTTCTTGCAAACCGCATCCTTTCTTCCTTATGCAACGCCGTCAGTAAAATTTTTTTCGCAGGCTTGCGACATTTAATTTTTGCTGCTCGTAAGTGGCGTCGAACAATTGTCATAGACACGTCGTGCATAATCGCAGTGTTTCTTGTTGTAGCAAAGCCGTCAGCGCTATACGTAGCAACAATATTTCGATGCAGTGGGTTGGCATCCGTATATGCAATTGCTTTTGGACCCGGACGTTTGGCATCGATTGTCCCTTCAGCTGTATATCTATGCACCCAAAACTGCACAGTTTTCCTCTGTAAACAATCACAAAATTACGTTAAAACCTAACAAATATCAACAATGTTAAATTATTTCGCATTATGTTAAGTTTGGATTAATTGTTACTTACCGGTAGCATTAGTCTCCTCGAAATTTCACTTATGGATACATTTTGTTTATATAATACTACTATCTCAGCCCTCAAAAGTGTAGACAAATGAGACATGTTAATTATTACTTGTAAAAAGTATCACTTTCCACAACGATTAATTATTTTTTGTCTCGGAGTAAGTTGTAGAACACACGATCGTGATAGGCAAAAGCGTTATGCCAGGTTAACTTATTATCCGACTCATTTCTTAGTAAATAACTAATAAAGTGGGTAGATGATAATATTCATACACTTAGTTTTTAAAGCAAATATTCTAAGTTTTAGCTTTAATAAACTTCGTTATCATTATACAATAAAATAGAAAATAATGTTTTGTCAATGGCTAGGATCGAACTCTATACACCTTTAACGGCAAGCAAGCACTTGATAATCAGTGCTAATTTTCCATCTAATGAACGAAGCGAATTTTTTTATCTAATTCGTAGCAAACACATATACAAATATGCGTGTGTGTATATCGAGTAGTAAACGAGTTTTATTGTGTGAATTATTGTGGGATGGCACGCTCGGTTTTACTTCTGTTTGTATTGATACCCACAGCTACTTGATTATTGTGAACATTATTGCTGATTACCTACCCATATCATCAAAATTACTTTCCAAAGATTAAGTGTAAGTGTTTGATGCTAATTTAAATAACTATAATAATTTCATAAGTGAATGTTTGCGAAAATAAAAAAAAAGTTGACAATGAAAGGATTGTCAACTATTAATAATAACGTATTGTTATATTACGTAAATGATATATATATATATTATAAAATTATTTATATTACAAGTTATATACAAAAATTTCGTTAATTAATTTCGTAAATATACATAGTTTATATGTATAAAATTACAAAAATATATTTCGAATATTTTAATTATTACGAGAATAACCATAACATTACTATTCAAAAAAAACATGAGTAAAACAAAAAGAAAATAACAGATAATTGGAATCGAACTTGGGACCTCTTACTCGTCAGTTAAGTATCATACGCATTGCGCCACAGCGCCATTAATAACAGTAGCCAATTTTTGCTGTATTTTCATAGTCGTGTAACTTAGACGGCTACTATTTTTTTTTTCAAGAGTGTGAGTGTAGAAACGAGTTACTTTGTATCACACAACGATAATACCTGTTGTGTTTCACGCGCTAGCGTTTACGCACACATTTATCATGTTAGTGTGCCCTGCTACGCTATCAAAGTCACCGTGTGTACCAAACTTCATTCAAATCCGTTGTACCATTCGAGATATACTCTTACATAAACTCACAAAATTTCGCCTTTGTGTGATAGTCTAACACTTGACCCCTATCTCACCTGACTGTAAGCGATGATGTGGCCGAAGATGGAAGACGTGTGCCTAGAACTAAAATATTTATTACTGTCTGATATATTTCAGGAGCCTGACCTTTTCAATGCATCACTTGTTTGGTTGTTGGCAGTTTGAGATTGAAAGCCCATTTATGCAAAAAATAGCGTAGGAATCTCGATCTTACGAATTGCATGCAAGTGGATAGATTCTTTACGTTATTATGCCGAAAATCAGCGCTGTGTGCTCATCGCATTGTGCATGAGGGCACAGCTTTATGCTGAGCGTTCGGCCGTTTTGCACAGATTTGACGCATATCTTTCCTTTAAAATATTACGTTTGTCTAGTTTTTAGTTGCGTCATTCCGTGTAAATAAACTGTTTTTCCTTCTTTATAAGTACGTTTGTGATGTAAACCACTCCATTTTACGCACCTTTCAAATCCTACCAGAAAAAAAAAAATTGTACCATACACGTCATTGATGAGCTATATTAACCTTCCAGATGACATGTCAGCCCTCCTCCTGCAAGAGAAGCTATCAGAGATGGAGATAGAGAAGACAACGGAATGGGACTTCTAGCATCTCACACGCAGCTCGAGTGCTCGCCCGAATGTACGCCTCCTGAGCGCATACAGTTGATGTTACACAACATTATATTTAGTATATGAGAAACCTGAATAGTTTGTTCAGAATCAGTAACTAATTTGTTAACAATCATTTTTACACCATGTTATATTTTTTTCAAAAAATATTTAAAATAGGTCACAAGTGGGACACTACCGACACTAAGTACAACATAGTTTACGGCAAATCATAGCGGGTATTAGACGCTAGTGCACAGTTGGTTGCAGGAGCAAAAGAACCCCTCAGTCGCCCGGGTGGTCCGGTGACCATGTCCAGTGACCACCGGGTGTGCGGTTAACCAGGTAACAAAAGAAGCCTAAAACTTTGTTAATTTTTCGTGATATTTTGTACATAGATTCTTTACAAATAAATACTAGGCACGTGTTTCGGGTTTCACATATACTAAAACTAACGTCCTATACGTCTGACCGTACTACGTGTCTGTCAGTATGAATCATGGAATGTATAATGAAATGTTATGAAATTATGGTTGAGTGGCGAGAAAGGGAGGGTGTTGATCACCTTGTATAACTATACTCCATTCGCCTCGCCAACCAGTTTTCACTGTACCTGTTCAATCGATTTTGACTTCTATTCCGTAGTTAAAAGGTTGTCATTCAAAGAAAAAAAAGTTTGTATTGTAACTACTTTTTGTTTAAATGTTTATTTGCGAATGGAGTATATATCTCGCAAAGAAAAAATGTGCAATACTTGGAGTAAAGACGAATTAGTACTAAAATATCTTTGCTATTGAAGTGTCGAGAGAAAGTACAGCTACAGATTATTTGAATCGATTGAGTATCTTTCCACTAAGCTAGTGTCTAGCGTTCTCGTTAACATCTCGTGGGTGCAGCGCTAGTGTGATCACACAGTGTCAACACACAACTCTTATAATCTCGGCACACAAGTTGAACCATCATGGCGGTCGACTTTGAATGCAGTCGACAGATTTTCTGATCTCAATCGAGGTGGGCGGCTACGTGTAACCATAGCAACGGGTTCAAATTATTTGCTGCGTACTATACGTTGGTCCAACGCTATACACGAAGATACACCTATAAGAGGTTTCAGATTCCAGTCTTCCCAAAGTCTAAAAGAAATACTAAATTTAACCTATTGTATAGGTTAAATTTTATCCAATTAATATTAATGAAACTTATGATTACTACCATACTGCCATCACAACCTTCCAACAATAGTCTAATACAATAAAATTAGAAGATGACATAATAATACAAATATTTTATTACTAGACGTACAAATATACTAATGTTAACGTAGTCAATGACGCTAGAGAAAGAACTTGATTGAGACGAGTTTACATAAGTACGAAACGTAATTTAAAAATATACGACTTTTTTATTGATCTGAACTTAGCTTTATTCATGGTGAGTAAAAGTTGCTAAGCATGTTACAGCAACACAATTTTGTGTTGCCGATACATGTAACACAGACGCAATGATGTTGCTAGCGGCAATAAAATAATTACCACATTAATTTTGAGCAAATTAATATAATGAGTTCGAGTTTTTAGGTAGGTAATATGTTTTGAAACTAGCATAGCGTAGCATCAGCCTTATAATGTTCCCACTGTTGGGACTCAGGCCTCCCCTTTAGGAGAGGGTAACTATTGCCCTAAAACAATTCTAAGACATGTATCCCGAGCAAACTGATTGTAGAATAAATATACAACAGCAAAAAAAAACAGCTTACAGAATTATGAATCGGGAGTTTTAATCAATGCATAAGAAATTAATTTTATTATGGAACATGACGTAAAATTATATTGACACCACGTTTTTATATAAGATGGCAACCCAAGTATAGAAACGTCAAAATTTGTGACCATTATTGGTTAGCAATTAAATAAAAAATAATTTAATGTTAAACTTTAGCTAACACTCAAGGAGGCGTATAATGGGTATTTAAACAAGAATTTATAACTATAATTAAAATATAATATTAGTTCAATTAGACAAGATGTTGCCACAGTGATAATTAAAAAAACAATTATTGTTATAATTGAGTTTATTTATTTTACCCATTGGATTTTATAAGAAACGGTACCTTATTCTGCTGATAGTTTTCAGCCTTATAGTTATTTTGGTTGCTTTGTTTATTTACCTTTCTTTTATTCTTGTTATCAATCTATGGTCTACTAGAAACTCATTTTGAACGTGTTTTGGCGTGATTCCCGCGAGTGAAATTCAATGGCTGTTTTAATTATTCATAAATTGATTTCTAATTAATATTATGATGTAAAATTGGTTAAGTTCCATATCTCAAGTGTCTGTGCAACTGCACAATATGTGGGATCATAGAAACAAGATAAAAATGGAGTGAGTAGTGTTGACTTCCTCAACGAAGTTTGACGACAATTTTAACTACTTACAACCTTCTTGTCATTTGCTGCGAAATGCTACAAAAACATCAGACCATGTACAGCCATATTCTAGTGGCAAACGAAACTTAATATGAAAACATGGCTTAAAAGACTTAATATCCAAGCCCAAAACATTATCAAAAATAAATTAAAATAGGTTTACCTCACTACGGTAAGACCAATTGACTGGCCTGTTGGTCTAGTGGTTAGTGGCCCTGACTGCTATGCCGCAGGTCGTGGGTTCGATTCCCACCCAGGACAAATGTTTGTGTGATGAGCACGACCATTTGTTCTGTGTCTGGGTGTTATTTATCTATAATATGTATGTATTTAGAAATATATAAGTATGTTTATCAGCTGTCTGGTACCCATAACACAAGCTCTGCTTAGCTTGGGACTAGACGGTGTTGTGTGATAATTGTGGAAAATTTTATGAAAAAAAAAAAAAAAATGAGGGATTATGAATTTCATACGTAATCTTATTTCATCTGGAAATAAATAAATGTATCAACAAAATAACTATCACTCATTTATTTTTGATAACGTAGTTGAGTATAGCTTGTATCCATATCGCGGCTGCGCGTGCGCCGGCGTCCTCGTCGTGTATGTAATCGTTCGCTACGTACGACGCTCGGCCCGCCCTGGGAACAATAGAAAATCAAAGGAAATTAGAACCTGGAATAATTTGCCTGCTGCGGTCTTCCCGTCCGATTATACTTTAGGTATCTTCAAAGCTAGAATAACCCCCTCTTAATATATAAGAGCGATTCACCATCAACGATTGCATCACTACTTACCATCAGTTGGGATCGCAGTCAAGAACTAGTTTATATCGTTTAAAAAATACTTAATGGATACTACAGCGCCACCTATGACTAACAACTAGCTGGAGATTAGTGTGACTAACACACGCACATGCTGCGTAAACCGAACTTCACTTTTGTCTTTTGACATGGCGACGAACTAGTTCAGACGTATATTTTTTGGAACCATTGTACCTAATGAAGGTGGACCGAATGACCTGGTGAGGGGCGCGGGAATCAGATGGATGCGAGACGCACAGAACAGGGGGCTTACTCTCGAGTTTAATTCCGATCGGTAGACATTAGAATTGTGACATTAGGTACTCTTGAATTCGATGCTAGGGCCAAATTGCGTGACCTTTTTGGGAAACTAAGTAAAATGGGGATTGGGCTTGGCGTGTGGTCACGAAATTTTAAACCAATTTGACGCTAGAATCGAATTCAAAAGTACCTAACGTCACAATTTCAATGTCTACCGATCGGAATTAAACTCGAGAGTATGCCCCCAGGTCGTTATGGTGACACTTGAGGGAAGTCTATGTCCAACATTGGACGAATTTCTGCTGAAATAATGATTGTAAGGAAAATAATTACACAAAGTACAGAACCAGTCTTGGGTCTCATTTCTACTCCAACGACGACGACCTGACATAGAAAACCCCAACAGCTGTTGAGAACTGAAGGTAGGTAAATCGGGTAATAAAAACTCATGAGTTGCTCATGAGCTCGATATTTAAAAGAGCATGACAAAACACATTCTTTGTATTTGCTTAGTGCAACATTTTATGCAGCAGATCATAGACAGAAAGAAGACCGAAGAAGGAAAAATATTGAAATAAGTTATGGCAAAATGGTGTTTATTTATATGTGGAAAATCAAACAATGACTTAATCTCCCGCTCTAGGGCGGAGCGGGAAGGTGTGTTAGTCTTTTACTAACTAAAACTCATTCCTATGTTCGTTCTTTGCTGCCTGGCGTCCCAGAACCTCGGGGTTTCCTTGCGGACAACCGGGATAACCCATGGCCCAGATGGCAAAATGGACCAATCTATATTTTTGCTCATGGAATCTTACCTTGCAACCATCTTAGCAGTGGCCTTGGCTCCTGTCTCAGATGCTTCAATAGTCTTCTGGAGCAAGAGTTTGAAGTCTGCGGTCAAGTTCTGTTTAAACGCTTCGGCCGCACTGTGCAATGTGTCTAACTGTGGAAAAACAGTAAAGAGTCATCAGTCTTGACGACATAAGTTGCTATTCCATGCTTTCAGACAGATAATTTTTCTTGGAGTGTAATGTGAATATCGGTTCTGAAGACTGCAATAATTGCAGTCTAATCTAGTCTTTGTATAATTATTATAAAGACTAGTTAACTGAAAGCACATGGATACCCCTGACTACCCCAACGGAGTATAGAAATTGTATTACTTTGGTATTTATTTACCATAGTTCTGTCACCAGGTTCTGCTCCTCCATATTTGGAAATCGCCTGAATACTGCTTTCCCATGCTCTCAGCCACGATGCAACATCATTTGATTTAGCGCTGAAAAACAACATATTAAGTAGATAATGTGTGTTCCTTAGGGTAATTTTTTTTTAATCTTTAGTAGGTAGGTACCTAATGCTTTCCGTAAATAGTGGGCATCGCGGGCAGACCCCAGTCCACTTAGTATTATTATCCATTTTCAAAAATTAGGCGACACCTAAATTAATGCTTAGGTACTCGTAGGTATCTACATAATATACACCTTTAAACTTTGGTCGTTTTAATCCCGCGGAGGGTCAATTCGGTACATGAAATACTATAGATTTATAAGCTCACTTACTATATACTTTTTTTCAAAAACTCGAATTAATATACCCATGTACGTAATTAATTTCTTTAAGTACCTTATCTTACCAACTTCATCAGATCCAATTTATTGGTATGAACAACGCGTTATTTTTGCTATAATAGTGATGACCACTCACCTCGCCATAGCCTGAGAAGCTGCCGACAGTCCCAAGCTGTAGATGCCTCCGGAAGTGCCTCCCATATTAGTCTCCGCAATCTCTGACAGGTCCCATAACACGTTAGATGGATACTCCACTGAAGCTGTCTTTAAATATGACTGAATTGCTGAAAATGAAATAAAATAGTTTCAGTACTCAGTTTGGTGTTGTAGGACAATCACGTTTTTATGTGAACACTTGAACACTAACACTATGATGATATGATGCATCATCATAGACGTATGAGTCGAAAGTCGTCCACTCCGAACGTGGGGTTTTTTTAGGCGGGTAATCATCTAATGACTTCTCGAGGGCGAAGCTCGAGGGGATGTCAGACTTTTACTGACTTAAACCCACTTCGGTTCCTTCCCTTGTTCCAGGGCCCCGGGGTCCATTTTCACATAACCAATGGCAATTTGTTGACATCTTGAGGCATGCGTGGTACGCATTGCTCGCCGAACGCAAGCCCGCGCCTACTGTAGCTGGAAATCTGAATCGGGCTACCGATGGCTGGGGCGTAAGGGCCATTCCCTCGCGCGTACGCACCTCCTTCGCTAGAATTACTGCTTCGCAGAAAGAGGCGGCCGCCTGCCATTCCTCCTCGCTTCTTGCTAGTACCGGCGTGAGAGGTCGTTGCCACCGATCACCATCACGAGAACTCGGCGGTTCTCTGCCCAGGCGGGTCACTTCTCAAAGAGGGGACTTACCGCCATAATTATGGCATACCCAAATGTGGGGCTAGCCCAGGCATGCAACAGCACAAATTGACATCGTCCGATCCTTATTTTTTCGCGCGCATATTGTTTCATAAATGTTCAAAGGGAAGTGAATTCAATGTATAATCTAAAGTAGTTTCTTCAAGAATTCAGCAGTCATCTATAGGTCTTTGTAACCAGTAAGTACCTATATCCTTATTAAGTTCATAACAAATATACGCTCCGAATGTCGAGCATGTAGGTTCATAAGCAGTACACAGTAGGTTCAAAATACCTTGGCTTTTTCTTTTCAATTCCTGTCTCCTTAGATATACTTAGGTACTGAAAGGGTTAAATTCACACCATTGACAAACCCCAGTCAAGTTTACCAACAAAAAATTTACATACCTAATCCTAAATTCTTCAGCGTGATCCCACAGTCCCCGTCTCCACACCCAGAGTCCAGTCTGTTCAGTAAAGCTTCACTCTTGGTCAAGTCTTCTGCTGCAGCTAATAGACTGCCGCGTAGAAGATCCTGTTCTTTTGGTGAAAGCGCAGGTCCGGATGCACCCTGTAAGATGGACGTAAAAAAAAAACATTTTTGCCTTAAATAAAGAAAATCATTGTTATTTTGTAAATATATCCTACTTAGTTATGCAGTGTACGTGTAAACTATGTATTCTACATATGGCTTATAGGAATTTATATGAGGAATGATATTTTTTTTAATAGACAGCTCAAACACCTTGTTCAGTAGTTCTATGTGAAAGACGGTCATTATCGACCTTGTTAGCTGCTGCTGATATTCAGCTTTCTATATCATCTTGATGAAAAATTAAATGTTACAGCATGTCTAATGGAATATTCTGTTAGGCTTTCGTCACCTTCCTAGCATCAGCGTGCAGCAGTGTATCGTCATCCACATGCTCCCCCTCACTCCTCACAGACAGCTGTCCTCCGGTCCACGCACAGCCTTCCGTGGGTGCATCCATCAGCTCCAGCCATAACTCTCCCTTGTCCTTGGGCAGGAGCAGCAAACAGATCTGGAAGCCTTGCATCTCCAGGGAAGTTTTGAAGTGTCCGGAAAATATGCGCTCTACTGTGATTTTCTTACTTTCTGCGAAAATATATGGGAGGGAGTTAAGTAAATGTTTATTAGAAAACGGAATCAGCTTAGCTAGATCGTCAGCTTAGCTAGGATCTTGCCTAGGTCATCTCGAAGTCAAAATTAATAAATAGGCTTAGTTTTGCCAAGAAAAGATGATAGCAGATACCAGTTGGCACAAAAGTGGCAATGTACTCAAATTTTGTTACTGAAACAATGAATACTTACCTAATTGATCTTTAATCTCGGCGCTGATGATGTTCATTTCGAAGATGGAGGTGCCTCCCAAATTGTCTACAGTCGCAATTACCCTGTTCCCAGCGACTAGCTTCAGGTGTGAAATTAACTGGAAAACAATAAGTAAGTAGGAATAACAAGATTAATCATGGAATTCCTTTTATCAGAAAAATTGTTAACAGATCATTAGGATTGGTTGGATCAAAGAGAAGAAGTGTCAGAATATGAGAGATCCTTCTGAAACCAGACAGTTCAGAATAAGGGAGAAACGAACCTTCTCAAGGATCATGGCGACAACTTCCTTAGCGGTGCCCATTTTCATCTTCTCAATACCGGCTTCCCCGTGCACTCCTGCACCTAGCTCCATTTCATCATGGGCTATCTCGAACAGGGGCGGCTGACCTGGCACACGAAAGAAGATTATGAATACAGCTTCCATGTTTTTTTTATGGAAATCATCGTGGATAACTTTTGTCTAGATCTGTCTAGACTCTTGGCGGATCGGTGGGTTATGTTGGACCCGTATCAGCTAAAACTCCGCCACGACTATCGCTGCAATGAGTCAGGAGCCAGAGATACAGGATTAACATTTATATAATACCAGTCACCAGTGCCAGTGCTTCACTCCCGTGAAAGTAGGTTTCTCCGTTTCTCCATATAAATTTTAGAACACCGTTTCATCCCCTTAAGCTGACCCTTCCCCACTCGCCTATTTTCAACGCCGAGCATGGTTTAAAAGCTTAATTGTTGCTTCATCTAAAACCATTATTATCATAGGTCTTTACTGGATTAGTTTTGATTTCTATAGAAGCCTAGACAATATCCACAAGATATCTTTGTATTAAAAATATTTGAAAAAAGATGTGTAACAACATCATAATCACGTAACAGCGGTTGCGGCGGCTTAGATTTTGTAAAATCCTTTCTTATTATAATTATTTGCATACATCACAAAAGGGACCTTTGTGCAAAATTTCGACTTAAGAATTCAGAGGTTTACTTCTTTAAGTCTTCACTTGGAAATCTAACCCATCTTACCAGGTAATGAGCAGGCACTCAGACAGACGCCCAAAGTAGCCATGTACTTGTTGAACTCCACCGCCTCCTTTCGAATAGCTGCCAAGTCGTAACCTTTCAGTGCTAACGCTCCGGCCAACTGGAAACAAATAGGAGTTACAGTAAGCAGGTATTCCTTCCTTGCCTTTTGGTGCAGGTCGGAAACACGTGCGATTGGCAACCGAATCCTAGCTGGATTCTATCTCCTCGTCTTGTTTAAATTTTACGAGCTTTTAATCAATTTTTAAATTCTCAGAATTATTGCAATAGGTTTAACCCACAAAAACATGAACTAATACAAAGTCTGTAGGTATGAAAAGGCATGATCCAAGCTTATAATTTACAAATGTAGCATAAACATAAACAGGCTTATAAGTTTGTTCTATTGATAGTTGTTCCGAATTATGAAAAGCAAAAATATTATCCCACCTTATAAAAGAGCACCTCTCCGACCATGCTGCGTCCGCCTGTTTTATTCTGGCTGGAAGCGACGTCTTCACCGACAATTAGACCTTCCACCTATTTGAGAAAGACTTTATTAGATTTTTTCTACTAGTTTTCCATAGGAAATGATTACGTCCCTAATTAGAACCGTGCTTTAGCTTCGGGCATTTTTAAGTCACCACGTAGCGTGGGTGAAATAAAATATTTTGCGTTGAATTACGATTTGATTGCTTGCTTTCGGTACTTCCAATCGGATCAATTAAACGGATCAACTAGTTGATCGGAATGGAACTCGATGAAGGATTTTATTCCAATCTATTCAACTTTGAAACGAATCAACTATTTTCTTTCTCGACGGTACAACTTTTTAGTTGATCCGATAGGAATATTTTACCTTGTTTAAATTATTTATTTAGTATACTTTATTGTACACCTCATAATGTGGACAGGACAAAAATTTGCAAAAACTAAGTGTGCAATGGGCAATCTTCTCGCACAGGGCAATCTCTTACAAACAACTAAACCTTAGGATGGACTGAACCAAAGGACATAGCTAGAGAGAGTGAGCTGAGTGAATTGCAGAGGGAAGAATATTGTTATGTAGAAGAGGATAATTTACAATGTAAGGAAAGAAGAGTTGTTGTTGATGAATAAGCAAATTACGTGGCGTGTAAAAAAGGATGTTCAGCTGTACGAACCTTGATTCCTGAAATCTTAGCTTTTTCAATAGCTTTGCCGAAGTTTAATCTGTCTCCTGTGTAGTTGCCAATAATGACCAGAACACCACCTGGAAATTGTGAGTTTGATATATTTAAAACTTTTCACCACTTCTATAGTGATCGCAAACACGATTATCTATTGCTTGGTGCTGGATTCGATACGGGAGTCGAGCAAAATCAATTCGATTTTTCTATTTTAGCAAATTATTGGAGGACTGGCGTAGGCGTGTTATTTATTTATTTACACTTTATTGTCGTTTTTTATAGGTTTAAAGTTTGTGTTTTCGTATTTAACAGTAATAACCTAATATTTTTGTTATGGCTGCCTCTTATCCTTGGTCAGGCATAAGGGACAGCCGTGTAGTTAAATAAACTAGAACTCTTGTAGCAAGGAAAACTAAGTGAAAATTCTCTCAGTGGAATCATCATACATAACAACTACTACTAGAAAATGCAGTGCGCAGTGTTTTTCCATTTTTATTGACATTTTTAATTCAAAAACAATAACCTGTACAATGTTTTCATAAATTGAGTGTGATTTTGGGATTTAAACAAACGCTCATAACTTTGCTGTTTATGAATATTATTTATTGAGACTTTACTTGAATAATAACAAGACCTTTTCTAATAAGGCCATTAAGTATTTGCACTAATTAAAAAATAGTGGTGTATAGAGAAAGTTAGTTTTTTACCTGAATTATATTTATACAACTGTGCTATCGCGTAAAGGACGTGTCCGGTAGGAGGAGAAGCAAACACACCACCAGCTACTGCTCCATCCAGCACGCCAGCCCCTACGAAACCTAGAAAGTAGACAAAAATATAGTAGGTACCAACGAGTAACACCCACCACCTGATGCTTTTAACACCCTAATTTTCAGAAAATAATGAATGCTCTTACGAAAATTTACACCTTTTTTTCTTGTTTACAAGTAATATTTTACACTGCTTCTCATACATGGGGTTCCTGGTTTGAAACCGGACAGTTACCAATGCGATTTTTTTAATTCACATGTACTTTTCTATTGTTAGTTAGTTATTTATTGATGTCAATGCATAAGAAATATGATAGCGTCAGCATCACCATCCCAGCGGAAAGATAAGAGGGAGTAGTACACCGCTGGACATAGATAAGTAACCTATAAGCCTTCCTCATGGCATGATTTAATCACAAAAAAGAGAACAATAAAGAGTATATCTGTCTATCTATTAAAGGTATAAATTCTTACCTGCAGCAAAGGGCTCATGTCCCGAGCCACCACCTCCAAGTACAGCTACTCTGCCAGTATCGCTCTGAAGCCACAACAATTAAAAAACATGTAACACAACGTACCCATTTTGTAGAAAGTTGAAATTGATACCTTTCGAAAGGTCTTTGAAAATATGCATATTTTTGTATGCAACTTTGTAGCTCATTTGGGAAAAAAGATGTTCGATGTTGAAAATTCCAAAAATCCTTAATAAAATCGACCCACGCACATTCGACTTTTTTGTGATTTTATCCGTTAGGCGGGTACTTCGAACTATTTTGCGCTAGCGCCAGTGTGTCGGGTGGACAAGACGGCTGCAAACTTGATTGAAGATGTCGCAAACATGAGCGACAACAAAAGAATTGAAACTGAGTTTAGCGTAAACTAGGTTCAAATCATAGCGGTAAAACGCAAAATAACGCTATAATCTCGATTAGGCGCTCAAACTGCGTTTTGTTTTATATAATCGCGATTAGTTTTTAACTTATAACTTCTTTTGTTGTCGCCCATGTTTACAACGCGGGTCTTTAAACTAAATTACACTGAGCTCAGTTTAGCTGTACTAAGTTTTTATATTGAATGATGAATTCAGCCCTTAGTTTGTGAGTTTGATTAGTGTTGTGGCTACATGAATGTAAACCACGCGCCAACACGACACTTCTAAGAACTGATTTCATCATTCAATATAAAAACTTAGATCCAAATTCACCAATAAACTAATCGCGGTTCGTTAAAACAAAACGCAGTTTGAGCGCCTAATCGAGATTATAGCTTCATTTTGCGTTTCACCGCGATGACTTGAACCTAGTTTACGCTTAACTCAGTTTCAATTCTTTTGTTGTCGCCCATGTTTACGACACGGGTCTTTAAACTAGATTACGGTGAGCTCAGTTTAGTTGAACTAAGTTTTTATATTGAATGATGAAATCAGCCCTTAGTCAATCTAAACTGAGCTCAGCGTAATCTAGTTTAAAGACACGTGTCGTAAACATGGGCGACAACAAAAGAATTGAAACTGAGAGCGTAAACTAGGTTCAATTCACAGCGGTGAAACGCAAACTGAAGCTATAATCTCGATTAGGCGCTCAAACTGCGTTTTGTCTTGTATAATCGCGATTAGTTTATTGGTGAATTTTGCCCTAAATTACACCTAATCTAAAATGCTACACAGTGGGTACGGGTTCCATACAAAATTACCCATTGTTCTTTCTAAGGTACCTAGTTCAGGCTAGAGACGAAATGGATGCTGATTGGCCGGTTATCGGATGAACCTGGCAACCGAATAGCCAGATATCCGGCCACCGAATATTCAGCCAAACAGTGCCGTTTGGTGAACAATAGAGAAGAGTCGGGTGAATTTTGATATATTCGTATACACCGTTAAATTTTGGTCGTTTTAATCCCGTAGAGGATCGATTCAGTACATGAAACACTATCGATTTATAAAGATAAAATTAAAAAATAAAGTACTTTTTTTCTAAAACTTGGATTAATATTCGCATTGTACGAAATAAATTTCCTTTTTTGCTTTTTTTTTTTTTATTGCTCACGGACACTTTTTTCTGTATGCGGTTGGTGTCGTAGAAAATAGTAACCTATCTATTTATCTTGCTAGTATGGTTTCCGCACTTAGTCCTATGCGGATCATTGTACGTGGGCCATGGCGGCCATAATCTTTGGTGGGCTTATTCCTACCAGCCCACCTCTCTCCAGAAACTGATTAGGCCTCTCAGGTTTTTCAGGGCGTCAATAAGGGAGTTCGGGGATCCTAAATATTCTGTCTCCTATACACCTCTGCCTACCGATACGGCGAATATTAGAGGCGTGATGCTTACCTTCTGCCTGACAGTGATGACCCTGTGCTTAGGATGCAGCTGCAGCGCTGGGTAGGCAGCCACTACCCCTCGCAGGTTGTCATCTACGCATGTCTCCGGCGAGTTTATGATCTTCTTCGTTATTGGCTTGTTTGAAGACATCTGTAACACATCATGATTAATTTAAATATGTACCTAAGCTTGATGGGAAATTGAGCCACTCGTAATCTATTTCTACACGTAAAGTAAGTAAGTGGAAGATATTTTTTGTTTGTCTCTAGAACTACCAGTCGGATTAGAAAAAAAACTTAACCAGGATAAAATAAACAGCTTCATGAGGAATAGTATAGGCTGTATAACATCACGCTGTGTGCCATTCCCACTGAATCGGAATAGTTACCAAAGACGCGGATAAAACCGCAACGAAAAGCTGTACCTGTAGACTAGCTAGTCTAGGTAGTAATATTACGAAGAGGAAAGATATTTGAGTAATTTTGTTTGTAATGAATAAACAAGTAAAACTAATTACTTGAGTAAAAGTAACTACCTACTTAAGTAACAATTTGTATTCATAGTTAAGAAAAAATTTAAATGAGGATTTCTTACCCTAAGTAATAAGAAATTACTTCTTTATAAATACGGGTGTAACACTGAATGACATAGACTTATATTTTTTACTTTTAGAAGACGTTACGTTTCTTTAAAAACAGTCTGTTCTTAGATTGAACTTCTTTTTTAAAATTGATTTCAAAAAAAAAAAATGTCTTAAAACACGTTCACTTCACGGTTTACACGATATAAGTGTTATAGGGACCTATACCTAATTAATTATTATTTTCAAAGAGCTAACTAATTCATATATTGTGCTGACAATACATGAATTATTAATTATATCTCTCAACTCCAAGCAACCTTAGTCCTACATGTCTAGACTAACTTAGTAATGCGTCGTATTTCCTTAACAAGGGGTTAATTAACACAGCACGACTTACCTTAGAAACTGCGGCTTGCAGACTGAACCAAGCCAACAATTATATAAGAGATAATATCATTATCAACACGAAAGTTTACGACCCCCGACTTATCGATATCTTGAAAACACAAAAATATCCAAACAATAAACTGGATTCGCCTCACTATGGTCAACTACCAGTCGATTAGCTCAACTATTGCTGGTTTACACAATAAATGTTGTATAGAACGGCCAACCAATCCAGTAATGGATATAAAATATTTATTTGGTCTGTGCCGGTATAAAGGCAAGAAACAACTAACTTCACTTGTGTTTTGCGATTATCCCATTGGTTGAATTGGTCCTTCTCTGTTACAATTTTAATCTTGTCTAGTACTGCATAGCTAGGCTATAAACGGTCTTCCCTTACTGCTTACCATCAGGTGGGAGCGCAGTTAAGCTCTAGTTTATATCAAATAAAAATTCCCTGCTGGAATCTGTGTTTCCTGACGGCTACAACCTGGGCATCTTTAAGTCAAGAGTGAATAGGTTTCTTCTAGGTAAGCGCGCTCCATCGTCGACCGTATCGTGACTTTCCATCAGGTGAGATAGCGGTCAAGCGCGAATTTATCAATAATAAAAAAATAAATAAAAAAAAGTAACAGCCTTATTCCTTCTTCTGAATTTTTTTTTGGGTTGCGAAATCATCACTTCTCTCACTCTGGGTGGAGTAGATAGATACTAAACAATAAATGCGTCTAAAAAGACGTCAATAAAATCAAACGTTTAATATAATATAATGCATCACGGATAAACTTGAACCAAAAGATATGTATTAAAAGTAAAATATTCTTCTTTTTTTAAATCACACCATACACAAACAAAAAGACATATTTACAAAGTTAATCATGACGCAAGTCATAAAAGTTATCTCTAACAATTTAATAACATAATAAGCATTCTGTAGGATAAGAAATATGTTTACCCTTTGTTATCAAATTTCTTAATGACAAAACAAAAATTAGGTACTTACCAACATGCATTTTCTTTGGAGTTAGACGTCCAGATGTAGAGTTCCTTTACCCAACTGATAACCTGGAGAAGGCAGTGGAAATCAGCTGGATGCGAAAACGGCGAAAACCAGAAGCCAGTCTTCTTTCTTTTTTCTTTCAGTTGATAGAGACGCTTGAGGGAGGTCTCAGGGCCATTAGGCATGTTCAGAATAAAATTATGACAATGCATTTGAGCGATACCAAAGCTATAAAAACGACAAACAACTTGAGCTGGACGACAGCCTTGCTCTAAAAGGAAACTGGTCATACAGCAAATAAAAGGTGATGTGTTTATTATATTTAGCTGCTAACCGCAAACCCTAATAACTGCTTTAGTCTGAGACAGACTTTAGAGTTTAACTTATAAGGTGGAAAATAGTTGGTAAAGAATGCCTTTTGTACTTTTGTGTTGCATGAAGTTTTAATAGATAAATAGTTTTACATACGGCGAATATCCACCCTTACGTTGTTGAAACTTCCACGTTCCGGACTAAACGTTTTGTCTCGTCGTTTATACCGCGTACATCGAGGGACTGGAACAATTTGCCTGCTGCGGTTTTCCCGTCCAATTATAATTTAGGCGTCTTCAAGGCTAAAGTGAATATATAGGCTCTTAATAAACTAGTGCGCTTTACCATCAACGATTGCATCACTGCTTACCATCAGGTAGGATTGCAGTCAAGTGCTAGTTTATAAAAATAAAAATAAAACATTCTAGGTAGGCACGATTTTTATGCTATGATAAAATTAAAATCGTTAATTCTCTGAAATCTTTTATTCTCTAACATCGTAGGCCCATAGGGTGTTAGCATTACCAAAACAAATCATGTTAAAATCTAGTACAACTTAAGCACACATAAGTACAATACAAAAAACACAAATGAAAACAATAAAATACAGGCTCTATAAAATATCGTAGGTAACAAATACGACGGCAATTGTTGGCTTTTATGGTACCGTATCTTTCGTTCTTCTGTAATATTTTATAAACATCGAATAATTCCTATTGATTGCTATTTTTAGTCCCCATAATTGACACATTCACAGACAACTTTATCAATATCGGTAATTCGGTATGTAGTTGTACGAGTGTAGGTATATAATTATTACTATACCATAGATATCCGTGTTATATACAAAATTATTTTTAGTATATATATAATGCGAAACCTGAATATATCTAGTTTGTCCTGAATCAGTAACTGAATCCATTCCAATAAATTTTACATCATGTTATATTTTTTCCTAGAAAAAAAAAACTAAACTCTTCACAAGTTGGACACCACCGAGACTAAGTACAACATAGGTCATGGCAGTTCACAGCGTCATAAGGCGCCAGCGCACAGCTGGATGCGGAAGTAAAACCACCCCACAGTCGCCCGGGTGGCCCGGTGACCATGTGTTTGTGAGGATAACCAGGTAACATCATAAGCTTAGTGATTTTTCATGATACACTCATGAAATTTTGTACATAGATTCTTTGCATAAAAATTCAAGACACAGTGTTTCGGGCTTCGATATACTAAAAATAAGGTTGTATATTGAGTGGAGCTAAGAGCCACATAAAGGATCTATTACACCACTCGATATTCCGCACAAGTTGCACAGACTTTAAGACAAGTTTACTCCCGAGTAAGACAGGTGTTTTTTGTATTTATTTGCTGTATCATTTTATTAAATCACAATATACTCGTATTTAAACTTATTCACATCCGTGATTGCACCCAAGGTTCAGTTGAAAACCAGCGTCAGGCAACTGCTACGAAGTTGTCTGGCATCATGCTGAACTGAACCTATTTGGCGCAGCCGTGAGGCATATTCTTGTTGCTGTTGAATTTTTTTTATTTTTTATTATTTTATTTTTATTTAAGTTTTAAAACTTGTATTGTGCTTCATTGCAAGCCAAATAAACGTGTTTTCTTTCTTTCTTTCTATTACACTACGCAACGTCGCCAAAACAGGTCGTTTTATCGAGTGGTGTAATAGATCCTTTAACTTGTACTTATCCCGCCTCGAGCGAGGTCGTCCAGACTTGGGTATCCACCATATGAAGACCTTGGGCCCTATCACGACCTCTTAACACAACTTACACAACCCATTTTAAGACCTAATCTGAACTGTTAAAGAGTTGGAGCTGTACAGGATGTAGTTATAGACTATAGATCATCTTCATCCTTTTTTCGCGCTCGCACACGTGACATTAAAATTTTAACACGTCATTTAAGGCCCCTGCCCCAGTTTAGATGAGCCGCAGCTAGGGCTACCATATCTCAGGATTTGTCCTGAGATTTCAGGATTTTCGGACTCTTCTCAGAACTGCGGCCGGATTTTGCAAATCTCATTAAATCCCAGGATTTTTTAGAACTTTCAATAAAGAAAATTGTTTTTATTAATTATTCTTATTTCAAACTTTTAAGTTGTAGTACCCCTCAGCGATGGGCACGCCTTAATTATGGCGGTATGGCCCCTCTTTGAGGCGTGGCTGGAAAGACCTCACGGCGTCCTAACCTTTCGCATGACCCAGGTTCTCACCGGACACGGTAAGTTCGGGAGGTTCCTGTTCCGGATTCCACCACTGCGTGGACTGCCCGGAGGACACGGTGGAGCACACGGTCGAAGTGTGCCCCGCTTGGGCAGAGCATCGCCGTGTTCTCGTGAGTGCGATCGGCAGCGGCGATCTCTCGCGCCAGGTCCTGGTACGGGCCATGGTCCGAAGCGAGGAGGGATGGCAGGCGGTCGCCTCCTTCTGCGAAGCAGTAATGCTAGCAAAGGAGGAGGCCGCACGCGAGAGGCAACGGCCCACAAGGCCCAGCTGCCGCGGGGATTCCGATTCCGATCCTGATTTCCAGCCAACGTAGACGCGGGCTTGCGGACGGCGAGCTATGGGTAGCTCGCTGTCCGACCGTCCGGTAAACATCAGGACCAAGCCCAGGTCGTCAACGGCGCGCACTGTTCCCGCGCGCCTCAAGGAGTTGTCAGCAAACCGTAGAGACCCAGCCTGCTAGCTGCAGGCTGGCAGGGTCGAAGCCTACTGGGGCCAAGGGTTTGCTTCCGAAAGGAAAGCCCGGCCCTGGTATCTAAGGCCACGAAGGAACGGGGTGGGTATTTTAGTCAGTAAGAGTCTGACACTATCTCCCGCTCCGCCCAAGGGCGGGAGATGTCATTGGATGATTTTACCAACCACCAAAAAAAAAAAAAAAGTACCCCTCAGCGAAACTTAAATAGATACCTTTCGCCATTCGGTTCCATCATCAAATTATCATGACAATTATAATAAAACCGAACACGGCTTTTTTATTCACTTGTTTTCCCTACTCCTTTCCAACAATTTTAATCTTTAGTAATATGTTTACACAAAAAAAAGCTGGTTCGCATTCTTCAGAATGTACATGTACTATGTAAGTACATGTAAATCAATCCATATTTCGCAAAGGAAATGGTTTTAAAGGTCAGCGTGGCTCTATGTGGGCGCAGGCACCAGTCGAGTTTGTATGCATTTAACTCCGGCCGGATGTTCAAGAGACTATACGCCTTAAGATTGCGTCATTTCCCGTTAATAAATTGTTTTTCTTTCTATCTTTCAGCTATGGGACAGGTCTGGGGCTCTGGAGAGGTATGAAAATGCATACCAGGGCCCTGGAACTAAGGTGAAGAAGGAACAGGGTAGGTTTTTAGTCAGTAAGAGTCTGACACTATCTCCCGCTCCGCCCATGGACGGGATTTGTCATTGGATGATTCTACCTACCATAAAAAAAGCTATGGGACAGTTAAGGCTAATTTTAAGAAAAATATGAGCTGTCTATTTGGGTTCCAATATAATTCTTACTTTCAAACACAAAACCACAACATTATAATAATAGGTAGGTACTTCCTTGGCGTATTACAAAATATTACTTACCTACTGAAAGCGACAACCTTGAACGAGCCATAATAATTGAAGTGTCAATTAGCATGAAATTACCAGAAACAATCATTTGAAATGTAGCTACTTACATGAATGGGCTAGTAGGTAGTTAATTTACAACTCGTATATTATATTCATATATTGCATAAGAAAGGAGGCCCGTTATTTGAAATAATGTAAGTATTGGAACCAGTTGGCCCCAGAGTAAGGTTCGACCCTGCTGGGCCACTACAGTTCGCTGACAACTCCTTGAGGCGCGCGGGAACAGTGTGCGCCGTCGACGACTTGGGCTCGGTCCGGACTATTACCGGACGGACGGACACCGAGCTACCCATTGCCCGCCGTCCGCAAGCCCGCGCATACGGTGACCGGAAATCGGGATCGAAGTTATGGCGGCGGCTGCAGCGTGAGTGCCGTTGCCTGATGCGGTCGGCCTCCTCCTTAGCTAGCGTTACTGTTTCGCAGAAGGAGGCGACCGCCTGCCACTCCTCGCATCGGACCGTGGCTTGTAGCCCTGTACCAAGGCCCGGCACGAGAGATCACCGTCGCCAACTGCCCCCGACAGAGACACGATGTAGGTATGCCCGACTTCATAAATCTATTGCTTCTACTGAACTGCGTGTGTAATAGTAGGCGCGTGGTAGGGGTTAAATAATACAGATAGGTATATTTTTATCACGGTGGAGCACACTGTAGAGGTGTGCCCCGCCTGGGCGGAGCATCGCCGTGTCCTCGTGGGGGCGATCGGCGGCAGCGATCTCTCTCGCCGGGCCTTGGTTCAGGCCATGGTCCGTAGTAAGGAGGGATGGCAGGCGGTCGCCTCCTTCTGCGAAGCAGTAAAGCTAGCAAAGGAGGAGGTCGACCGCATCAGGCAGAGGCAACGGGGCGCTCGCCCCAGCCGCCGCCGGGATTCCGGTCCCGATTTCCGGCCACCGTAGGCGCGGGCTTGCGGACGGCGTGCAATGGGTAGCACGCTGTCCGATCGTCCGGTAACCGACCGGACCGAGCCCAAGTCGTCGACGGCGCGTTCTGTTCCCGCGCGCCTCAAGGAGCTGTCAGCACACCGAAGAGGCCCAGCCTGCTAACTGCAGGCAGGCAGGGTCGAAGCCTACTGGGGTCATGGGTTAGTTCCGAAAGGAATGCTCGGCTCCGGCACGATAGGCTACGAAGGAACGGGGTAGGTTTTTAGTCAGTAAGAGTCTGACACTACTTCCCGCTCCGCCCAAGGGCGGGATTTGTCATTGGATGATTTTACCTACAATAAAAAAAAAATTAAAAAAAAGGTATATTTTTATAATAAATTACGTATAATAATATAATAATTAAAATTATACACTGTACATTAAAACTAAGAACGCAAAGTAGTAAATGCTTCATCTCTCTCAATAACACATCTTAGATCAGTATTTTCTCATCATTCAGTAACTTGAAAGTTATTGCTGATTCCTGTGAACGGTCTGATGACTCCCCCTATGGTCCTGGCCGCGCCGTGGTACACAATGCGGTATGGAGCGAAGATAGCGTCGTCGGGCACCCTCCACTCGAACGTCACTCGACTGCTGCCCCTGATCGTGGATACTCGCTCCCACATGAACCTGGGAATGATTAGATTTGAAGAAATAATAAAGAAAGTGGAAGTAAATGACTGTATAGGGACCGTAGCACGTTCTGTAAGTAGTTATGCAGACATGGATTAATGAGTTTCAATATTTGTCTCGTCATCACCCACCGATTGACCGGTAGAAAATGTCTCAAGGCATTAAATCCGCCTCTGTACTTTTGCGTGTATAATCTGACCGGTAATTATGGTGACACTTGGGCGAAGCCGATGTCCAACAGTGGACGTCTTTCGGCCGAAATGATGAACAATAAATATGAGAGTAGGTTTTATTCAAAACTCAGACAATTGGACAACAATAACAGAAGAGAAGAGGTAAAGGGAGACATATCAATCCCTTTTCAAACATATTGGTAGTAAAAAATAGTACTCTTTAACATGAATAAAAAAAGCTATAGTGAAAAATAAAATTCTTTCAGTAAGCTTTATATATTGAAAACCAGCAGAGGGTAAAGAACGCTGATGTCAACATGTAATGTAATGAACGCTGATGTGACAGTCAACTTTCAAGTTGAAGCTCAGCTTTCAACTTGAAAGTTGACTGTCAAAATAACTTTCAACTTGAAAGTTGACTGTCAAAATAACTTTCAACTTGAAAGTTGATTGTCATAATATCTACTATTTTAATTTCAAATAAGTTCTAGTAAAAGTACCAAATACAGTATCAGAGGTTTCAATTTATCGAAGGCCAATGCCAGTTACATCAGAAGACCAAGCAGAGCTCGGTTAACAGACACAAAGGGACGGTTGTAACGGGAAAGGACGTATATACTCACTTGGTGTCCCAGTCCGCATCGTTAGCGACGACCACCCACTGCGTCAACTCGAACCTCTCCACCACCGCATAACTTCCTTCCTGCTTCAGATCATTGCGAGGGTTGGCTCCCACCTGAAAACCTCATTAAATTTTATTCTGATCCAAATTTTCGAATGTCTTACACAAAGATTTTATATCCTTTTATTTCTTCGGAATGTAGGAATGACTGAAATCGGTTAGCTCATTCTATCACCGTTGTGCAGAATAAGTACGGTATGGGGTCAAAAGTGCAGTTACACTCTAACAATGCTAAACTGTCTAAAACTTTGTAGTAGAAGTCCAGTGTTCTACAACTAGTTTATTCAATATTTTACTCGTAGATTATATGCTACAAACTAAATCGGTCATGATCCATTGACCCACTTTTACAAAGAAATTTTACTCGTACATACTTTAGTGTCGGTAGAGTGCAACTGCACTTTTCAGCCCTGACTGTACCTATTGGTGCTTGGATGGCAATATGATTATGATTTTAAAGCCATAACAATTAATATGGAGTTAGTCGCCATGGCAGGGTGGAAAATACTACAGTGAAGCAATATTAAAGACCTTTTATCAGCTATCTCGTTCCCGTTGCCAATCCTACAGATGCGCCATGCAACATTTTGAAATAAAAAGTGCTACAGTGATTGTGCAGCTTTCAATCAGTGGAACAATTTTAAATTCTTTCAGTTTCCTCGTGTCTTTGAGCTCATCAGAGATCTTTGGATGATCTCTTTACGTTTCTTGATCTGTAAATACTACTTCCCTCAAACAACTGTACTCAACTGAACTGTCTTTGCAATATTTGTTTGGACTACTTACAAAAGTAGCTGAAACGATATCTCCTCTGCGCACAGTCTGCAATGGCTGCTGCAGACAGTGTCCGAAGTTAATGCCGGTGGGTGAAGTGTCGAAGACCACGGGCGTGATGAGGGACAGGATCTTGTCGCGGTTGTCCATCGGCTCCGGTCCGGCAGGCACTTCGGTACCCTGAGGAGATGAAAGAGGGTTTTGGTCATTTAAAAAACGGTGAATCAGGGATTTTTGATATCAACAATAGCTTTTGGGTTACTAAGAAGTTCAGAGGCTCGTTTCGAAGCAGGGATCTAAAAAGAATAGTATATAATTTTAAAGACTACACTGAGACAGATGGCAATAAACTGCACTCATTTGTACGGTATTAATATTTCGTTAAGGTATTTATACGTATGACACAAATAGACAAGTCTTGAGAGTATTGTTAATTTTGTTCCATGCTCATTGCGCATTCATTCTGCGTTTGAGACCATATTATATCTTTGAGTACTTTGATGCAAACCTATTTATTTATCGGTACATACCTGAATAGCAGCGGTGGCAAACTCACGGAACTTGTTCAAGAATATATCCAGTGTGTTCGGTCCGTAGATCGTAGACGCCGCCTCGTATCTTTGAACCTAATGACATAGCAACAGTTTGGACAAAAATAACACTTCTTTTCGATTACAAAGAGTAGTATTTTAAACTTATTTTATTTTTAGTTGAAAAACTCACACTTCAGCGTAGCTCATCATTATCATCATTTCAGCCGAAGGACGTCCACTGTAGGACATAGGCCTCCCCCAAGTGCCGCCATAACGAACGGTACTGTGCGTCTCGCATCCACAGCATTCCCGCGACTCTCACCAGGCCATCGATCCACCTTGTGGGAAGCCTTCCAACACTACGTTTTCCGGTGCGCGGTCGCCAGGCTAGAACCTTTCGGCCCCATCGGCCATGCGTTCTACGAGCAATGTGCCCTGCCCACTGCCACTTTAGTTTAGCGATTGTTCAGAGTAGCTGAAGTACTGGCATTTGTTGCAATTCATCATACCACATTACTACCACTTTAAATAAACGACATTAAGGACATAAAAGGGCTTACCCGATACTCTTGAGGAGTAGCAACGTAATGTATGTACTCATTACTCAATCCTGACACGACGACTCGGGGCTCAAACCCATGACTCTCCATCACTTGGCCGACCACGGACCTCATCCGTCTTCCGGACATGGTGGTAGGTTCCCCTGGCACACCTACGATCACCAGGTCTCCTAACCAGATGAGGGTAGCTGACACGATGTGTGGATGCCAAGGGAGTGGGAAGTTGGCCTGGAATGTAGATTAATTGTAATATTGAAATTTTAATCCATCGTGAGGAAGCTGGCATTTCGTAGAACCAAAAATTCGAAGACACGTGACATCCACCAACCCTACTGGGCCCGCGTGGTGGAATGGGAACATTATAAAATTAATTATGCTATTAAATTTACTATAATTTTCCGACAAAAGTATACTGTGGTATCAAGGGGGGTATCGTCAACTTGATAATTATGGGGTTTATCAGGCTAGGTCAAGGCATCACTATGGAGATATCGATCCTACATCTGTGAAAACTGGTTTAAACGAGCTTAATGAAATGTATATAACAATAATTATGTTTTCAACACACTTATTCGAAAACCCACTTTTATCCCACTGCGTTTAGGCGCGCATTGAACTGTTTTCCGCACTAGTGCGGAAAAGTGCGCGTGCTTTCCCCGCCATAATTTTATTACATTTATTGTGCCCGGCTAGGCGCTCCCCACGAGGCGCGGGTCAGCCCCTGTTTATTCATTTCTTCGTAAGTGTATTGAAAAACGTCTTTTGAAACTCGTGAAAATTTCATCTCTCTTTCAACTTCATGTGTTCTTGCAATGCCTTTTGAAGACTACTCGTTGACAATGATGCGTACGGATTCCCTTCTCTTTTGGTCATATTCCACGTAATAATATTTATTATTTAAGATAAGAGGACTAGAATTCCCTGCCGGAGTCTGTGTCCCCTGATAGCTACAACCTAGGAGTCTTTAAGTCAAATGTGAATACTTATAGGGAACCGTGTTCCTTCGTCGACCACGTCATCGCTTACCATCAGGTGAAATAGTGGTTAAACGCGAGCCTATCCAGAACAAAAAAAAAATGTACATATTAGTTTAATATTCAAAATATATATATTTTGCAAATACTAACCCGACCAGTAGCCAACAAAATGGGTTTCGGCGCGTGGCAAGCAATGTCCTCCTCAGTAGGCCTACCGACTAGACCAGCCAAGAAGTCCAGCAGGGGATCACCTTCCAGCGTGCCCTGCAAGATTTGTCTTAATACAGTTTAGGCATATGATTTCTTTTTGTGTGAAAGTTAATCCAGAGACAAAAACAGATGGAGAAATGTCGTGCGAGTGAAAGTGATGAAGCAGAAATAGGGTCACGACCCACAGCATTAAGGAATACGACGCCAGGAGGAGGAAATTTAATATAAAGTAACGTTACTACCTTAGTCACGAAATACGGCGCGCTAAAATGCACATCATAAGTGTGTTCTCTAGTGTAGTATCAGAACCTTTAGGTATTTCTCAGTCTGTAGTTTGGACCTGGTAGATGGAAACGGGCGGCAACGTATTTATTACATGCCACTTTAACATAAATGCCTTTGTGTAGACGTATCAAAGTTAAACACGTCGAAAAAATCAGGAGAGTTTTCAGTTCAGTTCAGTCAGTTTTCTGCTTAGGTGAATAACGATTTGAAAAGTTTCAATTAATCATTTTTCTGTCAATAAAAGTAAAACAAATTCGCGGAATAAAACTCGTACCTGCGTAATGTTCATTGTGTTAGCTCCATCTATCGTTCCCGATGCGAAACTGTAGCCCATTGCCGGATAACAACCTTTGACTTTCAAATCCTGTAAAGAAAAAACATATAAGTAGGAACTTATAACTTATTTTTTGTCAAGCGGCCTTGCAGCAACTGAAGCGGCATAATTAAATATAAACTAAAACGATCTGACTTGACATAAATTTTACGTCTTGGTTTCAATGTTCTCAGCACGATTCAAACACACAGAGGTACTTACAGCAGTTAGAAAACAATTATCACTCATTTGCCCGCACCAGATACATTTCCCGTCTGGTTGAAGGATTCTCACATTCCAAATGAGGTTTTTACGTCCTTATCCCCGCATACAACTATTAACCACCTTTTTTATGATTGGGAAACAATAGATACACCACAAATAAAATTACAGTGTATGAACTTAAAATTAATAGGATGTCACAATGGGCGGTCTTATCGCTAAAAGCGATTTTTCCAGAAAAAGACGATTCTTTCTTGTTTACTATCTTACTGCAAAAATCTTTGGAAGATTCACGTCGTCCTTCATAGTCATAATCCGCCAGTCCGTGAATGAGAAACCGCTCACTTACCTCGTAAAACTTCTGCCCAATTGGATCGTACATGGGGACTTCTTGATCAGCCATCCTCAAGAACTGATGGACTACTGCGAATTCACCTTTCAGCTCCTCACCCGGGGAGTTCAGTGCATCCTGGGAACAAATATTATATTTTATTATTAGATAGTTAATCTAATCTCATTTTATTATTTATTTTTTTCCGTATAAAGTGGTTTATACTCCGAAAGTCAAATTGATCTTTCCGGAAAAAAAGAAAACGATCAACAATTAACACACTTTTTTTGAATTGAGACATCATCAAATGACTCGTTCCGCTCTAGGATGGAGTTAATGAGCACTTCAGACTTTTACCGACTGAAATCCGCCTGTCTTGCAGTTGCCATTTGCGTTCCAGGACCCTACTGGACCCCTACGGATTTGATGACATGTCTTCGAGGCGCGTGTGAAATACTACGTACTTTCGGCGTCAAGGACTCGGGCTGGGTCCTTGGGGGTACCCATCCAGTAGGACGGCGGGTGATCAGAGATCGCCCTGGGACTTTCGACGCCCGAGGTGTCTCCTCTGGCGGCGGTTAGAGAGCGAGGATGTCCGTTCCCTCACGGCTGTGACCTCCTCCTTTGCTTACATTAACAACACGCTGATGTATGTTTGAATTATAATTTCATCAAATAACTTCACCTTGTTGTTCAAAATAAGTAAGGAATTTTTATAACCAACTTCGAAAAGGAGGAGGTTCTATATTCGGCTGCATGTATTTTTTTTAATGTATGTTCACCGATTCCTCGGTCAATTATGGACCGATTTAGACAATTTTTGATTCGATTGAAAGATTATACTTTCAAATTGGTTCCATAAAAATATATTTTTGATCTGATGATGAACTTCGAAGATATAGACCGAAACACCTCAAAAGTCATAGCAGAGTTGTCGTTTTTATATGTATGTTCACCGATATCTCGGTCAATTATGTACCGATTTTGAAAATTTTTGCTTTGATTGAAAGAGTACCCCGAGTTGGTCCCATAGAAATATTGTTTTGATCTGATGATGAGCTTTATAGATATAGGACGGAACTCTTCAAAAAATCATAGCAGAACTGTCGTAACAAGTAAAATTGCGTTGTTTATACATGCAGTCGGGTAACTGACTGAAGGAAAAAGGGGAGAGGATACATAGAACTGATGATGAAGCCAGAAGTTAGGTAAGAACCGGAATTATATAATAAATCAGTGTATCCTAGCCGTGTTTGCTATTATTAGTATTTTCATGATGATTCAATGATGGAACCGAAAGGCGGAAGGTATTTAAATTAGGCTGAGGGGGGGGGGATTACACCTAAAAAGTGTGAATTAGGTGTTTAATAACGTAAAGACTAAACAATTATAGAAACACCGACTTCCGTAATTAAAGTTATTTTGCACTTTTTTGTGTTTTTTTTTTACATTGAAGTCGGTTATATTTTTTTTTTTGTAAGTATATAGTTTTTTTTTGCTGTCAGCTGGTTTAGGTGAATTCTAAAAGATACCTGGCTATATTTCAAAGTAAATTTTCTCACCCAAGCTCCTTCAAACACCTTCGTACCGATGATCTTTGTGCTCTCGAACATGTCGTGGCCAGGCCCCTCCGAGAAGCACCTCTCCATGTGATCGCAGATGGAGAACTGGTTGTCGCAGGGTCTGCCAGAGAACTCGCAGCGAGCGCCGCGAGTGTTGGGTGACACGTCCCCTAGATTGGATGAAAAGAATCCGGCGACTATCTCAGGCTGGAACAAGTGATTTGATGTAATTTTAATATAGCTTTTTTCCATAACTTTGACATAACGCCATAATACAATAATATTTCTAAATACAGCCATATCATTAAATAGTATAAAACAAAGTCGCTTCCCGGTGTCTGTCCCTATGTATACTTAGATCTTTAAAACTACACCCAGACACAGAAAAAATAATCACACATGACAAACATTTGTCTTGGGTGGGAATTGAACCCACGAACTCTGGGTATAGCAGTCATAGCTACATTAGCTACTGACCACTGGACCAACCAGCTAGTCAAGTATATCGTGCAGTACAATGCATTATTTTTAATCTGAGGAAACACAATTTGATATACATTTACCAGCTCGTCTGTGAATGTTTGGGAATATGACAATTTTATTGAACAGAGGCCTTACCATGAGGTCTTAAGGCGATTCAGTTGACGACATTAACCGAATGGGATGGCGCTATACAGAAAGAAAGAAAGAAAGAAAGAAAGAAAGAAAGAAAGAAAGAAAGAAAGAAAGAAAGAAAGAAAGAAAGAAAGAAAGAAAGAAAGAAAGAAAGAAAGAAAGAAAGAAAATCGTTTATTCGACCTCTCGCATAAAGTAAAAAAAAAAATAGTAAGAGAAAAAAATAAAATGTATAGAGTGTATAGCTCCATCGCTCTATCTCGCTCGCATGCGTCAGGGTAACGCCTCAGAGGTATATTCTAAAGCCAACGTTGTTGAAAAAAGAAAGATTTAGGCCGTGTTTACGGAGACGCAGCGCGTTGCGCGACGCGTTGGGCGTTTCGTCGTACATTGCAGCAGCGGGCCGCGTCATCGCTCGCGCAAACACAAACATATGGCAATATACGACGGACCGCCCGACGCGCCGCGCAACGCGCCGCGTCTCCGTAATCGAGCACTTAGTAGAAATCTATAACAGCCAGTGCAAATTCAAGCATTTTAATCTTGATATGGCAATTGCAGGCAGTTTCTCCTTATATATATATATATATAGATAGGTAGATCTATTTCTATTCACAAAATACCAACCTTCCCAGGCATACTCTTAGGGTTGAGTTCCTTCTCCATCCTCAGCGCGGCGTATCCCAGGTTATCTGAGGACACCAGCCGGTTGGTATTGTTCATGCTGGTGGTATGCACTGCGAACCAATTCATCACGCCGTGCAAGCTGCCGTCTTCCTTTACGATCCTCACTTGAGTTAGCATATCGTCTGTGTTGCCTTCGTAACTGAGGACGGGAAAAATAAGGAAATTATGATGATGATCACAATAGGAGGCCATAGTTAACTTTGCCATTAGGGAGGTGCTATCCTCAAAGTGACAGGATAATAAGCAAATAGACCACTATATTATTGCAATCTAAATAGCAACAATTTAAAATCGCTACAGGAAGCGAAGTTATTAAGCTAAAATTCATTAAAAATGCGAGGAAATGGTATGGTAGAACGTTTCCACAGACACCTAAAAAGCGAATTAATGTATCATAACAACACATGGCACAAGGCTGTTCAAGGATTTATGACTACTATAAGATACTATCTATATTAGCAACATATGTAAGTGTGCAATTCACAAAATTGGTGCCTGAAATCGCACAAGGGGGTCGCGGCAAACAAAGAAGCGGATGGCGGGACGATTCAGATGTCTTCGTTAGGAATTTGCCGGGAACATTAGGAGAGATGGAAGGGTTTATTCCAGAAATCCCCAACGAGAAATCCCCACCAGAGGGATTGATACTTTTTTTTCCAGAAATCCCCCTAGCAAAATAAAATCAGCAAACGAGTCAATGACCTTGTAGGTAGTTGTCGGCCGTTGCGTACTAACTACCTACAGTTCATTGGCCTCGCTCAGCTGACGTTTACTTAGAGAGAAATGAATTTCGCACATGCGTAAATTAATTCGAGTAAAAAAAAATACTTTATTTTTTTAATTTTCTCTTTACAAATCGATAGTATTTCATGTACCGAATCGACCCTCCGCGGGACCAAAACGACTAAAATTTAACAGTATATAGGTATTACGCTCAGTAGACGATTGCATTGATTAAATTAATTAACACATTTTTTGTCAATCGATTCGAGGTTCGAATGGCACCTTCATTTTTTCTATTTATGAAAGAAAAAGGCCTCTGTCCGCGAGGAACTAGATTTATCGTGATTCTGCCAGACTGCTTAGTTCGCTACTTACCGAAGGATCTCATCATAAGGGTTGCGATCGTAAGAGTATGGAGATCTGTTCTTGTGGGCCTGCTTCACTTGCGATTGTGCGAAGAACAGACGAGCAGGTGCCATGTTTTCATGTGCTCGAACTATACTCTGAAATGCAGAATTTCAAAGCTGAAGGTTCTTCGTTTGAGAACATACTATTGTCCAATTTTTGATTTCGTTATAGCCTTATAGCATATACCTTCTATAAATATGGGATAAGACAAGATTCAAAGAAGCAATATTTTCTTGGAATAACTAAATTATTATAAGATGCGAGCACCAATTCATCTGACAAACCTACTTCCTTATACCTTGCGATGACCATTAGGCAGCTGGTAGGATCCTCAGTCGTTATTGGTTTTTCTTACATTTTCTCTTTTTTTTATAATATGTTTTTTTATTTATGTACTTGCATGTATATAAGTAAATAATTTATTATTGTACTTATTTCTGTTCTGTTTGTCTTCTAGTAAGTTGTCCAACTTGGACGAAAGAAATTAACTCCTCAGGGTCGCGATAGGTTAGAGAAAGTACTGGTAAGACTTGAGCTTGTCAATAAAAAGGAAAACATTTAACAACTGCATATTGTCTTATCTGACGTATGGATGCGAAACCTGGGCCCTCACCAAAGCATTGAGAGAAAAGCTTTCTGTAACGCAAAGAGCAATTGAAGAGAAGAGAAGTATGACCGATTACAAACGTCTTGATAAGTTTAGAAACACTGATCTAAGGTCACTAACAAAATTCCCCGACATACTCTTGCGGATCGGCCATCAAAAGTAGAAGTGGGCAGGCCATATGATGCGAGTCAAGATGGAAAAATGGAGCAAGCGGGTCACTGAATAGTACCCAAGATATGGTAAAAGAAGACAAGGAAGACAATACAGAAGATGGGAAGATGAAATAAAATTGACAGCAGGACCGAACTTGAGAAGGGTTGCTCAAGGCAACAGTGGAAAGCATTGGAAGAGGCTTTTGCCATTAGGCACACCGAATAAGTGACTTTATATAACTGCAACTTCTGAGTAATTGAAATTTGTCAAAATTCGGAATAGAGGGCTTTATTATTATTATAACTTGTCCAACCGGTAAAAACTGCCGACGAAACAGATCTGTTCTCTTTGCACCTGGGGTCATGGTTAAGTTGTAACCGATCTGGTCAATTGAAGTTAAGTCTAACCTTGTGTTTGTTGACCGTGTTTCATAGTGTATAAAGATTTAATAAATAAATAAAAAATAAATAAAGGTGAGGCTAGCCTTCAGTTATTGTTCTATAGGTTTTAGAGTCTGCCACCAGTGATTGAAAGTTGAAAGGGAATCATTTGCCTTGGTATGGCCTTGTGAAGAGGAGTAATGAAACGTATGTTACTGAAAAGTACACACGTGGATGGACGAAGAGGAAAAGGGAGGCCAAAGAAAAGATGGATTGTATGAGAATTAATATGACAGAAAAGGGTGACAGCACGAAATGAAAGAAAAAAACGTGTTGCGCCGACCCCAAATAAAACAAGACAAGGGCAGGAAGATGATGATGAGTTACTTTACCTAGGTCTTTCTAGTAAACTACACCACAAACCTGATATCACAGCAGTCTATTGAAAAACAGATGCAGATGATAGCACAGTTGTAGACAGATACCTGCCAACTCCTCGGGCTAGTAAAGAGCTGATCCAGGCTGAAAGGGAGGCTATGGTGGAGCGGACGAATGCTTCACTTCAGGCAGTCTCCAAATGGGGCGAAGCCAATATTGTGGGATTCAACGCCACCAAAACACAAGCGTGTCTGTTCACCGCCAAAAGGAGCCCGTTCACCTTGGCTCCTGCTTTCCAGAATGTATCCCTGGAGTGCACCGACCGCCTTCAGCTCTTGGGGGTAGAAATTTCCTCAGACCTCAACTTTGGGCGGTTCATTGAGTCCAAAGCTAAGGTAGCTGCTAGGAAACTCGGCGTTCTAGCAAAAGTCCGGCGGTACTTCACACCGGAACAGCTTCTAATCTTATACAAAGCACAAGTCCGTTCGTGTGTGGAGTACTGCAGCCACATATGGGCTGGTGCTGCAAAATGCCACCTAGCAGCTTTGGACTCGGTGGAAAGGCGTGCGAAGAGGCTAATTGGTGATCCAGACTTGGTTAAGTCCAATCTACAAAGCCTCGAGCACAGGCGTAGAGTAGCCAGCCTTTCGGTGTTTTACAGGATGCATTTTGGAGAGTGTGCGCGGGAATTGCATGACTTGATACCGCCATCTCCTTTCTACCATCGAACAACCCGGCGTACGGCGAATATCCACCCTTACGTTGTTGAAACTTCCACGGTCCGGACTAAGCGTTTTGCCTCGTCGTTTATACCGCGTACATCGAGGGACTGGAACAATTTGCCTGCTGCGGTTTTCCCGGCCAATTATAATTTAGGCGTCTTCAAGGCTAGAGTGAATAGGCTCTTAATAAACTAGTGCGCTTTACCATCGACGATTGCATCACTGCTTACCATCAGGTAGGATTGCAGTCAAGTGCTAGTTTATAAAATATAAAAAAAAAAAAAAAAAAAAAAAAAAAAAAACCGCATATAAAATGAAGCAAGTTCAGGTTGCGGCAACGATGCTATTCAAGAATTGCTACAACTTTCCGTACTGACCCTGGTTATGCCGTCAACGTAAGCATTGAAAGTCTCCCGTGAGAAGCCAAGGATGCTGATGTCTAAGATGAAGTCCACCATGTGACCTCCGGGGCCGCTGTGCGTGTGGGTGCCAGTGAGGATCACGTTTCTCAGAGAGTACATGTCACCGTACCGCTCCTGGAGATTTTTCACCACCTGGACAAAATGTAGATATTAATGACAGCGTAGGTATACATGGTAGGCATATGTAATTGACAAAAATTATACAGTAATTTTTTAGAAAAAAAGTCGTGTTTAGAGTAACCGTCTGCAACACTGCGATCTTCAGTTCACCGTTATATTTGATTTTTAGCTCGTTCTTCAATTAAAGCGGCCACTTGTACCTGATGGTGGCCGTGGATTAAGTTGAACCTTCAGGTTGATCCTTTAAATCACGTACCGCCTCGTATGTTCAGTCCATCCGTCGTATTAGTTCGTTGCTCTATTTCTGACAGCAGTCAATGAGGTACCTAGAACTCAATAGTTGCATTAAAATAATAATAATATCTTAGCTTACCTCTCGCCTGACTGCAATGCCTACAGCCTGCACCTCAGCAGTGACGAGCACTATTCTCGTGTCTCCTTTTACAAAGATGAAAGACCTGGCGAACTGACGCAAGTGGAGACCACGACCACTCTGCCCTACTTCTGCGTAACCCATCTGAAATAACATTTAGGTGAAAATAAATTGGAGTCAAATTACAGGCATTGCCAGCATCAACCAGCAAGCAGGTCAACTTAGCTTGAACAGGAGTGGGTTCTTTAGTCAGTAAAAGTCGCAATGATTTCCCTACTGAAATAAAGAATAAAAAGAAACTTAGGTTAATCTTTTTTCTTTTAATCTTGTTTAAATATGGGTGCTTACTTACAAAACAGTAGTGGTGGCCTAGTGGTAACGAGTTACAAGGCGTAGGTTCATACCAAAGGGAATTAAACCACTGTATTGTCATTGGTTCATGCCCGGGCAGGCGCTTTACTTCGCATGGTTTATTTCATTATCACTGCTCTCAAATCGGTGAAAGAAACAACTGCAAGGAAACCGGTGTTATGGCCTCTCCTGAGAGGATGCCCTAATCCCAGCTGTGGGAACATTATAAGAGTGATAAAGCTACTTACAAAAGTAATCTCCACACACGGTCCTGTCATATCGGCTATTCCAACCCCCACTCTATACGGCAAGTCGCTTTCCTCAGTCGTGGGTGCACTCGTAGTGCTCGACGATGGACTGGTCGTGGTTTCCTCGTAGTCATCCCCTTGATTAACTAACAGGACTATGGTGGCTGTCATGCCACCGATAACTGTTAGGACCACTACTCCGATCACCAGCTTTGCCGTCAGAGTGAGCGCCATTATTTCTGCAATTATTTTGTGATAGATTTTAGCTAAAACGATATTATTATGTCTGAAAGTGAACTCTGACAGCAGGTTTTAACTTACACAGTTCTGAAATATATATTATACTTCTTCTTAGCGTGTCGATGGCAAAATTAATTATGCGAAGGGCATTAACCAAAGGGTGGGACAGAACAGGCTAGCAATAAAAGCTTTAACAGCATCTACCGTCGTAGTTCTTGACTTGAAAAAAACAGTTCCGGGTTCCGGGGTTCACCTTCACCTAACCCTTGGCCACAGTAGGCTTCGACCCTGCTGAGCCCCTACAGTTTGCTGACAACTCCTTGAGGCGCGCGGGAACAGTGAGCGCCGTCAACGACTTGGGCTCGGTCCGGACTGTCACCAGAGGGACGGACAGCGAACTACCCTTTGCCCGCCGTCAGCAAGCCCGCGCCTACGGAGGCCGGAAATCGGGATCAGAATCCCAGCGGCGGCGGCGTCGTGTTCCACGTTGCCTGATGCGGTCGGACTCTTCCTTTGCTAGCATTACTGCTTTGCAAAAGGATAAGAAGGCAGGGTGAAAGTGGAAAATAAATTTCAAAGAAGGATTAAGTAGGTAACACACGTGTTTACCTATATAATATCATTAATCACTTGCTTAATTAGGTTGATAATACTAAGCCTATTTAAATGTGACATAGATAATGAGAGGTTGATGTACAGCTAGACGCCAATTAGGAAGGCCAAGAAAGGTTTAAAGAGGTGTTAGGTTTTGAAATGTACTGGGAGTAGAATATAAATAAAAGAAACGAAAGAACGAAGTGAGTTTGAAATTAAGTGGCGCCAGTGTCAGAAAAGATGAAAGGCAATCGTTTGTCTTGGTATGGTCATGTGAAGAAGAGGGATGAAACGCATGTTACTAAAAGAGTTATGAATTTACATGTGGATGGATGGAGAGGGAGTGGGAGGCCAAAGAAGAGACGGATGGATTGTGTGAGCAGTGATATGAAAGAAAAGGGATAGCATGACGAGTGACAGGACAGAATGGAAGAAAAAAAGCGCCGACCTCAAATAAAACGGGATAAGAGCTGGTAGATGATGATTGGAGTGGAAGAAACGGGTGTTTGTGACAGTGAAGATAGGAAAACTTCTTCTGCCAATCTCAAATAACATGGGTCAAAAGTGGAAAAATGATGAGTCTTCTAGAAATTGTGAATCAGAAAACGTAGGGTAGGACCGAAACGATAATTTTCAAAAACCAGCTGGATGAGAAAAACTAAAATGAGATTGGAGCATATTAGCAGTATAAACTAGTAGACCTCTTTAACTTAATAAAGACTAAATTAGGAGTGCCAGGTTGATCTAGTCAGTGGCCGCAAGCCCACAGATGCAGAGATAAAAGGTTCATAGGCGATGACGCGCTTGATAGCAAACTTCACAGTCTAGCACATTAACAAAGCCTGTTTTCCACTTATTGTACTTCGGAGAGTGTGTGTGGGCTGTGTGCTAAACGACCGATCTCACCTTTCACTACCAAACTACTAGTTACTCGTTCTGTGGTGCTATTTATTTAGATTTAACGTTTCAATAGGAAAAAACACGACTACTAGTTACCATTTTTGGGCATAATATTATTAGGTATATGATTTTCGTAACACAGAATCTAAATTAACAGATGCCTTGAGTCTATAATTTTGGCCGTTCAGTAACCAATTCCATAGACTTGTCCCCTTATTAATTAACTGTTGACATGAAGGTGGTGTAATATAGGTACAAGGTGTTGCATACCTAACAAGTAAAAAAAGAGAGATGATAAATATAAATGACATATACCTCCGTAACATAGGTAACATCTCTTCTCAGCGGTTCAATGGCAAATAATTTTGGACCAAACATAAATTTTGAACTCATACCGCCTTATTCCAAAACGCGATCTAAAATAGTTCCGGGACTATTACTAGTTTTAATTGGCATTAAACCTAATAATTGTCCCGGAAATACATTTAGACCGCTTTTAACTGGTATTAAATTTAGCAATAATCCCGAAAACTACATTTATTCAATCAATCCTGAAGTTTTGAAGATTGAACATTTTGAATTCGCGCGCTTAAATACTTCAAGTGAACCAACAAGGTGACAATGTCGCTTGCGGCGTATTATGGAAGGTGGGCCAAAGTCCGTGGAGAGACGGTGCATATAATGCCACACTTGAGGTCTGATTTAACACAATGTCAATGACAATGTGTATGTTCTAACAGTTCACAATACTCACTTGGTTAGAAAAGCCGATCACACTAAAATAAATTAAAAACTCACAGCACTTGAAAGTTTTAATTTTTTATTTAAAACAAATAACAGAAACACGCACCATCTCATTCAGACCAAATCTCCTTAATAATGGAAAACAGATAGATTATAATTACATACATTTAAGTAATTAATCTATGAATATAAGCCGATAAGCGATATCGATTCTCAACAAAATTATCTAAAATATTTCTATTCGAGATAAAAATATTTCGTCAATTCCAGTTGAAAAATATCATTTTTCATGGTATCATTTTTAAAATTAATTCATGAGAATTTTACTATTTATAAAAAGAGATACTTAGATAAGTTGTATGCAATTGCAGCTGCAGAAAATTAGAAATAAATCAAATATAAATAAATTAGGGAGAGTGGGGCGCGCATGTACTGACCCAAATAAAACTGACATGAAAAGAAAGTTAGCCAAAATTCACCTTGACATAATTAGCCCTCCCATGAAGCACCAAACTCTGTAATCAACGGAAGGACATGACATTGAAAGGTTTTATCAACCCGTTATTATTGCTTATGATAAATTATCGTGTACAAATTGATATTTATCACTAATCCGCTATTTTAGCTTAAGGTCAATTTCCAAATACTATTCTTCGATGAAGTATAATTTTAAACCAAGCACGGAAGGACGAGCATAGGTCTATACAAATAGAACGACAGATATGTTTGTTTGTAAGTGCATGGTGTACCTAAAGATAAAGCTTGGTGGATGCAGCATAGATTTCAGAAGCCATTTAGAGCTACACCTCAAATAGACTATGCCTCAAGGTTACACATAGAAAACTAGCTTTTTTTCTGCGTCTTTCGTCTTCTCCCAAATCATTCTCAGACTCAGAGATCATCGCCATTAAATATATTCCCAGGATAAATGGGCCAATATGTCCTCTAGGATATGGTCTTTCCGTGTTCAAATCTCTTCCAAATCTATTTAGACATGAAAATTTAATAGAGTTACTTTCGTATTTATAATATGGATATGGATTTATGGACGTATGCAAAAATCGAACTTAATTAAGTGCCTATCTTTGTAAAAATTCTTCAGCTAGTATAACTTATCTATATCTCTAATTACCAAGAGCTTGTTGTCCAGGATGCACCACGATTAACTTATAATAATATGAATTGGGGGATGAACTGCTCGCGTCCGTAGGATTTACTTAGTACTGACCACCCTACACGTGTCCCCTGGGTAGTGCTAAACGAGCAGGAAATGCGGTGGTAGGCCATAGCATCGGCTGCCGGCTTCAAAGTTACCACCCACCAGACAAAGCCATGCCGCCAAGCGATCCGTCGTGTTCCGGCATGATGTTTGGTGAAGCCGTACGGTGGAAGTTGGGTCTGAGCAGTTGTGTTGCGATGTATAACGGGTATGATGCACCAGCTGTTGTTGCGTCGGACGCTTGATCGTGGAGGGTAGCGGGATCCGAAGCACGGTGCTCCGCTGGCCGACCGCAGGTAGTTGGGGGCCCAAGTAGTGTGCCAGCCACACATGAAAGGCTGCCCCGCCAACTGCGAAAAATCCCAGGGTGGCCCCATCGTGCCGGTTGGCGACCGGATGAGAGGACCCGATGGCGATCCCTGGGGGGGTTCGGGCGTCCCCGCAGTCTCCAGATTAACCTTCCATTGGCGCGGCAACTCTGGTTGTGTTGTTGGGTTTAACATCGCATCACCTCGCTCAACTGCCATCTTCCATCAACCCTATTCACTCCATTATAAAAATATAATGAAACGTAAAAAGAAAAGTAAGTGTGTACAGCGGATGCACGTCCTCTCTTTCAAAGTGCACCTCTCTAATATTCGAGGACTGCACTCCAATCTCGATGCGGTCCACCACCATCTAGAGACTGACAAGCCACACTTGCTTTTCTTGACGGAGACTCAGATTAGATGTCCGTCGGATGCGGCGTACCTCAACTACCCGGGATACTCATTGGAGCATCATTTTCTGCAGCGTGCCGGGGTCTGTGTGTACGTCCGTAATGACATCTGCTGTCAGCGTCTCCGTCACCTTGAAGACCCAAATTTTTCCACGCTATGGCTGTTGGTGGACACTGGTATGGACAAAATCGTCTATGCCTGTGTCTACCGATCGCACAGCGGTGATCAGGAGACGACTCGAATGTTTGACCAGCTCAGTGAAGCCGCCGATAAGGCTCTGCATCGGCACCCTGATGCGCAGCTTGTCGCTCTGGGGGACTTTAACGCCTGCCACCGAGACTGGCTTTTCCCATACCAGAGGACCGACCACGCTGGAAGAGAAGCGCGAAACTTTGCGGTATCGTTGGGCCTTTCCCAGCTGGTGAAGCAAGCGACCAGGGTGCCTGATGTAGTTGGTCATACTGCCAATTGTCTGGACCTTCTGCTGACCACCGATCCGGACAGATGTATCGTAACAGTTTCTTCACCACTTGGAACATCAGATCACTGTCTGGTGAAGTCTGTATCGTCCTTCTCCCCACCTGACTGTGAGTCTCGCGGTGAACGGCGGATGTGGCGTTACAAGTCGGCAGATTGGGATGAGATGCGGCACTTCTTTGCGTCTTATCCTTGGCAGCAGGTTTGCTTCTCTTCTGAAAATCCGTCGAGCTGTGCAGATGCCGTATCCGATGTGATACGTCAAGCTATGGAGTATTTCATCCCTTATAGCGACGTACCCATCGGTGGCTCAGTTCACCCATGGTTCAGCGCCGATTGCATAAAAGCTGAAGAGCTTAAGCATTCGGCGTTTCTCACCTGGGTTGATGCTCGTGACCGCAAAGCTCCGGATCTGAGTTCAAAGAAGAGAGCCTTCAACCAAGCTGCCAAGTCCTACAAAAAGGCACTAAGGAAGGCTCGCTTTGACCGCATTACTCATATTGGCACAAAGCTCTCTGCACAGCCATCCGGTAGCAGAGCTTTTTGGTCCCTTGCCAAGTCGGTCGAAGCGAACTTCTGTCGGCCCACACTGCCTCCGCTGGTTAAGCCTGATGGAACACTGGCTCACACTGCGAGAGAGAAAGCAGGTCTCTTTGCATCTCTCTTCGCCCATAATTCTCGTCTTGACACTTGTGGTGCTACTCCACCGACTCTGCCTTTCTGCGACACCTCGATGCCCGAAATTCGCATAAGGAACAATGAAGTTCTGAGAGCACTGTGTCGTCTAGACGTGAATAAAGCTAGTGGACCAGATGGTATACCAGCGATAGTTCTCAAGGCTTGTGCGCCCGAGTTGTCTCCTGTATTGACTCGCTTGTATCGCCTCTCATTTAGGACTGGAATAGTGCCCAAGTCCTGGAAGCTTGCCAATGTACAACCCGTGCCCAAAAAGGGCAGTCGTGCCGATTCTAACAACTATCGGCCGATTTCGGTAACCTCCATACTCTGCAAGATTATGGAGCGTGTATTGAACTCGCGCCTCATGGCATACCTGGAAGGTAACGATCTCCTCAGTGACCGACAGTACGGGTTTCGCCGCAATCGATCTACTGGGGACCTACTAGTTTATGCCACCCACTTGTGGGGCGAGGCCCTCGAGAGGAATGGGGAAGCGATTGCGGTTTCTCTAGACGTCTCGAAGGCCTTCGACAGGGTATGGCACGCTAGCCTTTTGAGTAAGCTTCCAGCGTACGGCATTTCCCCTGGCCTGATTAGTTGGGTAAAAGACTACCTGAATGAACGGTCTCTCCGAGTTGTTGTCAACGGATGCTCATCAGAGCCCATGACGACTAATGCCGGAGTTCCTCAGGGGTCTGTTCTCTCTGCAACTCTCTTCCTCCTGCATATCAACGATCTGCTGATGCCCGGTATCTATGGGTATGCAGATGATAGCACAGTTGTAGACAGATACCTGCCAACTCCGCGGGCTAGTAAAGAGCTGATCCAGGCTGAAAGGGAGGCTATGGTGGAGCGGACGAATGCTTCACTTCAGGCAGTCTCCAAATGGGGCGAAGCCAATATTGTGGGATTCAACGCCACCAAAACACAAGCGTGTCTGTTCACCGCCAAAAGGAGCCCGTTCACCTTGGCTCCTGCTTTCCGGAATGTATCCCTGGAGTGCACCGACCGCCTTCAGCTCTTGGGGGTAGAAATTTCCTCAGACCTCAACTTTGGGCGGTTCATTGAGTCTAAAGCTAAGGTAGCTGCTAGGAAACTCGGCGTTCTAGCAAAAGTCCGGCGGTACTTCACACCGGAACAGCTTCTAATCTTATACAAAGCACAAGTCCGTTCGTGTGTGGAGTACTGCAGCCACATATGGGCTGGTGCTGCAAAATGCCACCTAGCAGCTTTGGACTCGGTGGAAAGGCGTGCGAAGAGGCTAATTGGTGATCCAGACTTGGTTAAGTCCAATCTACAAAGCCTCGAGCACAGGCGTAGAGTAGCCAGCCTTTCGGTGTTTTACAGGATGCATTTTGGAGAGTGTGCGCGGGAATTGCATGACTTGATACCGCCATCTCCTTTCTACCATCGAACAACCCGGCGTACGGCGAATATCCACCCTTACGTTGTTGAAACTTCCACGGTCCGGACTAAGCGTTTTGCCTCGTCGTTTATACCGCGTACATCGAGGGACTGGAACAATTTGCCTGCTGCGGTTTTCCCGGCCAATTATAATTTAGGCGTCTTCAAGGCTAGAGTGAATAGGCTCTTAATAAACTAGTGCGCTTTACCATCGACGATTGCATCACTGCTTACCATCAGGTAGGATTGCAGTCAAGTGCTAGTTTATAAAATATAAAAAAAAAAAAAAAAAAAAAAAAAAATTAGACTAACGCCGTTTGCGGAGGCTCCTTACAAGTACTCCAAGTGAGGTGTTCAAATAGCTACTGATCCACCAAAATTTGAGGAGTTTTGTTATATTTCATTTTAGTGATACAGTAAACATTTAAGATTTTTTAATTTCAACAATTATGACTGGAGAAGGATCTTATCGATTCTTATCTTTATGTTGATTAATTGAATAATTAATAACCTACCTGCTTTTATTAAATCTATCTTACCCATTATATCTATGTATACGAAGGGAAAATTCAATATACTGACAGTCATTCATCTTAAATTGAAAAAAAAAAACACAAGATTAAAGTTTTATAAATACATATTTATTACCTACAATTGGCACTTTATATTACATAAATCTACGTCGATTTTATCTACATCAGTACTATTTTTTATAAATCTTTTATATCATGTTAATTTCATTTAACAACGCATTTTCACTGTACAGTTTCTCCCCTACTTCCTTTCTAGTATTTAAATTTTTTATTGCGTCAAAAATAAGTTTTTCTATACAAATAGTATCTACATAATTATATAAGTCCACAATTTGGTACTTAGTGGTGATGAATAAAATAGAAATAAGGAGGCACAAATCTACGGTCAAAACCATTATTTACATCACATTTACATAGTTATTTATATGATAGCCTTATCTGAATATAAGCCCCTTTTACATGAGATATAGGATAATTAATCCACAAGATTAAAATGAAGCGATATATTTTAATGAATATATCGTATCACTTACTTGTATAATAAGCCTGTGTGCACTAAACGCACTGAAAACTGGATTATTAAATTTTAATATAATTTCGACTACAAGAAATATGTTAGCATAGGAATGAAACTCATAATTTTCAACAAATGAAAAAAGAAATTTCTTGTCGTTTTGCATTGGTTGAAATTTTTTTTTTCGAAGTAGCAATGATTTAACATCGAAAGAGGTTATCGCTCTAGGGTTGAGCGAGTTGGATTTTAGAAAGGTAGGTTGGGTACATTTTCAGGGCTGCGGGAATGAGCTTTGGAAAGCAAAGGGCAATCAGGCTTCCGCAGGATGCGCTCAACGGTGGACGCCATCATGCACGTGCGAGCCCTCACGACAGGGGATGCAGTGTCCCGGGGCAGGTATGTCTTGGCGGTGTCTTTAAATATCGCCAACGCCTTCAATTCTCTGCCCTGGAGTAACATTAGGAGCGCACTCCGTTATCACCGGGTGCCCGACTACATCTGTGGTGTGATCGACGCCTACCTGTAGAACAGGTACATTATCTTCCCTGGTCATCAGGGAGAATGGATTTAACGAGAGATATCGTGCGGTGTTCCACAGGGATCGGTACTAGGACCGCCCTTGTGGAACATCGGATACAACTACGTGCTGCGCGCCGACCTCCCCGACGGGGTCAGCGTCGTCTGTTACGCAGACGTCACGCTGGTCCTGGCGCGGGGACGGTCGTACCAGGCGGCAGTCGAACTAGCGACGCGCAGGGTTGCGACAGTCGTGGAAAGGACCGAGCAGTTGGATCTCGAGGTGGCATTGCACAAGTCAGAGGCCATGTGCTTTCACGGCCCTCGGAACGCGCCACCACCAGGTTCCCAATTAACGGTAGGAGGAGTTCAGATCGGTGTCGGGTTGACGATGAAGTACCTGGCGCACTTCCGACGTCTGGCTCCCCAACTCAATCGGACTGGGGCTGCCCTCAAGCGGCTCCTGCCGAACCTGGGGGTCCAGATGTCTCCTGCCGGAGGCTCTACGCTGGCATCGTTCGGTCCATGGGCCGGTGTGGGCGCCGTCGCTGCGAAGGCGACCGGCGGCCCTGCTGAACGCCTGCCAGAGGGTCTTGGCCATACGGATGATCTGAGGATACCGCACGGTATCCCGCGAAGCGGCGAGCCTCCTTGCTGGCCTGCCACCATGGGATCTGGAGGCAACAGTCCTTGCACGCATGCACGACCTGCGCGTGGAGATGCAACGCCGGGGCGAAACTCCATCATGGCGGACAGAGTTCCAGCGGGATCTGATGATGAAATGGCGAGAGTGACTGTCGCAACCCTGTGCTGGGCATGCCACGATTGAGGCGGTAAGGCCCATCTTCAAGGCGTGGCTGGAAAGGCCTCACGGCGTCATGACCTTCCGCATGGCGCAGGTACTAACCGAACATGGCAAGTACCCCGCTTGAGAAGAGCATCGCCGTGTACTCGTGGGGACGATCGGTAGCGATGATCTCTCGCGCCGGACCTTAGTTCAGGCCATGGTCCGGAGTGAGGAGGAGTGGCAGGCAGTCGCCTCCTTCTGCGAAGCAGTAATGCTAGCAAAGGAGGAGACCGACCGCATTAGGCAACAGCGCTCACGCCGCAGCCGCCGCCGTAATTCCGATCCCGATTTCCAGCCACCGTAGGCGCGGGCTTGCGGACGGCGAGCAATGGGTAGCTCGCTGTCCGTCCGTCCGGTAACAAACCGGACCGAGCCCAAATCGTTTACGGCGCGCACTGTTCCCGCGCTCCTAAGGAGTCTTCAGCAAACTGTTGGGGCCCAGTAGGGTCGAAGCCTAATCTGGGGCTTTGGAGAGTGAAACCTTCGGAAAATGCATACCAGGGCTCTGGAACCAAGGCAAAGGAGGAACGGAGTAGGTTTTTAGTCAGTAAGAGTCTGACACTATTTCCGTTCCGCCCAAGGGCGGGGGATGTCATTGGATGATTTTACGTAACTTAAAAAAAAAGAATAGCATAGCATGCGTAGAGTAGAAAACAAAAGACGATGTATTTATAGTTATATTTACTTTAAAATATCTTGAATTGAAAATGATAAAATCACGTAGTAAATTAGCGACTAGACTATAACCTATTTTTTACCAAATTATTCACTACAGAAGAAATTAAAACTAACAATTTCACTTTGGTTTCCATTTTAAATATCATCTCGCTTATAATTAAGTAGTTAACCTAAGTAGACACTAATTGAAATTTAATTTCTGATTGTGACACAGATGTCGCTAGTTGTATATAGAAAGTATCTTCCAACTTTTAAAGCTTTTCGAAAACGGGAAGCCACTGTCTGAATTAATTTATTAGTTTATTTAATCTTCAACAAGTGAGTAGTAGTATCTTCTGTAAACCTAATCTTAATTAAAAAATAGAATTTTAGTTATGGCCGTGAAAATTATGACAAGAAAAAAATAAATAAAGTACAATAATTCTAATACAATACCATACTTTTACCACCGTACTTCTTTTGCTGGATATGGCATCATCAGCAGTGTTTCTTTACCTATTCTTCCCATCCGATTACAATATGGGTGTCTTCAAGGATAGAGTGAATAGGCTTATAATAAACTAGTGCGCCTCACCATCAACGATTGCATCACTGCTTACCATCAGGTGGGATTGCAGCCAAGCACTATTTTATATCAAATAAAAAAAAAATATATACGTTGGTATCTGACTTATGCGTAACCCATCTAAATTACAATTTTATCAATAATTTAGAATATTAATTTATTCATCAGTATCGGTAAAATTTAAACTTAAATTTCTATCCTTAAGTATTATAAAACTAAACAGTTATTTAGTACTGGCTTCATAGTTTATACAATACAATGTACAGATAAACATACATATATGGTTCGTACGTAGAAACATATTATAACTAAATTTTTATTTACTTTAAGTTTAACAGTAATTTCCTTCAAGGAAAAGGCAAAGCGCCCGCGCAAGCTTATACATTCTAGTATTAATAAGAACACAGTCATAATTAAAAATAAAAACAAAATCGGCAATAACCCAACGGTTAAAAGAATAATAGTCAAGAAAAATCTTAAAATAATTGTCACTAAATTGTCATGTCAAAATGATGTTCACTATCTCCCTTTATTTTCAATAAACCTTTCTAAAGAGGTCCCAGAAATCACTGTTTTACTTAATACACTAAAAAGTCCTAACACATCCTTGTAAAAGGTGCACTTATAGTCCAAGTGAACTAACATTATATTACATTATAAACAATATTGGTCCGAATATAGGTCCTTGGGAATTCCTCAGCCACTACACTCAACAGAGACCTATTTTGCCGACCTTAGATGTGTTTTGGCACTACATCGTAGTCTAAAAACACAAGAAAATGTTGACTCCAGATAAGGTCCTTGAATTCCTCAGTCAATGAACCACAGATGGATATTTTACAAAAATGTTAGTGACAGTTATGATCCCAAAGGCTAACCTAGGATACTTCGAAGCCATCCGTGAACCCGTGGTAAGGATAAATGCCACCCAACACGTACTTGTAGTTGCCAAAGTGGTGGATCCTGTAGATACCTTTAGGGGTCCCTACGGGAATTTCCCACTCAATCTCTGCTCGACTTGTGCCCATTACTTTGGAGTCGCGGATCCAGGTGAACCTAGTGAAAAAGAAGAGAAAAAGAGGGTAGTAAATAAAACGGAATACTTATGGCAAGTCCAAGCAATCAGGCCTCTGGTATCAATATTAACTACATCGGCATAAGATATAAGACCGTAGTAAGTACATACCAAATAAAAAAATTGGAAATAGTTTAAACTCCACAAATTCGAGCCTAAAAATGCAGATCAAATCGAATCTCGAAACAAAAAGGAGACGCATTTAAAATTGATATTGTTTTTGAGTTCCTGTACATTAAAAGTAGCATGATAACTTTCCGAAAGGAATAATTTCAAACCAACCATTTTTTATGTGTACTTCGAAACAAGTCATGAAAAAGAATAATATCTTTAAATAATAAAGTAAGGTATACATACTTAGTCTCCCAATCAGCATCTGTAAAGACGGTGACCCATGCGTCATCGTCTTCAGACTCGAGGCGCTCCACCGTCGCGTACCAGCGACCGTGGCGGATGCTGTTGCGAGGGTGACCAGACACCTGAGGATGACAACAATTTTAAAGCATATATACTACCACTTTCTGTATATGGGTCGATCTCCAGAGGCATTTTTTTCGTGTCGGGCTGGATAAACCCATTTTAAAATCGAAAAACGTTTTGAAAATATTTTTTTAAATACAGTTCTGTGTCTAATCTACGTGATACAAGGCTAATATTAAGAATAAGTTTATTTTAAATATTAAAAAAAAAATCTTAAACCCTAAAATCCTGATCGCTCTGGGTTGACCCAACTCCCGATTGAATGAAAAAAATATTTTTTAACTTTTTAATGACAATGTTCATGGGAAACAACTTATTTAGATTACATAACAAATAGTTAATCTTCATAGTAATAAAATATTTTTAGTTATATTAACAATACTTTTGCCACAATTTGAATTTAAAATCGTGACCGGGCATTTTATCTCATCGCTCTGCGCTGAGGTAAAACATCACGCTCATCTCTAGTTACGCGTTATAGACACTCTATTTACCTTCCGTGGGGCAACCCCAGTAATGGTCTAACCGCCGAGGAGGATAGCTCTATGCCACGTCCCCGCACTCCAACATTACGAAGGTAAGTTTATGATTGCTCTGGATTTGGTTCTCGAATTTTGTGATTGCTATGGCACGTTATTTAAATTAAATAGTAAGCTTGTGAATGTGTTTGTTATGTGAATTAAGTGATCGTTATGATGTTTTTTATGAGACGTAATCACAACTCTCTACTGCTTTTAAATTCGGCTTTATTTATGATTTTGTGACTTTTTCTGATCGCTATGGCTGTGATTGCTCTGTCCAAAAAGACCAGAGTGATGATATTTTGAACTAATTGTACGTTATAAATCTATTTTAAGTAGTTGTACCGAACTGTAACAATGAACTATGCGTATAACCTTTAATTTAAAACTTTTCCTGGTTTTTTTTTGAATAACCTAAACCCATAAACAGATTTTGACGTATTTTACCTTGATGATATTATTATATTGGCATTTAGCTAACCACAACTGTAACCCGTTCTTCTCTAAACTTTAATGGCAACTATTGTTGCTGATTAAAAACATGCCACGATAAAAAATGGCCAAGATAAAAAATGATCCAGATCTATACATACAATGGTTTGTAAAGTCAAGAGAGAGTTACCAAAGGAAAAAAGCTCGGAACACAGTATTACCAATGAGTGATTTGACTCCAAGCCAGCAAAAGGTTCGTTGGAAGAAAAGTAGGCAGAGTTCTCGACGATATTTAAAAAAAAAAATTGGATAAGTTACTAGCAACTGATGATCTCCCAATAAATGAAGAACCTGTCTATATATCTGAAAACCGTGATCCTCCTTCAAATGTTACTCAATCATCTCCAACCTTAAGCACCAACAATGTAAGAAAACATAGATACTGCAAACTGTAACACAAGATGTTGAAAATTAGTTTAACATTATTAATCGTGTAAAAGTTCATTCTCAGACAAGTTCCTGTCTTCCAGAGACCTTTAAAGAATACAAAAATTTGTCTTATTTTGATTCACCCACGTCACCGGTTGGCAGACTAAGAAGAATAACAAGATCTCAGTGGCTATCGCAAGATATTGAACGAACGAACGAACTAACATGCATTGTCAGTGCTTCCTCCAGCATCTGCTCCGATAGTCCACAAAGCTCAATTAGCAACATATCACATACGTCTCAAAAATGTCTCCACTAAACATAAAATATCGTCAGTTACAGAGAAAATCTCTCTATGGAAAGTCTTATTAAGAAAGATGAAATATAGACCTAATAGGGAATTCAAACTAAAATATCAAAAAAATCACGAGTTGAAAATAAGTAGTGAACGTATTAGAAGATAGTTGAACAGGTCAAAAAATCAAAGTAAAGAAGGTCAACATTTACAAAGAAAAATGTTGGTTTAACTCCAAACAAAGATAATGTACAAGAAATAAAATACACAATAAAACAACAGCTAATAAAAGATATAAAACTGTTTTTTTGAAGATCACAATATTAGCCGCATGACGTCTGGTAAAAAGGAGTTTATAACTAAAAGCGACTCGAATAAAAACACCTCAAAGACAAACATGTCATGGGCATCAAAGAAGACAAGCTGACCTTCGTTGGTTAAGCGTTCAAAAAAATGCAATCAGGAGAAGCAAATTCAGCTCCCACAAATGCTAAATAATAGACAGACTATAACTGCAAATCAAAGTCAACAATCATTACACAACTCGGACCTACCGGACAGTTTTTGGGGTGAAGTCCCATCTATTGACTATGAAAATTTAATTACTCCAAGTATTTCCGAAGCAGTTTTATCTTCGTTGCAAAACGATAACACCTTGACAAAGGTTGCTGCAGCAGAAGATTTACCCGACTCCGACTCTGATGACTATTCAATTTTCTGAGCTTCCAATAAACCTTATTTTCTTAGTTTGTTGATCAACTAAGCCTTATAGAAATTGTATTTTTTCGATTTTTATAATTATGTTAATTTGTTACATATAATCTTGTTACACATACACTGAATATGACTGAAAACGGCTTAATAAATAATATTTTATCAATACTTTTTTTTTTGTTTCACTGATTTCACCATTTATGATCGCTCTGGCACCGATTATGATTGCTCTGGTCACGAAATTTTTTGATCTTAAATATTTTCATAACTGTTTGTGTAAATTGAAGGCCAATAGTAAAAATGTACTATTTGAATATCATTCTTTTTAATGAGATACATAATTACCATTAAATATCAATATCTGAAAAGCACCAGAGCGATCACACGAATACGCCCGTTTTGGAGATTGACCCATATGACCTTAATTTTGTTTTAAAACTGAATATCATGTAGGTTGGCAAACACAAACGTATTTTTTTTAAATACAACTTTACTTCACCCTAAGATTAATTCCTGAATACCTCCCAGACCCGGAACACATAGCTTTTGGCGATACAAATATTTGATCCATGCGGAAATCGAACAACTAAAGTTGTGTAGGAGTCGAACCTTCACAGCAATCTACTTAAGTTGTCGAGCCAATCACTCAAGCCAATCACATCCGATCACATGACATTATTATTCTAAGTTCTAAAGTAATCTAAGAACATCTCATTGTTCTAATAAAGACACGAAGCGGAAAGTTAAACAATGGTGCGCAAACAAAGTAAAGAGATTGAGTTTATAAAAGAACTTGTATTAGAATGATATATTTTGCCTAAGTCAGTTGAATACGAAGTTTTAAAGACTGATGAATAGATATGCCTAATGAAAACCTATGAATCAGATATGTGGTTTGTGTGCATCCTACAGGCTACATATTGTACTATCGTCAGTAACTTTGTAACAAAACCAATCATAAGCTGACCTTATTCTTTTGAAACTCTGTACGGTCTAACAAGTAGGTAACCCAAGGTTATTGTTACTTTACCACCGTGGCCAATGGGCGTGAGAAAACATCATCGTCTTTTTATTTACTTATCTATATCTCTATAATCATCATTATTATTATTTGAGTATACTTCAACATCAATTTTTTTCTTAATTTTATGATTCTAATTCTACAGCAAGTGATAGATGAGCCACTTTCTAACTAAAACAAGCCAGAATACTTACAAACTGTGCTACAACGACATCTCCATAGCTATACTGCTTGAAGGGCTGCTTCAGACAGTCTCCAAACTCGTGACCCCAGGGGGCGGAGTCCCAGAGTACTGGAGGAATCAGCGAGATCAGTTGACTACTCAGGTCGGGAGGTTCCGGTCCCAGAGGCATGTCTTTGCTCTGGAAATTGTACAAGAATTAAAGTTTTAGCACTTATTTTACAAGATCATAGGCCCCATAACTATCTCTTAACACGATTATTTGACGGCCTAAACTAAACTGTTAAAGGGATGGAGCTGTATAGGGTGTATTGATCCATCCCTCTTCCTCGCTCGTACGTTTGACGTTTTAACACAAACTCTGTCAGTATTGAATTAAACTACAGACTGAAAGTCGGCCACTTGACCTAGATTCACATAAGGCTCGCTGAACATTGAGTGATTGTTATGAGGTTGGAGGAACGCGGTCGCGGTGGCCGAAATCGGCTAGAAAGCGTCATCATCATCATTGTTATGAGGTTGGTCGAGCCCATTGTGACGAGAGGTGACGCAGTCTTGTACTTTTCCCATTCAGTAACATTTGAACTGGTTTGGCGGAATTGTGCGATTCCAATGCACACTCCTCGAAATCTAAATGGTAGAAAACCGACCGGCTACATCCGGTGATCTTTTTCATCTTCTTGGCTCAGTTTCCAATTGACTAGCCATTGTCGACTGAGAAATAACAAGCTTTTGAAAAAGTACACAACCAACAACATCAGCTCTGTTGATTTCTTTAATTAAACTTAGAACTTTTTCGATAAATCTACCAATTAATGAACTACTCACCGAAGTCAAGGCATCAGTTAGTTCTACGTATTTGTTCAGATAAATATCCAGAGTATGTGGTCCGAAGATTGTCGAAGCAGCTTCGTATCTCTGAGCCTGTAAAAAATTATCAGTAAAACATTATCATCAATATAATTTTGACAAGACCTATTTACACAGTATTTAAGAAATGCTAATAATACCTGATATTCTTCAGGCGTCGCAATATAATCCGAATAAATGTTGGACAGTCCGGCTATGACCACTTTCCTGGCTTCAGGAGCAGTCTTCGCGATGATGTTCCTCAGTCTCCTGCCCGACATGGTGGTGAATTCTCCCGGAACAGCTGCGAGGAAGAAGCTTCCGATCCTCGCGACTGAACAGGATACGACCTTGGGCTGCCATTCGTAAGGGAACTTTGCCTGGAAAAAGGATTGCTATGTACAGGAAAATAAAACTAGATTTTATTCTAATATCTTAAACTCGTTGAAAGGTTAGATAACATTAGATTTACTCTACTGTATGAATTTATTAGGTAGGCACTACATAAGATCCCCCTCACCATTAAGGGCCGAGTCACACCGGAATGGCAGCTAGCTATTTCAATATATTAGTCCAAATGAATTATAATAGTCCAGCAGGTCTAAAAAGGCCACTTTTGTAGAATCATAATATGAATCATATTTTTTTTATACGGCAATATTTACAAGGAATATGATTCTGATATGCAGTGAATTGAGTATGATTCGACTAATTTGGGCAACCATTTTACGAACATTAGAAGAATTGCTTGATCTGCTAGAAATTCGGAATATGATTAGCTCTAGATGAATTGCTCATGTGACGTTTTTAAGCCCGCTGAAGAATTATAATATTCCAGAAGAATTAAAATAGTGCTATGTCCTGCAGGGGACGGGGGGAAGAAACCATACCAGCTAGATAGGTAAAGCCAGCCTATATAACCGCTATAATATGCATATCTCACTCGTCCTGTAGCCAGCAGGATCGGTTTCGGCGCCTGACACTTGATATCCTCCTTGGTGGGTTCAGCTATGAAGTCTCTGACGGCGTTCCACAGCGGGTTGGAGGTGGTGGTTCCTTGCTTGAAGTCGAAGGCGCCGGGACCGTCCGTCGTGCCGGCTGCGAAGCTGTAGCCCATGGCAGGGAGGCAGCCGTACACTTTGGTGCTCTGGAAATAAGACAAGATCAATTAGAGAAAAATAAAGCGCCTAATATGACGAGTCTTTCTGTTGTTTAGTTGAAAAATATAATAGCAGGCACGTAATAGAACGAGCCCGAGTCGTCGACGGCGCGAAGTGTTTCACGCGCGCTTCAAGGAGATGTCAGCAAAACCGTAGGGTCCCAGCAGAGCTGAAGCTTACCGAGGTCATGAGTTGTGTGAAAAAGAACCCGGATCGAAGGTAAAACATAAACATACACATAAACAGAAACATAGCAGTGGGTTTCAGTCAGTAAAATTCTGATACGACATTAGTCGATTTCCCACATAAAAAATAAGGGCACGTAATAGAACCTGCTGATGCTTGTGAAACCTGGCAGTTTCTGCCACTACTTCACTATTCAGGATAGAAGATATTGAGACGGGACACGGAAAAATTTAGAAAGAATATTTTCTTATATAGTGTGTCAATTATATAAGAAGTCAATTGAGGCTATATTCTTATTAATAATACTAGATATGTCAACAATTGTGAAACTTAAAACTTTTTAACAAGAACATTCTGAGCGATTATACTACTCACCGTGTTGAAAGTTTCTGTGACTGGGTCGAAGGGTGACACCTCTTCATCTGGCATCTTCACGTACTGATGCTTGATGCCCAGAGGACCCGTCATGTCCTCACCCGGCTCGTTCAGAACTTTCTGGAATTATTTAAAATATATTATTTAAACCGAACATACAACACAAAAACATCTCAATATTTAATTTTGCTTTTGGTCAAATTCCACATCTTTCTGAAACATTATAAATCCTTATAAAATACCTATTGGTAAAAATTGAATTTACGAGTCACAATTTCTTTTAATTAAATGAAGTACTTATTTGCGTAAACTATAGGTACTATTGCTACAATTAATTGAAATTAAACCACTTTAATTGGATTAAAACACTAATTTAAATTTAACCAGTTCTTTATTGATTACTTTACAAGCCAAAACTTGTTATAATTTATTAATTTAGAAAGTAAAAAATAAAAGCTCAATTTCTAGTTATTCGATTGTCTCTACAATGTCCATCAAAAAACTAATATATGTCATATTAGAATGGGTAATTTACAAGAAAGAGCACTCACCATACCAGTCTGAAACAGTTTAGTGGCAATAATCCTGGTGCTATCAAACATGTCTCTCCCAGGTCCTGACGCAAAACACTTCTCTTTGGGCAGCTTGCACAGCAGCTTCTCCTGGTCACAAACCTTGCCAGAGAACTCACAGTGAGGGCCTTTGGTGTTCGGAGAGACATCACCCAGGTTCGTGGATGCGAAGGCACAGACTATGTTGCCCTGAAAAGTGAATAAGGTTGCTATGTGAATCTGGTGGTACTCTTAGTTTAGTTCCAAGGTAGACTAATAAATTGAGAGAGTGTTAAAGAAAATTCGTTGATTTTTTTCTATCACATTATACAACTGTTTTTTTTTTTCAAGTATCTAGCGACGAGCCAGCGAGCAATGGAGCGCAGTATACTAGGTGTTAAATAAACGGATCGAGTTCGAAACATTACATTGCGCTCAAAAACCAGAATAGTTGGCGTGGCCCAAAAGGCTGCCCAACTAAAATGGGACTGAGCAGGACACGTCTGCCGCATGCCCGACAAACTGTGAGCCAAAGTAGCACAAAGTTGATGCCTTGAAAGAGGGACAAGGTCACAGCAGGCCACGAAGGAGATGGTGCAATGAGATAAACAGATTCCTCCAGAACTGGAAAGAGGGAGCGCGGGCCCGCGAAAGATAGAAGGAGTGGAGATAGGTTTTTTGCCCAGGAGTAGGACAGAACAGGCTAACAAAAACATAAAAAAACACCAGTGACAACGTTTACTTGCTTGCACAATTATTGTAAATGGTAATCATAGAGCCACACTAAACGAATGAACACTGCTACCCAAAACAAGCATTCGCTTAGTTTGGGAGACAGTACCTACCTATAGCACTTTACATTTACTTGTGTCTAATTATAAGTCACCTTGTGAACTAATCCCTTGCGACAATAAAGATCATTATTATTTCATTGTTAGCCTGCTGCTGAAGTTGGCTTGGTTGCCTTTAGTAGACGTGCATGTATGAAATCAAAATGAGTACCTTAACGATATTCTATCCGTTGTAAGTGCTTTAGATATTAACTATGTTGGAAAACTTAGTAACTATTTATATTATTATTATATTATAATATTTTATAAATAACATAATTCTTAATGACTAATTCTTAATCCTTTAATAAATGGTTTTTCATATTCTTCTTACCTTACCAGGGAGTGTATTATTCCCATTGAGCGCTTTCTCCATCAAAATGGAAGCATAACCCACATTATCGGAGGAGATCAACTTATTAGTGTTGTTCATGCTGGTCGGGTGTACCGCAAACCAGTTGATCACACCCAGGATCTTGTTCTCAGGAGACACGAAACGAATCTGCGATAGCGTCTTGTCTGTGTCATACTTGTATCTGAAAAAATTTGTGAACATACAAAGACATTTAAGAGATACAATAGAGCGGCTATCAGAACAAATGTCTTAAAAAAAAAAACTTTCATCTTATGTCAGCTAGCATCCAATAGTAAACAAGGGAATTAAATTTTTAGAAAAACTGTCATTCTATGTCAGCTAGCTTCCGAATTATTTTTGTGTTTTTGCGCTATTTTCTAGAACTATTTGCGAAAATGATTGAATTCTCTAATTACAGAGTAAATACGAAAAATATTTACGAAAATAAACTGAACTTAGGTCCAGTCGTCTATACTGGACTGAGCGACTTACTACTCCTAGGTAACAACTATCGGATCACGATTTTGTTCGCTATGTACTGTCTATTGGTAGTCTATATTTAATATCGTTGATACAAGTAAAATTATTCTTATTACAGATAATTTTGAACAGTCAAGAAATTGACCGCACAGAAAGATGGAGGTAATTGCCTGATCAAGTTAGATTTCATTTTTGGATACTCTCTATAAAACCTGTAAATGCTATCCTATGTAGGTACCCTAATCAATCGGACAAGTGAAGGTCCAGTCAATTTAATAGCTTAATATAATCTAAGTATAATTACCAAGGTACGAATATTATTTAATTAAACATACACCATCTCGCGTGGCATAGAAATCGTTACTAATACTGGGAATTTTTGATAATTGAATCCTATGCCTTGGCTACGTAGAGAATTCGGAAATTACAAGCGTGATTCACACATTACTAAATAACATACCTCCATAATATCATTTTGTGTTAAGTATATGAATCGATATTCATGTATTGACTTTTTTCTGCATATAAAATTTATATCTCATTATAATCTTCCTGCCCTTGTCCTGTTTTATTTGAGGAAAGTGCAACACGTTTTTTTAAAATACATAAAGCCAATATTTATGTTTCGTTTCGATATAAATATCAATTTTAACAAGTCTTCATAAATTTAATTTCGGCTAAAAACTATTAAGTGATGTTGCTGAGAAATAAACCCATTAGTAGCATGTAACAGTGCGGCAGCGGGTCTGCAGGCTGATAAACATAAAATAAATTTTGACCGAAAATCTAATCGAACGAAATCAATGATTAATAAAATAACTAAATATATACTGTAATGATAGCATTAACGGATTCTGAGGGGGACGGCGCGTACGCAGTCCCCACTACCAAAAATTACGCATCCGAGTTATCCACATTAGGGATAATCGCAGGGGTCAACCTAACCGCAGTGCAATGGAAAGGCCTCGCCCTGGGGGAACCGCCTTCTTGATCACGGTATCCCCTATGCCAGGTAAGTATGAATTCTCTACAGAAACGCGCGAGGGTCGTTCGACGGCGGAGAATCTTAACACCGCGATTCAGGAACGTGACGTAAATGCACAGCGCCATCTAGCGCAATAGGCGGAACTAAACTGTAGGAGTTGCCAAGTCATTTGCTTTTCGCATATCGCACCATAGTATTAAACATTTTATTTGTATCTACCCAAAAAGTTAATAACTGGAATATAATGTCATGTTTTGAACCTTACCTGGCCCTTTCTTCCGGTGGATTCCTCAAGTATGAAGAAGGGGACCGATTGATGTTAGCATCTAAAATTTCCGCCTCTCCATACAAAACGCGCGCCTCGGTCAGCTTGTTATGTGCCAGTACTATACTCTATAAGAAATACATGAAATTTTTAATACATTAGCAAACAGTGAAAAAATTTATGATTTTTTATATATTTTCCATGTATCTAGACGAGTTTCTGCAGTGAGAGAATCACTGTTGGTTTGTCAATACCTATTTATGTAAATACTGAGTCAAATTAACTTAATAAACTCTGAGATATCTCCCAAAAATATTACCTTATAAATTCCTGAAATATAAGCGGTATATGTCTCCCTGACAAAGCCGAGAATAGGAAGATCGAAGAGGAAGTCCATCAAGAACCCTCCGGGCGTGGAGTGGGTATGAGTGCCGCTGATGATGACGTTGTGCTCTCCATAGAGGTCGCCATAGCGCTTCTGAAGACGCTTGATGACCTGGAAAGGGTAATTGAAGTTATATCTTAAAAGATTACAGTCAGTGATGATATCGGCATTTGAGTTAAAAGTCTGGTTAGTATAAGTTGAAGATGTGGTAGATATAATAACAGGAAAGTCCAACATTGATGGTTTCATTTAACATATTCAGTTTATTTTTAAATTCTATTTAGATGAAAATCGAAGAATGAAAAAATTTGTTAGGTCAAAACAAGTTATACGAAATTTTATTTAAAACGCTGATTTTTCCTGATTGAAACATAAGGATAATATATATAGATAGGTATCAAAAATAATAACTATTAAAATATCATATTATTTCATTTATATCCATACATATATTTTTTTTTTAATGATAAGCAGTGATGCAATCGTTGATGGTGAATCGCACTAGTTTATTAAGAGCTTATTCATACAAGCCTTGATGGCACCTAAACTGTTATCAAACGGGAAGGCTGCAGAGCAGTAGGGAAATTACTCCATTGCTTCGATATTTGCATTACCGTACAATATTACTAACTCTCTCTCTCCCTCTCTCTCTCTTGTCTCTATCTCTTCTTGGCTCTTAGCTGTTAGCGATAAGACTGCCATTGGACCCATAGATTTAGGCTTTGTATTAAATTGTATCACTTTTTTATGTACAACAAAACATTAATTCTATTCTTTGAAAATTAGGCGTCTCACTCACCTCTTTCCTAACACCATGACCCATCATAGCAGCATCAACAGAGACGAATACAAGCCTCTGAGTGGTGCCTCCGCTGTCATCTTCTAGCACGAAAGCCCTGGAGAACTGCCTCAGGTGAATGCCAACACCAGTCTGCTCTAGTTGCGCGTATCCCATCTGGAAAGGTAAATAGGAAGTTTTAAAAAACGGAATAGACTGAAAATAGAAAATGCCTCATTTTTGTGTCCGTAGAAAATTGCATAAAAAAATCACGTCATTATAGTACGCAACAAATAAGTAGAACTAGTTTATATCAATGAAAAAAAAACAAAAAAAAAACCATTTGCTGATTACATGCAGCCCTCCTAATTCGATTGAGCCCCGAAAATCAATTAAAATTATATTATTGTCATACAAGTTGAACCGTCATAGCGGTCGACCTTGGATACGCAGTAACAAATCGGATCTCAATCAAAGTGGGAGGCTGTACGTAACCATAGCAAATGATTCAATTTATTTGCCACGTAGGTACTGTACGACTGTCCAGAGTTTATTGTCAGTGCCTATATCACAGAACCCAGAGGTCCTGGTCCCTGGAGCTGGACTTTTGGAAGGCGTACGAAAGGCTGAAACCAACTCGCAGCGGTCGTTTAGACAAAGGAACGTGATACCATCCGAAGACTATCCATGTGCGCGCTATGCACCCAAGGGTAAAGGCCTCCCTTCATTCTTCAGTCTTCCTTTCTTATCCATCTTTATCCACGTCATCTATATTATGATAATAATTATGAGTTCAAAATTACACAAGATCTAAAGGAGATCTAAAACATATTTCAAGTGGAAGCCTGTTTTACTAACCTATTATGAAATCCCGATCATTGTTATTTAAACACACCGTTATAAATTGTGGATTCCAAGAAATGAGTAACCAGTTCAAAGCATATTATAATTGTGATGAGTGACGAGGTACTTGAAAACATTCAAGAAAAAAAGCTGAGCTGCCATAGAACCCTATTCCTTCCTCTTTCACACAACAATGCGTGCGAGAGAGATAAATAACAATAGACTGTACCCCTAGCTTGCACATGAATCTATAGAATCTTCGCAGGTTTGTCGTTCTCACTAGACCCATAATTATTTCCTTGGGAACTTGTTTCAAACTTAGTACAGAACATGACTCTGAATAGTCTAAATAATTTGTTATTAAATTGTTGGTTTGAGAGATCCTAATCAAATAAGTAGTTGACTAAATTCTGATATCTTCGTAGAAACGTAATCCATTCCTGTACGATAGTATAAAAAAAAACAATGCTATAAATATTTTGTAAAAATAAAGTGGTATTACTAAGTACGGTAATTAACGGCTTGTCGAAATAAATTAGCCACCTTTTGTGGTTAATTTATCACACACTCATTTTCCAGTCATAATTGATTTATGTAATATTTTAGTCACCATGATTGAAAATAATGAAACCAAACATATTAATTGAAAGCCATTATAAAGAAGTAAAATTAAACATAAACAAGAATCTTAATAAGATAGATCTGACACATCGACCATATAATCCAACACGAGTACAAGACAGAGTATAAAACCATATTTACACAACAAAGGTGTCAACACGAGTAGGACATGACTAAACAAACAACGGTTATAGAGCTGTACAAAGTTCATGCACAGGACATTGTCACCAACTAAAAGTAGTGTATATACAATAACCATGAAACTGCCTACTATTACTATGTAAATATCCAACTATACCTACACAAGGTATTTTTGTAGAAAGTATTTGCAAAGATGGTAAAGAATTTGTCGTCATTCTGTAAACGACTATTGACGAAGACTTTTAAATACCGATCCAAAAAGTGTTTTGTTCCGTTTTGTTTCATCCAGTTTTACTATACACATAAAAGTGTTGAACTTTTGTTTCTCTCTTTCTAACCCATAAATATTGTTTATTAATAATCCAAGCTCCATGTCACCACTTACATTTAATACCTACAGTTCCTTCCTTTCTTGTCGACCCATTAACCTTCTGAATAAAGATATGTATAAAATATAGATAGTTTTTGTTCTGGCATAACTCATAATAATTATATGTAATAGTGATAATTATCACTATCAGCATATCCAGTCCCTTCTCCAGTAGCATATCGTTGAGTTTAAACTTGGCTCAGATTCCTATAAATTACAAGGTGACTTAGCAGCATTAAAGCAGATTAGCTAGTCTGTAAAACATCAAATTGCTAAGGTCACACATTGAAGTAGCGGTCGAAAGGCACAGTGACATTAAATGGGAAGTTGGTGACAATTTTCGCAATGTAGCTTTTATTGCGTACTGTACTACTGTCAGTTAGTTATTGTGATCTTGTGGACAGTAGACGACCTTCATCAGACATCGTATTGCTTTTCCTTGAATCTGTTTCTTTATAAAACCAAAACCCAGTGTTGTAAATATCTGTGCGTTATTTGAGAAAAACGTTTACAACCGATTTGCATATCAATAATTTATTTACAACCGTTTTTCAAAATATTCAATTTAATTCGGAACTCCAGTACAAAATGATGAGAGAATCGATGTCGGGACTTAATTTTAAAACTAATACTTAAACCTGTACCACATTTCTTTTAAACATTTTTGTGACACATTTTTCTTTCCAATTAAGCCTTAAAACAATTTAAAATCTGTATTTGACGCTATATTTTTATTGAATCTAGCTATTATAATTCAGCATCTGCACATTCGTTCTAATCATGGTCAAGTATAAATTCCCAGAGGACATAAACTATGCATAACTGCATTCACTATGAAATATTTACAGACAAGCAAACATATTCATAAAGGCATTGCACACAGATATGTTCATACCAAGACAAAGCATCGACAAAAGATGTCATAAAATGATAGTACGTGGAAGTACAAGTAAAACTTCACAAAATTGATGTAAGTCATGTCTACGATATAGTCGTCCTGGAAAAGCTATTGAAGAACTACGTTTTTTTTTTTAATTTGAATTGATTTAGACAAAAAAATTAACCGATTTCCAAACAAAAAAAAAACAAATTACAAAATAATTTTAATTTCGATGTTTCTTAATTTAATTTATGACACTGACTTCCAAAATTCTAATTTTAAAAACTTATGCCCGAACCGTAATAACATAGGTACAATTCGAACATATTGGTAATTAAAAAAGCATCGGTCGAATTGAGAAACCTCCTCCTTTTTTGAAGTCGGTTAAAAAACTGTGTACCAGGGTGAACTGCACACATCTTCGTACCCTTCAGAACGTACCAGCAAGATTTTATAATATGAAATGGTGTAGCTATTATTTTTATTAGTATTATTAGCATTTATTGAAGAGTTCCATTGTCTATCTCCGGAGTTCTTCATCAGATCATTACCAAATTTAAACAGGGCACCTTCGGCAAATACTCTTTCAAAAAATCAAAAATAATCATTAAACCAGTTGACAATTATCATTTAAAAATTAAGGAAATCAAACAGCTGATTAAAATGAAACTATGCTTAATCAATTTCTTTTAATAATCAAGACTAATTAAGAGAACCAAAAGCAAAAATGCACACGACCGTATCTCCGGGAATATTCTTTATAAACAATAAAAATTATAACTATAACACACGCGATGGCAACAATGACCGCATTATGTGACCGGTGTAGCGGTGGCGAGTCACCGGAGTCACGAAATGTAACCAACCAATCACCACGCTTGCCTTGACCTCTAATTTCTCGAACAATCCAAATCATACCGTGCAATCCGTTGAAGCATTAAAAAAAGATCCAGAACTTTCTTCGGGCCGTTGCATCTTTTGTGTACGGTCTGTTGGTTTGGAAGCTCTATTATGTTTTTATTTATATGCAATCTGATATTGAATGGGGAATTTAATTAGGGTTTTATTGATGCACCGTCAATAAAACCTTTTGTAATGTGGTTTGGCATTGTAGTGTTACGGAGTAGACACACCCTTTTGGGTTACTTTTGGCGGACAATCTTAATTTGTATGTACAGTATTGTACAGTCATGTTCCGAACCCCGATGTCAACGTCAGTTTGATGTACGAAAATCATGAATTTAATTATGAAATTGGCACATCAAACTCTGTTTCATTTCTGTAACTATCCAAAGAACAAATATCTGGGTTAGGATGCGCTGGTGTGAGTTGTATTTTTGCATATTCTGTAGTTAAAACATCCAACAATTCAGTATCAACTGACCTATGACAAAATATATCAAAACATTTAACCTTAGACAGATTTTTTTAATGAATGCATCAATTTAACTCTGCTTGTTGCTAAAGGTTATAAATATTCTATTTTTGTTAACAAAACATGATGACATAAATCTTGTCAATCAGAATTGAATTATCGCTTTGCACCTTAACAATAATAATAAAATGCAGATGTTATGGTACTTCCTCTCCAAGTGTCCAGCCAGTATGGTTGGCTATGAGTCACGCAGTCCTCACGTCTGACCTTGAGACGGATCGAGATCACTGCCCCAGATAGCTGGACCACGTCGGCGAATTTATTTATTATCTTTATTTACAGCTTCTGCAGGATGTTGTTGATTACACAATGAATATATTGTACAATTATAATTACTGTGGGTTTTCATATTAATTTATGAACTTGTAACTTCTCTTTTTATTACAGTTAACAACGATGCAGCGGGTGAACGAAACAGATGATAGCAAATTTTAAACGGGGTTACGGGCACGACCTTTGTACAGTTGATAAATAGCCAGGTGGTGAGAAAACATTCCAAAGGAAAGATGGATGGATTGTGACAGGAGTTTTATGAAATAAAATAGACTGAATAATGGCGTGACGGTAGAAAACTAAGAATGAAAGTAGAAAACGTGCAGTTCTGACAACGAGCGCCAATTAACAGCGATGAAGGGCAGGGAGGTGATGATAACTAATCGATATTGCACTTACTGTTTTATGGAAGTGGTGGATGTTCAATAACTGGGAATTCGGGATTTATTATATATATACAGAGTTATCTACTATGACTTTCGTTTTTTCTATTTTCATTTTAAGACCCACTGTTTCGGAAGCTTTACTAAGGTCATCAAGCATTGTACTGAGCTCGTCCGTAGTCTCAGACATGACTACTATGTCGTCGGCAAACCAAAGTCAAAGGTGAGTGATGTACTCGCCTTGACATTAATAGCCTAGCCTAGTCCACTCTAGTCTAGAACCTTAAAGATATCCTCCATTGCAGCCTTACACAGTTTCAGAGAAATGACGCCTCCCTGCCTGAAACCCCGCTGCAGAAGGATAGGTTTCTAAATCTGGTCCTAAAGTCGGACTGACATTATAGCGTTTTCATACAAACACTTCATCACTTCGATGTGCTGATTACATGCTGTATAGAAATGACAATACCACAAAAATGTATCTAGTTTAATGAAGGACGAATAGTTATATTGCCTTCTGAGGGTAACAAATACCGGTCCATATACCTTGAGACCACGTGTTCCACTGCATTACATGCTTCCGACCTTCGCTCTACATGGCGCAATGCTCGCTATGTCAGTTTAAACGAGTGAGTGCACTACGCGCCGGTTATTACCAGTGCTAAGCTATAGACTATAGACTAGTACTTTGCATAAACATTATTAATAATGAGAGCTTTTTTTACTACAGTTATCAAATAATTAATAATTAACAGAATTATCAAGGGACCTCTCTTTATTCAACCGCAAGAGATAAGATTCAAAACGTTGTAACAAAAGCTTCAACAGCCTTCAACGAAGGAACGTCACAAAAACCCATCTATATTTTTTGCACCCACCGAATTCATTTAACCATCACCAGGTTTTTTTTATGGTAGGTAAAATCATCCAATGACAAATCCCGCCCTTGGGCGGAGCGGGAAGTAGTGTCAGACTCTTACTGACTAAAAACCTACCCCGTTCCTTTGTAGCCTATCGTGCCGGGGCCGGGCATTCCTTTCGGAAGTTAACACCATCACCAGGTTATCGTTCCATTAAAAAATGAGCATAAAATAAATGAGTCCCTAGTGCGAGTTTGTTTTACGTTTAAGCGATCGACACGTTTATGATGTTTGACCGTCCAATTGGTCCGCTCCAAGCTCTTAACCAATCACAAAACCGAACGCGGCAAACGCTTCGATAGCGTTAACGTAAAAACGACTCGCACTGAGAAGAAATACCAAACGTTTCAAAATACATTTCTTCATACAAGATCAGTGATTCTTATATGCTTTGAATCAATTCCGAAAACAAATTTCTGCAACATAAAGGCGATAGATGAACACCTTGATCTACTTTCGACCTTCTAAAGACACAGAGTTCTTCCTCAAAACTGCACTGATTTAGATTATAAGCCTTTGTTTACTGTTATTATTAGTCTGTATTGGTTTTAACGGTACTCACCTATTGCATTTCAAGGCTGTCTTCGCCAATACTAATCTTTAATTGCAATTTATTGTAATCGGTCTACACGATTTCATGTGCATATTTGTAATAACAGGTTAAACTACTTACAGTTCATTATACGCATAAAGAAAGATTCTAATATTAGATTAGAAAGAAAACTGAAGCTCCGGATATCCTTGACAATGACAATAGACAGTTAATTTTAGAACTGCCAGCAAACCTGGTGATAAGACCAAGACATCAGGCTGGTTGAGCGCTAGGTATGAAAACAGTTCAGAAGTATGCTGTGCACCTTGCCAGTGGCAGGGAGATATACTGCGATGTGGATCAATACAAACTAGACTCAGGTACAGTTTTTAATAGTCCATTCAAACAAAAGGTCTTACATTCACATTGCCAACATATTGAGTAACTTTCAAACTATCAGTCCTGGCCATCTAGTAAACAGTAAGATCAACGAAGCGACAAAGCATGTCAAGTTCATAATTATGAATAAGTTGGAAAATATGTGAGGTCGCAGTGAATCAGCACTACATCAGGAGCCAATTGTGAAACTGATTAATTAAATTTGCCGAATAGAATGGAGCAGTCAACGGTCACTTGAATGGCAAGCATCGGCATTGAATTCAGAACATGGATAAACGACCAGACAAGTTTTAACGATATGTAGAGGAGACTTATATGGGTTATGGACCTCTCTCGGATAAAAAAATTATAGCAATGTTGGACGAGGTGTCCGGTTATAATTATAGTTATGTATACATGTATTAGCTCCTGCGAGCGGCTTCATCGGCGTGAAACTTTCTGTAACTACACATATTATGCGAATAAATTATTTGATTAATTGAAAGTAGGTTTCTTCATGCAAACTTCGGTGTGTTCGGACCCCATCATTCCGGGTGTGAATTTTGATAAATCCTCTTTTAGTGCTCGCTTAAGTCGGGTCTATTCATTTTGATCTTTTTTAAACCTATGGAAATCCACAAATATAGAAGAGAACACCATGAAAATTTATTTTATTAAAATTGACTATAAGGCCAAGGGCTTGGCAAAAATGAAAACACGATATAAATTAGTTGGCTCGATAAAAAAAATCGCGTATCTGACCCTAATTTACGATTTCAAACGTATTTATCTACGAGATTACGTTACGGAACTATTTGAAAATTACAAAAAAAAATAAAGCTTGTTATTTAAAAGCGCTTCGCAAGAACAAAAATCTTGAATAGTTGTTGTTTTTTTTATATATAAAAATAAAACCGCTGTTTTGGGGCCGCCGAGCGAAGTTCATACAAAAAAAAAACAGTGACTAGAACCGGCCCTTAAGTCGTAAAAGGAAAACTTGTGCAAAATTTCATGTTCCTAGTCCCAGTAGTTTCGGCTGTGTGTTGATATGTCAGTCAGTCAGTTTCTCATTATTTTATATACTTACACATATAGAATAAATTCATTTTAGGATCTGTTTTTCCCTGATCACTTTAGCACTGATAATAAAACTGAACAGACAAGTAACCCAAAGCCAAACCTAGATACAGATAAACAAAAATGTTCGTTTTTGACTCAATAATAAAAATCTAAAGCAGTCTACAGGCAACGACGACAAAGAAATAGAAGAAAACATATCTAGTTAATCAGTCACTGACTTAAAACATGACCTTGTTAACATGCTAAATGTCACGATAACAGCCATGGCGGAAATCCAAGGGAAATCTAATATTTAAGAATGCTGAGGCCCTGGTAATGCCATCAATGTGAAAGTAATCTTAAAACAATGTCAATATGTCAATCAACAACATTGCACATGCACGCATACGTAATTTACTTTAAACTTATTTATTGATACTAAGTCAGAATTCTAGATGATATAGTTAAGTACTACTTGGTGAAAGTTTTCTTCTTGCGCAAGATTCTTGAACCAACAAGAGAAAACCCTTGCCAAAACAATATACAAATGTGGGCTGAAAACGGAAAGTACGGTCACTGGTCGAACATCAACTGGTCGAATCTCACAAGTAGAGAGATTTTTAATATTGTACTAGTTACATTTCTTACTGCTTAATGTAGTAATTTGTCAATACCCTGTTTAGTTTTATCCATCTGTAGCTCCACTAAATTATTTTTTTAAAAGAAGACTTTGAGCATAGGACCGATTCCATTGGTCAAGTTAGCACTGGATGGTGTTTGTTCCCAAGGAGATCTTACAGCAGTGTGAGAGTCAGCTATTAACATAACAGGGAAAAGCCACAACAACGACTGGTGGAATAGACTTTGAAGGTGACCTTATCAAATCTAACTAGCCCATTATATTCCACTACTGAGACAAGGCATCCCTCTCTCACACATCCATTTGTGACCGTTTTTCTGTAGACAAAAGATCTAAAGGTCAAATAAAACGGAAGCTATACTCACGAACGCAATCTCGGCAGGTGGCCCGGTGACGTCAGAGATGCCGACGCCGACTCGCAGCGCGTGCGCAGCCGCCGCGCATGCGAACACCAACCACACCGCCAACATGCTGACCTGAGAATGAATAACATTATTGAGACTTGAGCATAGGAAAGCGTGGAAGAAAATGTTAAACACAATAGTAATTTTAAAAATTTTGCGCGGAACCAATATTTGTTTCTTAGCCTACATACCTATGTTACCTAAGGTCTTTTTTACATAGATTGGGTAGGATGTCAACAGGACAAAAATATACATCTTTAAGATAAGAGAAAAGAATAGTAGCTACTTTGTATGAATCAAACAGCTGTCACTCACACCATCCTATCCTGATAATGGTCTCGGATATGTTAGATCACGTGTTTCGTGAACATACTCCAGGACACAGGAGTAATATTTAGTGTAGGGTAAGGTTTTTAAGAGAACAAAAACGTAGTTAACTTTTTTTTTTCTATACATTTTTATAAAACTAAAATCACTCTTTCAGCAGTTTCAACTATACTATAACAACAACCTTTCTCGTTATGAATACTGCTCACTGGTTATTTCAAGTGTACCTAATCAATTTATTTTAGGTAACTAAGTACGGTAAATGAAATTTTGTCTTATTAAACTATCCTTATTAACTCCTACATCAAAATGCGGATATGAAAATTTATCACCTCTAGAAACTTCTTTGTATATATACTTTTGGTGCCAACTTGCACTGGGCCCAGAGTGTAGTGAAGGGAATGGGCAGGCTCTTCTGGACAGGCAGTGTAAACATTATAGGGTTGAAATATGCTTATGATATTATGGCATCGTCTTCTTTACGGCTGGCAGTGTCTTTTGGGTAATAAGTGTAGATTGCACCAACACCCACGGTACACTTTCAGTCTAAGTTAATTTTAACATTACAATTAGCACAAATTTATAGGTCTTCACTCTTAGTGAAGATGATGACTCACGTCATAATGATAATCCAGTAGCGTTGTTATGAAAGTCTTTGATTACAGCAGGTTATAATATGAGTACACTCAGACATCAAACTGAGTAGCGGTCAATGAAAGGTCAATGACAAACAATTGTCGATATATTACGTCCATTTTCACTGACATAACCGAACGTCAATGAACTACCAGCCGACTGTCTTCATTTACATCAAATAATTTATGGGTATCTACTGACAATATACGATTCTTAGTTTGATATATTCATTCGGTAAGTCATAAAAACCAACACATGTTTATTTTACACATGTTTCCGTTTATTTAAAGGAACTTAACAAGATCTAAAATAATTAAGCACAATCAATTAAATCTTTTTTTTTTTTTTTTTTAATCTGACACAACATACTCGTAACAGAAAGAAATACAACACCTATTGATCATTATTCAAATCATGACCTCAGTCATAAATAATATTAAAATTACTTATTTTCTCAAAACTGTATGATTCAAAATACAAGCTTATCTTTGCTGATGCTTTCTCAAATGAAAAGAAAACTATGGTCCTAAACATATGGTTTAAATGAAACTACTCACTGTCCCAAGTTAAGTTTGATACGACGATGATGAGTATGGTGACGCACAGTGTACAGCTGTGGTTCTCAAAGAGGACATATTTGAGATACTTGACATCATGGTAGCTAAATGACTAATTGACTAGATGCTGATGCTGATACCCAAGACACCGTCACCTGATATTTTCATACATGCATAGAAGATGAAGACGTCGGAGGTGCCTTCTGTTGTAGACCGTATTTTAAAATTTTAGCCTCAGCCGTCATATCAAAAACACAGTGTAATTTAAAACTTACTATGTGTACACTACATGGAGAATTAGGTGTGTAACTATTAAACGTGGACGGAAAAATTCAAAACTACACAGAATAGCGAAAACCAGCCAAAGAAGCCTGGAAAGATTCTTGAAAGAATATTAATCTTTCAAGAATCTTTCCAGGCTTCTAAAATCAACGAGATCGTTTCCTGGTTAGGAATATTTATCCTAACCAGGAATTGAACTCGTTGATTCGATACTGGTTCAAGCTGAAAGATATATGCTAGCTAGCTAGTATTAACTCAATTTAATTTTATTTTATAAATTTCATTAATTAAATTTAGCTGAGCCAAATGTTGAGTATTGTTGGTCTAAATGAATCAGGATTCAACTCACGCGCATGGTCGCTCAGATCAATGTCATTGACAATCGGATCTTCCGTACAACGTGATGTGTGTCAGATAATGGTCTCTGACTCTTTGCTTGTCTATTGATTTATTGTGTAGGCCATAGTTTTTGTTTAATTACTGGATTTTTATTATTCAATGTTAAATGTTTTATTTATTATTTTCTAGTCATTCTTGATTCTTTAGTCTCAGTCATTCTTTATATGTTCTGCCTTGACATTTATCCTCCTACCCTTAGTTATTTAATAAACCGTCTTATGTAAAAGGGGTCATCTTACCAAAACGCAAAACGGTAAAACATTTTTATTTTTATGCACATGTTCAACGACAAACCTTTATTATTTACCAGGTGTAACATTTACTAAAAATATTCCTAGATGCACCTTTTTTTCTTAATTCTGGATATATGTTTATGTAAATAACTCAATTATGTCTAATAGAACAGATGTTATTCTTTTTACGGCAGGGTTTCAAAAAAGGGTTTTTAATATAACAAAAATTAAAGCACTATCCATAAAGATCAGGCGAGACATTAGAGGAAGTTATCGCGAAATTCGATTCAAACACAAAATATAATCTGAAATAGAAACGAATAATATATAATCAACAGTAGGTAATCAACCAACAGTTCCTCGTATAATAAATATCACTTACAGTCAAAAATACCGTGCTCGAATTATATTTTCGGGAATAATTTTAATTATACACACAAGGACACTAAACGTTATGGAGGAAAACTTATTTTCCCTGTAATCAAAATTGAAGGCTAGACAGGGCCATTGCTCCTTTGGACCTATTAGAACCATTAACAACTGGCAAATAATTCAGATGCTCCCCTTTAGAAAAGCAGACATCAATCATAAAGAAAAGTATGAAAAGAACTTACTCTCCTGATAAAGAAAACTGACACGCAATACTTAAAATTGTTTTCTTTCATTAACAATAAAAAAATAGTAAACAAAACAACCGACAATTATCTCGAACGATATAATAAATATGAATGTTGATTAAATGTACGATAGCGCTTGTGCCAAACAGTAGTAACACATTGAGTCAGTTGACAGAAACGTGATACTTATATGATGTTAGTTTATATGACTAATCATGTAAACAAACCACAATATTAGACAGAAAAGTGAAAATCTTTTTGAAAAAGATCTTCAAGAAGATATAACTGCAACTAGAAGAAGAGTAACTGTGTTAACAATAGGCCATGATTTTTTTCTCAAGTCCCCATTGCCTTAGATAATCATGATTCAGGAGATAAAAGCGAACGAACATCACAGGGTAAGAGAAGAAAAAATAAAAATAATAATATAGGTACTTCAGTAAAGATCACTCAACACAGGAACAGATGCTGTTGCAAAACAAAATTGAAAATGACATCACTGTTTTCGTCCTCATAAAAATATTACTCACTACACCACAATAACATAATTATGAAAACTAACAAACATTCTTTATCATTTTGATGAAATTAAAAGCAATGAGGAAAAATTGTCACGCAAATGTAGAACATAACCAATACACATAGGAATCATTGACCTTTCTATCCAACACGGAACTGTATCTAGAGGTAAGACATTAATTAAATTAAATAACCTTAGTACTAGGACCTCAGAATGTTTTAGAACTCGCTCTAGTTATGCTAAGAATAGATATTATAATTCATATAAGGTCACTAACCGAATTCATTGACATCAGTTGTGAAATGAATTGGATGCTATTTTTGTATCCAAATGATGTGAATTGCCTATCTCAATTGGATTCTTTAGGTTTCTGTAACGCGTTGGAGAGGAAGGCACTTCTCAAATTATTTACAACTTTTTAGTGGTTGGTTTTTAAGACCCAGTCAAACTCTCGATTTCAAGATTTTTGATAAAGATAATAATATGTAGAAATTCTTAAAACGGAAATATTCCGATGCTCACAGAAAGTCTTCTAAGCCTTTATGTTCTAATTGACAACATAAGAATAATTAGAATAAGAGAGTTTTTTTTTTATTTATATTTGTAATAAGAAATATTTAGAAATATAAAAAATATGTATAAATAACAAATAAAGAGAATTAGAATAAAACTATATAAAATCAAAGACGCCAATCTTGGTGGAATCCTAGTCACTTCCATAGCCATTCACTATGTTTCTTAGATTCAAAACTTCAAGGCAGCCAAGCCAATTACTTAACTCGGTCAAACTATTGACAATCTTTCAAACCAAGTATTTCCAACGCCACCCATTGAATTTTAGTAACTACTTGAAGACAACAATGATTTTCGCAAATTCTCACAATTATTTTTATGATACAATGCTATTCAATCAGCTGTCTTATTACACGAAAATTATTGAGAGTGAAACATAATTGAAAACTATACTTACTCGGAAATAAGGAATTTTGTCATCTTGCCCTTGGATCAAAATGCAGCGCAATTATATGTGGTACAAACAACAATTTTCATGTTACCGAAAGAATTGATGAAGAAGAAAAGAATTCAAATAAGACATCCATAGATGAGGAATCTGGCAGGTCTTAGAACCAAAAATTCGAAGACGCGTAATCCACTAATTGGCACTGGGCCCGCGTGGGGGATTACGGCCCATTCTCTCTTCTAGAGAGGAGGCCTGAGTTCCAACAGTGGGCTGATTATGCTTATGTTTATAGTAGAGCTAAAGATTTCTAACACTAGTGCCAATTATAATTATTAGTACTGCTTAAAATTTAATTTCCGTTTAAGCTCATTTAAATTCATGTCTTTTCTCAGTTATGTTTTGGCAAAGGTACAGTCGAGCTACCTCTTGTTTGAACAAAAAGTTTTGGGATCGCACAAAAAGTTGAGAGGCAAACAGGATCAGTCCTGTTTCCAAGTTGTGTTTGTGTTGTGTTGTGTGTTTGTTGAAAACCAAATGGTATTTTCCACTCAACTAATCAGTTAGTTGAGTGGAAAATAACATTTGGTTTTTGCGAATTTGTTACCTTACCTTAATTATCCTCAATGATCTGATACTAATACCTGCACGTCTAAAAAACCATAAAGCTTTTGTGCGATTTACGACTCCTTCAAATTTTTGGTTCTACGAGATGTTTGCTCACGTTTCCTTCACCGTTTTGAGTGTGATGAATTAAATTACAGAAAGTAAAACACCTGACCGGGTTCGAACCTTTGATCTACAACTCATAAGTCGGGGCTATTACCTCTGTCTCCACTGATTTTCTTTGTACACGTATAAAGTTATTATAAACACTTAAAGTTCCTTAAAACCACTCTGTCTGTTGCTGAACTGTATGAAAATCTTAGAATTTATAGTGTTCAATACAGACAGACGGAAGCAGTGGGTGACTTCGATTTATAATATGTAAAGATATACAAATAATAGTCAGCAAAAACTAAAAATGTTATACTATGTTTATCTACCTTATAAGCAAGCTTCTGTCTAACTAGATCTAGACCATCGCGTGTTAGCCGTGGTTACCGTTGCAAAATAAAACCTACAATTACCCATTCCTTGAATCAACTCATTGATCTCATTCCGGTAAATACTGTCCAGAAAGTTAACTGTATCTTTCACACTTTTCTTCTAGATAGGTCCTTATACTAATGTATTTGAAGTCTGAGTGGTATATCCTATTTTGCCAGCATCTCAACATTTATCTCCTCTCCAGGCGTTATCTTTTCATTGGTCCCTTATAACCACCCCCATTTTTACTAAGGTTGGAATTGGAAATCATCAAATAGGCGTCCTCCTACGCTGAGTGGATCGATAGGATCAGACTTTTACTGTCTAAAACTCATCTGTGTTCCTACATTTGCCCTTTGCGTACCAAGGCTGCGGTAACTCTTCGAAGAATTATACTCAAAATCTATATAACTGTCTACTTTACAAAATCAAACTTACAAGATGGACGACGTACCAAATGTGACCAGCAAACCAATGTGAGTTATGCAGTAGGAAGTGTCAATAGCAAAGCAATTTACATAGAACTGTTCCAATTTGGACGAAGGCATAGTTTTCCGGCCTTGTCCAAAGAAGAACGAACATAGACGTATAGGACAGGCTTAATAGTATCAAGGCTGACCGACTTCCGTGGAATGATAAACAGCTGGCACATTCGTAAATTGATTTCCCTTCCTTAAGTATTTATGGAAATATTCAACCATAGACCTATTAAGAAAAATTTTGCCTGATAAAAGTTCAGTTATTATGTGCAATTTTTTTTTTGCATTCGTATTTGGATTCAAAATATAAAGTCCCAATTTTTTCTTTATAAGCAGGTTGAATATATTTTTTTTAATATTAAAAAAAAAGATTTATTTTTGCATATCGTACAAGATGGCCGTATTTCGCAATTTCACTTGCTTCACTGTCGCTCATTCACTTGGTTTCCTAACATGTAGGTGGTAGACACATGACAGAATGCAATAGGTACGTATCTACAATGAAATTTTAGCTACACGATACTAGGCTATTCCACGATATTAATAATTATCCACCGTTAACTTTTGGTCGTTTTAATCCCGCGGAGTGTCGATTCGGTACTTGAAACACTATTGATTTGTAATGATAAAATTAAAAAATTAAATACTTTTTTTCTAAAATTCGAGTTAATATACGCATGTACGAAATTAATTTCTTTAATTTCAGCATTGCCATCCAACGTGGCAATGCTGCCAGCGTTCTGGGCACTTTTCCAATTGACATCGATGTAGATGAATTTTTTTATGCCCAATAAGTTCCTTTTTTCTACCCATTTGTAAATATTATTATTTTTAGTCTGTATATATACCTTTTAAGTTATACGTAATGAAATGGTTTACAGTGTTTAAAATAATAAAAAATAATAAAAATAATAATGAGACTGAAATGAAAACAAATACTAAATATAGAAGACATCTTTCGCAGACCTCAAACGAAATACGATAAGTGCATGCAAACGAACTGAATAACACATTTAAAAAACAAGGAAAATACTAAAAATAGCAATTACCAAGAGTAGTTAGCCACAAAGAAAACACTGATGACGAATCACAGAAACTCCCTGTCGTCCCTTAACCTGTCCTAGTTCGAGAGGACACCGGTGTCCTCTCACATCCACTCCACTATAGGCCATAATTCCGATGTTTAGAGTCTACTTTTATATGAACAAGTTTGGTAGTAGTGGATCTACCACTGTTATCTATATACGAACACGAAGATAATGTCTTTGAAGCTAAAGTTATTTTATTTATAGAAACCTTACCAGAATAGGTATTCTAGGGGTAAAAAAGTATTGCAATATATTTTATATGTCGTAATAATGATGGCGTAAGAGGAGTACTGCACGCAGCAGGTGAGCTAAGATTGTAAGAGCATTAGCGCAACACACGGGAGTCTCTGACCGCAAGTAATATTTAACATAGTTATTAACATGTTTACAACTGCATAGTTGAGAATTTGACATGGGAACACTTTGTTAGGTACTATGTTTTCATATTTCTCAATAATTTCTGTTGCGAAGTTGTTAAACCTCCTAGCATTAGTACGCATTTAAATAAATAAATAATAGTAATAATTCATTTAACGAACACAGTTTAAAAATTATAGCATCAATTTTACAGAAAACGAAACTAACAATGGCCTTAAAATTTAGCAACGTATCCCAAGCTAGGCGTAACCTGTATCTTGGTGACCCAAACATTACACAAAAGTCACAATTTGACGTGACCTAGCGGGTCACATGCACTACATGATACTTACGTAAAAATGCTGTAATACAAAAAATAAAAATAATAATTTGTGGGTGATAGTAGATAGAGAGGACTCACCACTGAGATTTTTTTTCACAACGTTGCCCCACTCTAAGACACTACTCTTGTATTGTGGAACATTATAGGTACTCATGTGGGTACTCACATGGTACTCACATACACAAGACAGACCCAACAAGTAAACGAATATTGACTACAATTTTAAAATTGAATAAAACTGCCAAATAAATATTTTTGTTTTGTTCGGGAATCGAAACCGAGATAAAAAAGGATGCAAATTTTAGGTACGAGTATCTTGCAAATCAAAAATATTCAATGCAAAATTATTTCGGTCAAGTATACTACTATCAAGGATAATATTAATATCTTTGCGTTTCGTTAGATGAATTTGAATGCAAACTTGCAAAGTAAGCAATGTACTTAGTAAGTATCTACATAACAAGTTACCTTCAGGGTCGTAAACTGTGTTCAAATTAATTATTTGAATGTGCACTGCAACTTGCATGCAATCTTGAATATTTTCAAGGCAGACCAAACAAGGTTTTTGCAATAGCTATCTGATTTCTAGAAACATGTCCATGAGTTTATTTTGTCATAATGATCTCGAAAGAGCAACAATTTAGGTACGTATCAACTTATTTAGAAGATGCGTTATTTTATTTTTTAGTCACATGAAGAAAAAAAGAAAGTTAGTCGTTGGGTTGTAAGTAGATTAATATGCCCTGAAGAAACCCATTTGACGCAGCTAATAGTTACGCAAACTGTCTTGATGTGGTAGGATCTGTTTAATAAAGCCTTACAATATGGGTACCACGTGGTTTTCAGTGAGAAGGAGACCTTAAGGATCTGGCCCACTGACATAGAAACCGAAAGATCAACATAAAACCTTCTTACAAATCATCTCTTACGAAAATTCAAGGTTTAATAGGGATAAGATATCACTATGCATCTTAAACTACTGATATATACAAAGAAACCATTAGCAATGTGACGGCGCGGCCTGGTGGGACTGAATGCACTTTAATGCACTTTCATAATATCGGCCATTGCTACCTACACCGCAACTAGTGCTGACCCATACAAATATCGCAAGAGAAAGTTTTATCGATTAAAGCAGAAGGTAGATCTAAGAATTATTTCGTGCATGTCATTGATGGAAATTTATTATAGAAGTGTCATGCGGTCTGTCTGACGTATACGTGTGGTGTGATATATTAAAATAATCCCGCAGCAACGCACCCAGAACTGTGTCTAATTTCGAACTATTTAAATAATTGTGTGATTAGCTGATATTAATTTTTCTTTGGCATTAAAATGGCATTGTATTTGAAAAATTACATTGATAGTCTTGTAAACCCATCTGACAGATTTGATAGTGCTAAATTATGCTTAAGGTCACTCTACACTTGAATAGTCTATAAATAAATATATATTTAATTATTTATTTAAAATGACTTTGATAATTAAATATATTGACACAGTTTTATTAATTACCAGTCAACGTTGACGTACGACACACTTTTTTTGTGCTGAATCGCTTGAAAATTATTCATTATTCATTTAGTTTTAAGTTTTGGGTCATTTTCGCGTAAATAAACTGTTTTATTTCATAAATTCTGTAAGTTGATGAAATATTCATGATAAGCTTCTAGCAGTGGGCTTGCTTGCGTGAAAGATTTTTCCACACTAGTTTTAGACCCCGTTTCATTCTCATAGGAAGCGAATTTTGGAAAATTCACTTCTTTCTACATTTTACTTCATTTTCACTTCATTCGTCTACGTTATAAAAGTAAACCTCACGCAAAATTTTACCATTCTAGTTTCGCCTATCATATAGGTATGTATTGTAGCCTAATTAATTAAATTCTGCATTACAATTTTCATTTTTCATGATTCAGTACCCTTAAGATGATCTGATCTGATGGGTGGCCGTTAAAAGGAAGGTTAATTCAGTATTAAACCAGAAGAAAGAGCTGCATACAACGATTCAATAAATTATGCTTCATGTTTAAACAATGCAAAACAACATTTCGAAACTAATTTAATTTTTTTTAAGGCTTTCACATCGTTGATTTCATTAACATTGTCATCTTCACATTTTTTACATTAAAATCTACCGTTCATCGATGTCGATACATTGCCATCGTCATAAGCATAACATCACTAGCATTTTACAGTTATTACCTAGAGTTAGTAGTTGGAAATCGGCCTGCAACACGAGAAACCTGCAGTAGATATACTTATTACACACAGGGTTTAAACATAGGGTTTGTCTTTTGTGACCACACACGTAGTGCCTAAACATTTAATTTGGAAAATATTAAAATGTGTGATTTTAATATTTTGACTCAAGTAGCTTATATCCTTTATGAAATTTGCCCAAATAACATTAACGTAATTGCTTAATATACCAACCTATATTTCCGTAAAGTCTTAACATCACGCCTATAGATATTCCCAGAAGTACACAAAGCCGAGGTACCATAACCGAAATTATAAAAACTAAAAATAACTTTCTTTCATAACTTTTTTTCACGTAGACTTTATTAGAATGAAATAGTTGCAGGTAAATTGATTTTAGCAACGAGAAGATTTCTATCGAAACTTTACAATGTAGATTTCGCAAGATTTTATGGCCTCTTTAAATGAGGCGCCATTAAAATCAAATAGTCGCTGATCCACGCTGATCCTATCTCCGGACACTTACGGACAAATTATCCGAAAAACTATAGGAGACTTCTCGTGCATGATCACGGTCCAACCTAGGACCTCAAGGAGCTCAACAAAGCGCTTGCCACTAACCAACATTTGGACAAAATGTTTCCAATTTAATGTCTCGAACTAAACCTAACGAGGCCAGGCAAGATTATCGAGCCATCACCCGTAAGACCGGAACACATGCAAATATGTTGCTGGTGATCAAGACACGTCTTCGGCGGGACCAACAATAGGCACTTAACTGCCTGTTGGTATTCAATTGCATGAGGTAGGTACCTACTATCAAACGTTTTTAATCCATATGAGTAGCTCAAATTCTAAAACTTTTAATAACAGTTTAAATCTCTCGATTTTTGATAATTTAGCCAAGGAAACCGGATATTTCAACAAAAAGAAAGCAACTTTGACAATTATTTTCTTTTATTGGCCTAAATGAAAACCATCAATTTAAAATGAAAACCATTAATTTTAAATTGCAAACCCTCCTGCGTTTGTTTTCTTATACATAATTTCATAAGGCTTTGGACATAAGGTAAAGTTGGTCCAACATTGGCGCCAGCCACACAACACATGACCAACGAAACGGAAGCCAATAAAATAACAGTAGCGTAGAGGCAAGCTTATTTGCGTACTGAAATTAACATAATCGTGCAAACAGTTCTAATATTTTGACCTTTAGTTTCTAGATTGTAACCTTCATACTTTGGTACTTCAGTGAAACATGTCCCATCTTAACATACAAAAGGTATTTACTCAATAATCAGAACCGAAGGCAGGTCGAGATAAAAAAAAAAATATGTCCCACTGATAGCTCTAGCTAGCTATCAGAAGGTTCTTCATATTTTCCCAACCTCGGACTACTCAATACTAATCACTGACGGAGTGCAAGATTTTTCAAAGGCTGACCGTGTCCTTGGATAGAAAGAAACTACATGCAAAAGGGTAATTGAAAGAATACGGATGGGTTTTAGTTAATAAATACCCTCTCGTTCTGATGAATCCCCACCTCAAAAAAAAAAAACACTGACGAAATAAACCTTTAGGTATTCTCATTACGTTAACCATAATTGTCTAAACCTACCATCTCTTAACCAGATAGCATCCTTATAAAGCTCGTGAGCCAAATAATCCGATAATTTTTTCCTGATTATGAAGGAAAAACCGATATATCGGGTGAAATATGAAAAGTGAAGCATTATTATTTCAAAGAAATTGCAAAAACTTCATCAATCAAAATAAATGAAGCAGGAAGAAATGTACTGGTACGGAATCTGCCATTAATAACAACAAAGCGAAAGTTGAAACAATAGCACAGGAAAAGATAAAACATGACAACTAAGCAAAATTGTGCAATGTGACTTTGACCCAGTTACAAATTAACATACCTTGCCAAGTTAAGCCTAATCATAATACGAGCATTTATTTACATATTTAAATAAAAATATGAACTTGTAAATGCTCTTCACATACAAATTATACCTAACAAGCTAAAAATTTAAATATGCATACAAATTTAATCATTTTAATCTTCCAGGCTTAGGTCATTGGATGGATATGCAATGCGTTTCTATTCAAACAAACACTGCAGGTATGTGCATATATAGGCAGCAGGCATCTCATAATAATTACGAATTAATAGCCCTTGCATACCACAAAAACAAAGTGAGATAGAAATACAAGGAAATGTTAAAATCCATGTATTAGAGTCAAACCTAAACAAACCATTGATTTCGAAAATTAAGAGACACACTGTAGCAATATTCAATCGAAGCGACAAGGCCAATTCTTGACATTTTGTTCGCTCACCGTAAAATGAGAGCCGTGATGCTATCATTAGTAAGTCATAATTGAGAAATATCAATAACAAAGCAGAATCAAGGACTTTTGTGGTGTAAAATACTTGTAGACTGGTAGCGAACAGAATTACCTAATACTAAAAAACACTCCGAAAAGAGGAACTACTGCCATAACATAATAACTTGAATAATATTTCATTTGATATAATTACAATAGAAGTAAACACAAGTAATAATGATGAATTTTCTGCAAAAGAAAAAGCCAACTAATATGTAAGAGGAGGATAGGACTTAAAGGTACTAAACAATCAAATGATAAGTAAAGACCGTTTTAGATGTTAGGTACGTTCTGCGACGAATTCGAAGATTCGTTAGGGTGATAAAACATAACACAGACTGATATTCAAAACACATACGCAATATGACGTGAATATTTTGTATCACACCTTATCTGAGTAAATGCAATATTGCAAAATGAATGATTAACCAAAATTACATTCATATATAGGACGTACGTCGATTGGCGATGCTCCTGTTTGATGGAAGAAGCAATCGGCATTAATTTTGTAATAGTTAATGGGTGGACCAGGACACTAAAGGAAACACCGTTTGAAGGATTTAAAATATAACAGTTTATTATTTCACTAATATTATGGGAAACGTGTGTAGTCCTATGTAAGGCTAAAGAAATACCGAAACTGTAATATAATGTAACAAACTACGGCTTCCACTAAAATGGTGACAAGGGGGAACGGATCATAATTTAAACAATAATTGTGGGATAGTAAATCCCTTTCATCATTATTGTCAAAGTAGTACATATTTCTTTTGTTTTACTTCAACAGATTTGTTAAAAGGATGATTAACGATGGGTCCAACAGGAAGGTTCGTATTTATAAACTCCATCTATCTTTATCATATACATTACCCAAAGAAGATTGTTTCTCATGGATGCTCTATCCATGAGAAACAATCTTCTTTCGGTCTATTAGATTTAGTATAAAACTTCTTAAGATAATTCTGATCCATATTGCTAAGCCGTGCATGTGGTGTTTAGTGGAAAAGAGTAAAGTAAAAAAAAACTTTGACCTCAATTTAGTCTTGATCCTAGACCTGTATACCTATTTGATTACGAAAACTCCTGTTACCATCATGCGATAAGGTTGCTGCGGAAAAGCATCGGCTATATGCGATGCGAATCAATTCGCAAATTCTTGCGATGCGTCGTGCATACTCGCAGATTTTTACGATGCGATACCGTAACGCAGATTTGTATTCGGGCTTTTTTCCCACATCCAGTCTAACCGGTTGCATAGCAATACCCAGCCGCCGCTGGGATTCCGATCCCGTTTTCGGGTCACCGTAGGCGCGGGCTGGCGGACGGTGAGCAATGGGTAGCTCACCGACTGACCATTCGGTAACCGTCCGGACCGAGCCCAAGAAATCGACGGCGCGTATTGTTCCACGCGCTCCTCAAGGGGTTGTCAACAAACCGTAGGGGCCCAGCAGGGTCGAAGCCTACTGGGCCCAAGGGTCTGCTTCAGAAAGGAAGATTCGGCCCCGGTACGAAAGGAAACAAAGGAACAGGAGTGGGTTTTAGACCGTAAAAGTCTGACACTATCTCCCGCTCCGCCCAAGGGCGCGGAGATGTCATTGGATGATTTTCCCACCTACAAAAAAAGTAGTACGTCTCGCATCCATCGGATTCCCGTGACCCTCACCAGGTCAACCATTTAAAATGGAGTAATTGTCTATATGTCCCATAGAAATATAAAAAAACATATGCCCGTACCATGTCTTAAAACCAATAATTAATATATGAATGCAGTGTGAAAAAGGGATAATGTTTTTAGTTTACTTCTCTCTCACACTGAATTTAAGACGATTTTAAGACGACAGTTTCTGGCCACCAAAACCCAGTAACTGAAGAAGATGTATTTCTAAAGCCGATACTTGCTGAGGCAGATATATTGGCATATTATTTGGCGAAGATATACCAACGATAAAACTTGCATTTTTCCTTTGTTATTGTATCAGATATTTAGCTAATATCTGATAACGGTGTTAATATAATAACCTAGAAACAAAGAGCCGTATCAAAAACAGCTATGCTGCTATAAATCGACAGCAGTGCTAATCCGCCCTGCAGGGCCGACGGCGACGCCTGCTAGGGCCATGGAGAAAAATATGAAAGTGATACTCGTGGTCCTGGAACGGAAAGAACAACTGAAGGAATATCTTCTTCTTGTTAGCTCTCCTGAAGCCGTCAGGGTACGCCGTTTAGCCTACTGCCAGTCATCCGGCGCACTCGTTCAATGCGCCGCCAACAGCCGTTTTGACTTGGTCAGTCCAACGCATCGGTGATCTATCACGCGGCTTTGTTCCGTCCACCTTTCCTTGTATAACAAGGCGTCCCTTGGAGTCACCTCGACGTCGACAGATATAGCCAAAGTATTTTAAAATACGACTGCGCACCAGCGTAGACCAGCGTTCCTTGACGCCCAGTTCCTCGAGAATGGAAACGTTTGTTCGAAACTCATTTTTCTCCAGCACCACATTTTCCAAGTGTCGATCTCTTATGTCTCTGTCTGTCGGAGGGTCCATGTTTCAGCAGAGTATTAAAATAAGGGTAACACTAATGTTTAACGAGCCTGGCCTATAACGTTTGTTATTTTTCTATTTCTCTATATTTTCAGGAAGGAATATGGGTGTGGTTTTAGACAGTAAAAGTCTGACACACCTCTCGCCCCACCCAGGGCCGAAAGAGTAATTTGATGATTACCCAGAAAAAAAGGGAAATTATCGTGTTCACAGACTTCACAGTATAAACGTGTTGCATCTCATGTTATAACAATTTTTTCCAAATACAAACTCTCGAAAAACATAACCCTCCTTCTGGCGCAGTCGGGTAAAAAACATACAACCGACTTCAATAAAAAAAAAAACAAAAATATCCAAAATAATTTTAATTTCGGAAGTTGGTGTTTCTATAATAATTTGGTCTTTTCGTTATTTAACACCGACTTCCGATTCCGGTTGTATTTTTTTTGTAAAAAGTTTTTTATTTTACACTTTTTAGTTGTAGTACTTGTAGTAGGTACCCGTCAGCTAAACTTAAATAGATACCTTCCGCCATGAGGTTACATCACCAAATTATCATGACAATTCTATTAATACCTACCAAACACGGCTAACTGTAGGGGTCCAGCAGGGCCGAAGCCTACTGGGGCCAAAGGTTATGTGAGACTGTCACCACGGGCCCCAGGACAAAGGCAAGGAACGGAAAGGTAGTTTTTTAGTCAGTAAAAGTCTGATACTATTTCCCGCCCCACCCAAGGGCGGGATTTGTCATTGGATGATTTTACCTACCAAAAAAAAAAAAGAAAAAAAACCAAGCACGGCTAGAATACGCTGATTTATTACAGAATTCCGTTTCTTACCTACCCCTTCTTCCTTCAGTCAGTCACCGACAACATGAATAAACAAAGCAATTTTACTTGTTACGACAGTTTTGAAGAGTTTCGTTCATCGATATATATATGTACTACGCACTAGATGACGCGTGCCGTACATTCACTTTTTTCTAATTAGTTGTTCGGCAGACAGTATACAATCCACGCTCAGCTGACGTTAGTGCAATTTTGACGTTCATGCAGTGTAGAAGAGCCGCTAATAAATTCGAATTAAAGTAAACCAGGATATAAACAATGATTCTGTAGCTAAAGAAATAAAACTACTGGTTATCCAAGCGATGTATTAGCTTCTAATATCGTAATAATATAATAGAAAAGATAATATTCCAAAAAAGCGCCCTCCATTTTATAATCATAGACTAAAACATACAGATGCTCCCCCCTATGAAAACGAATTGTAGATTTTTACCTACAACTGTTTTACAGAACACAGACTATAAGCGGTGTTTTATAACCAGTTCGATATTTTTGAATATTTTTTAGGGTTCCGTACCTCAAAAGGAAAAATCGGAACCTTTATTTTTAATTTTCACTTTAACATTTCATTTCATGTACCGAATCGACCCTTCGCGGGATTAAAACGATCAAAATTTAACGGTGTATTAACATATTTTTATCAAAGTTTAAAAATTACGACGATATTTTTTGATACCCAATAAAAACTCATCAAGAAATGTCAGCGAAGAGTATTTATACTAACGAAGACTATTATTACATTTTAAAATAGAGTATTATTGTAATGAAGTATTGTAGGCAAGAAACTGTGTCACTTCTGCGGTATAAAAATCTGTATGGATGACATGTCATTAAACTAAGTTGAAAGCAACGCGTAAGTACTAGGAAATTCATGGCGCTTTAGACCTTTTGGTCGCGAAAAAGTATCCTCTATAAGCTATCTTAGCGCTGTAAGTTTTAAAAGTTTTGTTAGACGACATAATGGCAATCTAGCGCTGCAGCGATTTATTGTTTGAACTTTTCAGTATTTTGACAAAGAGTTTATATGAACGTGCTTGTCTATCGCAAGAATATAGGTCGATGGTTTCGTTCTATATCGTCGAAGTTCATCATCAGATCAAAACGATATTTTTATGGGACCAATTCGGAAATCGGAAGTAAAAGTCTTTCAAACAAAACCAAATTTTTTGAAATCGGTCCACAATTGCCCGAGATATCGGTGAACAAACATAAAAAAAAAAAAATATACATACAGCCGAACATAGAACTTCCACCTTATCAAAGTCGGTTAAAAATGATGGTTTCTCTAAAACAAATATCGACTCCTTACAAAATAAACGTAAATCAAGCGATGCTGTTGGAAATGTATTAATCCAACCCAATCACAGCAGCTAACTGTCCTTGACAATAAGGAATATACTTACATGAAAAAAATATACAATAAAACTTTTTACAAAAAAATACAACTGACTTAAAAAAAACACCAAAACGTGTAAAATAACTTTAATTTCGGAAGTCGGTGTTTCTATAATAGTTTGGTCTCTTCGTTATTAAACACCGACTTCCGAAATTAAAGTTATTTTGCACTTTTTGGTGATTTTTTGAACTCGGTTGTATTTTTTTTTTTTTTGTAATAAGTTTTTTATTTCACACTTTTTAGTTGCCAACCCCCCCCCCCCCCCCAAACCCCACAACCAAACTTAAATAGTTATGTACCTTCCGCCATTCGGTTCCATCATCAAATCATTGTGACAATAATTAATAAAAGCACTGCACGTAAACTGTGCGGGCAAATTCACATTATTTTGGTTCCCAAATCTGGTACCTATTCAAGATTCTGCTTCAAAACTGCTATTTTCATAATCGAAATAAAGTTCGAGCCAATAGTCACATCCTTCTTATATAAAATACATAGCAAGCGAAAACTTAAAGGACTAACAAAGGACAACCCGGTTATTAACAAAGATAAACACTTTCTTTCTTCCATTTTGTTTATGAAAGTTAATATAGGAATGACTCAGAAAACATTTACCTACTTACAGGATTTTTATCAAAGTAGAATGAAAACAACGTCAGTTGATTAGGTACGGAAGCCGTACAGGGGCACTTGTGTAGATTGACTCATCTTACCTAAATGTTTTAAAATTGGTTTGCGATCTCATTATCCTATTCGCTTCATTTGTTCTAGTCTTTGTGCGTTTTGACCTTGCAGTCTCCACCATGAATGATACACCGTCTGTCCAACATGTTACTTAGGTTGCCATGATCAACAGCACAGCATCTCTCAAGATAAGGACTACACAGTCCCTTTCTCGGCTAATCAGGACAAAAAATAGTTGTAACGTAAGTAAAGCTACTGTAGTTTTATTTTCATCGCCAGCGATTGTTATTTTCTACAGCTGATAGATCTGAAACCGCTTTATAGGTACAGCAATTTGTGTCACAATTTTATTATTCTCTTGAAAAATAGTAACTGAATTTACCTTATAATACATGTGTGTAATTTTATTAAATTATTAATATTTTATTAAAACGATTTTTTATTACCTTTTTATCGGCACTTAAAATTAAAATAAACTTAAAATTTTCGCACATCCGTTTATCACATTTTGCCGCCAAAAAGATTCATAGACTTTTAATGGTTGCGTTCAAGTACACAAAAATATTTTTGTTAAGTCTACAATTAAACTATTTTGCACAAAGGTCAGTTTAATTTAAAAATATACACACGAAAAGTGAATGCACCTAACAAGGACGAATTCAATGGACGTAAGCCCTCTCTCGCGGCGTAAAACGCACTAAATTATTGTACTGCGCTGAATCAAAACCAAATCCGTACACACGTATCTGTCACAAACATTTGAGCCAACATATTAATCGACTTGTTACAGTTGTCATATTTTTAGTAAACATTTTAAATGATGAACGTCTTTCTCAATTCAACCGAATAATAATATCCTTTGTTGTACTGACGACGTTGACGACGTGACGTTGTGTTTACCCTTCTAAGGAGACAGCTAAAAGGTTTACATGCTCTGTGGAGACAGCTCTATCTATTGTTTAGTATGACAAAAGTGATAGATCTATACAGTTAGCTGCTGAATTAATTTTAGTCAGTAAATTATAAAATTTCATTAGATACATATATTAATATAAAACGTTGGATAAATAAAAAACACACTAAATAATAATCACAACATTTATTTGTTTTCTTTATGTAAAAATCAGTCTTCAAAAAGTTTTCAGTAACTTGTTTATTTTTATAACAAAAGAATATTTAAAAAAACAACTAGAATTTTTCATTAATGCATTCAATTTTCGCTGAATATTCTTAGTGACTGATGAAAAGCTAGATTCTGAAGTTCGGCACCAACAGCATCTATAAATTCTTCATCTGATATTCTTTCTTGGCTGTGTATTCAGTTCCTTTGCCAGTCTGGAGATGAAACCTCGACTACCTACTTTATGATTTTCTAAACTGTCACTAATGTCAGTCAGTCGAATTAACTGGTCAAATCGAAACAGTGAAAAGTTTTACTTCTATTTTCAAAATACATAAATATGGTGTTTAGTTTTTGTTTCGATAGGTACCCAATGTTATCAATTTCCTCAGCAGAACAGATTTAGGTGCAGAAAAATACTAACACCAAACTCTGTTTAGAAGTGTATCAAAGCTTCGACTTACAATGTTGTAAGGTAAGAAATGAATTATCTGTCTTTAATTTTCGGGATATTTTCGGTAGTTATTGAATTTAAAAACATAGCGTAATATAGGTACGTACACAGTAAGTGTATATAAGTACAGGAAAGCTGGGAAGATTTTGTTGGGAAGTTATATTTTAACTTTTTAGACACGTTGCATGGGGATTACCATGAGAAAAAGGCGAGTTTATAAATTAATGTTGTTAAAATCATTTATGGAAACGGCGTCCTTAAAAATATATTAGCATGAAATATTTTATAAAAGACAAGTATTAACACGTGCCCGAAAGTCAAATACTGGCGCCAATAGCAGTTTACTGGTGCCATCTAGTTCTATAATTTCTACTAAAATTTGAGACCTTCATAAATTATGCGTAAAGTCGCGCCATCTGTCGTACAAGCAAAGAAACTTATTACAAAATGCCTCGTGCTAGATGTCGCTAGTACAACGTTCTCACAGGTCGCAAGGCTGTATTCACAAAGTAGCTTACCGTTATCTCTATGCCGGACACCTACTTTTATAACTTACCTATTCTCGCATTTTGATATCTCAAAGCAAGTTTAGATGTTAAAATTTTTGAGTAAGTAACTATTATTAGATAGAATTTCAATATCCGAGTTTATTGCACAACCAACCGGAAGTTGAAAGGGCGACCCTCGTAGGGTAGGGTTTCTCTTTTGAAAGGGGAGCAAGGGATATTCAGTCACCCCTCGTTAATTTATGTGCTTCGGAAGAACAAAATTGATATCCTGAACTAAATGTATTTGCCGCAGTATGAACACTACCCAATCAATTGCGCTTCTCAAGACGTGCGCCATATTTATTTTTATAACGCTATCTTTAACGTCATCATAATCGGTTCTAGAAAATGAGAATTTCACATTCGGGAATTATTCAATCCGATACTGTGGGACAAATAAATAAGCTTAAAAACAAAATAACTTTTTACTTAAATCGGTTGTATTTACATTTCGTCCATTGTAGAAAATCAATAGTGTTCAACATCACAAATAAATAAAATCGTACTAAGGTATTCACATAAGTCGTACATAGTACAAATATGCGACAGCTCTCATTCTTACCACAAAAAATGAAAAGGCGGGACAATAAGATTTAGTCATAAGATATTTTTATTGATTTCCATGTCAATTTTCTCTAATGAAAACATCTTTGCTCCCTTTGGTATTCGATCGCGAATGGAACAATTTATTTGCTAAATGCTTCTCAAAACATCTCGCCGCCTTTGCTGGGGGGGTCGGCTGCGTGAAAATTGAAGTCATCTTAAATAGGTGTCGGCAAACCGACGCCCCGCGACAGACTGAACGGAGTGAAACGGATTCAACAAGAAGTATCAAAAACGCTCATGTGACGATCGGCGTCTAGGCGGGCGGTGCGAGTACATCGCTGGCGGGTCAGTGGCAAGCCCGAGCAGCGATGTAAAGCGCACAACGGGTGATTTTCCACGCTCTCAAGCGCGTCGCCGCGTCGTGGTGCGGGGTTGCGGCGAGCGGGCGCGGAGCGGCAGCGCCGCCGGCAAATCGAACGAGGCCACGCGCCGCCGCCCCGCCCCGCCCGTGGCGTCCTTTCATAAAAAATGACGTACATCCTACATACTAAATCACTTTAACCTAGGAATCTCTTATTCCACACCGTGAGACACTGGAGTACCGAGCTGAAGGTTCTATCCTAATTAACAGTTATGGACAAAAATTACAGGCCGGTTTGATATATTTTTGTTATTCGCCATCGCACCGCGCCGACCGTCGCGCTCTCTTTATCGGTCGTACAGAGAGCGAGCAGCCGGCGCGCGATGGGTGCAAGATAATGGCAAAATTGTGATGTTTTTCTAGTAAACTGACGTGTGGAATACGACTGCGTCTCGAGCGGCGGCGGACGCCGGCAGCAACGCTTCCTCGTCCTGACTCGGTAGCCCTGGACGGTACCCATCCGTACAGATTCTATCGCTAAATGACTAATTTTCTATATTTTATTTCGTTATCATGCTTTATCTCTCGATCCAATGCGCGATCGAGTCGAACGAGGAAACGATTGTGTAATCTGAACGCGACTGTGGATATTACTGTATAAAAGAAAACTATTAACCTGAATGCAACGTTCACACTATGTTACATTATTACTGATTATAAAATCACAGGCTTCACTTATGCTAAATATGTACACACAAACTCTCATCGACAACAAGGAAATGAAGAATTGAGCTTTGTGACTTATAGCTTATTTACTATAACGCGCCAAATCTGGCTTACTTCTATGTTTTAGTAACGGATAGGTTCCTACAGCATAGAAAAATATCACAACTTCACCATTCAACGGGCTCACAGGTAGACCTAGAATACAGAGCGGATTTCACTTAGAATAAAGTTTACTTCCGAAAAAACACATTTGTACATTTCATGACAAAATTCAACAGCATTCTACTAAGTCTTAATTAATTACAAACTCGATAACGAGTCGAAAAAGTAAAGATACAGCTTTCAGTACCAACTTAAACATTGTAAAAAAAATTAAAATCTGCATTGAATTTGACTTAATTAATTACATTTGTCATTTAAATAGAACTGCACCCGTTTTAGGTGGGAGCGTTGTCGGCCCCGCGTGTTCCCAACTGTTGTTAGTGTCCTGTAGTTGGGGCTGTCGCTGTGTGTGGACAGTTGAGGCGAGGCGAGGCCGCGCCAGTCCGGGGCGTCACGAGCACTAACACTTCACTGTGACATTGTCCATAAAGAGGCACGAAGCGTATTACGCGTCATCCTCCTCCTCCTCGCCTAGCAGCTCCTCTTCCACCTCTTCGTCTGTAACAACAAACACGTGATATTAGCCTCGCACGCACGCGCCAAAATACAACTGTCCAACGCAGCTTTTTATACACTTGACAACACCTAGACAGCCTCTCCATTTGGTTTATACTCGTGCTATTATTTGTGTCGATTACAAATAACTTTTCAAATAACTAACAAGGAAAACATTTTCATGTTCACTATTTTTTATTTAAGTTTATAATCCGTAATTCGAATATCGGTAAACTTTTGTCATACTATCACTCCTTACTGGCTTTATAGTGAATTTAAAGAGGATCGCATAGGTAATTGATAACCTCACTGACTCGTGTATATTTATTTATGCCCGTGTAGTGTTTTGCTTCTGATTATACGGTTAAACATAATACGACCCTAGAAGGAAATTGCAATGATAATCACGCTTAATCGCACGAGATAAATGGTCAGACTCTACTCACCCTCGCCGTCGAGATCGTCGTCCTCTCCCTCTCCGATGATTTCGTCATCATCCTCTCCTTCCACTTCTTCGTCATCATCCTCTTCACCCTCTCCTTCTCCTTCTAGGTCTTCCTCTTCACTGTGGGGTTCGTCCTCACCACCTCCGCCATTTTCCTCCTTTCGCGCCTTTTTCGCTTCTGTCGTTTTCTCCTGAAAACGTCAACAAATTACTGGCGGGAACCTTATTTATTTAATGTTTACGTACCGTATACAACAGTAGTCGATGCGCCTTGACTTACTCAAGATCAAACAAGTAATAACTGGCCATTAGCCAATATTATTTCAATTTTCAGTGCACTGAGAGTTCTGTTTATGGCTGATTTTGTGGGAAAACGATGCAAGTTACCTGCATAATGAGACGCAGGTGACAAAGATTCGTAACGATAAAGAAGCGTGGGTCATTAGTTGTTGTGTGGGGGAAAGAGCGACGGAGAGCGGGGCCGGCGTCATACGGCCCTTTTTCCCGTGGCAAAGTTGAGCGGAACGCGGTCACCGCGCATACCTACCTAACCGTTCGCAAAGCGACGCGACGCCATACACAAGAAACAACTAAAAATCGTCAAAATAATGATGATACAGAGCCTCGTTGCTTCGTTCATTAACATACACGTTTTAGATGGTTGTGTTACGACATAGCTAACCTATACAAACGCTAGTTTTGAATCAAGCCGTATGGCACGCCATGCGTCCTCGTGCACGTACGATATATAGAGGGAACAGGACGGAAGATATAAAACGTACCCATTTTTAGCGAAATTATAAAATATTCAGGATTCCCTGCTTAATTTGTGCTGTCGATGAATGTTCACATGACTGTGTGCTATGAACAAGTGCTATTAGAACAAAGGATACATATCTACATTATGTACCTACACCTACATGCAAATAATGCCGGGTCATTGACTACTTTTAGTGCAAACGCCGAAATAAAATAACAATTGTAGACGGCATTTAAAGCGTGACTGAGTCATGGCAGACTTGAATATTGCATTGGATAATAATAATAACATATTCCGAGTAGATAAGGCGAGGTGTACATTTGCGCGGCGGTTGTGACAGTCCATCCGACTCAAACACTGACATTCGCGCCGGCCATGTTACCCATCCATCTAGCGTCACGCTACGTTGAACACCAGCCCTGAGAAAGTCTAAAATAGCTATATCCAAGCATTATAATCGATAGTAAACTACGGCTAGACCTTACGACATCTATATCGACACTATTTCTATAATAACCACATCAATGAGGACAACGTACGTTCCCGCGCCATGTTTTTTTTTCTGCCAAGGTCATGCCTCCGTATCGAAAACGAGTAAACAAAAGCTAAAAAAATTAGTGCCTCGCGAATATATCACGTCACTGGTACAAATTGTTTATTGTTTCTTTGGAGGGCTTTATATTATTGGCTCATCGATTTCCCCACACACTAAAATGCATATCGCGACAGAATTGACATCCAAAAATACGCCGGTAAGAGTCAGCATCGTTTCGGTGCCTACACACATAGATCTCTATTTACCACGTGGAATGATGTACAAGGGCACTAAAGATAATGGAAATTAGTGTAATGCAGCCTTTATAACAGCGTTCAATAAAATGGCGAGCGATTATAACGAATACATTTGTTTGACATGTGCACTCACCTCTGCTGCCCTTTTGGCTCCTTTTAGGTCACTTTTGGAGTCACCCTTCTTCTCATCGCCGACCTTGTCGACGGCCACTTCACTGTTATTTTCATTGGTGCTCATGATTGTTCTGATTTTGGTGTTAATTACTAGATTTAGTAAGTTAAGTTGTACGACTGCCCGGATCCGACGCGCGACTGACTGAGCGAGTGAGCGAGCGGCCAGATGAGTTTGAAAACGAAGATGGCGCGGGCTTCTGCACGCCTCGACGCTGATTGGTCCAAATCGTCCGCCATTAACAAGCTATGACTAGCATGTGGGTAAAAATGTTGAATTATATTTGCGTTATTTTACCAAACAGCTGCCAAGTGAGGAGTTAAATCGGTGTTAAAACTAATTTTAATGATGTTTTTAAAACTATTTTTGTTCTTAGAGATTTCGATTTAGAGAAATGGTTAAAAATACGTTCGCGTCGGCTTCACTTAGTTCCAAATTTTGACGCAACTAGGCGCTGCAATCAATCATAGGAAAGCGGGAAAATAAAAAGTTCACTATGATAAAATAATAAACGTTCTTCTATTGAGTTACTTTTGGGAGAAAAATCGTGAAATTCAACGATGATACAGTGCGTCATATCGACTACAAGCTTTCATCGATTATGAAAGAAAAAACATTACTTTCAGCGATAGCACAATGCCGTATGATGACTTTATTGATTTTATCATTTCCCCCAATTTCCGCTCTTTATTAAACTACCATGTTAATGACATTAGCTCAGACCAATAAGTTAGACTGAAAACTGCCGATCTCCCTTGAGCTCTGCTTGTATTCAGACATGAAAGTTCTATTTCTTTAAATTTGCCGCCATATTGAAAATTGATTTTCAGTGTTTTCTAAACCGCCATTCCGAGAAATAATTTCTTATAAATGCCAAGGAACGCATAGGTAATAAATTTCAGTCCAATTAATGAAAAATAAAGAAGATACGTATTTAAAATCATCATTTATTTACACATTGGGACTAACCTTACATTTTTTACTCCACACATTGGGAGGCGATAGTAAACGATAAATAAAATACACTCGAACTAAAATATAATCATATGACCTAGATGAGCGGTGGCAAACTTAGTCAAGGAAAAAAGGAATTCTTTTATAAATCTCGCAAAAATATTTATTTTAGACGTAACGGTAAAATTGTTATTAACACTATCTATAACCCAATTCGTTTTGTTAATCAAACGACAACTTGTTACTATATCAAATAAAGTTGCTTTATATATTATGTAGTTGTGTTGAAAAATATAATAATTTGTCTTAACTTTTTAAATGCCCAATATCAAAATTGAACACGTGACGTCTCAAATAGATATTGGTATTGTTTTAAGTATTACAATAATAAAACAAGAGGGACATGAAAGTTGTTATTTTTTTTATTAATTATGTAGGTTAAGACGATGTGCCCTGTGCTAGTTTAAGCTTTTAAATACCGCCATTAAAAAATAAGTATAATATTTTCTCTCAAACTGTCTTTCAAATACTTTAACCGTTTTTGGTTGTTGTTAAATTTCTTCGCAGTTTTCGTTCTTTACGTTATGTACATTAATTTTCAGGCTTAAGTATAGCACAAAGCACAATGATACAGCTGATTTATAAAGACCGGGAATTACCCTGTTACAAACTATGATTTCGATTAAATTTACCACTAAACCATCCTGCTTTCTACCCTAAAGAGATGAGAAGTTACACTAGAATTTGATTACAGGGAAAATGCAAGTTAAAGAAGCTGGAATTCTGTTACGTGTGCAATCGTCTATACTTTCCCAAAAAACGAAATGATTATAATTAAAAACAGACCCTAGCGTACTTGTCAGCCATATTGGATTTAAGAAAGTGATAATTATAGAACATTCCTTAAATAAGTAGTTAGATAGTAGGTGTTAATAGTGTTAATTTAAAAAAAAAAAAAACAGTTTTGCGTACACTTAGAATGTAGAGCCATCTTTTGGACCTTGTAAGGCGAAATTATTTGTATTACATCCACTTATATTTTTTCAAATTAATTATTTATAAACGAAGTATTTTCTAATTTATGAATCAAAATATCCATCAAATCAGTATATCACAGGCATATACATATTATTTATATAATATTAAATTGTTTTACAGTTTACAATTTCAAAACTATCATAATAAGGGACCCTTGTGGTTTTTATACTTATTTGTAAATTAGTTATTTCTCTCTAGAACGTTTTTAACATTATTACATTAAAATGAGACATTTCTAATTTATTTCTACAAAACACAGCCTGAAAATGGTTGTAATTGGACTAGCGGTACTGGAAACATTCACTGTTCTTCCTTAAATTTGCCTGTTTGTAGCTAAACTAGCTTTAAGTTTTGTTATCTGTTGCCTAGTATATTTATGCTCTTTGTAAAAAGTTATTTAAAATACATTTGACTTTTAATTGATATGAACTACATATGATAGAACTATATAAATATGCAATCTATAAATATATTTATCTAAATATACAGTAAACGATACATTTATTATTCTGCACGACACCAATAAGTAGAAAAAGATTATCATTGCTATTTTATATAAAGATCTATAACATAGAATACTACTAAAATTGCTATAACACATCACTCAGCCTTGAGAAATACAGACAAACTCATTGCTTATAGTGCCTGTAGCGGAAAGCAGGCAAACACGCGTGTGCCGACTAAATCTAGTACATAGTACAGGTCATTTGTAAATAGATATTTTAAATACATCATGACTAAGACGCCAGTCATAGTTGCGTCAGCGAATCGTCCCGTAATACGTGCGGAGATTACACATGACCTTTATTCAATCATTCACACCCATGATTTTGTTGCCAGCCTTTGAAATATTCTTACTGGCAACCTTGTTTTGGAGCGAAATTCAAAATTCGAGTCGAGCGTGTTAATTCTCGTTCAGATTTAGGCTGGCCTTGTATAAAGCCCGGTCAAAATTGAACTCAATTTCCGTATACACAACGGTGCGGTCCATTCTTATTTTTTATTCTAGTTGTCAGCATTACATTAATTTGTATTGCCATGTTATTATGGTATTCTCAGAGTTACACGCTCACGTAGAGCAAATTCGAGGGTACATTCGAAAGTTTATCAACTTTTACCAAATTTCGGAGTTCTCCTTTGCAGAGCTAACTTTCTAGTAGTAAAAATTACTACATAAAAAAGTAAATTCGTTCGTGCGTCAAGGACGACTGCTCTGCGCAAACTCATAGGACCCTACCGTCATTGTCGCGCCAGACATAGGCGCAACCGGACCGTGTGTGGCGATTTATGGTTAACTTCGTTGCTTAACTAATCAATAAATCTTACCTACTAGTTGCGAGATTGCTTTCGAATGGACTTACTACACATATGTGCGGCTGCTAGTACATTTTGTTTATTTGGTCTCCAGGCAGACTGGTTAATATGAAGAATACAACCGGACCTAGTACAGGCCAGCCTGAACGACTATTCGTTCCATGTGTGCACACATATTTTGGGACAGAAACAATATCTATAGGCATTTCAGATATTAGTCACAATGTGTTTATAGAAAAACGCTCCGAGTACTATAGCGGATGCAACTATGAGTCGGCAGCCATCTGTGTATTTAAAACGAATTGTTACTAGCTAGCTCAACGTCATTTAAAACATTGAAAGATAACAGATTATATAAAAATAACTTTTTATCTAATCCCAATTATTACAAAAACCACAAGCGCCCTTGGACTACAAAAAAATAACTAATATTAACATGACGTGTATGTTTGGCATTACATTTACAATATTATAACAAAATCGTGAATGAAAAAGTTGTTAGAAGACAAAAAACTAACTCCTAGTGAGTTTGTTAAGTCTAGATTTAAATGCAGCGTGTATCATTCATAATTGTACATAATCAATAAAAACTTTAAAGGCGGAAACAGACTTATAACACACGATATGATCTCATAAACACGCTTTTTGTCTGATTTAACTATTTTACAGCTAGTGTTGGACTGTTTTTATGTCCTATTCGCCTGGGTCGTGTGTTCGCGACTGTGTTCTCCATCTCGTTTAGTTCTTCAATCCCCATAGGTGACTGAAGAGCCGAGTATTTGGTCGTGGATGTGCGACCCTACCGGAATAAACGCGAGTGTGTTTGTCGGATAAATCCGACGTAAGCGGTTAAAACAAATATGCCTTACAAGTATGTATCCGCCTTAATTTGTAATTTATAAAACCAATAAAAAATCTTAAATACATAAAATAATTTATACATATTATAATTTATTTAGCAGTTCCAGCTAATATTATTTAGTACAGGTTATACCGATTGACTTTGCCCTCATTCCAATTTACAAGGAATGGGTACAACTCTGAAATACCATAAAGAATCATATTATTGTTTTTTTTTAATACTTCAGATTTGTACCCTTAGTGAAAGTTGGCAGTAGTAAGTTCTTTTGACCCCTGGAAGGATGCCAATGATTGCAATTTCAATCTGTATAATCATTATTTCATTAGTTGTCTAGCATTCAAGAACCCTTTCCCGACTTTCTACCTGCCTAATTTCGTTCAACTGTATCAACAGATGCTACTTGAGATAAATCTGTACGTTTCACATTTTAATTAGAAAACTTCTTTATAATAGAATCAATAAAACAGTGATTCTAATGTCGATAGAATACCTATTTAGGGTAATCCTAGTAACAGTATACCGGGTCAAACTAAACTAATTACTAGTGGATGGCGTAGGTAGTGCTATCCCCAGGGTTTGAAACTGTTACTTTAATGTGGATATGCCTTCTGAATACCGGGAAGTATTTTATTTATTTACTAGTTGACCCGGAAAACTTCGTACCGCCTGATAGTCGTAATTTTTTTGTTTCGTGAATTTTTCTATATTTTCTAAACCTTCAAACCTTCCCTGGACTATCACGAATATTTCTAGACTAAAATTGCCCAAATCGGTTCAGCCGTTCTCGATTTTTAGCGAGACTAACGAACAGCTATTCATTTTTATATATAAGAAAATTAAACTGATTTTACTGGTCGATATTTTTTTCCAACAAGGGGATTGTAAGTGACAAAAGATGGATTAAACACTGTTTGATTGTGGTTTTTATTGACTTAATTATTATTAAATGGCGACCAGGTTATAACGGAAATATGTAACTTCTTTTAATAAATACATAGAAATTAAAGAATTTCGGGGTACATCCATCCTCTCGCGCGAACTTGAATGACCTTGAAAAACGCTTAATCGTCGTACTGTACACATGGGTGTACGAAATTTATACGGCTGAAAATTTTGGTCTCTCTTCGTTTTTCCTGGAAAAAACCAGAACGTGTTTTTCTTTTACTTTTTTTTAATAATCTTAGATTAAATCAAAACAGCGAAAGATAGGTGACTCGCCTCTAGCGCGTGGACCGCTGAAATTGTGCCTATGCGTTACGATTTCATGTCAGTCGCGACGATCACACTCATTTGGCGGCTGACTCTATTTCGCTCGCAAGACAGCGCCGACTTTTATCTCTGTCCTTGTCTATCAGTGACTGTTGCAACGGTTTGCGACTGTGATGACACTGATCATAGATGTGTGAGTTTCGAGTGCAGGTTTTCTGATTGCGATGTTAGCGTGTAACTTATTATAAATATATTATGTCAAAGGTAACAATAATAAGTATCCGCGCGCGAGGAGTTAAAACTAACATTCTAGTTCGTTGACCCCTAAATGGCACTACCTACACCGAACACTACTAATCGCCCATCATCCGCGAAGAGGTCACGAAATAATTAAATTAGATCCTGTAATATGAAATGCACGATTCAAGAACCATTTTTAAAATCACTAGGCATCAACAATCTACCTCGCAGTGCTTCAAAGTTTACTAAGCTAACACTTACATCACTAACCAACCAATTTAACAAAACAATAACAACGAAAATAACTCAACGTGAAGCTGCGTTTAAATCTAGTCCCAACGCTGGGCATGTTTGCTCCTTCTAGAAGGTCGTGCACACGTTGCCGTCGAACTCGATGTTCCCGCCGAGCGGCGGCACGGAGTCCTCGTCTGTGAACAGTCGATTCTCTCCCCGCCATGCGCTATATAGTGTAGGTAAAAAATCGTTGAATAGCGGACTTCGCAGCTGGGATACGCTGTTTTCTCGTACTACCTGGAATTTCGGAATTGTTCTTTTAGCTTTATTTTGTCTTCAGGCTTAATTGGGTTTTCTGTTTGCGTTCTCACCAAACGCTATACAAAATGCAGGTAGGGTCATTAACATTACCTGCGTAGAAGTCTTGTGAACAATGGCATAACAAAGTCATTTGTTTTAAGGGTGGGTTTCTGAATTGAGTATTAGGAATTAAGAATGTTTCATTTTTTTTTTTTGCAATTGTTGACGGCAAAGCGTCTACTTGAGTACCAAATTTTGACAGGTTTTCAGGCTAAAGTTTGAGAAATACCAAAGTTCGAATACTCAAGAGTGAATTTCTAAAATGAGTTGAATTGAGTAAAAAAAAAGAGTATTTTGAAGAATGTGTCAAACCATACTTTAATGCCCCAATTTTGACAGGTTTTTAAGATAGAGTTTGAGAAATACTCAACCTCAAAGTCCTCACATGCTTAAATAAAAAATCGGAAGTAAATTAGGAATCGGGGGTAAGACTGCAGCTCTGTTGTTAGGACTGCGGTGCAATGAAAAAAAAAATATATAAAATGCATCTCTAGTCAAAAAGTTGCAATTTCGGGAAAAGTATAAAATACTTCTGAGATACAATATCGCATTAATATAATAAAGGCTAAAGTTTGAATGTATATGTGGTGTATGTATTTTTTTTTATTTCACATACAAAAAAGACCCTCAAAGAACTCTGGAATATGCATCCCCTTGACGTCAAAAAAGCTGAAAGTGAATTTTCCTTCAAGCGTAAAATTCGGAAGTATTACTTGAAGTCCTCTCAACCTTAGGGCCGAAACACATAAACGCGTTGCGTCACCGCCCCGTACATTGTACGTACAATTGTATGGAACTTTTAGCGTTGCGTCGACGCAACACGGTTATGTGTTTCGGCCCATATTTCGGTCTTCGTCAGAATTGCCATATTTTAAGTACTCTTAATTATAACGATTTGATATTTATCATAGTATGTATCTAATATTATAAAATAACTAATTTTAATGATACTGTATGTTATTTATTGCGCACACCTACCACAGTGTTTTCATTCTAACCGACTTCGAAAAGGAGGAGGTTCTATGTTCGGCTGTATGTTTTTTTTTATCCAAAGGTTGACTAGTAGAGAATGCCTTGTTGCATTAAGTCCGCCTATGTATCACTACCGTACATGAAGTTTAAATAAATAAATAAAAAAGACCAGGCTACGGGTAATTTCTGAAAGGGATACCATACTCCTGGAACGCAAAAGGCAACTAAAGGACACAAAATTGGGTTTAAGTCAGAGAAAGTCTGACACGACCTCTTGCTCACCCTAGAAGCGGGAGAAGTCATTGAAGGAAACCCAAAAAATAGAAATAAGACTGATATAAATCAGCTAAAGATAAGGTACGTTTACAAAACACGCCCTAACAATTATAACTATAAACTATAATAGTTTAATATTTACGCATTCTATCTCCATTCTTTCTTTCTTGCTTGCTGCTTTGTTTAAGTTTACTATCAAACACTTTTCTGTTTAATATAACTTTTAGTATGTTGTAGAAAATGTCGTGGGTCATTTCGTTGACATAGTGCTTGAATAGCCAACCGATAAATTTTAGCAAAATCGACTTTTTTATTTAAAAGTATACCGGTCTTTACAGTGTTTATTATATTTAATTACTAGCGACCCGTCCTAGCTTCGCACGGGTGCAATGGTGATATTAAATATATTATGCATGTATTATACATATAAACCTTCTTCTTGAATCACAAAAAACAAAATCCGTTGCGTAGTTTTAAAGATCTAAGCATACATAGGGACACAACGGGAAGCGATTTTTTTATACTATGTAGTGATATTGATAACTACATGTTTCTATTGCGTGAAAGATTTTAAATGTGCTGTACCATTCAAGTACTGGGGCGGTGATTTATAAATTCTGTATCATTCACTTCAGCTGAAAGAAAAGCACTGTTGGACACAGGCGACCCGCATGTGTGGCAGCAATAAACGATCCTGCGCGTCTCGCATCCATCGGATCCCCGCAACCCTTACCAGGTCATCGGTCCACCTTGTAAGAGGCCTTCCAACGCAAATTCTGTATATTTAAAACTTAATATAAGTTTTTAATGTCTATCTGTTTATTTTTCGAATAAATAAAAATCCCGTGTCTAAAGGCGCCATCAAATTAGCCGCAGTGTCACGCGACGGCAGTGCGGCCGCGGCATTAGAACCGCTATGTTCGAGCATCATAGTGTTGTACATTTAGTATCTCGATTAGAACTACACTATAAAAACGAAAAAAGATTTTGAAAAAAAAGAATTTTATTTGAAAACCGTTATTTGATGTATGAGAATTTCGTAAAGTAAAAAGCTACTGTGGCTAAAATTTCAGAATCATATGTATTCGCTGGATGACTATCAATCTCATCGATAAATTCTTCAACCTGATTTTCGTTCATGTTTAGATGTGAACAAAAACTACGTGTGTAATATCACTAGTCGACCGATGAACTCGTGCGCGGCCGCAGGGCGGCTGTCGCGCGTCTTGAATTGGCTATCGCGGCTAAATTGAAGGCGCCCATAATGTTTTCAAACTCTACCGAAAACAATTATTGTCCAATCTTTATGATTTTTAGTGTTTATATTTGGTAGGTCTGAGTATAGGTTTATTTTTACCCTCTTACGACCACACCCCCAATTTTTCTTTGATATAATTTATATGGCAGAATATTTGCCAAATCAACTTATCTAAAAGGTGTTCTACCTGACTTGTCATTGTTAGCCGTTTTGTTATCTAAACAAAACGGCTAACAATGACAAGTCCCTCCTAACCGCTAGATAACATTTATCAGGAGGACCATAGTATCTTATCTTACAGTTAACTCTTACGATTGTTTGTAAATGATAACAGGTTAAATTTCACAGGGGTTTTATGTAGTCTTGATACAGAGTTATCTAGAATTAAACTTAACTGATTACGGTACGTCTTGATGCCGCGTATTATCTACCCGCAATGATTTGTAACACATTTACTATCATGGCGCTATCAGTAACACATAAATTCTGTGACAAGATTGTTTTTTTTTTTAAGTGGAGATAATTTCTCCTGCTCAAGGCTTTTACTGACTAAAACCCACCTTTTTTTAGGTGGGAAAATCATCCAATGACATCCCGGCCTTGGGCAGAGCGGGAGATAGTGTCAGACTTTTGCTGAATAAAAACCCATTTCTGTTCCTTTTTTGCCTTCGTTCCAGGACCCGGTTCACTTTCACACAACCTGTGGTTTACTGACATCTCATTGAGAAGCGCGTGGGCGCGACTTGGGCTCGATCCGGGCGGTTACCGGACGGTCGGACGGCGAGCTACAAAAGCTACCTGTTACGTTTTGTGTGTTGCCCTTTGCATTCCGGGGCCAAAGTAACTCTCTCTAACAATCCCGCAGTGGGCATATACGTAACCGCATATTAAAAAATAAACTTGCTCATGTTATTTTGGCGTGTGAAAGCCTACATGTAACCATGCCTTAGCGACTGAACAAATTTGCAGGAAATTAGAGCTTTTCGTGACATTTTTTTTTTAAATGATTTAAGCTAGTGATTGACTGTGATCCCATCTAAAGGTTAGCAGTAATGCAATCGTTGATAGTGAAGCACAGCACTTTATTAAGAGCCTATTCACTCTAGCCTTCACGACACCTAAATTATAACCAGACGGGAAGACCGCAGCAGAGATAATTGTTCCAAAGCTTCGATGTACGCGTACATTACTTTTTGTTCCAGTAGTATGTACCCGTAAAACTTTCAAGCTTTCACGAGAGCGTAGTTGATAATCCCAAACAATACCATTTAACAAAGAAAAATGCTACGTTAACACATGTTAACGTAGCATTTTTGTAAAGGCATCTTTGTGTAGGTATTATACAAACGGGGAACGCCAATGACACAATAGTGATTGTCCGAGGCTGGGCCCACATGTAAACGTAGCATTATGTTGGTCTATTGCCTTGGCTACTGAGTAGTAAATCTGACATAACTCAGTTTACAAAAAAATGCGTGGTTTTGCCCACAGTGAAGAAAATAAAAGGTCGATGTACTTTAAACTTGTTGCCGTTTTATTGCATTGCCTGCGCCGAATAAATACGATTCTATTCTAAAGTATCTAAACGGATCATGCTTTTATACTCTAAAAACTCTAATAAAGTACGGGGCAAATAAAATTATTTATTTGGTGATGACATTTATTTCATCACCACTTTCTCTCAAAATCGGTGAAGAAACGTCGTGAGAAAACCGGCATGTCCTAGAACCAAAAACTCTAAGACATGTGATATCCACCAACCCGCACTGGGCCCGCGTGGTGGATTACGGCCCATTCCCTCTCCTAGAGAGGACTGGAGTGGGAACATTATAGGGCTGATGCTATGCAATGCAAATAAAATGAACCCGTTGCTTTACGGTTACGCGCAGCCCCCACTTCTACTGAAACCAGAAAATTTGTTACTGCGCATTGAAGGTCGATCGCCATTTAGGTTCAACTTATATGCCGTTTATTGTACCGCAATGGATTATGAATTTTAGTTTCTATGTAGCCATTCAGATGTCGCTACAAAATAGTTAGAAAGCCCGTTTTATTATTTAAGGCTGTCTTACCCTTTCTAAACCCTCGTAAGTGGGGTCGTGTTGAGCCTTCGGCATCCAGATCTTGACGTCTTTGTCCAGTCCGCTGGTCGCTAGGACAGGACAGCGCGGGTGAGCCTCTATACAATTGACCTGCAAACATAACAGTATGTATGAAGAAACCATTTAAATTAAGTTATTTATCATTTTCGATGTGTAGTTGATGTGAACCACATTCTTAGGGCGCCTTCAAATTAGCCGCAAAATACCGCGCGACGGCAGCGCTGCGCCATGTTAACGCCAACACTATCTCTCTATTAAGATGCATAAGAAACAGGGATCGGAAGCACCACAGTTTTAATCCCGTGGTAAGTCGATTTGGTACATGAAACACTATCGATTTCTAAAGATAAAATTAAAAAATAAAGTACTTTTTTTCTAAAACTTGACTGAATATACGCATGTACGAACTTATTTTCTTTAAGTAAAAGAGTCAATGACCTTGTAGGTAGAACCTACAGTTCATTGACTTCGCTCAGCTGACGTTTACATAAAAAAAAAATCGTACATGCGAGAATTAATTCGAGTTTGAAAAAAAAGTACTTTATTTTTCATTTTTATCCTTATAAATCGATAGTGTTTCATATACCGAATCGACCCTCTGCGGGATTAAAACGACCAAAATTTAACGGTGTATAAATTGCAATTTCTTTCTAACATTAAAGTTTATTTTGTACAACAAGAAAGAAATCGCAAGTTTGTGTGTGTACGTACGTATGTATGTTAATTCTTCACGCTTAGAGGACTGAAGGGATTTGGATGAAATTTGACATGCGTATAGACTATATCTTGAGTAGCACACAGGATACTTTATAATCCTGAGAGTAAGTTATCTAAGAATCATTTTCTGGTATCACACGGGCGAAGTCGCTGGCTCAAGGTACTGGTAATCAGGACACAACAGACAGCAAACTCCACAGAAAGTGAGCTGTATCGAATATATGTACTGCCTTCTATTTCATGTCTTCGATTGAACCACACGACAACGAAGCCACGATGGGCGCCCTCGTTATTGTACATACATGCTTATAACTAGTTAGTGCCCAGGACTTGATACGCGTTAGATACATAAAAACCTTTAATATAATTTGGTGACATTTCAAGAATTTCCTTTTTTTATTTTTCTAATGCAAAAGTAGTTAAGTTACTCGTTGTAACATTAGCTTATCAGTCAGTGAAAGTCCCATTGCAATTGGTCAACCGTTTCGGAGATTAGCCGGAAGCCGGAACAGACAGTTGAGAATTAAAAAAAATGCATTTTTGTTATAAGGATCGCATATACTTTAAAAAAGAAAATGTTATTTTGATGTGTATTAGCTTAATTCAAAGTTGAGTTTTCTTCGAGCAAACCATTGAGCACTACTTTCAAGTACTCACACTGCTACTCCATTTTTCTAACCCCCCCCCCCTACTCTTTCCTCACTCTGCTTTCTAATTTTTTGACTTACTTCAATTCGACGTCCCCAGGCAATATGTCGGTAATAGCAAAAACAGTTTTTCGATTACCGACTTATTGCTTGGGGACGTGAAATTGTATTTGAATGTATAGAATTATATTTGGTTGAATACTCACGACGCCATTCATGTCGCCCTGCAGCCACTGCACGATGGCCTCGGAGCTCTTGTGCCACATGTAGATGTAGGAGCAGTCGGAGCCGGACACCACGTACTCGCTCTTGGGCCCGAAGAACGCCACGCCCTTGAACGTGGCGCTGTTGCGGTGCCCGCTGTACCGGTGCGTGTACCCATCCTTCTCCGATGTCACGTCCCTGAAACATTACTTATTTATGATGTGGAGCACTTTTTGAAATCAGAACCAGACTTATAAGTTTGATTTGTCTATCATGTCTTTGAAATAGCAGGAGTATGCAGAAATATGAAATTAATCATTTTGACTTGCTTGTTGGTCTAGCTAATGGTTAGTGGTCCTGACTGCGATGCTGGAAGTCGTGGGTTCGATTCTCATCCAGAACAAATGTTTGTGTGATGAGCACAATCATTTGTTCTCTGTCTGGGTGTAATTTATCTATGTAAGAAATATATAAGAATGTTTAGTACTCATAGAACAAGCTCTGCTTAGTTTGGGACTAGATGTAGTACGAGATCCAATAGAAGAAGCACCTTCCCTCATCGGTTATTTGATTAGGATAAATATTATATGCTAGATGATGATTTTATTGATACATTGCTAGTAGGTTGCCTATCTAAATCTGGTGCCAAAGATGTGAAACAATTAAATTAGTTAATATTTTTTTTTAATCAACTACCCTGATTGGTTATTTAAGAAAGTCGAGCATCAGCTGAAAGAATGCGCTCCGAGGAACTCAAAAAGTATAAGTTGCCTAATTTTCCTTGGGGCAAATATAGGAGTTGCCTCGTTTGAAGAGGTAGATAAATGGTGGTAATATACCCTCATCTGTTATTTAATCCAATTATATATCAAATGAAAGGTAATTTTATTCCTAATCCAACCGTATTAGGTTGCCTTCCCAAAAATGGTGTGAATGAATAGTTGCCTACATTTAAGATTTAAAATTTTCTGGGCTAGTTCTGGTATTCAAAATATATTTCCTCATCTGTAATTAAATGATAATAAGATTATACGCCAGATAAAGCATTTAAAAATATATTTTTTTTATGATTGATTTTGAAAGGTATTTATTAGTTTTTTATTTGTGTTTGACCCTAAAATACGTCAAAAATCATAAATAAATCTCTTTTATATTTGCTCTCAAATGGACATTCACCTCTAAGTCTTGATCACTCTCTCTGTCATCTATCCTGGGTAAATCATTGTCCTCACTCCAAAAATCCGCATCTATCAGATCTGAATCACTATGATAACTTATACTGACATCACTCTCCGTCGTAGTAGAACTATTTATTCTTTTGAATCTTTTCGCTGCTGGTTTTTGTTTTTTCAAGGCTTGCGGTTTGTTACTGCATGATGCTTTTGGTTCTGATAGGGTGTTGGATAGAAGTTCATGTTCTTTAGTGTAGTAGCAATCACAGCAGATGTTTTTCTGGCAATCAAAGCAGCTCAGCAATTTATATTTAATTGTCGTGTTGCCATCCGTTACAATCTGATGCAGCTTCATTGTTCCTTTTATGGGAATAATATTTTCAGGGATATTTTTGGTCATCTTCTGAATGTCGTTTTCATTAACATAAAACATTTTTACTTTACTGTTAACCATTAAATAGTCATATGCTTCTTTTGCGTTGGTTATGTCATTGCCATGTGAAATATGATTGTCAAGTTGGCGCTTTAATGCCCCACCAACCCCGTCAGCTGGCCCTTTGCCGTGAGAGGCTTCAAAAAAATTCCAAGTTGCATATTCAAATCCGTATTCTTTTATATTATGTTGGAACAAGAAAAAATTATGTTTTTGGCGGTACTGAGTTGTAGGGCTATCAGAAAATATATGAATCTTTTTAATGGTAAAGTGTTGGCACAGTTTCATTATTGGATCCAAATGGGCCCAGATTGCTCCAGGACCATGTTCATTATTTGGGGATATGGAGCATATCGATTGGGGTTTCACATTTATTCTGTAAAGGACGCAAGTGTGCAATGTGACTTGATTTCTAGACCCTCCGAAGTGTATCGCCTGAATTTCTTCAGACTGCTTGCACGAAAAGTTTTCTGAAAAATCGCAAATCAATGCAGCTTCGTCTTCATCAAGGTTTTCAATACACTTTTTCCACGCCAAGTACTGATGTTGAACATTGTAGTAGTGAGTTTTAAATTTTTGAACATCATTTTGAAATTCTTTTATCAATGCATTCACTGTCCCTTTCACTACCTGTTTTGAATACTTTTTCGTCTGTTTTTCTACGCATTTCTTTTTGTCAATTTTAATATAAGTGTGTGTGCCTATTTTCCATTGAAGCCACTCCACAGGGCTGTCTTCATTTATTGTCAAATCAACAGCTAGTTTCTTATTTTTGCATTCAGAACACTCAGAGTACATGCATTTAAAACATTTACTGCAAGTGACATTTTTCATAAGTTCGTCAATGTCAGATGTCTGAAGCAAACCTAGCTTCTTCAACGATATTGCCTTGAAAGATAAATTACTATGCTTTATGCAAGCACAAGTATTCCTATCTTGAAGTCTTGGTTTCACAACGGAGAACGGTCGAAAACGATAAAAAGTTTGCAAAGACGCTTTACCACCCTCTAACCTGTATTTTCTATAGAGCTTGTATATTGGTTCCATTAAATATCTCTTTTGCACTTTTTCTTTGTTTCTCGTTATGCACTCGTTTTTTCCCGCACTAGGTCTACTTACATCTTCTCTTTCAAAGAAATCTTGTATATCTTTCATGAATTTCTTTTTCATTTCGTTTATTGATTTCGTCTTTCTTATTCTTCCTTTCAGACCAAGAACATTAGAAATAGCTGTTTTTAATTTGTATTTATTTGCAATATCGTTGGTAGCAACTTTTTTTAGTACTTTCTTCTCTTTGGTATCTGCTTTATTAAACTCTGTTTTTAAAGAATCTGTAATTGTGTTAAGCAAAATTAACTTCTTTTTTACCTTTTCTTTTTCCGTCACGGACACATTTGGTAAAGTTTCTTCTAAAAAACTATTCGATTTTGTTAACGGTGTGTCATCACACTGACGAGTTTCAATGGAAATAGCATCATTATCAGGCCTAATTTGTTGGGGTAGTCGTTTTTTCAGAATTTCCACTCGCTTTTTCATCCGATTGCAGGCCTGTCTTAAATTTTTATTTCGTCGTTTTAATTGAGTATTTTCTTCAGTAAGCTTTTGTAGTCTCTCCTTTAGGATATTTGTATTATTTTTAGCATTTTTTCTTACTTCCAATGTGTTGTTTTGTTTTGTCGTAGAGTAGGCCTTTTTTTTTCTTTCAGCTCTTATAGCATTGGCTTGTCTCCACTTTGCTCGTAGCTCTTGTTTTTCTTCTTCTGTAAGAATTTCTTTTTTCTTTTTGATATTTTCTTTAACTTTTTCCAAATGTTTGACACGGATTTCCTCATATTTATTTGGTTTATCCTTTTTGAGTCGTTCTCTGTAAGCTTTTTGCCTTTCGGCATTGGTTTTTGGCGGCATTCCTTAAAAAACAAAAGAAGTAATGCAGTTGTATATAAGCAGTTGTAAGTAATAACCAATTTGATAAGTCAAACCAACAAGTATAGTGGGCATCTCTACAGAAGTGTCATTAGCAAGAGTTAAGTATTTGTAACAATCGGTATAATTCTATTCTCAAGCGAATTGAAACAAAGCCGCGAGGTTTTTTAACCGACGAAAAGGAGGAAGTTCTCAATTGAACTTCATGTAAGTAATATCAGGGGTAAAAAGTTGTTAAATCACATAAAAACGTAATTTCAATTATTTCATTATTTTTTGCTGGTGGCACTTCTATATAGCAGATAATATCCAATCCTTTAGTTATTGACGCTCTATATATTTTTTTTTTCATAAATTAAGTAGTGAATATTACTATGCTTAGTCAGGTTATAACAGTATACACTCAGCTTTATGTTGTACTTTTTCGTTACGTAACGAAATTCGTAAAAAACGTTACGAAATATTAGACAAATTGAGGTCAGAAAAAATATATTTATTGATAAAAGCTGTTACAGCAAATATAAAAGCTTATTAAATATTCGTACAACACGTATTACAAAAAATGGGTAAATGAAGACTTACCGTTCTATGAAAAATCGCTGATTTTACTTCCTGTCTCGAAAAAGTAACCCCACAAAACACACACGTTCTCACTGATTTTCACGATAGATGTAATGGCGGAGACGTCAAACCAATAGCCAATCAGAGTGAAGCTAGTGTTGTCCGTGTAAAAAAATTACGGAATCGTTCAGAAATCATGGGAAAGTAGAAATAAATCGTAACTAAAGAGTAATAACTAAATAGTAAATGAGAGCGACTCATTTTGTTTTTTTGCTTTAAATTGCCAATTCACTATGACACCCCATATAAAATCAATTTGATACAGAAACTGCGATTACTGTAGAACGATGATACAAAGAAATTTACAATAATTTAGTTACGTATCGCATTTTATGAAACAAAAACACATGAAAAAGGTAGAGTGGCAAACAGGTTTTTGTATGAAAGGTAAAAAAAGCTATTTTTAAAATATCGAAATATTTGATAATAAGTATGATTATAGCTATAATTCTTCGTTATCTTAAAGATTAATATTCATCCTACAAAATTGAGTGTGTGTTTTTTTTGTGTGATGATTTATAAATATAAAACTTTTGAACTGTTTCAAAGCACACTTTTTTTTTCAAAGATGTACATGTATTTTGAGAAATACTCATATATCGATATATCGCGAGTAGATTGCTTAGCTAAATCATATACCAATGATGTTAAACAATAAAATTTGTTATTAATCATTTTTTATCTACTTCCCTGACTTGTCGTTTAAGAAAGTCGTGTATCAGCTGAAAGAATGTGCCCTAAAGAACTGGAAAAATATAAGTTGCCTACTTTTCCTCGGTGCAACTATGGGGGTTGCCTCGTATAAACAGGTAAATTAAGGTTCACATGATACTCTCATCTGTTATTTCATTGAATCGTGTATCAAATGAAAGGCTATTTTATTCCTAATCAAGCCCTATTTAGTTGCCTCACCAAAAACGGTGTAAACTTATAGTTACATAGATTTAATATATTAAATTTACTGGGCAGGTTCTGGTCATAGAAATATATTCCCTCATCTGTAACTAAATGACAGTAAAGATTATATGCTAGATAATATATATATACATCGCGAGTAGATTACTTAGCTAAATAAAATGCCAATGATGTTTAACAGTAAAATCTGTTATTTTTTTTTTTTATCAACTTCCCTGAGTTGGTATTTAAGAAAATAGAGCATCAGCTGAAAGAATGTGCCCTAAAGAACTGGAAAAATATAAGTTGCCTACTTTTCCTCGGTGCAACTATGGCGGTTGCCTCATATAAACAGGTAAATAAAGGTTCACATGATACTCTCATCTGTTATTTCATTGAATCGTGTATCAAATGAAAGGCTATTTTATTCCTAATCCAGCTCTATTAAGTTGCCTCACCAAAAATGGTGTAAACTCATGGTTACATAGATTTAATATATAAAAATTTCTGGGCTAGTTCTGGCCATAGAAATATATTCCCTCATCTGTAATTAAATGACAGTAAAGATTATATGCTAGATAATATATATATATATAGGTATATACATCGCGATTAGATTACTTAGCTAAATCACATGCCAATGATGTTAAACAATAAAATCTGTTATTTTTTTTATCAACTTCCCTGAGTTGGTATTTAAGAAAATGGAGCATCAGCTGAAAAAATGTGCCCTAAAGAACTGGAAAAATATAAGTTGCCTACTTTTCCTCGGTGCAACTATGGCGGTTGCCTCATATAAACAGGTAAATAAAGGTTCACATGATACTCTCATCTGTTATTTCATTGAATCGTGTATCAAATGAAAGGCTATTTTATTCTTAATTCAGCCCTATTAAGTTGCCTCACCAAAAATGGTGTAAACTTATGGTTACATAGATTTAATATATAAAATTTTCAAAATTCTTATATACATTATCTAGCATATAATCTTTACTGTCATTTAATTACAGATGCGTGAATATATTCCTATGACCAGAACTAGCACAGAAAATTTTATATATTAAATCTATGTAACCATGAGTTTACACCATTTTTGGTGAGGCAACTTAATAGGGCTGGATTAGGAATAAAATAGCCTTTTATTTGATACACGATTCAATGAAATAACAGATGAGAGTATCATGTGAACCTTTATTTACCTGTTTATACGAGGCAACCCCCATAGTTACACCGAGGAAAAGTAGGCAACTTATATTTTTCCAGTTCTTTAGGGCACATTCTTTCAGCTGATACACGACTTTCTTAAACGACAAGTCAGGGAAGTAGATAAAAAATAATTAATAACAAATTTTATTGTTTAACATCATTGGTATGTGATTTAGCTAAGCAATCTACTCGCGATATATCGATATATTTTTTTTTTTTTTTTATGGTAGGTAAAATCATCCAATGACAAATCCCGCCCTTGGGCGGAGCGGAAAGTAGTGTCAGACTCTTACTGACTAAAAACCTACCCCGTTCCTTCATAGCCTATCGTGCCGGGGCCGAGCATTCCTTTCGGAACTAACCCATGACCCCAGTAGGCTTCGACCCTGCCTGCCTGCAGTTAGCAGGCTGGGCCTCTTCGGTGTGCTGACAGCTCCTTGAGGCGCGCGGGAACAGAACGCGCCGTCGACGACTTGGGCTCGGTCCGGTCGGTTACCGGACGATCGGACAGCGTGCTACCCATTGCACGCCGTCCGCAAGCCCGCGCCTACGGTGGCCGGAAATCGGGATCGGAATCCCGGCGGCGATATATCGATATATGCTTAATCTGGCGTATAATCTTATTATCATTTAATTACAGATGAGGAAATATATTTTTAATACCAGAACTAGCCCAGAAAATTTTAAATCTTAAATGTAGGCAACTATTCATTCACACCATTTTTGGGAAGGCAACCTAATACGGTTGGATTAGGAATAAAATTACCTTCCATTTGATATATAATTCGATTAAATAACAGATGAGAGTATATTACCACCATTTATCTACCTCTTCAAACGAGGCAACTCCTATATTTGCCCCAAGGAAAATAAGGCAACTTATACTTTTTGAGTTCCTCGGAGCGCATTCTTTCAGCTGATGCTCGACTTTCTTAAATAACCAATCAGGGTAGTTGATGAAAAAAAGTTATTAACTAATTTAATTATTTCACATCTTTGGCACCACATTTAGATAGGCAACCTACTCGCAATGTATCAATAAAAGCATCATCTAGCATATAATATTTATCCTAATCAAATAACCGATGAGGGAAGGTGCTTCTTCTATCGGATCTTAGATCAATGGCGTAGTTCAAAAGTTATGGAATACAAAAAAAAACTAAAATCACTACTACGTAAAGCATAAATCAAGAACGAACTCACATTTTCAATAAAGAAAATGAACAAGCATAATTTTAGCCCAAAAACGTCTTCTATGGGACATAGGCCTCCCTGCCTATATGTACCGCATCCTTCAGATTCCTGCAACCCTCAGCAGATGCACGCTCCAGCTTGCGGGAGGCGCCTAAGTTATGTGCACACCTATACCCGGTCACCACACCGGTACCATTATGTCATCACTGGTAATACGCACTGGTCACAAATTTTTGTCTTAAGACTCTGGTATGTCGTGTTAACAAGGATACATTTCAAAAGATCTTGATAAACTTTGAAAGTTTAAGCCCCCCCTGATGCTCCTCTCCGCGTCCGATCACAGTTCCAGTTAGCTGCTTTTTAGGGCCAATGCTACGTGTGCGCGGGCGGCCGCCCCAGACCCGAACCGAAATATTACCTGCGCAGAGTCGCTAGTTCAACGACAACGGTGTGCATGTAGTCGTGTCGATAGAGAACTTTAATATATTATTAGGAAGCGGCGCACGGCTGCCCGCTACGGTGCACTGCAGTATGGGCCCGAGTACACATAGCGTTGGCTCTTAATAAAATCCGAACCTTTCTTTATTTAAAACTTACTTTTCATAGACATCGTTTTTGGTGTCAAACAAATAGATGTCCTCGTCGTTATATGAGCCCAGTATCTCCGTGCCATCATAGTTGTACACTGCGCACGTGAGGTGCATCATGGACAATCGCACTTTCTTCTTCACTGTGCCCTAGAATGACAGAGACAATTTCTTTAAAAAACAAGTTTATTAACATTATCAGCCTTATAACATACTGTCCGCTGCGGGAACTCAGACCTCTTTTCTAAGATAGGAAAAAATCGAGTTGATTAAATCTTAATTGACACAGTCTATTTATGGAGATAGCGATTTTTTTAATTGTCTATGATCAATTTTCTGCAGACTTTATGGTTGTCAAACTATAGGTAACATACATTCCTTGGCAGACTAAATTGCTACATTAAAATCATTTTAAGGTGGAACATAATTTCTCCAGTTCTGGGAGGAGCGAGAGGCAGTGTCAGACTTTAACTGACTTAAAACCCATCTGTGTTCCTTCGATTGCCCTTTGCGTTTCAAGGTAACTCTTCTGAACATTCCTGCAGCTTTAGCAGGCAGATCTACTGAACCCCTTCAGCTTTGCTAACATTCTTTTTCTCTCTTCATTTTATTATTACTTTGTATAGACGCGCCGAACACGTGTAGCCGGTGGCCACCACTCGCTACAAGTGTCCGCGACTCGCCACTTGTGGTCGCTACGAGCCACACTAAACGCCTCCACCCGCCGCGCTGTTAACCGCTAGGCGTTCTACGTATCGCACGCGTCACAATGCCAAGCCACCATGCGCGACCAAACTTTTCATGTCAGAGTCCATCATAAGACTGCGGAACAGAGAACCGGTTTTAAAACGTGGCGGCTTCCACACGCCGGTGGCTGTGGTCGGTGGCCTGTTTACGCAGAACCTTAATTCTGTTTGATTTACGAAATTTTCGCTTCGGAGACAGAGTAGACGTCCTGGTTTGGTCCTTACTAAGACCTTTGCAACCTTAATTAAGTCGCAGTATAAATAATAGCGTTATCCTCATCCTATTTTAGTACACAGCTGAACATAGAGATCTTTAATCTCACGCCATTTAACCCGATCATTAAATTATTTATTCACCAACATCCAGCTCCTACAAATTATTCAACGAAGTCCGTCCTTACTGTGATCGATCTGCTTGCTATGTCACCACTCATGTCCATCACATCTAAATGGGTGAGAAAAGTCAAAAAGCCCAAAGTTCGTAAGAAGCACTTACGCGGGCGAAGACGCCTGGCGGAAGCTAGTTATTATTAAAGATTTAGAGGGCCCCTTGGTAGAATTAGCTGCAGGCCTCACGCTGGCTAACTGCAGCACTGGTTAGACGGCTACCAAAACCGGCCCATCCCTCTCTACACTTACGACAAAAGGTCATAAAAGACCAATATACCTTATAAACAATGTATATCTTACGGAACTCTCGTTGAAGGACGTGGGGCAGTAGAGCGCCAGCGGCTTGGTGGACTTGCGGCGGTCGTACATGCGCACGTACTTGTCGCGGCCCGCCACGATGAGCTCGCCCGGCGCGCGCGGGTTGCCGCTCACGCTGTACAGCGGGATCACCACGCCGCGGTCTTTCACTTGGAACAATCTGGAAAGTCACATGGGAGGTTAGGTTTTTGAGGCTTCGTTACTCATAGGTAACATCAGATACGTCTACTGCGCAGTATGCTCTTCTGTAATGTTAGTGTCATCTATTATGCCGAACACGCGACGCGGAACAACCTGAAGCTGCTATAAGATTTGACCTGCAGATAAGTCTTTGGGAGTATATTACTTGAACGGTCAAATAGTCCAAGATGGTGGCATGCTGTTTCTCTCGCGATTCTTTAGCGAAATTGTACTCGTATGCAGCCACAGAGGGTGCTGGCGTCAGCATGATTCCATGCGGGTCAATACCTAGCTAGGGCAGCGTGACAAAATACGCACGCATTTCGGCGCCCTGGCCAACTGCAGAATACCGTGTAGCTTATTGACCCCTACTTCTTCTACGTAATACACACATTTACAACAAAAAAGTGTCACGAGTTCTGATCAAGGAAGCAAAGCATTAACAAGAAATCAATTGCTTCAGACGGCGCCTAGGAGTTAACTAGTAGATGGCCAACAGGCTAAAGTTATCATCAACATTGCTTCAAATTAATAAATCAGAAAAGTTTATTTCAAATAGACCGGCACAGGCACTTTTGAAATATCAAAATGTCCGAGAGTCAAAAAAAAGAAAGAAGTAGAATTGCATGTTTCAAAGTGTAGATCTGTATGGAGAATAACATGCAAGAAACTCCATGGACACTCTCTATACAACGTTAAATTTTGGTCGTTTTAATCCCGCGAAGGGTCAATTCGGTACACGAAACAATATCGATTTATAAAGATAAAATTAAAAAATAAAGTACTTTTTTCTAAAATTCGAATTAATATACGCATGTACGAAATTAATTTCTTCAAGTAAACGATTCAATGAGTTATCGGTTGTTGCGTACTAACTACCTACAGTTCATTGAACTCGCCCAGATGACGTTAAAGGCAAAGAAATTAATTTCGTACATGCGTAAATCAATTAGTTAAAAAAGTATAATTTTTTAATTTTATCTTTACTAATCGATAGTGTTTCATGTACCGGATCGACCCTCCAAGGGATTAAAATGATCAAAATTTAACGGTGTATACATGGTATACACTCAAGCAAATGTTAAAATAAAACAAAATTAAATTAACATCAACATTACCTTGACGCATGCTCGGCTCTGACGTCGCACTGCATAACCAGCCCATCTTCGCCCGCGGAGATGACGATGTGAGGGTCCGCGGCGCAAACATGCAGCTTGTGTGCGGCGCGCGAGTGAGAGGCGAGCCTTCGTCGAGATACTGTGGACCCGCCGCTTGGATGGCACTGGAGGAGACGGACCTAGGGTTGGAAGACATTGGTTAAAACCCGGTCAATAGTCGAAGACAGCAAGGGATATAGCTAGAAGTTCAACGTGTCTTCAAGGCTAGAGTGAATAGGCTCTTAGTAAACTAGTGCGCCTCACCATCAACGATTATATCATTGCTTACCAACACTAGTTTATATCAATTTAAAAAAAAATGCAATGACGTGACGGCTAAAATCACAAAGCGAGTCAAAAGTTCGGAATTGATTTTGCATTTTCGATTCCAATTTTGGTTCCGATATATTTCAATCAGAACTTATAACGGAGGTACACACCAGTTTTATACTCGCCGCGTAGGGATCCTTCTTCCATCCGTGCCTTCTATCGATTACAACATTCCAAATATGGAACAAAAACTAGTGAAAGAACTTGTTAAATATTTGGAATATTGTAAATTTGCTCTTCATTTATACTTATCCGATTTTTTATTCATTTACTGTTTCATTTGATGCTTCTTAACTCTGCCTACGATTTCGGTTCTAATTCCGATAAACCCAATTCAACGGTTCTGACAGATACACTAAGCTGATAAAAGAAAGTCTTGTCATTCCTTACCTGTCCATCTCGGGCACACGTGACAATATTAAGCTGACTCCTTGCGTTCAGGAACAGGAACTTGCTCTGGAAGACGTTCGACTTGTGGCCCGTCTTGATCGTCTGTATGGCTGCATTGCGGGCCCAGTCCCACACCACTACGTTCGTGTCGTCCGAACCCGAGGCTAGGAGATGCCCTGCAGACAAATATAGGGAATGAATGGCTTAGAACTTCAAAAGAGCCTTTTTCGTAGAGCTGTGTTAAGTTAGGCCTACTCTCCACGGAGGCGTAGCTTTATCGACGCGTATTCGTCATTATACGCTTGGTGTACGCCTGCGTGAAGCGACCATACAAAACTATGACCTCTCTCTCACTCTGTTGACGAAATGGCAGTCGTGCCGTAATGTCGCGTCTATGAAGTTACGAGTTACACAAGCACAGGCTGTTAAAAATATTATATCTATAAAAAGGATTGACTCGGATGGCGTGACGGATAGTTGTGCATGTAACAAAAGACTCGCGACGTCAACGTTGCGTACGCGTAACTTTGTCGCTGGTCAAACTTTCGATATACACACGGACCGCCGGACTTTTGCTAGAACGCCGAGTTTCCTAGCAGCTACCTTGGCTTTGGACTCAATGAACCGCCCAAAGTTGAGGTCTGAGGAACGTCACGAGTGTAAAGACGCGAGAAAAAAGTAATTTTAACTTCTTCTTTCCGTCCTTGTTCCGTTTTTTGAGGTCGGCACAACACGTTTTTTTTTATTCTATTCAACCCTGCCATCCGTCACGCTATCACCGACTGCCTTTTATTTATTTGTTTAATCTTCAAGCAACCAAAGGTACAAAGGCGGACTTAAGGCATTCTCTACCAGTCAACCTAGGGTGGTGGAGAGATAATATGGCAGGTGCATACAAAAAAAAAGTCTCTTTGTCTTTCATATCACTCCTCACGCAATCTATAACTCTTTTCTTTGACCTCGCTCTCCCTCTACATCCATCCATCCACATGTAGATATATTCATAACTCTTTTAGTACCTTGCGTCTTTTAGCATCTTGCATCTCTACTCGTTACATGACCATACCAAGATACACGATTCCTTTCAATTTTCTAGTCACTGGCGCCATTTTCTAACTTCCTGTGATATGCTTATTTCCAACTGGTAACTGACCAGTATACGAAAGTTTAGAAATCACTGGAAAAGGGAGATGATACGTGCTCTCCCGTCCCGCATCTGATGCACCCGGCGACAGAGAAAGGCGGATAACGCCATCTTCCAACCCTCCTATAAAGGTCCAGGATTGATAGACGATTGTACTATCATCGCCCCCTTCAATCAGGACCATGGCAGAACGTAGTGTTTTAGGAGCGCCTCTCATAGTCTTATAGGAGTTAAAACCTCATTCTCCCGTCTGGGATGAAAACCGCGGGCCAGCATTATACCAGTACCAGTCTGACAGACTCCTCCGCCCACTCGTGAATGGAGAACATCAACATGAGGATATCCAAACCAAACTACTAGTGACGACTAGGATTCCCGAGTTAGCTGGGAATGCAGAGTAGAACGTGTCGCAGTCTATTGAGATCATTACACAGCAATGGTATCCCACTGCTGTTTAACAAAAAAAATATATATATTTCCCTCACTATCACACATCGCCATCTAATCCCAAACTAAGCAGAGCTTGTGCTATGAGTATAAACCACTGATAAACATACTTATATATTCCTAAACACAGACATATTATAGATAAATTACACCCAGACACAGAACAAATGCTCATGCTCATCTCATAAACATTTGTTCTGGGTAGGAATCGAATGCACGACCTCCGGCATAGCAGTCAGAGTCACTAACAACTAGACCAACAGGCCAATCACTATACTTACCTTCTGGATGAAAATTTATGGAATTGACGCAGCCTCTGTGTTTGTTAAGAGTGTGTAGCTTCTTCATTCTGTAGATCGCGTGCAAGGATCCGTAGAAATTTCTTTCGAAGATGAGGTCCTCTTGCGTGACCTTGCCGCAGGGAAATGTCAGCCCCATCTCACGGTTTATTATTTCTGTTGATAGAAAAAAATATTTTGTTATAAGACCGACTAGAAGACAGTAACAAGACGAACTGCACCGCGAAGGGTGGTTCGTTAAAACGGCGGTCTTAAAAAATATGAGGAGAGGTAGGCCTTTGCCCAGCTGTGGGTGATACGACATAAATAAAAACCCTTGTGTATGTTTTATACACAAGTGTTCTTATTTATGCATACTGTATACAATATAAGAGGAGACACTGACTGACTGACATATCCAGCTGTGGGTCATACGACATAAGTAGGAACTCTTGTGTATTTTTTATACACAAGTGTTCTTATTTATCCATACATACAATGTAAGAGGAGACACTGACTGACTGACATATCGACTTACAGCCGAAACTACAGGGTCTAGGAGCGTGAAATTATGCACAAGGTTTCCTTTAATAATATAAGCAATCAATAAGAGAAGATTTCCCAAAAGTCATCCCCAAAAAGGAAGAAATAGGCATCCAAATTTTTTGTATGAAAAAACCTACTTCCACGAGGGCGCAGATGCTGGCAGAAGCTATTATCCTATATAAGGATTATTCTTTAGAAGATTTTAAAGAAAAAAAAAATGTACAAGTAATGATAAATAAAAGTAAAATGAAGTCGTATGTTTAATATGTATTTTTACCCGACTTCGAAAAGGAGGAGGTTCTATGTATGTATGCATTTTTCTACGGCTGTATGTATTTTTTTTTTATATATATGTTCACCGATATCTCGGTCAATTGTGGACCGATTTTGTAAATTTTTGATTTGTTTGAAAGATTATACTCCCGAGTTGGTACCATAGAAAATTTGTTTTAATCTGATAATGAACTTCGAAAATATATGATGAAACTCGTCAAAAAATCTTAACTAAAAATTAAATCGTCCCATGTGGAATCATGAGACAATATAATATATTTTTAATAATAAATAAAAATATTATTTAAAATACTCTATAAGTTTAATAAATAAGAATTAAATACTACCAATCTATTCACAAAAAAAATTACAATTGTAAGCAACTGAATATGATGCACAATTTTTGTTTTATTGTTTGTATAATAATAATTTCAGCCAAAAGACAAAGGTCTCCCCCAAGCGTCGCCACAGTTAAGTAGACGTCTTTTGGCTGAAATGATGATGACGATAATAATAATTACCTCTTAGAAATAAATAGTTGTGCTTAGGCCTCGTCTTGAGTAACACCGGGGGCATTTTTGCCTTGCCTTCTGCCTCCGCATCAGCCATTCGGTCATCCAAAGTCCGGTTTACTGGTGTATCATCCTCCGAATCTGAGTTACCAGTCAGGTCTAGTATATTGTCAGACTCGTAACTGTTTTCATCGCTTGCAGACGAACTCCCTGATGTACTGTTACAATAGAAAATTAGAGTTAACAATAGTTTTACACAAAATAAATTCAATGATCGAGTGAGCAGTGGTGGCCGAGTGGTAAGGGCCCCGACTACGAGTTGTAGGTTGCGGGTTCAACTCAGCCAGGCGCATTACTTTATGTAATTAATTTCATCACCACTGTTCTAAAAACTGTGAAGGAAGACATCGTGAGGAAACCAGCATGTCCTAGAGCCAAAAATTCGATGACATGACGTGACATTCACCAACCCGCACTGGGCCTACATGGTGAATTACGGCCCATTCTCACCTAAAAAAAAAAAAATAAAAAAAAAAAAAAAAAAAAAAAAAAAAAACCTAGAGAGCAGGCCTGAGTTCCACAAGTGGGAAAATTAAAAGGCTGATTATGCTTATGATTATAATTCAATGATAAACACTAAGGGCTGGAACTGCGTAAAGCGCGCTCCCGCGACGGACAGCCGACACGTAACAAATCACGTATATATTCACGCGGACGGTCCCCAGCGCCGGAAAACCGGATTATTACCTACGTAGTGTCGCTAATTCAACTTTAACGGTGTGCATGTAATCGTGTTGATGGAGAACCTAATGTATTTTTACGCAGTAAAACTGGCTTGGGTCTCGGCTCCAAGCGATGGATGCCCGCGCGAATCTCCGCAACTGAGCACTTTTATAAAGGACCGTGCAGGCGTGCGCTTTAGGCAGTAACAGCCCTAAAACTCGCGAGGTCCCATCCGATCGCTCGAAGGACCATGTAGAAGCAAAAAAGACGTCTAAATAATACTGCCGCATACCAAGTTAAATCTACAAGTAAACGAGTCAATGGCCTTGGCGGTCGTTGCGTTCTAACTACCTACAGTTCATTGGCCTCGCTCAGCTGACGTTTAATTAGAGAAATTTATTTCGTACATGCGTGAATTAATTCGAGTTTGAAAAAAAAGGACTTTATGTTTCATTTTTACCTTTACAAACCGATAGTGTTTCTTGTACCAAATCGACCCTCCGCGGGATTAAAACAACCAAATTGCAACGGTGTATAAAAGCGAAATACCACTCACTGATTAATCACTAAATCTCAGAAACTATAACGCCTACAAACTTAAAATTTGGCAGGTAGGTCCTTGAGTGAAGAAATCCGCTAAGAACGGATTTTACGAAACTCCAAGGGGGTAAACCGAATTTCGCGCGGACGAAGCCGCTGACAGAAGGTAGTTAAATATAATCGGACCAAATATTTAGTAATACAAAGAAGCGAGGGAGCACACGCGATGACCGCTAATGGTGTACTAAATGCCCGAGCAAAATCAATTAGTAAAATGAGGTAAGAATGCACGAATATCTAAGCATTAGTGTGTTTGGTGTATGGTTTCACTGTACAGGTTCAAAATAGCGGTCTTATCACTGACTGCGATATCTACTAGTCAACCAATGAATATTTTTGTTTTCTTTTAAAAACGTTACCCCACAATGAGAATTACTCCGATTTGTTTGGCAAGTTCACAAACATGTTAACTGATGCACAAGACACCCAGACCTGGCAAAACTACCTGTAGGCCATAGAGCAGGACCATATTATATATTTCGACGAATCGGCGGGCTCACGAGTGACGCTACCCCGCTCGTACGGCCCGCCGATTCGTCGAAATATTTGCGGTGCAGTACCGCAACGCATCGTGTGTTCCGGCCCATAAAAATGTTGATTCCGAGCGAGAATAAAACCCGCGACACGCAGCGTATCAGCCTGTCACTCAACCACTGCGCCAACTGTACCTTCTAAATATTGACATTACTGTCTTTTGGCTTTTTGGAGAAGTAGAATGATGTCTTAATGAACAAATAGACAAGAGCAGTGATGTGTGAGAGCAGTGGAGATGCAGGTCATAACAGCCCTGACTTTCAAACCTAGTCAGGCACTCTACTTTGTGATTTTGTTCATTATCACAATAATAATGGCAGTGGATTATATTATCACCACATCTTTCTTAGACCTCACTTGCGGAAAAGTTATAGGATATCTGTATGTTCGTAATTTCGTATGACGCTTGCAACTGATACGACTATGATTAAGGGCGTGCTCAGCGCCTGGTTGTGGCGGTCGCTTACACCATGACTACACCTTTTTAGGTGTGCAAATAAATAAATAATAGAATATGAAATAGAGTGAAGTACCTATCATTAAAATTATAATAATAAAGAGATTATTATTTATATGCTGTATTTTTTAGGTGGGAAAATCATCCAATGACAACTCGTTTTCTTGAGCAGGGCAGGAGAGTCTGTCAGACTTTTACTGCCTAAAAACCGACTCTAATTTTTCTATGCCTTCGTTCCAAGACATAACTTGAGGCCCCAGTATTTAAGTCTAAATTTGATTTAATTTTAACCTTTTGAATGGACGGGACCTTTAATAAGCACCTCTCTGTCATAGGAGTCAACAGTCCACTGTGCAGAGCCTGCATGGAGGAGGACGAGACAGCAGCATGTCTGCTTCTAAGCTGCCCTGTGGTCGCTGGATACAGGGCTAAATACTTCGACAACCCAGGTAACCTTCGCAAAATGGTTAGTAACACCAAGGCGCTGCTGGCCTTCCTTGAGAAGCTGGGGTGGATCGAATGACATATTTGTCACGCGCGTACGCAAAATACGCGCTTAGTCGTGGAGTTGCGGACCACAGCCCGAAATACAAATACAAAAAACCTTTTGAATACCGTAATTAGAGACACAATAGAAAGACAGTAGGTGTCCGGTGGACAGCGGTGTCCTATTGGAGCTTGACAGTTTAAAGGGCTCATTCCAATATAGAGGATAAACTAATAAATAAATTGTGATAAGTTGAATTTAGCAATTAATAATGACAATACAGTTTACTCACAATAATATTATTATCATCGCATTCATGGAATTGTTATCATGTTGACATATGGTCAATACTTTTAATGGTTATTGGTACAATATAATAATAAATTTAATTTTATTCACAATGTCCAGACAATAATAAAATAGACAATGATGTAGTTGTGGATGATGAGGCTATTTGATGAATTCTCACATAAAAAGAACATGTAGATCAAATAATAACTCAAAAATTTAAAAAAAAAATGCAGATCATGATGATCATGTTGGATTCTGGTCATACAATACCTAAATAACTAAGGAACCCAATTGTGGACCCACAAACAAAAGGTTAAGTGAAAGTAAGTAAATATAATTTAGTTTCATAATTACTCACTTAATTGCTTAATATGGTGTAATACAATTATTATTATTAAATTAACTTCACAAAAGAATTTAGATTTTGTTAACCTAAACCTGAATAAATTAAATCCATAATCCTATGTGAAATTCTCTTACATCAATGATGGGGTCATAAACATAATAACTGACAGGGTGATCTCTATCAAACAGGTCAGGTCAGGCAGAGATGTTCAAACTACAAATAATTAAAAACTTACCAGAATTTTTTTACATGTGGCTAAAAATATCTAAAATAATATTACCCTGTTAGAGCAATAGTACAGAATGGATACTCACCCACTACAAGTGCTATCTGTCTCAGGAGACAGGAAATCAGCCAACCTCCTTAAATCATCACTCTCCGTTTCAGATGTTGAATGAGCTTCATTTACTCTAGAAGATGGAGTAGTTTCGTCCACAGATAAATCGTCGGAATCCCTTGAGGATCCGTTACTATCTGTGTCCCTGTCTGGAGTCTTTCGTTTCCTGTAGTTTCGGCCCCATTTAGGACGTCTGAGGTTCAGCAGGATTGCACGGACATTGCTCCCCGAGGGAGCCGCGTTCACTACCTCATTGGAAGGTCCCTCCTGCGCTGTCTGACCACGGTCCTCGCTACTAGTGCTCTCAGACTTGTCCGCAGACACTCCACTGTCCACATTTTCATCTTTACTCTCCGACACAACTAAAAAAAAAACATCAAAATGGACACGAAGTTTTTACGTCACATTTTTTTTGTAGACGTTTGAGGGTAAACTTTTACCTGTTTCTTTGAAACTATCCTGAGAACTTCCATCATTCAGTTTCAGTTTTTTTCCACCAAATTGAGGACTTGCAGGAGAATAAGGAATTTCGTCATCGGAAGAATTATCTTCCATCGCTGCTTACGTTGAAATTATTTTCTACAATAAAATTATGCTAAACTTGAAAAGGAAATTGCAACGCAATAGAATTCCAGCTAATCTAGAATTAATTTGTAGAAATAAACTGGAACGGATACTGCACTAGGAATCCCTAATGGAGGATTTTTTTTTCCTAAATAGCGATTTTGGCAACTCGAACAAGGACAAAAATAATGATGTTACCAGTCTGAAAAAACATTATCTTGTTCCTTTCAACGGTCAAATAGTCAATAAAATATTTAATTACTAAATAATAATAGCGTTGAAAATATTTATTTATTAAATATTTTCAACGCTTTAAGTATATACTGTACTCTTTGGAGCGGCTAATTTGGAGGCAGCTTAGCGCAGTGGCTGGCAGTGGCAGCGATCGGTAACATCAAAAGTATGTAAATGCCGCTTGCCGCTAAGACCGAAGTCGTGAATGGTTTGCATGAACACAAATGGGCCCTTAGTTTTTTTGTACCTATATCTTTTCTTGAAGCGCCCCATACACCTTTACACCTACAATAATATTGCACAATGAACACGTAGCATAAAAGACTTAGTACCCAAGCTAGAAACATTTACAAAAAAAAACCCTGTCCCTGTCCCTGTGCTGTCCGGGACAGCACTACGACAGGGTTTTTTAGCCTGTCCGTAGTTTTTGTATTCTCTTTGGTGCTGTCAGCAGTGTTTCCACAATGAGGGGAAATTCCCCTTTTGAGGGGAAATTAGTGTCCTGAGGGGAAGAAAAAGGGGAAAGAGATGAAAAGGGGAAATCGAGGGAAATCATGGATAAAGCTTATCCTAAAATATTGCGGAAAATTTAGGAACTAATTTTTGTATGGACTATACTAGTGTTATCGTATAAAAGAAACAGTGGTGACACCAGTGCAGGTTATATATATTTCTGGTCAGGCTATAAATAAGAATACGAATGTTGAAATTATACTGTATTCATGCTGAGTCTAATTTTTCGCTGATTCGCTTGCAGTTGCATCATGGCCTGTACTGACAGACTCGAGGTCACGTATTTCAAACTGATTTTTCATCAGTTGTACAGAGGTTGTTCCTGTTCTTTTTAAGCCAAATACACACAGGATTGATCCGACTGTTCATTATGGAACCTATTGCGTTTTGTTTTCTTTAATCACTAAATAGACGTTCTACAGCAGCATTGGATAAAGGCACTGTTATAAAATAGTTTACCAAAATTGACAGTTGTATGAATTGGCGTCTGCCCTAATTTTTTTTTTTTTTACTTTTTTTTTCCTATAGCCTACAATAACGGTGGAATCGTTAACAGAAACCAAATTGGAAAGGAGATTTTGATTTCTACATAGTTCTGTTAAATCCAGAGTAATGTATGAAGAAACCGTTGAGCAGATTTTTACTACTAGCGAAAAAACTACCGCAAAATAATTTTTGAGGGGAAAAAGTCCTGAAAAGGGGAAATCTTAATTGATGAGTGGGGAAAGGAAATCATTAAAGTGGAAACACTGGCTGTCAATAGTGTCAACTGTGTCAATGTCATTTCGTACATGCGCGCATGCAGGTCGTATTTTGAAATTGATTCACAATTATTGAAAAATAACCAGAATTTTAAGAATACTACTTAAAAATTGGCAGTTAGCACAATGGATACTCAAGTAGAGTTGCTGTCCCTACTCGATTTATTGAATTTGAATGAGGAAGATATAGATAAACCCCTGAAACATATCATGGAAAAAAGTAAACATTCAATTAAAAATCTAAGGAGTGCAGTACAGTTATTGCAATATAAACTGCTTGTAAATGCTCAAGAACATTCGGAATGTGAAAACGACGAGGAATTTGAGTTCGTTGTAAACTTGCTGAAGGATCTTTGCAATGAAAATGTCGATTACGTATGTAAAATCATCGATATTGTACTTCGTCTTCAACCGAGCAAACTTGTGAGTAAAGCAGAACACTTGCTTCAACAAATACTTTCGAATGTTGAGTTGCCAGTTACAGACCAGAACACATTACTTTATTTGAAAGCAGCTGATAGTATTTTGAATGCTGCTATAATATTCGACGAAAAGTTATCTCTACTTTTTCTAGAGACACCGTTAGAAAAGGTACTCGATTCTGCAGATGAAGCGCTCAAGATATATTTTTTAACAAACACAGTACCTAAACTGGTGGATGGATCTGTTGGGTACAACATCCTTGATAGTATATGGATCTATATCCAATCTTTAAAATCAGATAAACAAGAGAATGCTTTAAAAGTACTCAGCTGCCTCTCAGATTACTATTTACCCACACCAGATGGACAAGGAGATAGCAAGTTTGTGTCAGATATTATTTTCCAAACCAACTTTTGGGAGATGATAAATTTTGGCATTACCTCTGATGACACAGCAATTAGAAAATTATCAGTATATCTCACTAAGAAAGCTATAGATTGTGTAATGGCCACTAAAAAAGACATAAATGTAAGATCATCAGATCAAACCATATTTCAATGGAAGAAAAATAATGCAAATTTGTTAAAAAGCATGTGGGATACTTTCTTTGTTCTTATAGACAGTTTAGAAGAGAAGCAAGGAAACATAGTGTTACCATCTCTAAAATTATTTGAAAGTATAAATATTGGAGACTGTTGGATGGCTGCTGCCTTCAATATGGGTTTGAAACATGAAAATACTCAAGTTAGACTAAAATGTATTGAGTATAAACTTAAAACTAAAATAAGGAACCAATTGGAAGCTCAGACATTACTAGAAGCCCTAAATGACATTAACATTTATGACCAAAGTTCAATTTTTGAAGTACTTAAAAAGCAAACAGCAGAGCTCCTATCTGATAGTCATTCATTTGTGGAAATATTTAAAGCAGCCACTAATATTAAATGGTCCCCTATACCATTGTATCATGTAACTGATATTCTAGCTAATTTGGAAATTGATTTGTCAATCCTTCATGAGAAGGAAACATCAAAAATAATTATAGATATTCTAAAAATACCTTGTAATAATGTGGCATTAAGGAAAGCTGTCCAAATAAACATAGTATATTTTGTGCAGAATTGTTATAAAAATATTAATTGGATGGACTTGGTTAATATTTATTACAATTCACATATAATAGAAACAAAATGGCTAGAAAACCCATTTGCTCCCATAGTCCAAAGAGTTTCTTTAACAGATAAATTAAGTAATTTAAAAACTGTGTTGAAACATTACAGTAATATAGATTTACTATTGCTGTACTTGTATTATCATGAAGAAGATACTAACCTTTTTACCGATCTAATCAATGAAAAAATTAACAAATTACAAGAAGATTTAAACAGGCAATATGCAGATAAAAAAGATTGTCTAAATGATGTTGTATTTCTTATACATTTGATGAATAAAACTGGCGAAAGGGACCCATTTTTACATGACATAAGTAAACTAATTGCTAGACAAAATAAGACTCTAATTCAGTATTTTCAAATACTGTTTTTGAGTGAAGTAAATCTAGCAGTAGATGATGTTGTTACATTGTATGAAAAGCATAATTTTGTGTTCAATCAAAAAGACTTAGGAGATGTATTACTGCAACTTTACAAAACAGCTATAATCTTTTTAAAAGAAACTCCAGAACTAAATAAAGCAGTCCTAAGCTTATTTACTTTAAAAATGTTGTTGAAAAACCCTGTGATGTTGACTAGTTATAAGCATGAAATGCTCAATTTAAAAAGATTTATAGAAATAATTTCTACTTTGAAATTTAAAGATGCTCAGAATGAAAGTGTGGGTAGATCGAAAAACGTGTTTTACGAAAAATCTTGTGAAATAATCTACCTTTTGATTGAAGAAGAGGGAGTTGTAGATTCATGTCTTCAAGAAATAATAAATTACATAGAAACTGTATTAGAATGTGGTGGATATGGCTGTTTGAAATGGATCCTAAAGATAGTAAACAAAATTATCAATCCTCTTACTGAAGAGGGGGTTAATTTCAACATGATACAATTTATAAATAGGGTATGGACAGAGATTGAAGAGCTTAAGTCAAATAACCAATATTCACCCTGCATTGAACAGTTTGTTGAGATTGTAACTCAAGATGCTCTTTTAAAAAACTCATTGTACAATAACATAGTTATTTCTTACTGCAATAAGATAATAGAATATGGTCCTGTTAAAACCAACCCTCTGTATTATTTGATAAGGAGGCTGAATAGCAAGGATTTTACAGATTATGGGCATTTGATTTATGTTTTGTGTGAGATATTACTTTACTGCCCTGTGCCTAGGAAAGATCAGAGGTGAGATTAATATTCCTGTTTATTTTGTTTGTTTGTCTGTCTGTATGCTTCTAAAAAGATTGTTGGATGTGTGTGACATCCCTCAGATTTGAAAACCTGTCTAGTCTTAGATCTTATATTCATTGTTGAATGACTCTTTAGACTCTAAAAAATTCTTAGCTAATTACGTATTTTCTTGTGTTTATACAATGTTACACTAAACAACAGTAAAAATAAATCTTTTACTGAAAACTACAACAAAATTGGTTTCTAAATGAAGCAGCAATTGGTATTTCAAATATTGATATTCCAAAGGAGTGGGGGTGATGGAAACATCTTGCTATCCCTTTTGCACACGCGTAACCTAATGGCAGTGACGTCACATTTCAGTATGTGCATCCTTATACTGTTATTTGTCAGTTTCCCCTTCCACCAGATTTGAAAGGTTTCTAAATTAATCTGTCCTAGCTCAGAGGACACCGGTGTCCTCTCACATCCACGCCACTATAGGCCTTAATTCCGATGTTTAGAGTCTACTTTTGTATGAACAAGTTGGGTAGTTGTGGATCGAAGTGTTAAGTTAGAAGTTTGTATGGGGCACTGGCAGAAGCCAGTAATTAAATAAAAATTAGTTGTCTACCTAATTCTGTAAGAAACAGTGTTGAAATGTATCTAAAATACTTATTAATGGTTGTGGATTGAATTCTTATTAATTCTTCTATTGAATTTTGTTTTAGGATTATGGATAATGTGACTTTGGAAGTACTGCAAAATTTTGAAAAATACAGAATAAATAATGAAAGGTAAGAAATATTTTTTTTATTTCTTTTAATCACCAGACATTTGTTTTTGACTTTACATTGGTATCAATCAAATCACGCTGCGTTCGGCATTGCTAGATTTCGTCGACCTACAATAAATGAGTTTTACCCTTTATTTTTCCAGGATTGACATCCATTTCAACCATGAAATCCAGTATTTAGCAATATCTACCCTATGCAAAATCAAGGACACAGAGACTCTTCGAATGATCACAAATTTCATCACCATTCGCATAGACAACACTTTTAAGAACAAACAAAGGTATTTTTACAAGCTTTCAATTTGCTAAGACGGCCCTTTCCGATCCGTTTAGCGTCAACGTGAGCATGATTTAAATCTTTAAAAGGTTTTATTTTCATCCAACGCAATGTTTGACGAAGAGGCAACGCGAATAAAGAGATCGTCATCACTCACTCGAATATTTTACAAAACTTGTTGTAGGAAAGAGGGTTTTTTAAAAATTCTTAAAAATTTTAGAAAACAATTTCGTCATTCTGAATCTCTATTACATTAAGAAGGGATAAAGTTCACGCAAAATGGCAGATTTTCAAAGGTCTTCACTGGATTAGTTTTGAACAAAGTTATGTTTTGATTTCAATAGAAACCTACATAATATCCACAAGGTATCTTTTTTTTCCAAAATATGTAGAGAAAGATGTGAAATAACTTCTTAATCACGTAAGAAGTGTTGCGCGGGTTGGGCGCTCTTAAGGGCAAATTTCACAAATTTTGAAACATTCAACATAATATTTAATTACTGATTAAGCTGAAATTTGGCATACCCAGCTATCTTGTTTGACAATATTTTGTAATAACATTGTTTTTAGGAATACCCACAAACCAAAGAATCAGTGAATAGAAAATTATGTTCTCATTTTAGTGAAATGTAAATTTCTTTACGAGCAATAAACATCTTTAACCAGAAAACCATAAGAGGTAGAAAGTTGAAATTTTAACAGAATGGGTGTTTCTAGTGTTGCTACAACAACAAAAAATAAAATTATAACAAAGTTAAAAAATTAAAGGAGGTTTCCCACACAAGAAACGTTATTTTGTCGGCGTTTTTTGCTCAATTTTAATATTGTAGTATAGGACCCTTCCTGTGCGAATCCGACTCACACTTGGCTAGTTTTTTTTTAAATATTGCAGCATTTGCTGAGACAGGACACTGGTCTCGCATAGGTCTTCTAGATCGTTAGTTTTAATAACTTTTCTCTCTTTCTTTCTTTAGGTACCACGGCAGCTCCGCGCTTCACAGAGTTTTGCTAACTACCCTACAACATATTTTGGTACTCGTATTAAAAAATGGCGATTTGGAAAATGTGTTCACTTGGTGTTTGGACATGCTAGTGAAGTTACCTCATCAGCCAAGTGTCAGGCTCTGCCTTGAGTGGTTTTTGTCGCTGTATTTTTATATTCAGGTAATTTCTGATATATATTTCTTTTGTTTTGTAGAGCAGTGGTGGCCGAGCGGTAACGGCCCCGACTTACGAGTTTTAGGTTGCGGTTTCAAACCCAGACAGGCACATTATTTGTGTAATTTACCACTACCACTACTCTTAAAAAGGTAAAGGAAAACATCGTGAGGAAACCGGCGCGTCCTAGAACCAAAAATTCGAAAACATGTTACATCCAGCAACCGCACTGGGCCCACGTAGTGGATTGCGTCCCATTCCCTCTCCTAGAGAAGAGGCCTGAGTCCCAGCAGTGGGAACATGCATCATATATGTCTGCACTACAAAAATTCTAGAGTTATCTGAACAAATTAGAACATAATTACAACAACCTGAAAAAAATAAACTATCGGGCAGTTGCCCGGACCAGACATAACACCTGACTGGTCGGAGAATGTTCTCTTGTCAATAGAGAGCACACTTAACACTCTGTTCCGATTACCTCTAAAGTTTATCTATTAACTTTGCCTCTAGTAGTCTACTACCAAATATGGATTTCATTCCAGTTTTAGCAGCCATCAGGCTTTATTTACATTATGTGCTGTTGTCGACTGAATCACAGCTGACTGTGGTGCGGGACACACTCCCATACCGCAATCTGAAGTCAAAAATTAAGTCTTCAATCAGTAGAATGTGAATCCAGGGCCCTATATACCTATAACGTAACATTCTATTTTCAGAAAACCCATCTAAACGAAGAAACATTACAGATTTTGAAATCAAAAAAATTACCAATAACATCGCAGTTTATTATTTTGTATTGGCTGTTAAAACACAAAATATCCAACAAAACGTATACTGAAAACGAATATAATTTTGTTATGGACTTCCTACTTTCACACACCATGGGCCAATTGTTCAATGTGAGGCTGAATGCACAATTCCTTGCCACAAAGCTTTATAAACTGGCAAATAAAACAACAAAGTACGAATACACGATTGGTGTTATCGAGAAAACGTTCGCTGAAAGTGAGAGCGACAAGAACTATTTGAAATTGATTAACGATTATTTCATCAACGATTTTGACATCATCGCCAATCTTACACCTTACTTTGTTTACTACTTATTACCGAAATTATGTGACATTGACAACAATGAAACTATTGATTTGCATTTTATACAGAATATTATTAAGGATATA